>OU611781.1:3750000-5000000 GCA_914767645.1 Hydraecia micacea
TGCCTCACGGCTGCGCCAAAAAAGCTCATTTCAGCATTAATGCCAGACAGATGCTGTCTGACGCTGGTTTTCAAATGAACATTTAGGGAAAAGTGACATAGTTTCAACATACCTAATACATACTTATAAAAAAATAAATAAACAAGTAATCACGTACATATCATTACAAAATATACAAATAAGAGATAATAAAAAAAACAAAACAACAAAGCATGCTAATAAACATGCTTGCATATGCCAGACATCGAAGGTAAACTCCGAAACAGCCCGCGAGGTATCGCAGTGAGGCATCTTCGGCATGTAATTGCCCTTCGTATTATTTAGTTATTCGTAAAAGCAGTACTTATAACATAATTCATCATCTGCCTAGCCTTTTCCCAAATATGTTGAGGTCGGCTTCCAGTCGAACCGGATGCAGCTGAATACCAGTATTTTACATGGAGCGACTGCCTATCTGACCTCCACAACCCAGTTAATGGATAATACGATACCTTGGTAAGACTGGTTGTCAGCCTTTCGGGCCTCTGACTACCCGTAACGACTATCAAAGATCCACGAATGACAGCCGGGACCAACGGCGGTCTCGGTATGTAAAGGTGGTCACCCATCCACAGACCAACCGCGGCAATCGCTGCTGATCGATCGACCTATGCGGCTATTTAGCCACGGGCCCGTCAGCAGTATAACGTAAGTATGTATTAAAAAAACTCTTAGTCATTAAAAACAGTATTAGTATATTAGAACCATAGAAATGTAAAAAACAGGAGAAGTGGCAAGGTGTCTATGTCCACGCGCCATGAGCAACGTGTGCCTGTATTCGGCTTCTTTCATATATCTATGATTAGAACAATGATTAGCTGCTGGTAACAGCAGGATGAGAGTTGCCGACGAATAGCAAACGAATGGAAAGGCCTATGTTTAGCAGTGGACTGCTGTAGTATAAAATGGTCGTGTCAAATTCTCGCTGTCTGAATAAAACACATGTAAGTCTACAAAGTAAGATAAATGACTTCGTCTAATAAAAAAAGCCAAAGGCTGCTGACGTAATAGAATCGTTTTATTACATTCAAAAGTAACTGTATGAGTGGGTAATCGAATAACTCTGGCTGAGAGATTTCACTTTTTTCTCTAAATTGTTATCACTTTATCACAGCTCTTAAGCCAATCTAGATTAAATTGAGTCAAGCTCAAGATTGTACCCTCTTATTATTATGACCAATTAAACTGCTATCAGAGTCAACGATATTAACTGTAAAGTTTTATCTAAGAGTGCTTCAAAGTTCTGAGACATTAGATTTGAATTTCATGAATGTTTAACGTAGCTGGATTGATAGAGACGCGTGGTCAAAGTGTACCATGTTATATTAGTATTTCTTGGAAATCATTACAATTATCGAATGTGCCTTAATTGTACAGTCATCTATAGCAATTTAGCTGACCAACCTTTGCATAAATGGTTGAGATTTTTTAGAATACGAATCGATAGAATTTATAATTCTTTTATATTTTATTTACTTTGCTCAAATAAATGAAATAATAGAAAGGGAAGGCGCGATCCTATGTCTGATTCCTGGAAAAATTCAAATTGATTTATTATGTGGTATTACTTAGAACCAGATCAATTTATACAAACCAAACTGGATCAAAGTCAAAATTTGACTAATTAATAATTTAATGTCAAAGCACTTATTTCAAATACACACATAAAAGGCCCTTTTGAACGTCAATATTTACATTAAAACAGAATTGATTCTAGTCGCCTCTTCCAAATGATGGTTTCGTATAGAGAAGAATGGGCAAAAACTCCACGACTACTCTTTTAAAATGTTTTGCAAACATTTTTAAGACATTATTCAACATTATTAATATTAATATTTTGTATACAATTATACATGTGAAGACGATGCACCAAGAATAAAATCTCTAAACCATTAAAGACTGAAAAAACCGGGCAAGTGCAAGTCGGACTCGTGCATCGAGTGTTCCGTACGTAGCTATGTAACTACAAATTTACGGTTTTCGGATGTTTTCCTTTATTTGTGCTACATGACATGATTCTAGGTCAACGGGAAGTACCCTATAGGTTTTGATTCTCTTGCGAGTGTCAAAATATGCGGCATAAACGGAACATAAACGCCCGTATCTTTTGATTGCGTTGACTTAGATGTTTGATTTTTTTACTGCTTCAAGAGATTGCATACCAGAGTATTTCATATCAATTTCAACTTGACAACTCCACGCGTTCCTAAGAAAAAAGGATTTTGACAGACGGACAATTTAACGAAGTGATCTTATAAAGCTTCCGCTTTCCTTTTGAGGTACGGAACCCTAAAACTGAAGCAATGATAGATAAATTAATTATGTTATAGATATATAGTGCTCGCATATTTACAAACATACCTTTAATATGAGTTTTAAATATATTTTTTTCACGTCTATTCAAAAAGAGCTAGTGTATTCTTCGTAAACAGGGACTAAAATAGCTCCTTAATCCCTAGGGACTAAAAGTTATTTGAATTTGGAATGTGGATATTGTTAGTAAAATTTCCAATCACCAAAGAGATCAATCACGAAGATTGTATGAACAATAATTGTTTACTCAAGATTGTATGTAAATAAATAAACGTAGGTACCATTCTTATTCATAAGTTGCACTTACTTATTTTTGCATAGAGAGTGATAAAGAATAGAGTGTCCACCTCGGGAGCAACACTATTTTAAGCTCGAGTGACGTACTTTGAATCCTTCGGTACGCTCAGGATTCTACTCTAGGATCCTTCGCTCCGGTCTGGATTCAAAGAAACACTCTCGCTTTCAAAATAGTTGTTTGCTTCCTTGGCAAACAATCCACTATTTTCATTTAATTGCAATATATCACGAGGTATTTTGTTGTAACATTTAACACAGATCTACTCGTAAGAGAAACTGTTTTAAGGAGCACGTTGTCTTCATTAATTTGGTGAATTTAAGGAGCCATTATAATGACACCCCAATTAATAGATACATGCGTGAGGGTGAAAGAAAGTATCCTCCATCTCATTGATATGATTTATTATACAATCACGAAGTTTTACATGCCAACTGTAGAGTAGACTAAGCCAGGCTAATTTTTTTTTTTTTTTGTTAGCCTATATTGTGTCCCACTGCTGGGCCAACGCCTCCCATTTTTCCTTCCAAACCCTGTCTTGTGCGATCTCTGGCCATGTTGGCCCTGCAAATATTATCACGTCGTCACACCACATTCGCCGTGGCCTACCTCGACGGCTCGTGCGCTGCTAGTGGCCACGCGTGATCACCTGAGCTATCGCTTGCACCGGTCGTACTTACGCTGAGCGCGTAGTTAAGTGCTACCCCCTCTTTTTTTTTTCTATAAGTAAATGAAATTAGTCACAATAATTTCAGCAGTTAATATTATGTAAGGTTAAATTATTGAATGCCTTGTGTTGTAATAAGTTTGTAACCATCACCATTATATAATTATAAAGGTGATCCTAGCCTGTAGAAGTGTTGTTTATTATATTAGTGTGACTGTTACTTTATTTTTAAGAACTACAGCTTTGTATACGTTTTATGTTAATAAAGAATTTTTCTAACAACCTCGACGGCGATGTCCTCTCTCAGGCGTCATGTGAGTGACGATAAGTTGCAATAATTTCTTATAGTAAACTAATTAAAATTGAAAATCATACATAAGTAGCTTACATACAGTACTTTATAATAATGCAATTTATAATAATGCAATTTCCAGGGGTTTCCAATTCGATTGAAGTTACATTTTTATCGTAGAAAACGAAATTTTATTACCAAATCAATATAAAAGTTAACAGATCGAAGTGTAATACTAAAATACATATAACTGTTTCGTCTAGACATGTTCAAATTATATTACATTGCAAAATAACACTCTATTTTGATGGCATTTCGTTATAAATAAACGATAAAAATTCTGGTAACGTTATCTCGAAAAGGGATTTTTATTTTGTCTGTAATTTGTAGAAACCTATTCAATTTTATCGAAATCTATTACCAAGATACAGAACAATCATCCTAAGTAACATCCCACTGCCAAATGGAACAGAACTTTTCCATACATCCAACGAGACTTTAATAGCTCCATTAAAACTGTCTGCAAGCTCTTAAAATATGCTCTTAATAGGAGCATAATCTCTAACATTAAGGATAAAAATTTCCCAGCCTCCACCCACATTGTCACATGGGTATGACGCGGTAACCACAGGCGGGAAAACCTTCCAGGGGGTTATGTATGACCTCCATTAGGAGCCTAATCTTAAAGCCTTTCTTACAATAAATTATCAGGGCTGCGGAAATTTTACACGGAATATTTCAAATACAAACTGCGGGGGTTCTTTTAATAAACGCAACTATATTCTTGTTATTTTAGTTATACGACTACTACTAACATTATTTTGGAAGGTTGTTATTAAATTTATGTTTTGGAAATTAGGTAGAAGGTTGCTTTAGAGGTTATTTTTGTAAAGGTTTAGTTTTAATTCGTTACTTTCAAAGACTCTTAAATATACTTGAATTTGTTGTTTGTTACTTTACTATTATATTGTCTATATTAAAATATCTTAAGCCCCTTACTAATAAACGTATTATATCAGATGAATAGTTACACACCGATTTCTCCCTTTCTGTCGTCAGTAATTTGAATTTGGAAAGAAGAAGACAAAGCGTTTTGTAACTATACAGACGCTATACAACGTTTACTGTTTAGTTTGTATTAAAAAACAAACAGAAAAAAATGAGGCGACTAACCCTTTTGTATTACCAGGCAGAAACGAGTCGAAACGTCGGGAAGGGACGCCCTGAGAAGATATATAGTGACCACTATTATGTTCTCCTAAGGAGTCCCCTTACTGATGATGTTCTTTAGAAACGTCAGGTGCATACTTCTTGCAACGGGCGTGCGTGTATGACCAGAGGGGTGATTCTCGTAATTTTTAGATCGTTCACAGTCCAGTCTCAATCTGTCAAAAATACCTCGAATTTCCCTATATTTTTGACAACTTTTTGACATTTGTTTGTCGCCGGGATGAGACTGCGACTAGATATTGAACGTTTTAAATTACGAGAATTGGCCTTTTGATATATGAACGTAAACGAAGCAAAAGGAATATGAAAGGATCGTATCAGGTGGCGTTCTGCAGTTTGTGCCTATCCCAAGAGAAGATGGCGTGAGTTTATGTATGTTTGTACGTTAGATTAACTATGGCCGCTTCATCGCTTACGTGACTGTGTATTTATTGGTACCGGTACGGTGAAATTATGGTTTACAGGTTGCCAGGGACGTCGACGCGCAATCTGTTACCACGAATTCAGTACATGATTCTGAACCGAACGTTAAAATTTTTCCTCGGTTATTAGGGTTCCGTACCTCAAAAGGAAAAACGGAACCCTTCTAAGATCACTTCGTTGTCCATCTGTCAAGACCCTTTTTCTCAGGAACGTGTGGAGTTAGCAAGTTGAAATTAATAGCAAATACTCAGGGCAGTGAAAAAATCAAATTTCTAAGTCAACGCAATCAAAAGATACGGGCGTTTATATTTCAAAATGAAACCTATAGGGTACTTTTCGTTGACCTAGAATCATGAAATTTGGCAAGAAGCAATGTCATGTAGCACAAGTAAAGGAAAAAATCCGAAAACCGTAAATTTTTAGTTACATACCTACAAATTTGTACTTAACCCTCGGTGCGTGAGTCCGACCCACACTTGACCAGTTTTTTTTTAATTAGCTATGTCATACGTTTTGAACGCATTACGCTTTTATGTGAAATGGCAGATTTTATTTCGGTAATATTCATAGATTTTGTTTATTAAGGGCTGACTTTTCAATCGACAGATAATTTTTATTCGTGGAATAAAATTATCGTCTGACAGATTTTGCACGGAAGAACTGTCAACATTACAAAATCATAGGATAAAATTATCAGGCGTTGGAAAAATCAGCCCTCAAACGAAAGCTTTTTAAGTAAGCTTAGGTTACAAAAAATTTAAAAACCTGTGGTATCTCCGACTTCAGAAACAAGGCCTTTACCGATCAAAGCTCTCTATTTTAGAAAGAAAAATTGTTTATTCTGCACAAACAAAACGCACATTACAAATAAAAAATAAAAGACATAAAATATACACATACAACGTAGTCAAAAGCCTCGTACTCAAGCATATGAAATGTTGGCAATTTTTTCCATTGCTTGATGTCAGGGACCAAAGACAACACACATTAATTGACATTGACAATCCAAATCAATCCGTGACGCGCTCGGTGCGCCCGCGACACTGGCATATTAATGACAACAAAACAACAACAATCAAAACAAAATGCCAGTTGCAGAGTGGGTTTTGCGGCACATAACCTGAAAACACGTCTGCATCGTCACGCTACCTTCACCGCGGTCGACCTCAGCGGCCATGTCCTCCCTCAGGCGTCCAGAGTGACAGCATAGAGGAAAAATTTTACAGCCTTTGCCACATACTTTTAATTTTTCTTTTTAATATAAAAAAGTTTCAATACCATCGTAATGAAAGGAACACACCCACGCATTAATAAATTAAAAGATATAAATACTAACAAAAAAAAAAACCTTTTTAGTCTAGGTGTGAGCACACCCTAAAGGGGAAACGTTCCAATATACGTGTTTAGAAAGAACCCGGTATTGAATTTGGCCGTGAAAAGGAATACTGTCGTATGTAAAACGGGATGTAATGAAAAAGGCTTACCTACTTTGTTAGATGACTGTTTGAATGAGGAAAAGGTTCCAGTCTTTTTATCCAGTTCTTTATAGAATTTGAATGGTTTACTGATAGACTTTTGAATAGGGGAGCGGCATAACAAGCAATTACGAGAATGCCATCTGATGCTCGGTACTGAGGTATGATTTTAACTAAACGATTTCGTTCGTATTATTGCAAAGGTATATCATTTAAAAGAAAAAAGCAGTGGCACTCCGGGAGTGCCGACAGAAGTGAAAATAAAACACAAACAGAATACTTTGCCATCGCTCACTGACATATCGGATATGCATTAAAACTAAGTACATCCTTAGGGCAGCCGAACACATCCAAAGCGGTGTCGATTACAGTAACAGTGGCGCGAGTTCAATAGTTTTTTCCCATCTCAAAAAATGCCAAACGCGCCTAAGGAAGTTTTCACTTCTAAAACAATTTTAAAAGGGGATTGATTAATTAGCGTGTAATCTAAGATTATTAAGTATCGCATGTCTTATCAATTTGTTTTTAGCATATTCGCGCATTTACGTATATTTATTTGTGCTTATATTTAAATATAGTTAGATAAATATATTATATTTATAGTTTTAATAGGTTTTTACGCATCATATTTAAAAATATTTATTCCTTAATTTTCATAATTGCACCTACTTCTGTTTGTCTTTGCATCTTCCAAAGGTTGACTGGTAGAAAATGCTTATGGCACTAAGTCCGCCTCTGTACATTTGTGTGATTAAAGCATTAAATAAATAAACACCTACCTAATGAAAAGAAATAAATCTCTGAATATTTTAAAATCGTCTAGCAAAAGCTCGTAACCCGTAGCACACGTTGCTACGGCGTAGCTCTTACTTACTACGATTACAGCACCGACCTTTTGGGATATTTTTTTTTTCAAAATTAATTGAAACTTGATCATTTCGCCGCTGACGTCTTCGGAAGACGAACATTTTAAACATTAAACTCATTTTAGACTTTTTATGAGATACGTCTGTCGTATGCCCAAATAAGCTGTAGGCCAAAATAACCACCACTTGGAGCCTTTTTTTTTCTTTTTTTTTTCACGTGGAGTAATGCTCGTGCATTCTGCACTACCACGGGGAGACAGTGCAGTTATGTGGGACTCTAACCCACTTAAACTCCACGGTGTCCTCCTCTGCCGCTTACGGCGGGAACGCGGACACGCGTTTGCCGTGAACCCGCCGCGGCTGTCCGTCACCGGACCCTCCTCTGGGGAGTATTCCCCATCACCGACGCACCAGAACACATAGTACGCCGTGACCACCCCAGAGACTAAACCAGCACATGGGCGCCAGACGACCCCGTGTCTGGGCACGCTTGGTCCCCCTGCGACGGGTCAGGTCATTGGCCCCGCCACCTGCCAATTTTCGGCCGCAGATGACAGGGAGAGCGGCCAACGTCATACCAACACTCCTCCTCCCCTGCGGCCCCACCGCGTCCGCTATCAGACGGTGGCGACCCCGTCAAGGCCGCGGGAGCTAGGGAGAGCGGCGCACCGCAATACCGGCACTCCTCTCCCGCCGCGGCCTCCAACCCTCAGCCGCGACGCCTCCCATACGACATCGCGGCCCGCCTCAGTTGCGATGTCGCCCAAGCGGCACCGCAACCTACTTGTTGGCCGCTACGTCGTCGGCTTACAGGTACTCGTAGAAGGCGTCGCGGCAGACCCCGTAGAAGATGGCGGGATGAGCTGGACAAAACAAACGACCAGTGGTCCACTTTAGCCCTGGATCGACAGAGCTGGAAGTCATGGGGAGAGGCCTTTGCCCAGCAGTGGGTTGATGCAGGCTAACAGTAACGCCTGATGTGCCGTCAGTGGCGATTTTTTTTCGAAACCTTTTCATATTTCAATATTATGATTCCCCGAAATGCTTCCGGCTGTCTAGGATACATCCTGTATTAGAGTTCCGAAACCCTACAGGCACGGAAATTTTGGATCTTGTTTGCACTGTGCCAGTAGGGATATTATTGACCTGGGATGATCAGAGTTGTGGATCAATTCTTTCATTTCTGGATCATAAATAGATTTTTAACTTTATTTGCTAAAGCATAAGGTTCAAAGTTGATTGGGAAAATTTTACAGTTTCAGGTAGCTTGATGTGCTGGCGTCGGTACCTAACAGTGGTACAATAATTGATCAACAAATACCTACTTTACCAGCATTTCTATAATCCACTATATTTCTAATCTACACAAAGTACAGGAATCCAATTCAATCTCTCTGCCCAGCCCTTCGGGTATTACACGCATAATGTTTTGTTAAGCAAATACAATCTATTTCCGTATTTCTCCCCGTTGAGTTACCAATCATTGGTATGAGGAATCAAAAGGTAATGCATTGGTATGTTAAAGTAAATAAGGGTTTGCGAGAGCAGGTAATCACACATAAACACAGAAATAAAATACGATCGTAAATATATTGGCTACGATGTATCGAATATCGAAATTGTTTTACGTTGATATTCAATGCTGGAAGAGGCATTTTTTGACGAGATTTAAAGGCACTTGTCCAACCAATGAGGAAGGGATTTGCTACCAACGATTTTCTCGCTCAAACATACAAAAGATTGTTGGGTTCCGAAACATTAATAGTGGAAACCGACTTTAAAAAAGGAGGTTCTGTATTCGACCCGTATGTATGTATGCTTGTATGTCCACGATTTTCTCAAAACTAATTAACCGATTTTGATAATTCTTGCATAAATGAAACGTAGATCTCTGTGGAGAAGAACGGGCAAGAAACTCCATGGACACTCTTTTAAATCAAGATATTACAAAATCCTGGGTACATTATTCTTGTTGCTTCTATATGTTAGAACAATGTAAAAGAACACACACAAATGAAGAAACAATTCAAAATATAAGATTAAAAATACGCCTTGGCAGTTAAGAGATGACCAGTCTCAACCGATGGCGCCCGTTCACGAACATGACGCGTAGATCAGCACCATCCAGCTCAACCATTTTCTAGGGAACCGAATGATCCAACACACGCGCCACCATCAGTGAGATATTTAAATGAGCATGACACATTCTCAACTGCCATGCTCTTTCAAGTCAACATCAAAAAAATCATAATAAACGGATCCATGGTTCGTACATTTTACATTATACATAATTATCTTCTATACATCTATACAAATAAATAAAATTGTAATATCTGTTTGTAATATTAAAATAACTGCTTTTTACTAAATGCATAATTTTATTATGGATATAAACACGGTAAATATACCAAAATAACATTTTTTACAATTTTTGTCTGTCTGTCTGTTTGTTCCGGCTAATCTCTGAAACGGCTGGACCGATTTCGATGGGACTTTCACTGGCAGATAGCTGATGTAATAAGGAGCAACTTAGGCTACTTTTATTTTAGAAAAAGAATTAGGGTTCCGCGCAAAAAAATTAAAACTTTTTCCGTCATGCACGCGAACGAATATATTTGCGGCGCAACATGTATTTTTCTTCCGACCTTCTCTATTAGTCGTCATCTCGGCAGTCCCCCCCTTTCTAGACATATAATCTTTCCCACAGACCATTCATCGTTTCTTTGATCTTCCCCGACGCTTACAGCCATCCAACATTCAAAACTTTCTACACAACGTTTTCCTTATTCCTCCGCATCACATGCTCATACCATGACAACCGATTTCTACAAACCTTTTTAGTCACCGGTGCTATAATTAGATATACACTTAATTTTAATAACAATTATATTTTAAGCCTTGATGAGGATGTTTTGTAATTAATTGAGGTTACCATGTTAGAAAAAAAAAGTGTGATAATTATTATTTTATCAAAGGATAATAAAAGTGCACTCCACCTAAGTACTTATAAAAATTACAAAATGCAACCTCGTTAGGAAATAAAAGTTGCACAGATCGAGTCAGGCAGCTAAAAATAAAATAGGTTACATGATTCTGAAAATGCAGTATTTATAGTGCTATACCCGCGTTAGTACAATGTTGTACTCATATATGCTAGTAAGTAGTGTACCTGTACACGCTAGCTTAAATAAGTTTAACGGGCACAGAACGTTGAACCCTATCAAGCAAATCCAATCGACTAGTGTTACTATACCGGTTAATGTTTAGAAACGTGCTGCCTCGTTAGCAAAAATGTGAGACTATTTTGTGGGTTCTAGAAGGTCTTTTGAACCCTCCACAACTGGGTTTTTTTTGCCAGAGATGCGTATTATTTTTTTTTTATAAAAAGTAATATTTTTTTAGTTTACGTACGTAAATATGTATTTGTTAACTGCCGAACTAAACGACTGAGTAGAAATCTAACTTGGAAGTAGCGTTCGCCGCCTGCAGCCGCGGCGCCGCTCGATTCGCTCGCTTAGCTACAACTCATTATTTGAACAACATAAATTTTGGGTTTAGACATATTTACGTTCTTAACCTTAACAAATCAAGGTTCAGAAGACCCTCTAGAACCCCCAAATAGTCTCACATTCTTTCTAGAGGGGCGGCACGTTTCTAAACTCAACCCTGAATACCTAAGATAACTTGGACCTAAAAGGGTGCATTTTCATAGTTGGCAACGTCGCAAATAGCTGTCAAATATTTGGGTGTTTTGATTAATTTGTCAATCTATCTGCCTGGTCTACGAAATAGACCTTGACATACTTTGTTTCGGTAAAGAGATAGTAAGAGAACATGTTTCGAAAATAACATTCTACTTCAGAACAACTTTAAAATAGTGTCAATAATAATTTGGAAATTAAATTCTAAATCTTATTGACAACATTCAAAAGTGCCTCTAACTGGTCCTATTGAAAATCAGCAATTGAATGGGTAGTATCCACGTCAATGTCATAGATTGTATTGTGCTTATTTTCGGACAACTCTAACACATAGGTACCTACTTGCTTGATCACAATATCGAAACCCTAACAATAAACTTTCCATTGATGAAACATACCCTGAGAGCCGGATCCTTTTGGTCTTGTGTTAGACAGTAGAACTAAATGTATGTTAAAAGAACTTTTAGTTACTTTACAACCCTGCTTTAAAACCAATTTTAAAAGATAGACAGTTTAAACCTTAGTGACGTTTTAATACAAAACTCTCAGGGAAAGAGGTTCAATATACCTACAATATTGCCACTATTTTTTCTACAGGGAAACTGTCTATTCCACATTCTCTAACTCCATATCCTTACGACACAGCATTCGTCACGTGGCGCGGCCATATCCGTAGGGACTAACATGACTAGAGACGTTCTTAAATTTTCATAAGTACACATGACGTCTCATCGTGCTTTACATATCCAGTAAAAGCTGACCTTGCTTTGAATAGGATCAAGAGAGGACGCGCAAAGCGTTGTCAGATAGAGCGAATATGCTGGATCGCAAGTTAAAATAGCCAATAGTGCACATCAATGTACTCGGGAGAACTCCAAATCGGTCTAGCGTTTTCCCAACTATGTTGGGGCAGCTTCCAGTCAAATCGGATGCAGTTCAATACCAGTATTTTAAATGGAGTGATTGCCTATCTGAACACCACAACACAGTTACTGGGTAACACAATAACCCTTGGTAAGACTGGTTGTACGACTTTTGGGCTCCTGACTACCAGTAATAACTGTCAAAGATCGGATTGGATCGTACTCGGGAGCCCTAAAACCCAAAAGGCGTACAATACTCTGCGCATCCAATTCAATAACGCATTCAGGGTTTTGTTACAACTGTCGCGCTTTTGTAGTGCCTCGAAGAAATTCGCCGAACTACGCACTGACGGCGTTGATGCTCTGTGGAGTACAAAATATACCTCGCTAGTCCCTACACTGCAGGTTGCGTGACAGTCCCAATATCATCCTGCAATCAATAGCCACCCGGGCAGACAGACCGCGAGTTTGAGCCCTTATAAACAGGACCTGCACCCTAATTGCGTAACACACAATCAATCGGAATCGGAATCATTTTGAAGCAAATTGCTGATCCATTGCTTCATAAGTTAGAAAAATTTGTCTGCTCAACACGTAAATAACGCAATGAATGTTGTTGAACTGTCAAAATGAAACCGATTGCGATTGTTAATGTATTACGCAATTGCCCCGCTGATTTGTTTTAGTCTCCTTCTTCATCTTGTCGATGGAACGACAGTTTTAAATTCTGTTTGCCTAAAACTTCGCAACTTCCACGGCGTCATCAGTGGCAGCGCAGAAGTCTATTTGTTATTGAGTAAGTAACATTAGGCTATGTCGATGGGGCCCAAAGGTTCTGGGGTAGCGACCGCGTACCAGAACACGTAGCGTTAGAAGGCCTCCTACAAGGTGGACCGATGACCTTGAGAAGGCCGCAGAAATCCGTTGGATGCGGGACGCACAGAACCGTGGCCAGTGGCGGTGCTTGCGGGGGGCCTATATCCAGCAGGGGACGTCTTTCGGCTGAAACTATGATAATGATAGGATAAATTATTTTGTTACTAACACTGTGGACCACATTGTAGTCTGATTTAATAAAATTTATTATAGGCTCCATCGCTTTTTTTCCATGCAATAACAGGTCAGTTTATACTGGACAAATGTGGCTTGATGTGTCGCTACGCAACATTCCCCCATTTCGTCGACGTCACGGCCAAAGTGAAAATAACAAATTGGCAAATAGAATTTTATATGGACCCATAAGTTGCTTCTGTGATGTCATCACTCATCTAAGATAGTGACTATGGTGTCGGAAGTAATTTTAGATGAAAGCTTTGTGTGCATGTTTTTGGGTTTGACATTAATTTAATGAAAGAGAAAAGAAAGAAAAATATTTTATTAGGGACATACACAGGAAATACAAATAGTAAAAAAGGAGGAGGAGGAAGCATTTAAAACTGACAAAGTTACATTCAAAACAACCAAAACAAGGACCTGTGCGAGGGCAAAAAGGCTTCTATTTCAGCATAATGCAGCGATATTTACATACATACATTCATAATCAGCCTATAGTGTTCCCACTGCTGGGACAAAGTCCTCCTCTCAGTGAGAGGGAGTGGGCCGTAATCCACCACGCGGGCCCAGTGCGGATTGGCAGATGTCACATGTCTTCGATTTTTTGATTCTAGGACATGCCGGTTTCCTCACGATGTTTTCCTTCACCGTTTTGAGAGCAGTGGTGATGAAATAACTTAAAAATAAAACCGCAGCGCTGGTACTCTGGGCCCACAGTATCCCTAGGAGCCTGTGTATGTAACTGATGCTATTTTTTTAATCGCTAGCAGTGTTTTGTTTTTTGTAGAGGTATGGATTACTCTTCCTTAGATACTTTATTTGTGAATGCGGTATTTGTAACACATAACAAAAAAGACGAAAAAAGAGAAAAGAAGTTTTCACTTCAAAAAGAACGTCATGTGGGATGCGTGGTTTTATTTAATGTGGTAACCTTATCGCCACTTTGTATAAGCAACTTACTGCCACCAATCCAAACAAATAACATAGACGAATAGATTGCACGACCAATGGCTCCGACTCGTACAATATTCCATTTCATCTAGTTGACTCCTGCAAATTGCATTGGCTAACAAGGATGTAGTTGACTTACAGTTTGTATTACGACAGTTTGATGACAAGGGTTCGCTCTTACGTTGTTTGAATGTACCTCCCTACTACCTTCAGTTAGTTTGATTTTCTCTGTTTGCTGTATCAAACACTGGTAATTAGCTGCACCCGCACCCTAATTGCGTAACATACTATCAATCGGAATCTGAATAATTTTGAAGCAAATTGCTAATCCATTGCTTTATAAGTTCGAAAAATTTATCTGCTCAACACGTAAATAACGCAATTAATGTTGTTGAACTGTCAAAATTAAACCAATTCCGATTGATAATGTGTTACGTAATTGCCCCGCCGCGCCGGTTAGACTGGTAGCCGACCCCAACGTTGTTGGGAAAATGCTAGGCAGAATATGATGATGAGTTTGCTGTATGCAGTCGTAGCGTTTTTATTCTAAATAGCCTGTATTATCCCACTGTAGGGCAAAAGGCCTCCCTGTCTCTTTTCCACATTATTCTGTCTTTTGCTAGTCGCCAATACTGGGGTAGGAGTCAAGCTCGTCCCGCCATCTTCGTTTCGGCCTGCCGCGATAGCGTCGTGCGTTTAGTGGGACCGAATTGGTGATTCGCTTAGCCCTATGTGACATCTGACATGCGGCAGACATGTCCTTAGCGGCTTTCTGGGTAACGTCCGTGGTCTTGGTTTTGGCGCGCAGGGTTTTTTTTCTTATACGATCTGAAATTCGAACCCCTAGGATACTGCGCTCAATTGCTCGCTAAGTAAAATTGATAAAAATACCTCTCTACTCTAGTGGTACCAAGTGCGGTTCTTCAGTATTGAACTCCATATAAAAATTTGATCCGCCATTTTGATTTTCCTGTAATAATTTTAATTGTTATTGTTATTATAAGACTTCTCGTCATAGCCTGTCAGATTAGAAACCTTTCCCTTTGGCTTTTCTATTGTGCAAACTTGATTGTATTTGGCAGGCCCCTTGACAAAACTCAGTTTAAAATATTCATGTTCCGTCCCCTTCATTTTTATCCTATTTAATCTAATGTCAGGGCTAGGTGCAGTCCATGGGTTTCAGCATAGATAAAGAATGCATAGAAGTGAGATGCTGCGAATGCGTTAATACTGTTTCGGGACGTAATAACCGTTCAACATATTATGTAAAATTGTAGGTCGTCGATCGGGGCGTTTAGTACTCGATATAAATATACAAATCGTATATAAATATCAAATATTTATATACGAAAATACATACAAATAAATAAAATTGAAGTCTGTTTATAATGTCGTAAAAATTTGTCACAGCTCTTACTAAATGCATAATTATGATAGTATATACTTATACATACGGTATTTATATAACAAAAACACATTTTTTTTTAATTTTGTCTTTCTGTCTGTTTGTTCGATTTATTCTCCGGCTAATCTCCGAAATGGCTAAATCGATTTTAATTAAATTTGGTATGAAGATACATTGAACCCTGGGAAAGGAGATAGGCTATTTTTCATCGACATACCTAGCGGGGGAAGCCGCGGGCGGAAGCTAGTACCTACTACTAATAAAGCTGAAGAGTTTGAACGCGCCAATCTCTGGAACTACCAGTAGTATTTGAACAAAAACACAATTTTAAAAATGTTGTCTGTCTGTCTATTTGTTCCAGCTAATCTCTGAAACGCCAGAACCAATTTTGATGGAACTTTCACTGGCAGAAAGCTGATGTTATAAGGAGTAACTAAGGCTACTTATATTTCAGAAAAAAAGGGTTTATTAATCCAATTTTTGTTTTCCGACATGCACGCGAATGATGTCGCGGGCACAGCTAGTTACTATTATATTATATTATAAATAAAATTGACATATCTCTACTTTCACAAACACGACGGGATCACCAGTTTACATAATATAGGTATGCGGAATAGGGTGGAAACTTTCTCTTCCTCTGTTGAAAAGGGAGGTTCCTTCGACCAGACGGTTTTCTCTGGTGGGCTACTGACCAACTAGTTTTGTTAGATTTTTGTATAGAGGTATGTATAACTCTGGTTGTGCGATGTAGGATTTGCGTGACGTCACAAAGCAATGCGTGGTTTCTATGCTGCCACAAGTCGAGGCAAGACGCGCGGTACGTAGCAGTGGAAGGTGATTAATTACTTAAATCAGAACACGTTTAAATTAAATTAACTCCTTACGTGAGTTTCATTTCTATACAGTTTTCATAGTATATGATTCAGTTCATAGATTTAGGGTCCTTTGCATCGTCACGGTCTCACCCTTCTTTGGGCTCTGTATGCTTTTATAGCGCATTTCTCGCTCATTAAGTTTCGAGAATAGCCGCTTTCAAGATAAACAGCGCAAGTGCCACTCGTATGTAGGTCGTAAATCGATCGCTGTTGAAAAACGAATGGTTTATGTACGTGTTTGGTTTGAATAATAAATTGGAGGAAGGAATTAGGGTTAATGTCCAATTTCTTTAGTTTACCAATGGCTTAAGGGTTATATTGGGGCACGTGTATCTTAACTGATATTTAAAAATTCTGAATAACGTTATATTTTTATGGGAAGTAACTACCCTAGAACCAATTAAATTAATAGAAATTGTACTTTTGGTTCAACTAAACCTTCTTTAACTGGAGATCAAATAAAGTGTTCTGTGAAAGATTATTACAGCGTCAAACATGTAAAATGAAAACGCGACACCCACTAAGCTAATCAGGAGTGGATCCGTCAACCTTTGCACGAACGCGCGAAGTGAAATTAACGTAAATTTGGTAAATTTTTTCATCGAAAATACAACTATCCTATAGCATTTTGACCCAAAGGGATTTGAAGATTTTTATATGGAGCCTGGCATACCTACAGGGTCCGCCATTTTGTTTTTTTAGGGTTTCGTACCTCAAAAGGAAAATCGGAACCCTTACAAGATCACTTCGTTGATCGTCTGTCCGTCAGTCAAGACACTTTTTTTCAGGAACGCGTAGAGTTATCAAGTTGAAATTAATATCAAACAGTAAGTTTAAAATATAAACTTAGTTTTATGCGAGAGCAGTGGTAGCCTTGGCCGCGACTTACGAGTTGTAGCAGGCGCTTTACATTGTGTAAATCATTTCATCACCACTGCTCTCAAAACGATGAAGGAAAACATCGTAAGGAAACCGACATGTCCTAGAACCAACAATTCGAAGACATGTGACATCTGCCAACCCGCACTGGGCCCGCGTGGTGGATTACGGCCCACTCCCTCCCACCGAGAGGAGGCCTGTTTCCCAGCAGTGGGAACATTATAGGCTGTAACGCTCTAGTAATATCCATTTCGCACATAATAATTATTATTTTGTGAGAAACGACTATTTTCAATTTTAAAATCGTTCGAATTTACGTTACTTTCACTTCACGAAATAACACTGTTGCAGCTTGGAGACAAGTTATTGCAGTCTTGTGCAGTGATCGCCCCTCGGTTCGCCATTGAGTGCTTCAAAATGACTGCACCAACATTAAACAAAAAAGTTAATTCTTTCACAATGTACAGTCAACAAAAGAGATAAGTAACCAGGGTCGTCGGATATAGTTGAAGTTTAGTAAGAAACTGATGGATGTTTTAAAATGAAATTTAATTTCATAAAAATGAACTGTTTGTTTTCTATTAACTAAATTAAGTTTTATTCGAAAACATGCATACTTATCTCTTTTAATAAATAATTCAGCGCGCGGGCCCAGTGCGGGTTGGCAGATGACACATGTGTTCGAATTTTTGGTTCTAGGATATGTCGGCTTCCTCACGATGTTTTCCTTCGCCGTTTTGAGAGCACAATGTGATACTTAGTCCAAAATGTCGCTTAATTTCCTATCAAAAATGTTCAAACGACAGCATCAAAGGAATTGTTGAACAGATTATTCCTTAATACTGTAACATAATTACTCAAATTTTATTAGAAAGGCCGCGGCTTAATGTACATTGAACGGTCCTTCATTGGCGTCTTTTGTCGTCTTCATGGGGTCCAAATTGACGTAATTACGATATTTAGCTAGAGAATATTAGATTTCTGCGGCTAAATGGAATAACATCAACTCCCACGTAAAGTTAATTAGGTAATATTTACCTGGAGGGTTCGAGGAACAAAAGAGAGAAACCAAAGCTGTTAATAGATTATGATCTTCATTATAAGCGTCAGAAATGTCAGTTTTGTTTATGATTTCAAAAGTATCTTGATAAAATGCCCTGTTTGAGCAATATTTAAAGATAAATTGCTATTTAATTGCCCGTGGTATACCATAAGCAAGAGTAGTGGTGGACCAGAGGTAATGGCCGCGGAAACAGGGTGTGGAAACGTTATAGGCTGATTACATCATCATCTGCCTAGCCTTTTCCCAAATATGTTGGGGTCGGCTTCCAGTCTAACCGGATGCAGCTGAATACCAGTATTTTACATGGAGCGACTGCCTATCTGACCTCCACAACCCAGTTACTGGATAATACGATACCCCTTGGTAAGACTGGTTGTCAGATTTTTGGGCTTATGGGTAATACACACTCAAAATACTACCAAAATAAATATAACGATCGAAAAAACATTTCACAAAGAAAAATGTCATGTAAAAGTAAAAGGAAAAACAGACAACGCCGCGTGGTCGAACGTAAGGCTTATTAATATTCATGAAACACAAATTGGAACAGTGTACCAAATTACCAGACTTTCCTAGAGATTAGTTATCGGAATTCCTTAATTTCACTCTGTGATTAGATTTTGCTAAGTTAACAATAACGTTTATTAAGTTCGTTGATTTGATGAGCTCGGTAAATTAGTTGAGTTGTAAAGATATAAATATTTGTAGGTATTCTAGAAATTATCTACTAAAATTTCAAATATTTTGATTGGGGTAAATAAAATAAAAAAACAGTGGGCACTCCGGGAGTGACGACAGAAGTAAAAACTTGAACAATTACGCATGTATTTTTTTAATCTATATATATAAAAGAAAGTCGTGTTAGTTACACCACTTATAACTCAAGAACGGCAGAACAGATTTGGGTGAAAATTGGTAGGGAGGTAGCTTAGAGCCAGGAGACGGACATAAGATACTAAAAAAAATCAGAAAAAAAAAAAAAAAAAAAGAATCAGACTTGGAATAACAAAACTCAAATGACAGGTCTAGGAGTAGGCTCGGGGTAGGGCAGGAGTAGGGTAGGAGTAGGGGTAGAGTAGGAGTAGGGGTAGGGTAGGAGTAGGGTAGGGGTACGGTAGGAGTAGGGTAGGGGTAGGGGTACAGTAGGAGTAGGGAAGGGTTAGGGTAGGAGTAGGGTAGGGGTACGGTAGGAGTAGGGAAGGGGTAGGGTAGGAGTAGGGTAGGGGTACGGTAGGAGTAGGGAAGGGTTAGGGTAGGAGTAGGGTAGGGGTACGGTAGGAGTAGGGTAGGGGTAGGGGTACAGTAGGAGTAGGGAAGGGTTAGGGTAGGAGTAGGGTAGGGGTACGGTAGGAGTAGGGTAGGGGTAGGGGTACAGTAGGAGTAGGGAAGGGTTAGGGTAGGAGTAGGGTAGGGGTACGGTAGGAGTAGGGAAGGGGTAGGGTAGGGGTACGGTAGGAGTAGGGTAGGGGTAGGGGTACAGTAGGAGTAGGGAAGGATTAGGGTAGGAATAGGGTAGGGGTACGGTAGGAGTAGGGAAGGGGTAGGGTAGGAGTAGGGTAGGGGTACGGTAGGAGTAGGTTAGGAGTAGGGTAGGAGTAGGGTAGGAGTAAGGGGTAGGGAAGGGGTAGGAGTAAGGTAGGAGAAGGGCAGGGGTAGGATTGGTAGGAGTAGGGTAGGGGGTATTAGTAGGACACCACGCGAACGAAGTCGCGCCGGGCAGCTAGTCGTCATATAAACAAAACACAAACAGAATACTTTGCCATCACTCACTGACATATCGGAAATACATTAAAACCGAGTACAGCCCGAGGACAGCCGAACACATCCGAAGCGGTGTCGGTTACGGTAACAGTGTGGCGCGAATTCAATTGTTTATTCCCATCTCAAAAATGCTCAACGCGCCTAAAGAAGTTTTCACTTCAAAAATTGAGCGATCTGAGAGCAGTGCATGGCCCATTGGTAGCTGTCCCGACTTACGAGTTGTAGGTCGTGATTTTGAACTCAAGCAGGCACTTTAATTTGTGTATTTATTAATTTCATCACCACTTCTCTCAAAACGGTGAAGGATAATAACATCTTGAGGAAACCGGCATGTCCTAGAACCAAAAATTCGAAGACATATGACATTAATTTACCAACCCGCACCCGGCCCGCGTGGTGGATCCGCTCACTCCTTCTCACCGAGAGGAGGCCTGAGTCCCAACAGTGGGAACATTATAGGCTAATTATGACGAATAAATTAAGTGGATATAACATCTAGCGGCATCCACATTAGTTGACCGAAGTTCCTCGTTCTCAAACAATTTACTGACACAGCAGCAAAACCATTTTATTATATATTTATTTACCCTACATACGAGTACATCCATCATCATTATACCCTAAATTGTTGAATTTATATTCCAAAAACTGGACCCTGCGTCCTAACCAAAGAATACGTGATCATCGGGTTCATTATGTCATTATGCCATTTCTGCGGAAAACAGGAAGGCCCTCTGTCGGCGCGATGTGCGTTCGAGTTCGGCGAACTCCGTGTTCTAACCAAAAGCGACCACCGCCACTGCGCGAGTACGCGATCGACGCAATCGTTTGTATGAATTATGACAAAAACGCGACTTGATTGATCTCGCGAGTACGTCATAATTATATAAAATACCTTGGCGATCACGTACTCGCGCAATGATCGCTTTAGTTAGGACGCAGCTGGACGCTTACGCCAAAAATTGTGACGCCAATCATTAGTCGGAACGATGACTTAAATTCATACCTACTACAGCCCGATTCAAAGTATATGGCGGCTTTGAAGTGCGCTACTCGCTGCGCAATACCTCACCTCACATCCCCGCTGACACGTGAATTTGTTACTGCGCAGTGACTCGCGTCATATTTCGTAAAGTTTAAAGCGGGCGGGAATTGACCAAACATGGTATACAATATGAACACGTTTCAAAAGCCAATATTTTACAACAAATTCACAAGGTCGCTTCGCTTAATTGCAAAATCACACTAATATTATAAAAGCGAAAGTTTGTGAGTGTGTGTGTGTTGTTGTTGTTGTTGTTTGTTACTTCTTCTCGCTCAAACGGCTGGACCAATTTTCATAAAATTTTGTATGGAGGTAGCTGACACCTTGGATTAACATATAGACTACTTTTTATCTCGATATTCCAACAGGATCGACATTTACGCGGGTGAAAGCGCGGGGCCAGCTAGTACTGAATAAATTAGTCTAATTTCATGGTTAATAAAATATTCAAGACGGCTATTGTTAAAAATAATTATGCATTTCTGTAGAAATATCTCGTATGTTCGTAGTAACAGTTTGTGTGGGAATTGTAATCTGCACCAAATATGTTTCTAATATTTTTGAATAGCGTATCGAGTACTATTGTTAAACCCACAATCGTGGGTATCTGTTTTTTTTACATTTCTATGGTATAAACGTAGCGTAATGCGTCTTTACATACGAGTACCAAGACCCCTCCGTGCCTCGGAAAGCACGTTAAGCCGTTGGTCCCGGCTGTCATTCGTGGATCTTTGACAGTAGTTACGGGTCATCAGAAGCTCGAAAGTCTGACAACCAGTCTTACCAAGGGGTATCGTATTACCCAGTAACTGGGTTGTGGAGGTCAGGTAGGCAGTCGCTCCATGTAAAATACTGGTATTCAGCTGCATCCGGTTAGACTGGAAGCCGACCCCAACATAGTTGGGAAAAGGCTAGGCAGATGATGATGAAACGTAGCGTAATGGAAAGACGGTACGTTTATAATATGGAGCCATAGGAAATTGCTCGCGTATACTTTGTATTGCTATTTTTTAATCTGCGATTTCAATATTATACAAGGTGTAACAGAATGAACGCAAGTCCTGAAAGTAGTTTGTTCATAATTGACTATCGTATCGATTTCAGTGAATTTTAAAAATCAAAAATTTTCAAAAATTATGTATGTATATTGCCATACCGACCGCCGATTGAGCCAAAGAAAAATCCATCTTATTACAAGGCAATAAGACTTAATTTTAAATGCATAAAGTATTTCTAAAGTCAACACGATTTTCTTAAAAAAAAATTGCTATAAAAAATAAGTATTGGTCATTGTATTATGCTTTTAACTCAATATTCTAATTGGGGTGTATGAGGTCTTGCGTTAATTATGTTACACACAAATTTTGCGTACTGCTCGTGTATAGTTTGTAACGTGTACGCGCGCATCCTGGTTTCAATCTATACTAAATCACTTACGCCTAACAAGTGTTGAGATATCTATATATATAAAAGAAAGTCGTGTTAGTTACACCACTTATAACTCAAGAACGGCAGAACAGATTTGGGTGAAAATTGGTAGGGAGGTAGCTTAGAGCCAGGAGACGGACATAAGATACTAAAAAAAATCAGAAAAAAAAAAAAAACAGACTTGGAATAACAAAACGCAAATGACAGGGCTAGGAGTAGGCTCGGGGTAGGGGTAGAGTAGGAGTAGGGGTAGGGTAGGAGTAGGGTAGGGGTACGGTAAGAGTAGGGTAGGGGTAGGGGTACAGTAGGAGTAGAGAAGGGTTAGGGTAGGAGTAGGGTAGGGGTACGGTAGGAGTAGGGAAGGGGTAGGGTAGGAGTAGGGTAGGGGTACGGTAGGAGTAGGGTAGGGGTAGGGGTACGGTAGGAGTATGGAAGGGGTAGGGTAGGAGTAGGGTAGGGGTACGGTAGGAGTAGGGTAGGGGTAGGGGTACAGTAGGAGTAGGGAAGGGTTAGGGTAGGAGTAGGGTAGGGGTACGGTAGGAGTAGGGAAGGGGTAGGGTAGGAGTAGGGTAGGGGTACGGTAGGGGTAGGTTAGGAGTAGGGTAGGAGTAAGGGGTAGGGAAGGGGTAGGAGTAAGGTAGGAGAAGGGCAGGGGTAGGATTGGTAGGAGTAGGGTAGGGGGTATTAGTAGGACACCACGCGAAGGAAGTCGCGCCGGGCAGCTAGTAATATATAAAACAAAGTCGGGTTAATTACACCATTTATAACTCAAGGACGGCTGGACTGATTTTTATGATCCTTTATTTGTTGAATTTGTCTTCGCCCCGAATAGCAGAATAATTATTAAAACATGGGAAAAGATAACAAAAAAAAATCGGAGGCGGTACGAAGTTCGCCGGGTCAGCTAGTACTTTAATAAAATAAAATAAAATTCTATCTCCTCGCTCCGCTCGTCGCGCTCGCGCTCGCTGCGCTCGCAATTGAATTGTCTCTCGTTTTCTGTGAGCCGTCGCCGCTCGCGCTGTCCTGCGCTCCCTCCTTTATGTCAGCTAGGTTCTTGATACCCTGGGTGGCCCCTCGCTTACGTTCGAGGTTAATTTGCTGTGCAGTCAGTATTTATGATATGATTGTCGTATTTTTTATGTAAAAAGAATCATCATCTGCCTAGCCTTTTCCCAACTATGTTGGGGTTGGCTTCCAGTCTAACCGGATGCAGCTGAATACCAGTATTTTACATGGAGCGACTGCCTATCTGACCTCCACAACCCAGTTACTGGGTAATACGATACCCCTTTTGGTAAGACTGGTTGTCAGACTTGATGTAAAAAGAATATAGATGATGAAAATAAATTGATAGAAGATTATTTATTTGATGTGCATTTAATAATATCCCGTTTATTTTTATACATCCGTAATGTATAGAGAAGAAACTGCAGGATTGGATGCCATACGGCATTATTATTGTAGCTGTATTACGGGGAAGAGGACATTAGGATTTTGTGCTCATATAATGACCCTAATATGATATTTGGGGTGGGTTCGCTACCAAGACCAAATACGCCATCTCGCAGCATTTTTGAACCACATTTTAATTGAATAAATACGTATTAAACGTTCATGTTTCTTTTATTTTAAACCTCTAATAAATAACTGAAATAAATATATTTTATCTTTCTGGTGTTCTGCATTTAAATAATTAATTAAAAAAAATATATAATACAAACCATTATGTGTGATATACTAAAGTGTCAATAACTTTTTTCTCCATGTGCCGATTTAGTTGCGGGTCTAACTTTCTTGTTCCCCCGATCCACCCCGTCGTATCGCATCGTCTGCCCCTGCTATTACTTCGTTTTCGTTTTGCAAGGCTCCTTAAGGCCCTAGCGTGATGTTAAATACTCTAAAGCCTTCCTCAAAAATTGGGCTGTCAAAACCAAAAATAATTTTTCGATAACGACTGGTAGTTCCAAAGATAAACGCGTTAAAACAAACACACTCTTCAGGTTTATTATTAGTAAGTACTAGTTTCCGCCCGCGGCTTTATTGTGAATGTGAAGACAATGTGGGTCATTTTTTATTTTTGTTATTCTCGTTGTTTTGTTAGTTTTTGTCATGGTTTAGCAGATTTATATGGCCTACCCAAATGTCCTTTCTTTGGTATTATTCGTCCAATCATTGAGCTCCTTAAGTTTTGAGTTGAGCTGCATGATTTCTGACAAATGCGTGCACTGACTGGGCAGGTCCACTCAATCTGTGTGGTTCTTTCCTCAAAAGACCATCTCAGAGGTCGATCTACATGGTCTTCATATAATCTGACCAAGATTATGTCTGGACTTTAAAAGAGCCTGTGACCTCTGAGTTTGTTTCGGCCTTTCTTCTCAGAGTAGTCAAATAGGAAACGCCGACCTCATCTAGTTTTAAAAAAAACATGTCGACAACCTCGCGAGCCAAGTCAAGATACTTGATTTGTTTATCTTTCTCGGCTTTCATGAGGTTCTCATCATGCGGGACGATTATGTTTACAATCATTGCGCGCCGCTCTAATCGATCCATCACCACTACGTCAGGCTTATTGGCAACGATAGTCCTGTCAGTGATGATGGATCGGTCCCAGTAAAATGTGATATTTCCATTTTTTGAGAACTGGATCGGACACATAGTATGGTATATTATTATTAGTATATAGATATAGATTAGCATAATAATTTATTATAATGCGAAGAAACAGACAAGAAGTAGGTAGGTATGTTATAAATAGTGCTTACTGACAAAGTAAGTAGTTTACTTACCGTTTGGCCCGTATTGCGGAAGTGTAGATGGGAAATTTATTTCTTTAAGTTTTGCTTAATATGAATGAAAAATAATGTTATCGTTATTATAGTGTAATATAGTAGTAGTTCTTGAAATATATATTATATTCGATTATAGATTTGTGAAATTCAATCAAGGACTCTGTCGTTTGTCTATGAAAAATATAAATTATTTTCTCAAATGTTAAAAAAAATGGTTTGGACATGGAATAGCATAAATAGAGGAAATACATTAGAAATTAGTGTAATAAGTGAAAAACCAGAACACAATGACCATTCTGAAGAAAAAGTATACGAATATGAAGAAGCTATTGACCTGACAGGTAAATGTAAAAAAACATTAAGTACTAACATAATAGATGTAAAAAATTTAGCCTCGTGAGCGCTTAATAGCCGTGAACCTAATGTAACCTAGGTAAAGGATTTTCAAGAATCATTATCAGAGGCAATTAATTACATTCAAAACAGCTGTAACACACAATGTGTTAATGTCAACTAAGAAGGAAAGAAAAATTGCTTTATTTGTCACAGAACCACCTCAACTAATGTTATCATATTTATAAAGCCAATTTGTTTTGTTGTTTTGGTTTGTTATTGAAAGGAATTCTATCTAAATGTATATGGTCATTAATCATTGAAGTTGACTGAATCGTTTGTTCTCAGGCAATGGCTGGTACATCCGTGGTCTTCTCACGGCTCTTAGCATTGGACTCTTGGGAATGGGTATAGACATCTTCGGGTTCTCAGTTGTCGTCACTGGTTGCGCCTGTGACTTTCAGCTGGAATTATGGCAGAAGAGTATAATGTTGTCCATGCCTTTTGTTGGTGAGTTTCTGTTCATTACTTTATTTGCCTGTCGATCACCGGGTTGTGAAAGTTAGATAGGAAGTCGCTCTATGGAAAGTACTGGTAGGTATTCAGCAGTATTCGATTATAGTGGAAACCAACCTAAATATAGTTCAGAATAGGCTAGTCATCTGACTAGCCTATTCCAAATAATTCTCTAATTCTATTAATCAGTAATCTGTATGGAAACAATTTAGATGTCTGTGGTCCCAAAAACTTTTACATTTTCGATAGTCGTCTTAAGCGCAGGTCCACTAGAATCAAATATTATACTATTGTTTTCAAGTTTCTCTAAACTAAGTTTTCATCCACATCACAAATCGTTTCTTTATCTAGTCTGTATTCCCCAAAGGGAAAGGCAGAGGTGTACCTATAGGATACCGAAATTTCACCAGTTATGGTCTTGTTGTGTTTCTTCATCTGCTTGGTCACCAAAATCATTATTTACTTTTACCAGATACTTTCTATCACTGCTTGCTTCTTTTAACATTTTGTTGACTTTTAATTCCGATTTTATTCCAGGGCCAATTGTGATGTCAATACCTTGGGGCTACATATCAGATACAAAAGGTCGAAGGAAAACATTGTTGATCGCTTTATGGGGAAGTTTCTTGTCTTCGTTTATAAGCGCCTTTTCCTCAAACTGGATCATGTTGGCTGTACTCAAGGTTTTTAGTTCTTGTTTGTGAGTATGTTAAGATAATTTTTTGATAAAAGTGAGCAAATTAATATTTTTATTAAACATTTATTTGAACAACTGTAAATCATAATAGAGAGAGACCAACACAACAAATGTGATCTCAGTTATAGATACTTATATCAACTATTTTGGGCGTTATATCTTTTGTATACGTATATAATAATATATGTATTAATATTCAATTGAAGGCAAAAGCGAGATTTTATTTTTCTGGTTTTGCATGTAGTGTTTGTTAATTTATCTCTTTAAACCGTGTTACCGTGGAAAGAGTTTTATTTTATTTTAAGTAAAGGTCAGCACTATCATCAATTTAGCCAAAAGACGTCCACTGCTGGAAAAATAGGCTTCCCCCAAGCACCATCACTTCGACCGGTTCTGTGCTTCTCGCATCTCATCTCATGATCTCGAAGTAAATGTAATATTTATTAACAAGACCTATCCATACAGTTGCAGCGCAGTACAATCAGGGGCCTATGCACTTCTTGGTGAATCCTGTTCGACCAAAGTCAGGGGTTTCTACATGCTTATAATGACCAGTGCCCTGATGTTATTCCTTCTAAGTTACGTTGGTAAGTTTATTTCCAACGATTTTTATTAGAGTTCTGCATTCAGGTCAAGTACCTATATTTTCAGGTGTGTAATATATAGTTATCAACATTTTTTTTAATCACGCCTGTTTTTTCCAAAGGTTTAGGCTGAGATGTACAGACGCCAGCACATCAAGCTACCCGAAACTGTCAAATTTTCCCAACCAACTTTGAACCTTATGTTTTAGCGATAAAGTTGAAAATCTATTAAAGAAATTTGACAGATTGTAGTAGCTTAATGTGCTGGCGTCTGTACCTACACCCACATTTTGCCAGTTTTGTTTAAGTCCCATGTAATGAGGGGCGAGCCTATGAACATCAACCAGGCATACATCCAGACTCCGGGCTGCTACTGGAAAATTCCTGATGAAAAACCCAATAACACTGTCCGACCTGGGAAACGAACCCAGGAACCCACGTTTAGGAGTAGCGGTTGCTACCGCTAGGCTAACGAGGGAAATATTACCCACGTTTAAGAAAAGCGGAAATGAATGATATAATTATTATTAACTTGAAAAGTTTTCTTTTCATAAAATTGTTTTGTTGAAGATACAGTTAAAAGTCGTTTTGTATTTAGTATGTAAATATTAGAATTTCCTTGCACGTGTCATCTTATTTTACCATTGTATAATATACCTTTTCAGTAGCCACTTGTTCTTTCGAGTAAACATATTAGCTCAAAACACTATTATATAAATAAATAACATCATTAGTTTTTATTGAACCTAGTAGGTAAGTATAATTATAGTTTATGATAATCGTGGTACAGTGACAATATTGTTACCTACTTGTTTTTATGCACGTCTATGTCATGTTTTACTCATCTTCACATTATTATAATGACAAATGACTACATAATGTTATTATAAATTACTATGGACATCAATCAAACTTTATATATAGGTACTTCAATCAAATGTTAAATTTATCGTCCAAGGTATTCCTTCTTTAAAATATTGATATGACTGTTGTATTTCTCTTTCGAAGGGCTTGTGGCTAAGTAATAACAGCCGCACGTGTCGATCAATCAGGTTAAGCTACGCTTGCCGCGGTTGGTCCGTGGATGGGTGACCATCTTTTCATACCAAGACCCCTCCGTGTCTCAGAAAGCATGTTAAGCCGTTGGTCCCGGCTGTCATTCGTGGATCTTTGACAGTCGTTACGGGTCGTCAGAAGCCCGAAAGTCTGACAACCAGTCTTGCCAAGGGGCTTCGTATTACCCAGTAACTGGTTTGTGGAGTTCAGATAGGCAGTCGCTCCATGTAAAATACTGGTACTGCATCTGGTTAGACTGGAAGCCGACCTCAACATAGCTGGGGAAAGGTTAGGTAGATGATGATGTTGTATTTCTCTTTCGTTTTGTAGCAGGTACTTACAATCACGTGAGCAGTGGTGGCCCAGTGCTAACGACCGGGACTTCCGAGTTCGTTTGTTAATTTATTCAATTGGAAATAGGCAGTAAGAGTAGTAATTATTTCATCAGCACTGCTCCCAAAACGGCGAAGGAAAACATCGTTAGCAAACCGGCATCTCCTATAATAAGAAAATCAAAGACATGTGCCACCAACCCGCACTGGGCCCGCGGGGTTTATCACTGGCTCCCGGCCCACTATCTCTCACAGAGAGGAGGCGTATGCCCCAGCACTGGGAACATTATAGGCTGATTATGATAAATCACGACTGCTAATGTTCAATATTATTTTCTTTGTTGTATTTAGGAATTGCACTAACTGTGATTACCTCTGTTATGTATGGCCGTTGCACAATTTCTTTGAATTCTTCACAGTTCCTGGATACTTCATACTCCAACTAAACTTCGCGTGCGACCTGGTGTTTATCAAATTCACACCATGGAGGCTCCTGACCCTCGTAATGGCAGCACCACTTGGAATAAGCGCCTGTCTTCTGCATTTTTTCTATGAGAGCCCCAAGTTCCTTGTCAATGCTGGTCGTGAAAGTGCGGCATTGGAGTATCTTAGAAAAATGTGGATGAGGAATGGAGGTAGCGAGCATGAGTATCCGGTATGTATGAGATAATTATGGTTCTTATTGGGTAAAAAATTAGAACCACAGACTAAGTGTTTTACCTTAAACATTGGAGCAGGTGCTAGAGGTGTGGTGTTGGAGGTGGTGGTTATTTCACTCTCATCTTTGTGGACATACTTTTTATACGATTTTTTTAATATAATGATTTGAGTTTTTATTGACTGTCGAGTTGCGTATCTGTCGAGACGCGCATCTGACAAGTTGCGTGTTTGTCGAGCTGCGTCTTTGACGTAGTGCAAATGTGACGAGATGAGTTTCTGTCGACATGCGTTTTCTGGCGACATGCGTATTTGACCACTTGCGTTCCTGACGACATGCAAGTAATCTAACAGTTGTGATGCATTAATGTATGGTAAAAAACTCCAGTGATAATCTTTTTAATTAAGAGTAAAACTGTTTAGGTATGTTTTTTGTGATCTTATTCAATTCTGACTCATTATGGTTGATTTTCTCTTCATCATTCAAAATCAAAATACTCTTTTGCAAAAAAAACGGGCACCTAAGGAAATGTACGTTCTAAGGTCGATTTGAGTGAATTAAATGAAATGTAATTGTTTGACGTAGTCTGTATACTTATGAAAGTGAGTTCTGGCAATTAAAAAAAAAAATCGATGAATTCTTTAAAACCGATGTACCTACTTACTCGGCCAAACAATAAGAAGTGGTCGGCAATAAAGACAAGAAGATTTTTTTAAATTAAATACAGTTACAAATGTATAAACCTAATAACGAGTGTGACCTCCTCTTGCCAAAATCACAGCTTGAATCCTTCTGGGTATGCTTTCCACGACGATGTTTTTTATTAAGTTTTGAGGAATACGATCCCACTCTTCTGCAATGACTCTCTTTGGCTCCCTGATGTTTTTTGGAGCAGGTTGCACTGATCTAACCCGTCTCTTTAGAAGATCCCAGACATGGTCAATTGGATTGAGGTCAGGACTTCGAGCTGGCCAATGTAAACGACGGATCCCAACTTCTTGCATGTACGCTTCCACGTCGCCAGAACGATGCGGGCGAGCATTGTCGTCCATAAACATGGAATCTTCCCCAAGTGCAGTCAATGCGGGTTGTGCATATGGAATTAGGACTTCCATTATGTACCGGTGTGCATTTAATATTCCATTTTCTATGAAAATTAACTCCATACGCTCCGTCGAATTAATTGCTCTCCTCTTAGGGTTGAAAGTTCACGCGGATGAAGTCGCGGGCAGAAGCTAGTTTCAAATAAATCTACATGGGCAGTTATGAAACGTCAGAAGCTAGGTGCATGGTTCCAATTGGTCATTGCCAATAGTTTATATTTTTTTAAGTAAGAGGCTTTTTAAATACTTATTTTGATTGTTTTTCTTCTGCAGGTGCACAGAGTGATATTAAAAGAAGAAGCAAAGGCTAGAATAGTGAATGATGAGAAAACAAACTTATTAGTATCACTCTGGCGACAAACGATACCGTTATTCAAACCGCCTTTACTTTGGAGGACACTACAGCTTTTCTTTTTGACTACGGTCATATATAGCATGTAAGTTAACATAATATCCATATCCACACTATGTATATTATATTATGTAATATTATAAATGAGAAAGTAACTCTGTCTCTCTGTAACATTTTCACACCTTAAGAGGAAATGTGGGTAGTCTTGTCTCCATAGAAACGCTCTCGCCTGTTTTCTTTCTGGTTAATGACCATAAAGCAATGATTTTTTACATAATAATAAATATTAATGAAAAAAGAAAAACATAGGGACACATTATATATCCTTTTTATTCAGTTTTTGAAATATCTTTTAAATTGGTCTTATATTGGAAGAGAAAATAGGCGAGAGCCAAACCTCGCTTTATGACTTTTTACTTAGACTTTTTCAAAAGTCTCTCCGACCGCATTTCCTCTTAACGGCTATACGGATTGAGATGAAATTAAACACACGGATAGACCATGGCCTGGGTTAGGTCATTGGATACTTTTTATCCCGGTCGTACATTCTCGCGATATGATTTCCGAACTCCATGCGGGCGAAACCGAGGGTACAAGTTCGTTAATATTAATTTCTACAACTTCTAATATTATCTTCCCCAGTCACTAGGATTTATTTCAAGGAAAATTTATGTTTACATAACATTTTCTTCTTGTGTAGATCAATACGGGACATTTACTTAGGTACCCACTTATAATATTTTTTGTCTCCAAAAATATTTCCAAGAAAGGTGGTATAAAAACAGAGTTGTCAAATTAAGAGATTAGGTACTCATGATACTTATGTTATATCAGACTTACAATTCCTTGTACTGAAGCACCATCTGTTACATTTTTATTAGAGACTTCATTTGTTTTATATGCCATGTAATTTTATTATCTCCAACAGTAACAACAGTTTTGTGATGTGGATGCCTTATATTGTGGAGGCCTTCTCAGCCGGTGTCAGCTCGGAAGCCCTATCAGGGAGCTTATGCAGTATTATTACGAGAATATCAAATCATACAGCCTCTTCTACTGATGACCCAGTTAGTAGCAATTTTTGAAAATCAAATACGTATAATTAAATGGGTTTGAAATCAATCAACAGTAGTAAAACCTAAAGGCCTTTTTAGCAGATTGATTCGCAATCTAAAAACACTTATGGTCTGCTTCATCAGCTCTTAAATAAATTGCTGTTATTCACCATCAAGTTATAGAAGACGAAACTACTATATCATTAAAAAAAAAAAAAACAAGAAGAATCCTAAGGCGCTATCTCCCGCTACGGGCGTCGGGAGCCGCGTGACGACTCCCGGCCACCGTAGGCGCGGGCCTGCGGACGGAGAGTAATGGGTAGCTCTCCGTCCGATCAGGACCAGGCCCGTGCCGGACGGCGCGTATGTGTTCCACGCGCGCCTCAAAGAGATGTCAGCAATAAGGAAGGGGCCCGCCAGGGCCGAAGCCTGCCGGGGTAGCGGGATCGTCCGAAAGGGTTACCGCTGCCCCGGAACATAAAGGGCTAAGGAAGGAACACGGGTGGGTTTTAGTCAGTAAGAGTCTGACACTCCCTTCCGCTCCACCCAGAGCGGGAGGAGTCATTAGATGATTTCCCATCCACAAAAAAAAAAAAAAAAAAAAAAAAGGCGCTATCTCCAAGGGCGAGAAATTCGCGGCGATAGTTCACCAAATCAAATCCAATAGAAAGTCTATGAATCCTTTTTTTTTTTGGGAAATTATAGAAAGAAAAAGGAAGAAAGAAAGAAAAATGGTTTATTCTGCACAAACAAAACGCACAATCATTACAAATAAAATAAAATAAAAAAGGACATAAAATATACACATACAACGTAGTCAAAACCCTCGTACTCAAGCTTAATAATAATAAAAATGTTGACAATTTTGTCCATTGCTTGATGTTAGGGCCAGGGACCAAAGACAACACATATTAGTTGACATTGACAAATGACAATTTGAGATTGACAATGACAATACAAATCAATCCGTAATGCGCCCGCGACGCCAAAAACTCAAATAACTTCTTCCGCTATGGGCGGAGCGGGACTTTATATCAGACTTTTACTGACTAAAACCCATCCGCGTTCCTTCAGTGGCCTGTGCCAGGAGCCACGGTGTCTCTTTCGAACAACCCGCGACCCTGGCAGAAGTCTATGAATCCTTATGAATTATTTTTATTTCTCCACACGGCGATTTCATTGCGGCGGCAATTTGAAGGCACCGCGTGATTCTGTCATCCGTGAAGATGGCGTCTTAATTATTTATAATTATGCGAGGAGGTATTAAAATAATGTTTTATAATGCTTCCAGATTGCCTGCTCATCATCAATCCAAACAAGAACCTTACTATCAGGCGTCACTCACGGCGTGGTCTTCGCTGGCATTACCCTCGCAGTATCCAAGTTTGCTTCTAGAAAGAAAGTGATGATGATAGCGTTCCTCTTAATACCTTTGCTCTCTAGTTTGGGAGCAGTTTTTAATCAGAATAATATTGCAAGTCTGCTATTATATGTGGGAATGATGATGACGAATTTGTGTATGGGTGTGCTGTTTGCGTACTACGTGGAGTTGTTTCCTACGTCGTACAGGTAAGTTGTTACGTTTATAGTACTCTATTTTGGGCCAATTTAAATTGCAGTCTTGGAACGTAGGCACATTTTAAAATAAGATTCCTCGACGCGAAGGTGTCGTAAAAGTGAACATATTTTGTCTCCAAACTGTCTTCACGATGGATGATTTTACAATAATACAAAAGTAACAACTGAGATTTGCATAATAAAGAAAACTCGATATCTTTAACATTTGCTAATTTAATGTACAGACGCCAGCACATCAAGCTACCCGAAACTGTCAAATTTTCCTAATCAATTTTGAACCTTATGCTTTAGTAATAAAGTTGAAAATCTATTAAAGAAATTTGACAGATTGTAGTAGCTTGATGTGCTGGCGTCTGTACTAAGGTTAATAAGTTTGCTACGTCACGTTACAAAGCGTCGAATTTGAAATATTAGAAAATCGCTATTTTGTTCTCGGATCCTTAGGCGTGAACTATACAGAGTCGGCGTAAGGTCAAGGCGCGGCGTTACTGTAGGATTCACGCCTTAGACCAAAAGATTCACCATTTCAGTCGAAACACGTCCGCTGCTAAACATGGGCGTCCTCCAAGCACCGCCACTTCGACTAAAAGATAATTAACAGAATATTCGTTTTAACATGATAAATTACTCTAATCATCTTGTTATTTTTATTTTCCAGGGGCATGGCTGCTTGTCTGGGCGTCATGATAGCACGTATCAGCGGTTTAGCCGGTGTTAACTTCCTTGGGATGTTTCTGATGACGAACTGTGCTATGACCTTCTACGCTTTCAGTGCTTATCTTCTGAGTAAGTATACTTTTACTTACTCTAAACCCATTTTATCTAATACTACCCACGACTTCGTTCACGTATTTCGGTCCCCGACACACCCCGTCGCATCGCAGCGCCTGCCCGCGCTAGTATTTCGTTTTCGGTTAGCGTTCTTTCTGACTTTTTGTTGTTATTTTGGTGTGTTTTTGCTCGGCTCTTAAGGGTCCTATAGCGTGATATTAAGTAGCCTATACACCGTGTTAAAAAAAATCTGCTGTTCCCTACATTTATGTTCGCATAACTCGTCATAATATTATTATTCTCAAATTGTCATTTGTCAATGTCAACTAATATGTGTTGTCTTTGGTCCCTGGCCCTAACACTCAGAACAATTTAGTTATTGTTCTGAGCCCTAACATCAAGCAATGGACAAAATTGTCAACATTTTTATTATTATTAAGCTTGAGTACGAGGCTTTTGACTACGTTGTATGTGTATATTTTACGTCTTTTTTAATTTTATTTTATTTGTAATGTGCGTTTTGTTTGTGCAGAATAAACCATTTTTCTTTCATTCTTTCTTATTATAGGGAACAGCTGATTTTGTTTTTGCGATTTCAGGTTTGTTCCCATAGTAAAAGTTGTTTATAATGATGAGTACAATGACCCCTTAAGAGGTTTTGCGTTAATTCAATAACACCCTATATATAACAATAAAAAGTAGCCTAAATGAAACGTTTATTTTCTCTTGACTGTACTTACCTGTCAAAAAGAGTAACCTAGCATAAAGTGGATAAGACAAAGTGTAAAACAGAAGACGAACTAGCAGGGGATCGAGGAGGGGGGGGGGTGGAGGGGGGCCTCAGGGGATCAGACCGGAATAAATCATATTATCAAATGCAAAAATAATTTTTCAAATCCGATTGATAGTTCCACAGATTAGCTCATTCAAACAAACAAACAGACTCTTCAGCTTTATTATTAGTATAAATACTGCATTTCTTCCTTCCTGAAAGAATATACGATTATGAATGAATGAATGAATTGCACCGATCCCAGCATGGTTAAACCAGACTCGATTAATCGAATGAACCCCAAGATTCGCACTAGCTCCTGTAGCCTCATGTTCATGGTGCTACAGCTACCATTGCATATCAAGGAATAGACCAGGGGGCGCGGTAATGGTAGGGTAGACGTGCCCGAAGGATAGGTAAGGATTTAAGAGCCTACCGGATATGCATCCTAGAGCAAGCATTGGACTAGTGGAGAGATGGGTAATTATATCTATGATTATGTAACATTTTTAATTAATGATTTTCATTTGTTCGTAGGTGGCATAGCCGTGGCAGCATATTTTTTACCACCAGACCATCCCAAGAAAGTGTAAATACATACCTACTGTTAATAAATATGTATAAAATAAAAAGCTCACCCCATATTATATATTATGGGACTTAAACATAACTGGCGGTGACACGTTCTGCCTGACCCGACGGGGATTACAGGCGTGATGTTATGTTATTGTTATGTGTAAAATAAAAAACTGGTTTTCGAACATTTTCCTATTTTTTTTTAACCCATACTGTCCCACTGCTGAGCAACGGCCTCCCCCAAATCCTTCCAGGAACTCTTTTCAAACTTTTTTACTTTGTTTTTCCATTTTAATTCATTTTATTTTAATTATTCATGAGTGTTACTTCTAAAGAAATAAAAAATTATGTCAAATTAATAACTTTCGCGGTTACCTACTAAACAAACCTAACTTGAAATTACCTGAAGTGTCAAGTACGAACAACTTATTGAAATCGCGTCGAAAACTTGTAATAAAATCTAATCACAGAATTAAATTATAGGAATGTCGATAACTGATCCCTAGGAAAACCCTGTAATTTGGTCCACTGTTCCAATTTGTAGTTCATGAATATTAATACCTAACTACAGTGCTCGGCAGCGCAGATTCGCTTGCATTTTACGTGTGTTTTTCTGTCTTTCTGCCTAGCCTTTTCCCAACCATGTTGGTGTCAGCTTCCAGTCTCGCCGGATTTAGCTGAATACCTGTGGAGCAATTCTCGTAATTTTAAGAACGTTCACAGTCTGATCTCGGTCTCAATCTGTCAAAAACACCTCTAATTTCGCAATATTTTTGAAAAGTTTTTGACAGTGATTGTCGCTGAGATGAGATTGGGACTGGATTTTGAACGTTTTTAATTAGAGGAATTGACCTTCAGTATTTTACATGGTGCCATTAGCTGCTGCCTACCTGACCTCTATAACCCAGTTGTTGGGAATCATGATACCCCTTGATAAGACTGGTTGTCAGACTTTCGGGTGTCTGCCCACACGAACTGTCATTTTAAAATGACAGCCGGGACTAACGGCTTTCCGAACCACGGTGGGGTTTCAATACCTATGGTAATGGATGATCACCCAGCCACGTACTGACCAGTAGGCGTAGCTCCTTCTATCGACCTGTGAGGCAGTTATAATTTAGATATTTTTTTTTTAATTTTATTTAATCATGTCCCACTGCTGGGACACAGGCCTGGAGTGGACTTTAATCTACCACGCAGGCCCAGTGTGGGTTGGTAGATGTCACAACTCACGTGTCTTTGAAATTTTGGTTCTAAAACAATTTAGATATAAGAAATATATTTAGGTATTGTCCTTTTCTTCATAGAATTTAATCATATTAACATAAGATATCTATATATATAAAAGGAGAACTGACTGACTGACATATCAACGTACAGCCGAAACTACTGGGGCTAGGAATGTGAAATTTTGCACACGGCTTCCTATTATAATGTAGGGGAGCACTAAGAAGGGGTTTTTGGAAATTTAACCTTAAAGGGGGTGAATGGGGGAGGGTGAAATTTCACGCGGACGAAGTCGCGGGAAGAAGCTAGTCTAATGATAAGAATAGTCAACTTTGTATTTTCAAAAGAACAAAATACCTACTTAAGTGCTTTAGAAGTTGAACCCATAAAAACTTTTTAACAAAAAAAAAACCGACTTCCAAAAAAAACACTACAAAGTGAAAAATAACTTTAATTTCGGAATTCGGTGTCTTTGGATCTGTATTTTAGTTTTTTGCCACCGACTTCCGAAATTAAAGTTATTTTTCACTTTGTAGTGTTTTTTTTGGAAGTCGGTTTTTTTTTTGTTAAAAAGTTTTTATTTCTCGCTTTTTAGTGGGTCTGCTTGTAATTTATCTAAGTTACAATAGCCTAGTGTCAACTTGCTCATCGCCTTTTACAAAATATTGTTTTTCCCGATGCAGTGACGTTAATTGTTCAGGAGTTCTCCTACGAATGGTGAAATGGAGCTGATGGTGGACACCATCAGCTCCATTTCACCATTCGCATTATGATGAGCATAAATTGCTTAGAAACCATATTAAAGTAATCGCAACCCGTGAAATACTTATAATTGAGTAGTTCCGGTGGCCATCTGTGGTCTTCATCATCAGTTCCACTTCACCAAATGGTGCTTTCCGAGAGCAAATGCACGAGTTACTATAAAAAATACCCAAATCGCTATAGGTATGCCTATAATATTTGAAGAGTTCCTTCGATTTCTCCAAGATCCCATCATCAGATCCTGACCTGATGAAAATGGGACCAATCTGAAAGTATATACTTTCAAATAAAAGAAGAATTTTCCAAATCGGTTTATAAATGAAGGCGTACTGAGGTAACAAACATTAAAAAAAAAAAAAAAATACAACCGAATTGATAACCTCCTCCTTTTTTTGAAGTCGGTTAAAAAAGATGGTTGACTGTTGAACGCGATCAGCACATCTAAACTGCGCTCAAGAGCTGTTAGTGTCATCATAACAACGATGAAACTGACAGCTCTTCATTGGTGAAATCCGCCCTAAGTAGTTGTAAATATTAGGGGAAAATCATTTGTTTCAATTGAAACGCTAAACCCACTTCTAATCCATTACAAAACCCTGACAGCGATAATAACTCAAAAAAAAAGTGGCACTCCGGGAGTGCTGACAAGTGAAAACTTGAACAATTACGTGTGTATTTTTTTAATCGTCATATAAACAAAACACAGAATAGTTTGCCATCACTCGCTGACATATCGGAAATACAATAAACCGAGTGAATCGCGGTGTCGGTAAAAGTGTCGCGAGTTCAATGTTTTTGTCCCATCTCAAAAAATGCCCAACGCGCCTAAAGAAATTTTCTCTTCAAAAATAAATTTAACGAAAAGCAAAAATATACTCAGTTCAAGTTCAGAACACTAGTCATCCAAAAAATATCGGACGCTTTTCTATTTAAATGTTTATTTACTTTCTTTGTATGTTAAATGTTTTGTAATGTTACCAGTACTATATAAATCACTCGGAACAAAAGAAATGGGAGAGTAGCGCGAAACAAAATGCAAAAGGAAAAATTTATCTTTTCGTACCTTTTCCTTTTTTTTTTTCTTTCACACAATTGCCGCTATTGCTTCTCTACCAGGAAGTCAATGTCTATTAATTTTTTTATAAGTCAGTGTATTTTCTAAAATATTAACTGCTGTACATTCACAGACAAATTAAACGTAGGTAATGGAGACCGGGAATTTTTTGAGTTATTCAACGTATACTTTATTTCATTCAAGGTTTCTTTGCTACATCATAGAACTTGTTTGAAAAGAATGAGTTAAGTACAATACATAAAAGTTAATTGTTTGTTCATTCACACAAAAAGTTTTAGAAAAAGAAAAGTACAGTTTTGAACAGAAAACTGTGACCTTTATACGGGTCCATACCTTATAAACAATGAATGAATTAGGCAACAATGTTTATTGCAGATGACGCTAAAAAAACGCTGTAATAAAGTTGCAGGTTGCTTCTGGGACTAGGAGGTGCAATAAACTATAATGGTTTCAACGGGAAAAGACTTGGTGTCTTACTCTCAGCCAAATACAAAAACGGTAGGTGTTATATGAGACAGAAAAAAGTGACACAGTTAAGTGGTAAGATCATTCAGTCTCATAAAACTGTTCCAAATGTGACTCCATATTTTTATTATGACTGATTGTTACGTTCCTAAGTTAAAAGCAAAAAAGCAAAGTTACCAACCGTTATTTGATATTTCATGAATTGATAAAACTTGATCTATGCGTCATGTTCGTGAACGGGCGCCGTCAGTTGGGGTTGGTCATCACTTAGCTGCCTCGGATTATTTTTAATTATTTTATTTTTGGATTGTCGCTTTGTTACTATTCCTACCTTGTTATAGTACCTACTCTGGACGCTTACTGCGCAAGTCAAACCACGTGGTGTGTCAAGTATCATCTTTCGTGGCACGCATTATAACTATCAAATCATCCGTGGTTTGACTTGCGCAGTAAGCGTCCAGAGTAGGTACTATAACAAGGTAGGAATAGTAACAAAGCGACAATCCAAAAATAAAATAATTAAAAATAATCCGAGGCAGCTAAGTGATGACCAACCCCAACTGACGGCGCCCGTTCACGAACATGACGCATAGATCAAGTTTTAATGTTGGGGTCGGCTTCCAGTCTAACCGGATGCAGCTGAATACCAGTATTTTACATGGAGCGACTGCCTATCTGACCTCCACAACCCAGTTACTGGGTAATACGATACCCCTTGGTAAGACTGGTTGTCAGACTTTCGGGCTTCTGACTACCCGTAACGACTGTCAAAGATCCACGAATAACAGCCGGGACCAACGGCTTAACGTGCTAAATTAATTATAACTATCAAATATCATGTTTATTTCCAAACGTTTTGTGGAACAGAGACATAAAATAATATTTTTTTCTGGATAGAAAAACATTTTGTTTCCATGCATTTTCGATTTGTACTTAATATGATATTAAAACATTAGATTATTAATAGTAAAGTCAAAAAAATTGTACTGGCGTTTTATGAAATTCTTTTTATTTTTGGATTTATTTCGATAAAACCTTTTCAGCACTTACATACTACGTTCTTATTCCGAGGATAAAGTCGTTCTCTATCTCACGTTGCAGGAACTATAAGCATAATTATTTTTATCTCACAAATCGGGGGTGTGCAAGGGTGCAACCTTTGGGTGAGATTTTTCTTCGTCTTAATATGCACCCTTTATTATTTAAAACTTATTCTGACCATTTTACCTAAATCCTGAACCGCACCCCGAGGCATAATATGGTTTTTACGCAAAATTTTACATGCAACAGAAAATGTCGTTTTTAGAAAAACAAGACAATAATTAGACCGTTTGTCCCCTCAAGCCGTAAAATTTTCTTGCCTCGTTAGTTACATTGTCCCAAATGTAGGCAAAAAATATTTGTTTTTTAAATTACCTTTTATTTTTGTCATCTGTCTATGTTTTATGTCAACCAGGAATATGAATATTCGTGATTTTAAATTGTAGGTAATTGTGTGTGTAAATTAGCTTTTTCTGTTTCAAATTATTGTTCGTTTTTTTATGAAGCCATTTGTTGTATCTTGTTTTATTTTAAACTAGCTGCGCCCCGCGGTTTCATTCGCATAAATATCGATCGGTCCCGTGGGAATATCAGGATAAAATGTAGCCTATATTATTATGTTAATCCAGCCAGCCAGCAGCCAGCTAACTTCATACAAAATTTCATCAAAATTGGCCCAGCCGTTTGAGCGTGAAGAAGTAACAAACATAGAAAATTTCGCCTTTATAATATTAGTGTGATTTACTAGCCCCTTTAGTTTGATAGGTCAGGTAGAAATGGCCGATATCATTGAAGTATAGTACTGGTACGTTAGTGGTATCCATGTGGAGCCAAACTTTTTAAAATAAACTTGTTGAGGTTAGCCATTATTTTTTTAATATACATTGAATATTTTTGAAAAAAAAAGAAATGCTACGAGCTCTGGGAACGATTCTAATACTGAAAATATAGTTTTCTTTACAAATCCCGTGTGTTTACAATCTACTGTTATATGATTTTAGTGATAGCCGTTTGTAAGGAATAATATGTAAGTCTGTCAGTGTATCAGTGTTGTGCCACTAGGTAGTATATGCAGGAATACAGGAGTTAATTAATTCACTGTAAACGAAAAACGTCCCAAGCAATGAAAAAAATATACACCAAAATATACAAACTGACTTTGCATATTTTGTATGCTGAGACCAAAACTACAAACGTACGCATACGTTTGTATCTTTGGAAAATTCCTTGTGTATGTACAAGAATTTTTTTATAAAAATGTGGCTGTTATTTTAGAATATTGTGGTGTCTTACGACTTCCACGCGAATGAAGTCGAGGGCAGATATAAGAGAGAGAGGGTATGCAATACAAAAGTATAATAACACAAACACAACCACCGACACCGTACAAAATTGATTTACCTTAACAATACAATCAAGTTTATCAGACAGCTCCCTTGCAAAAACCCATGGACTTACAATTACATTACAGCTAAACCCATATCCTTATCCATAGAATAAATTAAACATGTCAACCCCAGTGCATTGCCCCTTATTTATTGCATACAAAACTATAAAAATAGTAATAAATGTTGTAATATTTCACGAATTTCAAAAACTTTTCCCACAAAGAAAACATCTATTGCATCCTTCATTATAATAAAATGGGGGAGAAGAATTATAGCTTTCGTTAAAATATTCGAAGGAAATGTTCAGGAAATAATAATAGACTTGTTGTATGTGAGTCGAAGGATATTTATTATGAAGCCAGCTTTCTTATTTAAGCAGTGGTGGCCCAGTGGCAATGACCGCAACTTACGAGTTGTAGGTCGGGGGTTCGAACCCAAGCAGGCACTTTACTGTGTGTAAATTATTTCGTCAACACTGCTCTCAAAACGGTGAAGGAAATCGGCTTGTCCTAGAACCAAAATTTCGAAGACATGTGACATCTACCAACCCGCACTGAGCCCGCCTGGTGGATAAAAGAGAGAAGGGCTGTGTCCCAACAGCGACAACATTATAGGCTGATTATGCAGCTTTGTTATTAGGGATGTAGGAAAGACGGAATTACGCAAATTGAACACCGGTTTTTTTTTGTGGAAAGGGGTGGTCTTGTCTGCCTTCCCCTCTCTTCAGTAAAATGTATAGAACTGACTACCTCCACCTTTTTTGAGTCGGTTCAAAAAGCAGTACGTATGCAAAATTATAGTCAATGTTTTTTTTTTTATAATTTATGTACCTATGCAAAATTATAGATCAATGTTCTTTTTGTTTTATGTACAGTCACCAAAGGAGATAAGTAACCAGGGTCGTCGGATATAGTTGAAGTTTAATAAGAAACTGATGGATGTTTTCGAATAAAATTTAATTAATAGAAAACAAACAGTTCATTTATCAAATTCGAAAACATCAACTCGGAGATTTGCTTTTAGCTGATTATGAACGGAATCTCGGTTTAAAAAAAATATTCTCATAAAGAACACAAACACGTAACTTAACATTTATGAGAGATATACAAATAAGTCATGCAGTGATAAGGTTACATAATGACTCCGTGAGTCGAAAAGGAATACAGAAATATTTAAAACTAAGCTTCTAAAGATTTGAAATTCAATACGGGATTTATCATACGCAAACTTTTTTTTTCTACAAACTTTCTGATTCAAATCCATTTGTGCTTGCTTTTCCTACTTGAAACAAGCACTAATGGAGTCGCATTTACCTACATCAATTTCATAGTTTAGTCTACGACGACAAATAACATTTCCTTTTTGGCTCGAACCAAGCTTCATCATGCCCAATGTGTGCTGGATGGTCTGTGTTTATTTATGTATGCAGGAAAAGTTTCCTCAGGGGTGTGTGTTGGGTCTATTTAAATTATTGGAACGCACGTTTAACAGTAAAACTATATAATTGTAAAAGAGCATAAGGGCACAAACAGGAAAAATGGTTAAATATAAAAAAAAAACTATTACACTAATGCAATGAAACAGGGAGATTGCTTGTAAATAAAATTGTTTATAATAAAGTAACAAATACAGTGACGTTCACAGAGTAGTAGTAGACAAAAGACAACTTTTGAGAAGGCGCGAAATTTACCACAGACTATCAATATTTTAACACTCCTACCACATTTGAGCATTTGCTATATGCTTAGCTTTAAATTGACATTTAATATTAGAGTATAAAAAAGTTATTATAATACTCTAACACTCTAGTAAACTATATACTAGGTACTAAATGAATACACGTTACAATACAAATTAACTAGCCAGTTTTGACATTCCAATGTTATGTCTTAGAAATCTAAATTTGTCTCTAGGCAGAGCCTTTGTAAAAATATCAGCATACTGATTATCAGTGTGTACATAGTTCAAACTAATCAAAACTATTCGCGAGCGGGTCGCGAGCGTGGCGTGAAGACTCGCGTTCTTTCGTCCACTAGGTATCAGTTAGCGCGGGAGCGCGGGCGAGGGTGTATGCTCCCCGTTCCCGCGCATAAGGACACGTTCACACACATTCGATAAAGGCCGTGTTACATTTATTTATTTTGACATGTAGGGTATTCAATTACTAATCCCAGTTTCTACCTTTGACATAATGGATTTTGACGGTTTAAATGCAAGTAGGTTCTGCACCCTAATCACGCATCATCGATGGTAATCGGAATCGATTTCATTCGATATAGTAGTCACATCGATTCCATTACCATTCGAGACGCTTTATACGAGAAGAGAACATTGTCGAGTGCTATTCACGGGTAGTGAATTTGGGTGACATTATTGCTGAGATAGATTATTTAGTTCGATTAACTGAAATAGGTAATTAGGACACAATTCGGCTTTTGAATTGTCAAGGGGTCGCTCAATCAGAAAGCTAGCTAAAGCTAGTTACCCAAAGCGTAGTACGTAGCTAAATCTAAAAATAAAAAAAGTATTAATTGTCAAGATTATTGCTAAAAACCAAATGTTTTTGCCTTTCGATAATTACTATTAGCATTCACAGAACCACTTAGAGGTGATTTTATTTTGTCTCGCATTTTGAATAATAAGCTACCTAAAATTCGGCCTCCCGACAATACAACAACCTAAAATACTGCATTAATATCCACAAAAACCTTGCAACGATACCAAAGTTACAAGTACATCAGCAAAAAGACTCATACTTTGTAAGGAACGTAATCCCCCTATAGCAAGTACTTCAAGAGTATCAGAGTAAATGTAGTGTGCTGGGATCAAGCCTCGCTGCCTCAGAGTTTACCGTCTCTGTGTAATCGTATATCCTCGCTAAGGAAATATTTTGATACATCTACTGTAAAGGTTTGAAGAGACGGGATAATAGTTTAAGTTTTATCTAACTCATTTTTGTTGCTAGCTACTAGAATGACATGAACGCCTGTGTCATACCTACCCTAAGTTGATTGCACTGGCGAAACAGTTTCTGACGTTGCAAGTCATTTATTGCTTAAATTTTAGTGTATGCAACAGGCATTATGTAAATGGCGCCTTAAGAGGACTACAAGACCTAAAGCGCGGTCTTTGTCGGACTGCATAGAAAAGAAAGAGAAGCGCGATGACACAACGCTGGTAATTGATTGCAAAATATGAAGCAATTATCTATTTACGAAAAATTTATTGTTTGGACTAAAAAAATAAAACACTAGACTTTTAGTATGTTGCTTGTAGAATAATCTGACAAAAAATCATATTGATTTTATGTATATTAGTATGGTTTTTATTGTAAAAAGAAAGTTTTTAGAGGTATCTTCATGATATTTTTCTATCGTACCAAATAAGTTCTATTATGTTTTCAACACACTATCTACCTAGCATATATCCTGAAGAATATCATATATTTTTTTGATTTTGTTCACTGTAGTCGATCATATACTTTTATTGTTTCTAAAAATTGCGTTTTTTGCGATTAGCTCTTGTAAGCCCCTTAAGGGGGAAGCGCTAAGGTAGCTTTTTGAAATTATAATCATTAGAATCAGTAATACAACTTGTTAAGTTAGTATAATCCTAAAATGTCAAGATTTCACGAAATAGACATTCAGTAGGATTACTTGGTCTTAGAGAGTTGTGTTGATGACTTTAATGATTATAATTCTGTAAATACATATTTGTTACGGTCACGAATCATATTTTAACCAACTTACAACTTAATACTGACCAGCAAATTGCAAAAAAGGTAAAAAAAAAATTAATTTCGCGGGCTACCCTGGCGCTTTCGCCTTAAATATAATAAATCCCAATCTACACGATGCAGGTTCCTTGCCTGTATGCCACTGGCAATTTAATTACACCGTGTATATTTTCATGGCTTGAATAATAATTACCTAATCTTTATTCAGAATTCAAATTGGTAAAATACACTATATGAATATTCGATAGTGTATTAATAATGTCAGAAGTTTTCACTTGGCAGGACATAGCTACGAAGCCAGAGCAAAGACAATTTCATTGGCATCTGGTCCGCAGGCTATAAAAATGTTAACAGTACATTAAAGTATTATGAATTACAAACATCTATAAATGTTAGTTTAACTTATTCCATTGCAAATGCGCTTTGGTTAGCGCCAAAGTATTCCGTCGCATTCTAAAGATTTGCAGGCATGAACAATGACCAATCTCCGTGCTTGTGGCAAATTAATGACTTGACATGAAAAACTTTATAGCAAAAAAATAATAATTTTCTTTTCATAAGCTTCGCATAATGAACAAGAAAACATTGCAATCTTATCCTCTTTAGATAACGTCGAAGACCTTAGAAGAATCCTGCGACATGGCTACCAGTTATCCGTCTTTCATCTACTAAGAGGGATTCCAAAGTGCCTAATCTGTGCAACGAACCGATCCCGAAGATTTATATGTACTAGGAAAAATAAAGATTCAGTTCTGTACCATCTAAGACTTGTTTCTTGAGTGTAGTCAGAATTTGTCGGGGCGTAAACCGCGAGTCTATTTTGCTTGAGTTATAGTTCAAGCTGCAGCATCTTCTAGTGCCTTAAAAATGTTGGGTTAAATTATTTAAGTCTTTTGATGCTGTTGTTGTTTTAGTTTGACCCAGTAACGCACGATTTCATTGTGTAAATAAATTGAGTGTCTCGGTAATTAATTTGTAGGGTATTCTAAGTATTGGTAAAGCTTTTAATGAACCTGATGTTTGTGTTAAACGTGGGGACTTTCAAATAAACTATCTCTGTGACCGTCTGTTTATTTATACTATACTACAAAAATTCCAAAGCACAAAATCCATACTGACGAATCGAATATTTCACACGAGTTTCAACAAAATTCTCAATTGAAAAGTTCATACCCAAAAAAGGTTCTAAGCAAATTCAAAGGGACCTAAAAACAAAAGACATACTACACAAACCCGTTCAGAACTTGATTACAAGATTGTACCGTAGCACAGAAGTTAAAGAAAGTCAAGTGGAGGCAGCAAAATCGATAGAAAGTACAAATAACCCGTCTTCGAACATTACTGGACGCGTGTTAAGAATCTAAAGGGGTCGTTTGGCAGACAGTGAGGGGCTACCTTACACTTTGTGCGGGCACGGAATAGAATTTTTGTTCAATTACTCAACACACTTCGCTAGGTACCCAGAGTCGTTACTTAAAATTAATCAATCTAACTTCAATTGACAAGTGTATATTGGGACGCTGGTATTCAGCTGCACCCGGTTAAACTTTAAGCAGAACCCAACTAGATGGGAAAAGGCTAGGCAGATGATGATGATGATGACATTGGAACGCTGTCAGTCAAACATATGACATCATAATCATAATCAGCCTATAATGTTACCACTGCTGGGACACAGGCCTCCTCTCGGTGAGAGGGACTGGGCCGTAATCCACCACGCGGGCCCAGTGCGGGTTGGCAGATGTCACATGTCTTCGAATTTTTGGTTCTAGGACATGCCGGTTTCCTCACAATGCTTTCCTTCACCGTTTTGAGAGCAGTGGTGATGAAATAATTTACACAAAGTAAAGCGCCTGCCTGGGTTCGAACCTACGACCTATAACTCGTAAGTCGCGGCCGTTACCACTTGGCTACCACTGCTCTCACTGCAACATATGACAGTATTAGTTTTTTTTTTTGTTGACGTGTGACAACATCATCATCATTATCTACCTAACCTTTTCCCAACTATGTTGGAATTAGCTTTCCGTCTAGTAGGATGCAGATGAATACCAGTATTTATCATGAGTCGACATTTGGCACGATGTTCACAGGGCCTAAACAATGGCAATGCCTTTCAAAACGTTTCGTATTTCTACAACGACTTTCAACAGGAATTATACGCTTTTTGGCAGCTTATGTTAATCCAATACATTTTACTATCCCAGCATCACTTTCAAACATTGTCAATTTGTGTAGGCCCTAAGGTCAATTAAAGTTAATGATTGATTATTTTAAAGTGACGTCTCGGAATGCGGTGGTAAAGGCATTTTCGGTGAAAATTTGTAATTTGAGTGTTCTAGAACGTTCAAGCTTTGAGTGTTCATGTGAATGTGGGTATCGAACAAGGTTTTTCACTTACGTTAGGTGAAGTAAGTATCTGGGCGTGTTTTAAGAGGGTAGGGTTAAAGAACTAACAATATTGTTACTTTTTCATACGGACATTCTTTTGATAGGATAGAAAATAATTCTAATTTAATAACAAGGAAAGTTAATAAAGCGCTCTTCCTCTCTCTACTTATTTAAAAATTTGCTGTGCCCGACAGGGTCCTTAATTGTTTCTATTATTTTTTATTTACCACCTGTAATTGTACATTATGGATTGCAATAAATAATTTGACTTGATTTAATAATTATATTGAGAGCTACTGATGGATTCTGTCCTTTATCTTTGTATTTGTTTGTTACGTATATTTTATTTTTATTTACGGAACAGGGAAGTATGGCAGTAAAAAGGGGAGGACTATACCCACCCAGCAGTCGGTGATTTCGTGCTGAAATGGTGATGATGTCTATTTTAGGCTAGGATTTCATTCTCTATCGACACATTGTTATACAGGTTGTCCCTAGAAAAAAAGTATCAGGGCTGTCAATTTAATTGTTTTAGATAGCCCTGATAGTTTTATTTTAATTATTTTTTTCTTTGAGCACTATGCAAAGTTTTTGAAAAAAAAACAATAGTGGTCTTAATTTTTGAACCGTTAAAAAAATCACCGACATTTTCACGGTTAAAGAGTTTGGAAATGACCTTGCCCAGGCCCCTATTCGATTTGATCCATACTTCCAGGGACACCCTGTATATTATGGTTGTCTCTATCCTATTATTTATTCTATATTAAGATTTTTTTATATGTTATCGTATTCTGCACCGGTTGGCGTCCTCACATCAACGCCGGCTGTCGCTGAACACCAGCGCTGGGGCTCTGTCTCGCATAAAGTCTTACCATTATGCTGAGCGATGGCCATTTTGCGTGAATGTGACGCATGTTTTCCCCAAACTTGTTATTTTTTTGTGTTTGTGTTCTTTTTTTGCGTCATATTTACTCTTCTTCTGTTTCTTCTTCTTTCTAAGCAGGGCTCATCATCGATACTCCATTGTAACAAGAGTAACCTCTTGATACAATAGCGACGATGATGAGTCAATTTTATAAATTAATTTTACTAACTCTTTCTCTGTTCTCGCAACTTTATTATTATTTATTTTATCAACAATATTATTCCTCTTGCATTTCTGAAAGCTAAAGTACAAACTCTCAAATAAAATGACCATTATTCATGAGTTTCAGGCAAGGAAATCCAATTAAGGGATCAATTTAAATACATTTTAAGTGCAATATCTTGTACTAAAGCCGGTACGAATAATAGAAATAGTAAGCGAATGAATGAATATTGCTAAGTGAAGTCAAATTAAGTTCTTGTTAATGAACATGTAATAGAACAAATAATATATATTATAAAAAAAATAATTTAAAAAAATAATGTAATTATTGCTAGGAATGAAATGGAATATTGCGCAGAGCCTTTTTGTTTTGGTTTTGAAACATAGTGCAAACTGATCGCTCTTGTTGATAAAGAGTTCAATAATTGGCATTTTTCAAGTTTTGGACAGAATGTTTATTTAGTTATTTATGTATACTTTATTGTAGGTACAAAAGAAAAAACAGCAAAAAAATACATTTAACACTACAAAACATACAATGGAACGTTATCAATTCACAATAGAACAATGACCCAGGAATCGATCCCTGCTTACTGTAAACTCAAACAAACCTAACACCAAATAAATAAACCAAACAGAAAATCCAACACATGTAGAGCCAAATCAGTTCCAATGCTGCAGCATTTATTAGCCACAGCCACTGTCCCATTCAGCGCTACACCATAGAAATCCCGGGCGTCTAACTCATCAACAATAACGCGACTGAACACCAAATTGACTACGTTCGATCTTCGCATTTGCATTCAGAAAGCGCTGTTTTGAAAGCATTGGCTATCCGAAGGACGAAACAGCCGCTTTCAATTTTGCATTAATATCGCATCGGAACGATTGTGTTTTGTTTGGAGAGGATGAATAATGTTTGTTATTTATAGGATTAATATATTTTGGGATTTGCATAGTGGTTGGCTTGATGTCGGTCTAAGTGAGTGGTTCAGGATTCAAGGTGAATAACGGGGCCAGTTGTTGCTGAAATGGATTTTCTTTTAAGATTTTCATTGATTTGTTGTATGCAGTTTTATGTAGGTGTCGGCGGCATCGTCGTGCATCATTTCTCTAAGTTGGAAACAACACGTGCACCGATCACGCCATCGACAAGTACGTCAACCGACTTCTCCCACCGCCCCACTGCTCGGCTTGTTTTGCTACGAGTATAAAACAGCGAGCAGCGAAGCGGCGAGGGCTGCCCTGGGTGGAGGCCTTAATTTTGAGGCATCCACAGGCCGGTTAAGCAGACGAGAACCTCATAGGTTGAACTGCGAGATGCAAAGCGGCGCGGGGACTTGACCATTGGACATCGTATGGACAACATGTGCTCAGAAACTGGCTCGTGTTTCGTATCTGGTTGTATCGTGTACCTATAGTGTGTGATTTGCTAGTGTGATTAATTTTTTCGTGAAATTATAATCTGATTTGTACTGCAAACCGTTTTTCTATTGCGCAATAACCAACACTACCCACTGAATGCCCACGGTAATTAAAATATCCTGATAATAACGAGACACATTATACCTTTTCCGATATAGGTATTAACTTTTGTACGATTAGTAGGTAAATCTATTTGTATTATTATTTACTAGACCTGGCGAACTTCGTACTGCCTTAGAATAAAAAAGCAGTTCCATACAAAATATATGAGAAATATCTTCATTCATTATTATTTTTTCGTGATTTTTTCCATGTTTTAATCGTTATTCTGCTATTCGGGGCGGAGACAAATCCAACAAATCAAAGATCATAAAAACTAACCCGACTTTGTTTTATATAAATATTATATAGATTTTTAGCCTGTGTTGTCCCACTGCAGGGCAAAGACCTCCTTTTCTCCTTTCCACTCCTTTCTGTCTTGAGCTGAGTGTGGGCTAATTATGTCTGTAAGTGGCAGGCTCGCTCCACCATCTTCTCCTGAATCTGCCTCTGACGCTTTCTGGGACACACATGGTGGTAGATTTGGCCTATGTATGTCTCGTTCGACATGAGAGGACATTCATAAATTCTAAGAGAATATGGAACTCTAATTACCTATTGCCACACAAATTACTATTGCTTTTAAAATTATTTTACGAGTATATCGACATAATACATAATTAGCCTATATGCCTGGGACACAGGCCTCCTCTCAGTGTGGGTTGGTAGATGTCACATGTTTTCGAATTTTAGTACTAGGACATGCCGGTTTCCTCACGATGTTTTCCTTCGCCGCCTGTGCAGAGTAGTGGTGATGAAATAATTTACACAAAGTAAAGCGCCTGCCTGGGTTCGAACCTACGACCTACAACTCGTAAGTCGCGGCCGTTACCACTGGGCCACCTGCTTTAATGATATTATCATAATTACTGTCAAAAGCGCTGATTGATCACTCCTGATCATACAACACAACATTGTAGTATGATCTTTGTTAAATGATTTAACCCAAGATATATCTATTCAGTTGATTTTTGTGCACTCATTTAGTCGCTTCTATTAAAAATAGAACTGTATCTCCATTCACAAGAATATACACAGTAAAATCGAGCCAACAAAAGATATCTTTTTAATTAAATTTTGGCAAATGCAAAAGGTTTCTTTTCCTGGCTTGTTTTCAAAAGTTTTAGAGTTGAGCTTTTAGAATTTTTCTAAAAATAGTTTTTATATTCTTTTGTGGATGTCTTAATGGTGTATTGTTTTGGTGCACTCACATGGGACCTTTCTCTAATCGCCTTGCTTTTTAGATTCTTTTTCTACGTTCGTATTGTTTTTGTAAGTTTATTCATACATGGCCGAATGAATAATCAGGAAAAGGCGGAATTCTATGTTGAAAATGTTGATATTACAACATAACATGGCTCGAGACCTTTAGCGTTATATTCCGCTATTATCGTAGTAGTTAATTCTAAGCCAAGAATATTTACCTAAATATATACCTATTTAGGTAAAAACCTTAGGAAAAACTTTATCAAACTGTAAGCTCTAATTTAATCCATTTTAGACAGTCGCTTTATTCGAAAATGGACTGAAAGCAAATTTTTCCGTGTTAAATAGCATGCAACGTGAAGTAAGGAAGTTTTAGTCACGCGAGGCCCCGATGGGCGGGTAATGACCGATCAGCCGCTACATCGCTGTCAAAGTTAGCGTAATGGCTCTTATACATTACGCGTTCTCTTTTATTGGTTCGAAAGGCTGTTTGTTTAAATGGGAAATGCATTGTGAATTTGTTTGTTAAGGAAAGTTATTTAATTGAAGGTAGAGGAGAAATTAGCATTCTAATTACCTATTTGCTACTCACATTATTATTGCTTTTTAAATATAAACTAATTTAGATAATAATAAAGAGAAAAGATTAGAATTTTGTATGTTTGTTTGTTCCACGTTCACACTAAAGCGGCTGAACAGAATTGGATGAAATTTGACACATTGGTAAACCATAACCGGGAAAAGGACATAAACCACATTTCTTCGTGGATCACGGACAAAGTCGCGGGCAATAGCTATTATTTTATAATGACATAATAATTACTACCAAAAGCGCTCATTGAATATCATTCCTGGTCATTCAACACACAACATTTTATAATATTTAAAATACACACATCAAAAGTGTCTAGGGATCAAGCATTTTTATGCGGATTTCTTGAGATTGAGATGTGGCTTTGTAATAAATTTATGATTTTATAAATTTATATGGATCCTTTTTGGTGCATTTCATAATTTGAATCAGGAACTGTGAATCAAATTCGAGTAAAAGATGAAAATCAGCTGTCAATATTTTCCCTATAAAAACATACAACGCATTGAAGACATTATTAGTGCTACTGTTTCCCTACTACTGATTAAAACCAACGTTATTATGGAGCGGCGACGTCATTTAAGCAGGGAAGAAATGCTCAGAGCCGTGGGAATGATAGAAGCTGGTTCCCGGCAACGTACTGTGGCTTTAGCTCTGAATACAAGTCAGAGTGTTATCAGTCGACTTTGGACACGTTACCGAAGCACTGGTACCGTGGCTGAGCGCCATGGAGGACGGTATCGCTGCACCACACGGAGACAAGACCGATACATTCAAATCTTAACTCGAAGAGCTCCAACAATAACCGCCATGATGTTAGCCGTGAGGCTTCATCACTCTTCAGGGAACTTAATTAGCGACCAAACAGTCAGAAACCGCTTGCATGAAGTGAACCTTCATTCCCGAAGACCGCTACGGGTACCACCTATAGCAATGCACAATCGTAGGATTCGATATCAATGGGCTCTTGAACACAGAAATTGGGCAGAAGAACAATGGCGTTTCGTGTGCTTTTCTGATGAGTCTCGTTTTGGTATGAGACCGGATACAAGACGTATACGACACTGGAGAACCCCTGGACGCCAACAGCGATTAAAATCCTGCCAGGAAGTCCATCCTTATAGTGGTGGAACCATCATGGTATGGGCGGGTATTTGGATCGGCGGAAGAACTGAGTTGATTTGGATCAGAGGCAACCTCAACGCTCAAATTTATGCTGAGACGATTGTATCAGACGTCATCGTTCCTCTACAAGTGCAAATCGGTCCCTTATTTCAGTTAATGCATGATAATGCACGACCGCACACCGCAAGAGTTGTAAGACAGACTCTCGCCGCAGCTAACATCAATGTCCTGCCCTGGCCTGCTCAGTCGCCAGACTTGAACCCGATTGAGCATGCATGGGATATGCTACAGAGAAGAGCTCTGCCGAATATGGAGGGTATCCAGTCGCAAGAAGACCTTTTTTTGTTGTTGCAACGAACATGGGCTGCCATTCCACAGCGTGATTTGGATGAACTCATTTTGAGTATGCCAAACCGATTTTCTTGTGTTGTTAGTGTTCGCGGTAGAAACACGGATTATTAATTGTTTAAGTTACCCAATAAAATTTTAAAGAAAACTGTTATTTCAGTCTTTTTTTCGAACTTTTGTGTTAGTGGTTCAAATGTCAAAAATCCCTTTATTAGGAAAATGGCAAATTTCTTTATTAATGCAAAGGTGACTTGGTTTATCGTTACTGTGACAAACGAAAACACTTTATTTGATGAATCCTTAAAGAAAATTTTAATTAATATCAATCAGGAAAAAATTTATTGCAAAAATATATGTTGATCCCTAGACACTTTTGATGTGTGTAGTTTGTCCTGCGATGTATCTTATCTCTTACCTTACATCCACAACACTGGGGAACATATTAATATCCCTTGGTAAAACTGGTAGTAGATTTTTTATTTGTAATGTCATAACATCGTGGATCTTGCCTTTCCTTTTTCATTCAAATGACATGTTCTTACCAACTCCTTCATTAATTGCGCACAGTTCTGTATCATTCATTAGCAAGTCTCCATAGAGCCGCTCCATCCACCCTCAGGTGCTTCGTCTGTCATTCTGGAACGTGTTCCTTATCAGTAATGTTTGCCACGAGCCCCTAATTTACGATAACGTTTGCAAACGTCTTTCTAAATAAAGTCTATCATTATGATCAGCTCTAATTTAACGGAAACAAAGACTCACAGCGTACTGGCTATTTTCTTTTTAATTTACTAAGCCAGTGCACACAAATAATGTTAAGGCAACAACCGCAGTGATACAAGTATTTTTTATTTTTCATGTTTCCAGGCTAATGGGAGGTTACAGTGTAAAAATAACAGTGTACCAATGAATGTATTGCTTAATACTTATTAATGTATAGCATTTATTTTGACGTGACAACGTCTTATAAATCGATAAACGCCGGCTGCACACACAAAAAAGCATGACTCATTGTCACGTTCCGCCTGAGCCGAGTGTGCAAGCGAGAGCGCGGAACAAGCGATAGAGAGGCACGATCGGATGTTTTCTTATGACGTTGTCACGTAAAATTATCGTCCGTAAGCCGACTTTACAGACAACCAACGTTTTAATGTTTTTTTTTTTTTGTATTACAGTTTAATGTTATAGAACATTAAAAAGTCATAATAATTGTATTTTCTCTAATATCTAATTTTGTTGTTAACTATCATTGATATTATGTTATACCCTATGTTCTTTAACATTTTACTAAATAACTAATTATCTTTACATACCGTGTGGTGAGACCCTGGTGGTCTGCTATACAGGTATTCCTAGTGCAGTGCAGACACTAGTCTCTCATAAACTAGTGTTAATACACACATCAAAAGTGTCTAGGGATCAACATATATTTTTGCAATAAATTTTTTCCTGATTGATATTAATTAAAATTTTCTTTAAGGATTCATCAAATAAAGTGTTTTCGTTTGTCACAGTAACGATAAACCAAGTCACCTTTGCATTAAATAAAGAAATTTGCCATTTTCCTAATAAAGGGATTTTTGACATTTGAACCACTAACACAAAAGTTCGAAAAAAAGACTGAAATAACAGTTTTCTTTAAAATTTTATTGGGTAACTTAAACAATTAATAATCCGTGTTTCTACCGCGAACACTAACAACACAAGAAAATCGGTTTGGCATACTCAAAATGAGTTCATCCAAATCACGCTGTGGAATGGCAGCCCATGTTCGTTGCAACAACAAAAAAAGGTCTTCTTGCGACTGGATACCCTCCATATTCGGCAGAGCTCTTCTCTGTAGCATATCCCATGCATGCTCAATCGGGTTCAAGTCTGGCGACTGAGCAGGCCAGGGCAGGACATTGATGTTAGCTGCGGCGAGAGTCTGTCTTACAACTCTTGCGGTGTGCGGTCGTGCATTATCATGCATTAACTGAAATAAGGGACCGATTTGCACTTGTAGAGGAACGATGACGTCTGATACAATCGTCTCAGCATAAATTTGAGCGTTGAGGTTGCCTCTGATCCAAATCAACTCAGTTCTTCCGCCGATCCAAATACCCGCCCATACCATGATGGTTCCACCACTATAAGGATGGACTTCCTGGCAGGATTTTAATCGCTGTTGGCGTCCAGGGGTTCTCCAGTGTCGTATACGTCTTGTATCCGGTCTCATACCAAAACGAGACTCATCAGAAAAGCACACGAAACGCCATTGTTCTTCTGCCCAATTTCTGTGTTCAAGAGCCCATTGATATCGAATCCTACGATTGTGCATTGCTATAGGTGGTACCCGTAGCGGTCTTCGGGAATGAAGGTTCACTTCATGCAAGCGGTTTCTGACTGTTTGGTCGCTAATTAAGTTCCCTGAAGAGTGATGAAGCCTCACGGCTAACATCATGGCGGTTATTGTTGGAGCTCTTCGAGTTAAGATTTGAATGTATCGGTCTTGTCTCCGTGTGGTGCAGCGATACCGTCCTCCATGGCGCTCAGCCACGGTACCAGTGCTTCGGTAACGTGTCCAAAGTCGACTGATAACACTCTGACTTGTATTCAGAGCTAAAGCCACAGTACGTTGCCGGGAACCAGCTTCTATCATTCCCACGGCTCTGAGCATTTCTTCCCTGCTTAAATGACGTCGCCGCTCCATAATAACGTTGGTTTTAATCAGTAGTAGGGAAACAGTAGCACTAATAATGTCTTCAATGCGTTGTATGTTTTTATAGGGAAAATATTGACAGCTGATTTTCATCTTTTACTCGAATTTGATTCACAGTTCCTGATTCAAATTATGAAATGCACCAAAAAGGATCCATATAAATTTATAAAATCATAAATTTATTACAAAGCCACATCTCAATCTCAAGAAATCCGCATAAAAATGCTTGATCCCTAGACACTTTTGATGTGTGTAGTTTCTAAGCTTGTCTAAATTTATAATTATGATGCCATGGTTTGTGAAGAGTAAATAAATTATTAGAATTTGAATTAAAATTAATAATCATTACTTAATTATTACTAAAATATCCTAACTTAACTACAACAAACAGTTAACTAAAATATATTACCGTTTTTTTTTTAATGCTCTAACTTGGCTGAACATAAAATATAAATCTATATATATAAAATTCAAAGTCCTGACTGACTAATATATCAACGCACAGCCTAAACCGCTGGTCCTAGAGACAAGAAATTTGGAGGGTGTGTTCTTTGTGAAGAGTTGGTATCACTAAGAAAGGGTTTTTCGAAATTCCACCCCTATGAGGGTGAATGGGGAGAGGGGGAAACACCAGGACGAAGTCGCGGGCAGAAGCTAGTATTAATATTAATATTGTAATTATTTACATAAAGACATCCAATCAAGATTTGATTTACGTTATTTCGGACCGATTCAAGTAAACCAAAAAAGATCGACTAAAAAGAATCACCCATGTATAAATAATCTTGCAGAAAACTCACAATCGGAGTTTATTTATCCTTGATCCTCTTATCTGTTCTCCCACTGATTTCATTTACTCTGTATTTGAGTTTAATTAGATTCCGCCTTTCAGACTGATTAAGAGTGAATGTGAATCGATGGCCCACATTCGTGAGCCGAGGGATGAACGACGCGATACCTTTGTTACTATTTAAATTAACCACTAGACTACACTAATTTACTACTACGAATGTAGTAGTAAACTTCTTTTGGCAGTACAACCTATTTGTCTGATTTCCTTTGAGTATTTTTGTTTCAGGTTTTTGTTCTGTTCTGTTATCGCGTTTTAGGTTTCCGTAGTCAACAAGGAACCCTTCTAGTTTCACTATGTCCGTCCGTCTGTCTGTCCGCGGTTTGGCTCAGAGACTATTCGTACTAGAAAGCTGTAATTTGGCATGGGTATACATATTACCCCCCACAAGTGTAAAAAAAAAAACTAGAAAAAAGTTTTTAGGGTACATGTAAAGTGGGGATGATTTTTTTTCTCGTGTTTCCAGTTGGGTGTCGTTGACGGCCGTTGTATGACAGAACCGCTATATGACAGAACCGCTATTCTAAAAAAACCCTAACTTAAGTAGGCATATTGATCAAAGTATAGCTAGAAAGTATAGTTTTAACTAAATAATAACAGCCGCACAGGTCGATCGATCAGGTCAAGCTACGCTTGCCGCGGTTGGTCTGTGGATGGGTGACCATCTTTACATACTAAGACCCCTCCGTGTCTCGGAAAGCACGTTAAGCCGTTGGTTCCGGCTGTCATTCGTGGATCTTTGACAGTCGTTACGGGTACCTATTCAAAAGCCCGAAAGTCTGACAACCAGTCTTACCAAGGGGTATCGTATTACCCAGTAACTGGTTTGTGGAGGTCAGATAAGCAGTCGCTCCATGTAAAATACTAATATTCAGCTGCATCCGGTTAGACAGAAAGCCGACCCCAACATAGTTGGGAAAAGGCTAGGCAGATGATAGTTAGCGCCTTAGGAAGGGTTGCCTTAGGGGTCATTGTACTCATCATTATTATGGAACATTTATGATGAGCACAAGCCTAAAATCGCAAAAAAAACTGCAGATTTGTACATTACATCTAAGTATATAAATAAAATTCAAAGTCCCGACTGACAAACTGCTGGTCCTAGAGACATGAAATTTGGAGGGGGTGTTCTTTGTGAAGAGCGAGTATCCACTAAGTGTTTTTCGAAATTCTACCACTAAGAGGGTGAATGGGGGAGGGTTAAATTTCACGCGGACGAAGTCGCGGGCAGAAACTAGTTAATGTATAAAGCCGCATGACGCATAACCAGTCAAATGTAGAGAAAAGCTGATTTTTCAGCAATCAGAGCTGAAGTAAGCAATACAATGCAAAATAGTTACGAAAATACGAATATCCATGTTGAGGCGAGCTCTCAAAGGATTGTGGCCACCTGGATCCCTAACCATTGTGTCGCAGAACACCTCGATCTGTGATACATTGGATCTCACACGATTTTGTTAAATTGCAACTGAAACACAGATCACTAACCTAAGGATAGTGTTCACTGCACTTTTTTTAAATGTGAATCATTACAGCTCTAGAAATTGTACAGTTTGCAGTCAAGGATAAATTAAATCAAAAGTTTAAACAAAAAAAAAAACGAGTGTGCTTATGACCACACGACTGAAGTGAAACTTCAGTATTGCGTATTTGGCTATGAGAGAAAGAGAGAAAGAAAATGTGCGCGCGCACTGCTGTCTCTTGCTTATATCCCCCACTCAACTCCCGTTCGTCTCGCCCGATCACACTTTTCGTAACGCTTACGTCACGCGTTCGCCAGCTTACTCCCCAAGTCAAGCGTGCGTAAAGAAGTTTCACTTCAAAAAAACAAATTTATTCTCCAATTATAATTATTTTATTGCCTAATGAGCCTGCTCTTGACCTCGCCTGTTGGAATGCGATGTATGAGTGTGCCCAGAAGATGCCTGTTCCCTCTTGCTTTGAAGGCTGACGAAATCTCCGAACGTGTTATGTAAATATCGCTAACATTCATCGCAACGATTGATAATCATCTTTCTGCCCTTGTACCTACTATGTTACTTGGAGTCGGCAATGATTGATAACGACATCCTATTATCAGCAGTGCCTATTTCAGAATAAAGCCCATAAAAAAAACAAACAACGTGCTTCATTATATTCACGTAACCCAGTAATACCTGCGTAAAGCGAAAGGTGGCCCAACCTGTCGCTTTGTAAGCCTATAAAAACCGTTTTATTTTATATCCTAGTTGATTTTGTCAAAGTTCAGTAACAAGCTACTGACGGACATCGGCTTTACTCGTTAAAATGAAACGGGGGCTGTTAAAATTAACGACTGTTAAAAGGTTTAAGGCCCTTTGTACACGGCACGGTTTCTTTACGGTACGGCGTATAAACCGTGCAGTATAAATAATGTATCCGTCAACTAACTTCCATAGTGATCTATACAACAGTGACGACCGTGCCTACACACGGCGAATAAACCGCACCGTAAAGAAAAATGCACAGATCTTGTGCCGTTCACGACCTTCGGATACATTGAAAATTAATTTAATAAATTTAAAATTATTTCTATAAACAAATTCTCAATAATTAGCGATATAACAACATGCACAAGACCACGACCATCATCCGAAATCTACCCCAATGTAGCCGTCGAAAGATGGTTGTGTTCAAGATTTAAAAAATTCCTCACTCACCACCGCAGCTTCGGCTTGCTGGTAGCCCCCTGCAGCTCCTCAGCCCGCGGGCCGCCTCACCCCAACGCGCCTCGCGCCTTCCGCGCGTTGCTCAAAATACGGCTACACAAAGGGCATCTTAACACCTAGACCGTAAGAGATAAAAAGGTCCTGTTTTCTTTTTCAAAATGTAGCCTAACTCAATAACCCGAGGACCTTTTTTTATATTTTTTACATCGCATTTTGTTTTAGAGATATAGACGATTTTATCACAAAAGACATGAACAAAATGCGATTTTTTTTACATGTTTGCATTTTCCAAGAAAAGTTTTTAACTTTTGCAATTTTTTTTTTTTTCACTATCTTGTAGCTTTTGTCAATACGCATTTTTTAGATCTCAACCATTCACGTAGCCCTAAAACTGACGAAGCCCTAGCTATATCTCACTATTTCGTAAAATGAGGGCCTATATCCGGAGATAGTGAAAATGCATTGTCAATGCTAAAAACCTGTAGTATGGCCACAAGCTTCAATGGTGATCTATACAACACTGACGACCGTGCCTATAGACGACGAATAAACCGTCGTTTTTCATGGCAAGAAAAACGTATGTGTACAAAGGGCCTTAGGATGCCTTTAAAATAAAATAATCCGTAAACGGATGATTTTTATTGGTAGCTTTGAGTTTGTGTCCTGCGTAGTAAGCGATTGTGATTCACGGTAAAGTCAATGTTTTTATTGTTTTAATGTTGCGAAGGATTTTTTGTTGAATGCGAACGGATCAACGTTTGGGATTTTGTAATAATCAGCAAGAATGTTAAAGGTTATGGCAATGGCGTATTAATATTATGGCGTGTTAGCAAACAATTGTTTTGATTTTATATCGTTGTAGGTACTATAGGCAAGTAGGTACTAATTATGCAACAAAAATGTATGGTCACAAATTCATTTATCCGTTTTTGAAGTAACAGCATTTAATGTAGGTTCTCTAAGCTAAACAAGCCAGCGTTTGCTTAGTAAGTATAAGTATAATCAGCCCATAATGTTCCCACTGCTGGGACACAGGCGTCCTCTCTTTTGAGAGGGTTTTGGCCGTTATCCACCACGCGGGCCCAGTACGGGTTGGTAGATGTCACGTCACATGTTTTCGAATTTTTGGTTCTAGTATAGACGCCAGCACATCAAGCTACCCGAAACTGTAAAATTTTCCCAATCAACTTTGAACCTTATTCTTTAGCGATAAAGTTGAAAATCTATTAAAGAAATTTGACAGGCTGTAGTAGCTTGATGTGCTGGCGTCTGTACCATGCCGGTTTCCTCACGATGTTTTCCTTCACCGATTTCCACACGTTAGTAAACCCTTCCAAAATGAATTCCGATTACAACAAGCAAAGAAAAACAACTTTCAAGCCATATTAGCAAGCAATTACAAGTCTAGCCAATCTCGTTAGCCTAGAACACACGATTCAAACAGATCGTAACCCAAGAGCTATAACTCAAGGGTAATTAAGGACTTCATAAATAACATCCTTATCTCGTATGGAAAGAAGACTAATTTGAAAAAATGCCAGTACACCTTAACACTGGAACACGAGCGTAGAATAATGGCTACAAACATCCATTATGGTAAAAGCAGCGGTGTTAGAAATAGTGACTCCTGTCGTAGCAGCTTCGCCTCATTTTTCTTGGCCGACCGTTGGAGAGCTAAAGTTTGCATGGATATTCCATAAAATCAAAAAATAAATAGAAATACTACCTATAAAGAAGATCAATGCGACGATGGATGAAGCAAGAGCATGAATACTGAGATGACAATTTAAATAAAAACCGGTCAAGTGCGAGTCGGACTCTTTTAAACCTTATTCCCATTAAATAAATAAAAATTACATAGTTGGCTGCTACATAATTTTTTTATAGGCAGCGTTACAATTTATAAATGTATAACAGTCCCTACATCCTATTTTAAGACACAAATGTCACAGAATTTAAAACCACACTTAAATAAATATTGCTGACAGCTGCATTCATTTTAAATTCCCACTTTAAAATTAATCGTTCGGAAAGTGTCACTGTTCGACTTTTTGGAGGAGTGGAATTTTTCATAAAAGGATATTTTATCCAAAGTATTTGTTTAACACTACATATATATTTCGCAGGCAACTGGTTAAATTAGCCGTTTAGTTAACCGCCTGCCCTTTGGAAGTAGTGCTTGCCTCGCTTCGCTCTCATTGCTCGCACGCGGTTGATCACAGTTCTAACCTTACCTAACCCATTTGGTCGGGGTGCCTTGGCTTAGTTACTGCAACCAATTCGGCTCTCGCGTGATTGGTTACAGTTCTAACCTAAACTATATTATTGAATATCATTCAGGCCGTTAGTTGAACGGCCACCGTTTAGTTAAAAGGCTAGGCATTTAACTTAACGGCTAATTTAACCAGTTGCCTGCGACATATAATATACTCCCTGTCAAAAGCTTGAAACATGGTGTTGTTTACGCAAAATTTCAATTTACTAATTGGGTGAATGCAGTTTGTCTCAAATTGAATCCTGTTTTTCATCAGCAATGCGTTCCAGATCAACAAACCCATTTAAAAGTTTTTGTGAAAGAAGAACTATATAACAAATCCGTGTTGTTTAATGCTGCAGTATTTTTTTGTTACTTTTCTTTGTTTTAACATAAGTAGTTATATCTTTTCGTTTACATTTTTAAGGGGGGGTAAATAATGGCCAGAAAATGAATGTGTAGTGCCACAGTATCTGTTGATGAAATGAAATCTGTTTGCGAGCAATCACGAAACATGCACGATTTAAAACATTCTCGTGGTAGATTTACAATCCGTAGATCTTCACCACAAAACATTGAGAACATCGTGGGGGAATCTGGACTTAAAGTAAATAAGATCAATGTTCGTACCTTCTCTGTATAAAAGAGGCCTTTGGCTTGCAATGGTAAAATAATAGAGTCTAGAATTCTAGATCTTCATCAATGCCAATAATAGATACGTCGTAAGACGAACTAGCCAGGGATCGGGGAAGGGGATCAGAACGGAATAAATCGTCCATGAGACGCAGAATTATAAAAATTGAAGTCAGTTCCATTTGGTCAATGTTACTACATCTGTGTGGAGTGCAACACCGCTAAACTGATGCCGAGCACTGCGTCGCAACAAATTACACTTTTAGCAAATTGTGTCCACTACTGACGCCATTGTGGGGTAACGATGCGATGATGAAACATTTACACACGGGAATTTAGCAATGAGGAAATTTTCATGTACGCGAGGTATTACTGAGGAAAACTGGGTAGCCAAACTCTTCGGGGATTTCAAGTGAGATGTTTTTGGGTAGTACGTACATCGGAATGAAATATTACGAAAAACACAATAACGTTATTTTGGAAGTAAGAGCTAACCAGACGCTAAGCAGTATCCACATTCCAGTTTGAAAGGTTTGGTTTCCGAACAAAATACACGCTTACGTGCTCGTATATAGGGTGACTGGTAATTAGTGACCGATACCTAAACACGTGATTGTACTCATGATAAAAAACAACTTTTACTATGGGACCAAACCTGAAATCGCGCATAAAAAAATCTGCTGTTCAGTACATTTTGACCAGTTAGGCGAAAATAAACGACTAAACAGCAGATTTTTTTTTCGCAATTTTTTTTGAAATTGCTAGTTGCTTTTACTATGGTAAAAGTTGTTTGTTATCATAAATGATAAATGATAAATGATTTTATTTCTGTAAGTAGGTTTGCACAAACACTTTTACACGTCAATCATATTTTAAAAACTAGATGAGGTCGGCGTTTCCTATCTGACTACTCTGAGAAGAAAGGCCGAAACAAACTCAGAGGTCACAGTCTCTTTTAAAGTCCAGACATAATCTTGGTCAGGTTATATGAAGACCATGTAGATCGAAGTCCGAGATGGTCTTTTGAAGAAAGAACCACACAGATTGAGTGGACCTGTCCAGTCAGTGCACGCATTTGTCAGAATTCGTGCAGCTCAACTCAAAACTTAAGGAGCTCAACGATTCGACGAACAATACCAAAGAAAGGACATTTGGGTAGGCCACATAAATTACTCAAACTGCCAGACCATGACAAAACTAAACAGAACAAAGAAAATAATCAAAATAAAATAATAAGTAAAAAATAAAATGACCCACATTGTCTTCACACTCACAATATTTAAAAGAATGTAATACTTTACAAAGTAAGCACATGTCATTGTTTATATAAAATTCATTAATGTCAATGTGTATATAAAAAAAAATGTTCAAAATACAGAATTGGAAGCAGATCAATCCCAAGCTTTTTTGTCCTCAATGTAATCTTTAACAGTATAAAAGGCTTTCTGGCACAACTTACGTTTAATGAATGATTTGAATTTATTAAGGCTTAGATCTTGAACTTGGCTTGGTAGTTTATTGTAAAAGCGTATACATTGGCATCTGAATGAGCCACCTATTTTCTTGAGCCTTGTTGTAGGTACAACAAATTTGTGTTTGTTCCTAGTATTTATATTATGGATATCACTGTATTTTTTAAACAATTTTATATTTTTATGGGCATATAAAAGATTTTCATAAATATACTGAGAAGGCACAGTCATTATATTAATCTCTTTAAATTTGTCTCTGAGAGAGTGTCTCGGACTTAATTTATAAATTGAACGAACAGCTCGCTTCTGCAAAACAAAGATAGTCTGAATATCGGCGGCATTTCCCCACAATAGAATACCGTACGACATTACACTATGAAAATAGCTAAAGTACACTAAACGGGCAGTCTCTATATCAGTTAAATTACGAATTTTTCTAACAGCGTATGCTGCGGAACTTAGCTTTTTTGACAATTTGTTTATATGTGGACCCCACTGAAGCTTAGCATCCAAAGTTATGCCCAAGAATACTGTGCTGTCTTCAGGATTCAATTCTTCGCCCTTTATCAACACATTAGTTTTCACCTGCCTGACGTGAGGTAGCGTAAACTTAATGCATTTGGTTTTTTTCTCGTTTAGAAGTAAATTATTAACATTGAACCAGTGGACTACTTTCGAGATCGCGCTATTTACATCGTCAGTAACCAACTGCTGACGTTTAAGTTTAAACAAAAGTGAAGTGTCATCTGCAAACAACACTATATCATGATTATCCTTTATGAGGTACGGCAAGTCATTAATATAAATAAGAAACAAGAAAGGACCAAGAATTGAGCCCTGTGGGACTCCCATTGTTACTATAGATCCGGGTGATCTTTTTCCATTAACGTCAACGCTTTGAATCCTTTTACTCAAATATGAAGTAAGAAGATCCAGAGCACTATTCCGGATCCCGTAGTGGCGGAGTTTCCTGATTAAAGTTTCGTGAAAAACGCAATCGAATGCCTTGGACAAATCACAAAAGATGCCCAAGGCATCGCATTTATCTTCCCAAGCATTATAAATATGTCCTAAAAGTTCAACACCGGCATCAGTAGTTGAACGACCCCTTGTAAAGCCGAACTGTTTGCTATGTAATAATTTATGTTTATTAAAAAACCTCTGCATTTGGTCTAAAATTAATTTCTCAAAAATTTTACTAAAGGTAGGTAGTACAGAAATAGGTCTATAATTTGTGGGGTCTGATGTACTACCTGATTTAAACAAAGGTATTATTTTACTATACTTCATAAGGTCAGGAAACTCCCCACTGTCAATGCAACTATTGAAGATAAGAGCCAGAGTAGGTGCTACAATGTCAATAATAGACTTAGCAACTTCTACAGAATTACCCCACAGATCTGCAGTCTTTTTTACATTTAAAGTGTGAAAGATTTTAATTATATCTCTACAGGTAATATATTCAAAATGAAATTCTGACTCGCAACCTTTAACATTCTCCTTAAGCAAAGACTCAGCGACAGAAGGTGATGAGTTTAGGAATTTAGTTGTTGAAACGGGAATATCTGAAAAGAAATTTTCAAATGCCTCGGCAACTTGTGAGTCTGATTTTATTATGATGTCATTAACAGACAGGCTGTAGTCAGTATTTCGGTTACTAGACCTTCCCGCTTCACTATTAATAATATTCCAAGTCGTTTTAATTACATTACTGCTATTTTTAATCTTTGAACCCAAATAACGTGACTTGGCCATATAACAAACTTTTTTAAATAATTTTGAATAATTTCTAACATACAAATTAAATTCTTCAGTGTTAACGTAAGTCCTTTCATTATACAATTCATAAAGACGTGTTCTACTTTTATGAATACCAATGGTAGCCCAATCACTGAACGATGCATTACTATTAACCGAGATAGTCTTTGGAATGAAGGTGGAATCAAAATGTTTACAATATTGATTAAAAAAATTATCATATAAATGATTAGGATCAGCATGAATAGACAATACTGGTAATATACTAATGAGCTTAACCTTAAAAGCCTCCAAGCGGCTTGCAGTTTTGGGGTTAACAGTGATATCCTTTTTAGTCAATTTTTCGTTTTGGATTTGAATAGTAATCCTTTGCCCGCAATGATCAGAATCTAGTAAATTTATAATTTCTTTGTGGCTTGGTATAATATCTGTATAAATATTATCTAGGCATGTGGCACTAGTAGGGGTTATTCTTGTGGGCTCTAAAAATAGGTTTACAAGATTGTAGGACTGAAACAGACTTAAAATTTTACTACAAGTACCTGAGTTTTCTAATAAATTGACATTAAAATCACCGCAAATGATAATGGACTTGTTTGAGTTACAAATCCTGTGTAACACTTCATCCATTACCTTTTCAAAGCAGTCATACAATCCTGAAGGGGGTCTGTACACACTTAATACAATATAGTGCTCCAATTCTATACAGGCAATTTCAACTGTACGCTCAACAGATAGGCTCACAATATCGTTACGATCTTTAAATTTGAGCTGGTTGCTTACTAAAATTAAAGAGCCACCATGTATAGCATTTATTCTGCTGAACGAACTACCAACCTGGTGATTATTAAAATTGAACATGAACTGGTGGCTTTTCAGCCAATGTTCTGTTATACAAAGAATATCAATACTATTAAAATTCATAAATAATTCTACTTCTAAATCTTTGTTCATAAATCCTTGAATATTTTGATGCACCAGGTTGATACTATTTACTGATTTTAAACATTTTATTGGGTTATTTTTGCGAGTCTGTACATTATAGCTAGAGGTTGCCTCTATTGTCTTAATTTCTAATTTAAATTATTATCAATGTCATCAATTGTGACCAAATTATTAACAGGATTACTTATAATGCATTGCTCAAAAGAAGCAAGTTGTTTAGCCAAATTTTTGGCTGTAATAGAAAAAAAATAAGATAGCGACACAGCTATCTGTCTTTTATAGTAGTTAGAAAGATAGTACATAACAAAGTTATATCTATCTTTTGTCAAATATAAATTATTACTAACATAATTGTTAATATCAACTAAATGGAACATGCTATTATTAAATGTCAAGTTATGCAATGTCATATTCAAATCAAACCTTAAGCTATTTTCTTCCTGTGGCAAACTGTTACTATAAGGGAATGTAAACATCACAACTTTTCTTAAACTAAGGTTGCATAATGTTCTATGATACTGGAGCAGTTCTCCTTTGTTTACATTTCCCCTATTACCCATAAAAATTAATAAAGTTGTATCCTGGGTAAAGTTACATTTAATCATTTCTTTCATAATATCAAATAAAGAACAACCAGGCATACAGTAATTTATTATTGAGTGTCCCGGATATTCATCTGTCAACAAGTGACCTAAGTCCTTTCCAATCTCATCACAAAATAACACAATATCATGATTTACAATTTGATTATGTGGTATAATGGTACTATTTATAGAGGGAATTGTCAAATCAACACAAGGATGCGGTAATGTGGTATTGCATGCTGATAATGAATGGTCCGGTGTAGGTACATTGGATGGTGTTTGACAGTGCTCACAGCTGTTTGTTTGTGAGTTCACCAGCTCATTCATTGCCAACACATATTCCCTCATTAGATCTTCAGAGGTATTATATTTGTTGGTCATTGATGTTAGTTTCTCCTGTAGATGGTCAAGTTGAGTTTGCAAGTCCTGTGTGTCAATGTCATATCTCCTAGTAGTTTGCTCCAAATTAAAAGAATACATATCTAACTGTTTAAGTAAATTTAACCTTTCCCTATTAAGTTTAACATTTTTGATAAAGAACTTTTGTCTTTTTACCATTTTTTGAGTTTTAACAATGTATTTATTAATTTTAATGTATTTTTTAAGTTTATTTTTACTAGTGACTACCCTCACAGAATTACATGATTTTGATTCATCATCACCTGTCAAATCAATAGTGCAAGTGGGGTTTATGGCAGAAACCATTGACGGTGCAATAGACACCAACTCATTGAACAGACTTTGATTCAGCGAGGCAGTGATGTTAAGATTTGTAGTCTCAAGTTGTGTAATCTGACTTTGAGCCTCATGTAGCTGTTGTTGTAATAAGTGTTTCTGGCTAAGAGCTTGTTCATACTCTACGCTACACTGGCTGAACCCGTCCACAATAAGCTGAAGTCTATCCCGTTCACCTACGGCATCAGTGTATTGAGTATATATCTGAGCCATTTCAATTTTCAACTTCCTATTCTTTTCATGGGCATCAAAGAGCACCCTTTCATTGTCATCTAATTCCTTAATTAGTTGGTCACAGGACTCCTTTGACGCCTTTAACGCGCTCAAAGCCTCATTGAGTTTGGACTCTCCGAGGCGAGCACGGGCGCTGCGAGTCATAATCATGATTAAAGCTAGTAAGGAAGCGACAAGAAGATAGAAGAGAGAAGGATGTTGTGGCAGTAGTTGAAAAGATGATTAGTTTAAAAGGAAAATGAAATTTAGATGTAAATAAAAGGAGTTCTGTCACCAAACCTAAGTAAGGTTATGTTATGTTCAGAGGTCATTGGCATCAAGTAGCCTTACTAAAAATGAACAAAGCAGGTAATTGCTGGTGAAATTGTACTAATTGTAGTACGTAAACAAACTAATAGCAAGTAAAATATAACGTATTGTACCTGATATCAAGATGACAATGCAAATTCCCTTGTGCCGGTAACTGTCACCGATTTACATTGAAATATTTACACTCAATTTGCACTAGCTATGTGAATCTAACACAAAATACACATTATTATCCTATTTACTTGAAGAGTAATTGGAAATAGGCCTAAAAAAACAACGAAATTTAATATTTAAGAATAAAATTACAAGAACAAATTTGAAACAGCTGTTAGCTGTAGTGTTGCCACAGGAAAAAATCACATGTTTAAACATGAGTACAATCACGTGTTTAAGTATCGGTCACAATTTACCAGTCACCCTATATATTTATTTCAGCTTTGCCGGATGGCATTGCATCTACGATGCGATGCGATAAGGATTTTTCAGAGCTAAAACACAAAAACAAAAACTTAAAACTCAAAGCATTTATTCCAATTAAACCATGTGCAGGCACTTTTGAATTGTCAAAATTAAATATTCGGTCAGTTAGTCAGAAAGTTGAAGCTAGTTGCCCATTCCAAAACGTAGATCTCTATGGAGAAGAACGGGCAAGAAACTCCATGGATACTCTTTTAAAACAAGATATTACAAAATTCTGGGTACATTATTCTTGTTGCTTCTATATATGAGAACATTGTAAAAAACACACACACAAATGAAGAAACAATTCAAAATATAAGATTAAAAATAAGCCATGGCAGTTTAGAGATGACCAGTCTCAACCGATGGCGCCCGTTCACGAACATGACGATGATTTAGTTTTTAAACGTATTTTTTATTTAATTATTTTAGGGCTCATTTCTGTAATATTTATATTTTTGAAATGTTCTAATTAAGCCCTTTCATCTGATACCCAACAAGGCACCATCCCAAAACATTTATATTTAAATTCATTACCTTGTGTCCTCTAGAGGGCGCCATATTGAATTTAGTGTGACTTCACATAGCCTATAACCAGCGGACGGTCAAGACGCTTCTAACGATAGCTCATTTGCCTACTGTAGTCAGGTAATAATAAATAAACAGAAGCCAAAGCGATAATGACAAACACAAAAGGTATCATCCAAATAACGTCCTATTTTTCGCGTTGTAAATGAATTCACAGGTACAGGCAGTACCAATCGTAATAGCGGGTCCACTTGACATTTTTATTAAATTGGCAGCACCGATAAAAGTGATCGCGAACCGTATCCCCTGATCAATATTGAAGTTAAGAGGACTACATGACCTAAAGCGCGGTCTTTGTCGGTCTGCATAGAAAAGAAAGAGAAGCGCGATGCCACAACGCTGGTAATTTATTGCAAAATATGAAGCAATTATCGATTTACGAAAAATCTAGTCTTTGGACAAAAAAACTAAAACACTATAGTTTTAGTATGTTGCTTGTAGAATAATCTGACAAAAAATCATAATGATTGTATGTATATTAGTATGAATTTTGTTGTAAATAAAAAGTTTTTAGAGGTATCTTCATGATTTTTTTCTATCGTACCAAATAAGTTGTATTATGTTTTCAACACACTATCATCCTAGCATTTATCCTGAAGAATATCATATATTTTTTTGGTTTTTTTTACTGTAGGCGATCATTTACTTTTATTGTTTCTAAAACTTGCGTTTTTTGCGTTTAGGTCCTGTAAGCCCCTTAATTGGAACGGATTTAACTTGAATTTGTGATTGAAAGATTACAGGTTCGCTTCCTCGTTTCGAGGATCGTGGTATTGGAAGATGGGTCCGTAGATGTTGGGTGAAATAAATTTAATGATGTTTTGATGAGATTCCGGAATTGCTTAAGCCGGTTCGAATTAATGAATGTTTTTCTGTAAATCGATTTTTATCATTTATTCAAACTGGGCTGATACTGTGCCCACATTACACAGCGCTAATTTCCAATGGTCACCAAAAAATGGCGTACAGTTGCTGTCAGAAAATGCTTACCAGACACATTGCTTGACATATCTTTGTCACAAGGTCGATAATATACGTGATTAGATTAGGTATAGAACATAGCCTTTTTTATTTACACATCTTCTAGGATAGATATAAAAAAAAAAAACATAAAATATTAACGGACGGACGGACGGGGTATACGGACATTAATCAAGCGAGGTCGAACATATAACTAAAATGCAAAAACAGGAATAAATAATCAAATAGAAATTCAAAAAATCTTTATTTTTTAAGGAAAGGAGTATTGTAACGTCTTTTGATCTTATTATACCTAAAAAAAGTAGCCAATTTATCATTTAAAATAGTAGATTTTTTTTAATAGAGTCTAACCGGTACCACGTTATTGGCTTCTACGATAGGGTGATAGTTTTTACGAGTTGACGAATCACTGAGCTCTCGAATCACGTTACCACACCCCTCCCGCACCGCGCTGCTACCTCAGGCAATGTCTCAGTTATACGGTCGGCCGATAGAATGACGTGAAATTCGTAGACTAATTTCGACAAATCGAGAAAAAGAGCGTTGTCATGTTTGCCCTGGGGCGTAAACAGTTTTGATCATTATTCATTTCTGCATTATGTTCATATTGCTGTAACTTGAAGTCACAAATGATAAACTAGGACCTTCGAAGTAAAATAAATTAACATTTATTACTAACAACAATACCTAACAAAACTATGATCAGCAAGACGTACCGTCCACAAACAGCATCCGTTCACGAGCATAACGCAAAGATCAGCCATTACCCTCTTCTTATTTAAGGGAAGGAGGCAACCCGATCGCCGACGTTAGCGGTAGCGGCGTCATGCTCCCTTAGAAGTCACTCTTGCGGAAGAGTGTCTTCTAAGGGAGCATGACAAATTTGCTGCCGGTTGCTCAGGAAAGAATAATAACTATGATCAATGTCGAGGTCGCTAGCTAATCATATATTGCAATACAACTCATTAAAAAAATATTGAAATTAGTAGATTAAGTCAACAATAAATAGAAATAAAATTAAACTAAATTGAATTACACAGACAAATAAAATAAACAATTATATGAACTCATATAAGCTGACTGAAGGTAAGCTAATTCAGGAGAAAGAACATATAAACATTGCCTCGAGGTAATCACAGCGACCAAAAGAACTATTCTTATCGTTTAAGTAGTCGTTGATGGAATAGTCTGCCTTTGAACAAAGACTGGATTTTACTTTAGCTTTAAAGGCATTAAAAGGCAAATCTAGCAAAGAGGACGGAAGTTTGTTATAAAAGGTTATAATATATAATACCAAAGCCCAAAAAAATAGTTAAATGTTATGAAGCCGGTGAAAGGGAACACGTAGGTTTTATTTTTTATTTTTAGTGTTAATATAACCACCTACTTAGCTGGTAAATTGCTCGAACAGCTCGTTTCAATTGTTGAGCATTCTGTTTTTATACGTCTGGGTGGGTTTCTAATAATTATGACATTCCTTCTACTAAAAGATTCTATAAATAAAATCATGAAAATTTTCTCCGTAAATGAATTCGTATATTTTTTGAGCGAGTATCTACTTACTGATTTTCATACATACGAATAAGTCACAATAAAATCACACATTACGCGATAAACAGAATAAAACATTGTAACTATGTAACAAAAACAGTTGAAAACTAGGTACCCACACCCTATACTCCAGAGAGCATCAAAACCAGAAGTGTCTTTCCGGAAAACAGATACGACGACGGCTCAAAGCAAAAACTGCCTTTGATGTTAAAAAAGCCACTTGAATGGTGTCTCGTAGCGCACAATGTGATATCGCTACCGACACACGGCTTTGCCTATCATCGTCATAGGAAAGTAGGTAAAGTGTTCCCATTTTCTACTCACGGGAATTTTTTGTTCCTATATTTCCTCTATTGTTCTGGTTTTAATGGCTGGATTCTGTTGTTAGGGACAAATGGTGACTTTGTGCCTAACTTTTTTTTTTGTGGTGGCGTTAGAAATGGGTGAAGTCTTTGTGTTGCTGTCCGTAAAAACAGGGAATGTTTTAAGTGCTTTATTCATTAGAAAAAGTGTACCTATATTATACAATTGCACTGTTTGTTGTAGATATTAGAACATTGTGTAGTCGACCTTATAATCGCTGAACCACCCGAAGTTTGGATGTCAATTGCACGTCGAAGAACGACAAGGTCTATTTGTCTATGTGACAGTTAGATACAAAAACAAATACAAAAAGTTTTATTGGTAAAAAGAAAAGGTGATGACAGACAGTAATTTTACATAAACACAGTATTTTTTATCGCTTCTGTTTACGTTAATAGCAACAGAGAGATACAATCACGAGTGTTTAACAAAATAAAGCCGTTACTTTCGGCTCTCTTTGATAAATAATCCTTTCAGAAACCGGAACGTAAAGACATCGAATCATCCTCGCTTGGTACTTAATTTTTTTTAAAGTGTGTAAGAAATAAATCGGAACATTATTAATATATTGTCCAACATCGGTATTTAGCCGTATTACTCATAAAACAATAACAGTGAAGCATTGTAGTGTGGTTTTTTAGTTCTAAAAAAACCTTCAGACAGAGCACACGTTATTATTTTCGTGATATTGTGATACCTAGCTACGTGCGTACCTGCGGACCGTGAATGAGAAAGGTGTGGATGAAAGGTTCCATGTCCTCGGTTTGTGCAAGTTCTACGCCAAAAACTGTCCTCAGTTTAGTGACATAAAGTCTAACACAACGTCAGCACTTTGTGCAAGCTATAAGAAATATTGTGTAAAAATACGTCCTCGGAACGACGTCGCAGGGCTTACGTAAGGGATCCTCGGTTGGCTTACACAAAGTCCTCGTATGTGCATCGCTGGTCTTAGCTGTGTATTTCAGGTCCTCAGTATGATAGCCGAAATTCATACAGAAAAATGTTGAGATAGCATTATCCCAATAAGCTCATCACTATAGATTTACTCACCTGTCTCTTTCTATCTTATTCTAAAAGGCCAACGAGGTATTTAAACCAGTTTTTTGGAGGGTCCTCGGTTCCGTCAAGAACTAACAAGGTTCTCGTAAGGGTGTCTGTATAAATAAGAGTGTATATGTATGATATTTTACCTGACACTTTGGCTTGTGACAAATGTTAGAGGAATGATTCTGTTTCGGACGTGTATGTAAGTTCATTTTGTGTACGAGACCTGTATAAGTGTCGAGGCGCCCCGTGGCGCGCTGACAAAAAATATGGGACATTGGAGGCGACGCCGACGTCACGTGGGGGCGGGACACGTGAGTGACTAACAAGTTTTTGATGTCAATTGATTTGCAGACCTAGTTGAATGTAAGTGAGAGTAAGACTAAGCAGGGCTCCGTCTGGCCAATAGGGATTTCGCAGGCGGAGTTGGTGCTCTGAACACCCGCTTGGACAGAAGTTCATTATAGTCAGCTCTTTTGGGGAGGGTCTTGTAAGTGCGGATTATTGCAGTTAGAATGAAAAGTTGAGCTTGTCAGTTGAGAATCGGAATGGTTCGGGATAGTTTCAATCTTAGTGAAGTTTTAATTTACTGGGAATGCCCAGTAAAATTATACTTTCAAAAGTGGTAAAACAGTAACGAGGTCGACTATACCTAAAAAATAAAAGATTTATTTATGAAAATCACAATTCCAACTAAAAATAGGCACCTACGAAAATGTAGACTTTATTATTACGCAGTGACCTCTTCGTGTTTACCTCCTTCTAAGAAAATTTATGAATAAAGATGAAGAGCTGTTTTCTTTCTAACAACACAGCATCATTGAAAAAACGTAAGTCTGTCAAACATTAAAAATAAGTTACAACTTCGTATACTGGATGAGACATTAATCCATCTTGAAAAATTGCATGTATACCGTTTTTTTAAACTTTTCCATCAGAAGTTAGGAAGCTAAGTTCTTCGTAATTTGATTTTAAAATGAGAAGAAAATATATATTTTTAAAGTAAACTAGAAGCCATCGTGTTGGACAAAAACAGATTGTTTCAGTCTCCTGAATATTGATATATTTTTTGCTTGTGTTCTTATTGAATTTAAAATTGTATCATCATACCTACAAAAAAGTACTAACTACATATAACTTCCAATGTACCTACATGTTGTCATTTAATAATATCAAATATTCTAAAGACATTTTCACTTTGACTTAATATTAACATACCGTTTTAAATATTATTATCTACTAACTGCTGCCCGCGACTTCTTCCGCGTGAAATCCTATCCTAAGTAATATTATAAATGCGAAAGTAAGTTTGTTTGTTTGTTACCTTTCACGCCTAAACCACTGAACCAATCGTCTTCAAATTTTGCATATACGTTGTCAGGTGTACAGAAACGGACATAGGATATCTTTCATCCCGAAAAAAAGTGCTGTTCCCGAGGAAAACAACAATACACGTGGCGCCATCTATTATCATAATAACGTTATTATATCTCACGTTTACTATATCTTGTGAACGTTATTGAAATGAAAATATACCAAATAACTTTATATGATATGAGACACATCCTGTATATACATAAAACGGCATATTTTTATAACCGACTAAAAATTTTAACTGGGGGTTTCAGAATCATGTACTGAATGCATGGTCACAGGTTGTGCGTCGTTGTCCCTGCCACCCTGTATAAACAAGACTCATTGATGGTCAGGTAGCAAGGGCACAACCTGAAATGAAATATAGGGCGTTGGAAGAGGAACATACAGTGGCCTCCAAAAGTTAGTTGACATTTTTCCACTTCAGCTGTGACACACCACCACAGATATAGATAGATCTAGATAACACAAGCATCACGATCTGTATGGAAACCAAGCGTGCCATTTTTTGACTACCTACTATGACGTCACAAGCACTATTTAGTGATGGGAAAATCAAATCGATTCAAAGACGCCGCCGTGTGCGGCACCCGTCTGGACCGGGGCCTAGCGCCAGTGCTCATGCTCACCCAGCCAGCAGTACTACGGACTGAGCGCGAAAGTGGCGGCTTACGATTTTTGTACGTATGCTGGGCACGCGAAGTAGTTGCTCTTGCGTTATCTAGGTGTATGTGCACTACATTATGATTTAAAATTCTAAAGATTTAAACGTTTGAACTGCTCTAACGTTGTTATTGACTATAGGCCGACGGCTTAACTGATACGTTGAGTGAAGTAGCTGCGCGGTGCGGGAGGGGTGATAGTTGTCACAAGTAAACGAATCACTGAGCTCTCGTATCACGTCACCACACCCCTCCCGCACCGCGCTGCTACCTCAGGCAACGTCTCAGTTAAGCGTTTGGCCTATAATTTAACTACCTTTGACTTATCATGAAAAATAATCAAGTAATCCCTTAGGAGTTAGGAGTTTTTTATTTTAAATCATAATGTGGCATAACAGCTGAAGTGGAAAAATGTCAACTACTCGTAACTTTTGGAGGCTACTGTATATATTCATACTAGCTTCTGCCCGCGACTTCGTCCGCGTGAAATTTCACCCATTCACCCTCTTAGGGGTGGAATTTCGAAAAACCCTTTCTTAGTGCACCCCTAGACCTCATAAGGAACCTACATGCCAAGTTTGGAATCTCTAGACCCAGCGGTTTGGGCTGTGCGTTGATATGTCAGTCAGTCAGTTCTCCTTTTATATATATCGAGCCTTTTCAGGAAGAAGATCGTAACCGCCATTTTGCATATTTTACAGGAGAAGGTGATGCAAAATGCAAAATCAGTTGATCTGGCGATTGATATTAAAACAGTTTTTTGGGATTTTTGGCGCTTACGATGTTCTTCCTGAAAAGGCTCGATATAGATTAATATTATAAATGCGAAAGTGTGTTTGTCTGTCTGTTACCTCTTCACGCTTAACCCGCTGAACGGATTTAGATGAACTTTAGTGTAGAGATATTTTGTGTCCCGGAAAAGGACATAGGATAGATACTTTTTATCCCGATATTCCCACGAGATCGAAACTTATGCAGGTGAAATTGCGGGGCGCTGCTAGTAATGGATATTCCTCAGGTCATAGTATTTTGGCACTATAAATGGTGTAGATCAAAAGAACTGTCATTGTCACTGTCATTTTACACCTCCCTGAAAACCTGAAGCTATCGATTAAAGTCAGAGTTTTTGATATTTGGAAATCCCAAGTGTTCTAAGTAAACAGTCCATCATCGTTCCTTTCACAGCCAAAATAAAAAGACTTGTTTTGAAGACGTAACTACGTACCTACTTACTATTGTTTACACAATGCGTCAACGTCATCATTATTCATTCTGCCACTTTGCAGATCAGTGGTAAAGCAGTACAAATCCTTCTCGAATTTATAATACAAATTAAACTCGAGCGATCCATCTAACAAAGAAAGCTCATTATGACGATGACATAAGGTTTATTTTCCAAAAAATAAACGGCAAATTATAATGTGGTTTAACCCCCAGTGATGTATTGATGAAACAAGAATTTGTTTCAGATATACTTTTTGCGAATGCGAAGGTAATCCAAATTGAATTTGGTACCGCAATTCAATTTACATTCGGCGGGAGTGTTTTATATTTTGTTTCTAATTTGCAACGTTGTCAGTCTTTATTTTTTTGCGGTTGATCTGTGTGTTAAGTGGCTTAACGATTTAATGACGTATGCCTTCTGTTTTAAGGTTGAAGTTTTGTATGTGAACCGAAGACTTTGGCTCGTATGACGCCACCAAATTGAAAATCGCTTATAGGTGGGTTAATGGTGGGTTACTATGATGTTGCATTGACTTTTCTTTTCATGGAAAGTATTGTTTTTTGTTTCTCATAAAGCAGGTCTATAAATAACGCTCTAGACTTGCGCTTTATTAAAAATTTACATAACAAATCACACACTAAATGATTACTTGTTAATTTTTTTGTAAAATTATTTACTTTTACAATATTTGTAAATAATGTGAGCACCACATATCTATCACATAATTAATTTACCTGTAGTTGCTTTATTTTAAATTCTTTTTACCTATTGTTGTATATTAATTTTATTCTAGGTGCATCGTTTTCACATAAAATTATATAATTAAGGTAAGTATACAAAATATTGTAAAACATTTTTAAATGAGTAAAGGTGGAGTCTTTTTTTGCCCATTCTTCGCCATACGAAACTACCTTTTGGAAGGGGTGACTAGAATCAATTCTATTATTTTGTAAATTCAAAAATGCCTTTTATGTGCTTATCCTTACATAGTATAATAAAACAAAGTTGCCAAAATGTCTGTACGCGCATAACTTCCGAATGACTGCACCAAATTGGATAATTCTTTTTTTGTTGTGTTCGTTATTGCCAGGACAAGGTTTGTATGAAAGAAAATTTCGGAAATTGGGAGAAAAGAACCTTGCACCCCTGCGAAGCTGGGGCGGGCCGCTAGTTTGAAATAAATGATTGATGACTATTGATGTGATTTTGATTTTGACATATTCACGTAGAAACTACGATTTCAATTAACACATTTTACGTGAAAATCGCGTTTTGTCTCTGAAATCATAAAATTAAAACCTCTTTTTCACTTCTCATGCTCTAGAAGTTCGTCTTTATGTTGTACGTAGGCTACAAAGTTGCTTTTTATGTTCTAGTGCATAAAGTATATTTTTTTAAGACTAAGATAATTAGGTCCAACAGCACAATAAAACGTCGCAGATAGAGAGACGAGAGTCGTTATTTTATTTCATTTGCTTTAATTTAATATCACTTCCGTGTTTTCTATCGTTAATTTAATAAAACCAGATAAAATAGTTGTCATTTATTATTTAAAAATGCAAAGAAACGTTTTTATGACTTTGTAGTATGAATTACCCAAGTCGAATGACACATGTTGTAAATAAAAAATAAAAAAACTTTTTAAGTTTCGGGGCGGGAATTAGCTATTTATTCTCTTCTTCAATTTTGCAACATTCTAATGCCTGTTTCATTTTCTCGTAATCGAAGTGAAAAGTAGAGTGTATAACTCGGGCATAAACGAGCCATTTTACCCCTCGACTTAACTATTCACACTCACTTTCGGCTCGGGTGGATATAAACGTCTCGGGATAAAATGACTTCTTTTATGCGCTAGTTGTACAATCTACTATTATCCATTCTGTGCTTAAAACCATGTGCACAGTTAACGCTTTTGTGAATAATTCAATGAGAATCCTTTCCGTAAACACTCGTTCTCATATGGCTAAATATTCTTGCACACAATCAGCAAGAAAGTTAAGACTGTGAAGCAAAACAAGATATCTTGAATGAAATTTATACCACAGTAATATGTTTCCACAACTTTAGACTTTTTATGGGTCAAACAATAATTCTCTATGTAATAACATTCTCTAGCCAAGGATAAGATAAATTGCTGCTATAGTTATGAGCGCCTGGTATCTTATTTTGAATGGGAGCCAATTTTCTTGTAGTTCGCTAATAACATTTGTTTCAATCTAATGTGTTTTGGTAAATAAAGTGTTTGTAATTATGAATAACTAGTCTGGTATTTTGCCAATGGGAATAGATAATGCATAAATATAAACTATGACACAATCATAATAGTCATTTCGCTCATAGACACACAACTTTGGTGGTAGCACGCAAGTTTCATTGTTTATAATATATTTAACATAAAACGGCCCATTATGGAATAGAGTATTGAAATGTCAGTAGAAATAGTGGAAATTAGCAGCTTGCGGTAGGAGTAAACTGGTGGCAAGATGGCGGCTGCGAAAACTTTAAAATTTTTCGTCAAGGGTGTTCTGTTGTCAAAAAAAGCCCGTGTACAGTCAACAAAGGAGATAAGTATGCAGATCGTCGGATATAATTGAAGTTTAGTAAGGAACCGATGAATGTGGTCGACTGAAATTTTATTTGATAAATAAACTGTTTGTTTTCTATTAATAAAATTAAATTTTATTCGAAAACATCTATCATTTTTTCTTCACTTATCTCTTTCGTTGACTGTACCTAGGCTTACAGTGAAAAGCACAAAGAAAAGATTACATGTATCTTGCACGTTATCAAGACAATGGAACATATGATGTTCTTCATTTTATTAATTTAATTAATATGATATTAAGCCCTACGTTCGTTTGGAGCGGGAATGAATTATGTCCGCTTTTGTTACCAATTGAGTGTGAAAATAGGTCGCGCGTTTATGAAATATGTTATTACAGTGTTCTTATGGCTTAGACGAGGAATTTGTTTGGAAAAGAAAGAGGTTTCACATAATATAGAGCGTCGTTTATGCTGGTTGATAGTTTTGTTGGAATAAAATGCTTTTTGTTCTATTTTTCGACGTTTTATTGGAGAACATGAAGGGTTTGAGTACATCGAACGAAGGTACCTTGACTTTTAATTGAAAAAACTGGTCATGTATCTGAAATTTGAGATCTAGCTGGCACTAAACTTTCTAAAATTGATTCTTGAACTGAATAAATACGCAACATTGCCTGCCTCGACTGTCTCGTTGGTTTACTGGTCGCAAGTGCTACTGCTTAGCATGATGTCTTGAATTCGATTCCCAAGTCGGACAAAGTGTTATTGGGCTTTTACGATTAATTTAGAATTGAGAAGAAGAAACTGACGTTAGGTCAGTAGCTGTTGTTAAAATAAGTTGAAATTAAAAAGAAAACATCATGAACCATGTTAATGCTGCACCTTAATTTCGCAATAGGTGTACTTGCAATCAAAAACCAGAAGGTTTTGCAGGAAATTCCCAATCCATTGCATCCTAGGTTTTAAAAATTCGTCTACTTAACAACGTACCTATCTAAATAACGCAAATAACGTTTTATCTGCGGCTACACGCTGATAACCCACATATATTGCGAATCTTTGCCATATCAGCGTTAATGATCAAAACTACAAAATAGCATTTCAAAAACTGTAGCAATTTATTTGTAACTACACTTATCAAAAAGGAAACGAACTTCCAAGTTTGTTGGTAAATGATTTCAGTTCTAATAAATAGTGCCACACGTTATAGAAAGTTTGCAATAAGTGTTGAGTTTGAAGCTAAAACTGCGCAATAAGTAATGACAAATTGTCGTCTCTTGCTCGATAACGTATAGACGTAAACTTACACGTTAGAGGTAAACTTGTTACGTTTGGACTTGGTGTGGGATAATCCGCACAGTATTTTCTGAAACTATTTTGAACAAAAACTATTTTTTTTAATAATAATATTCATTTTTTTTTTACCGAAGGGCATTCTGTAATAAGTAGTACTAAAACGTCTTTTTTATAAGTCTGCTCCTTTTCGCAACTATGTTGGGGTTGGCTTCCAATCTAACCGGATGTAGCTGAATACCAGTATTTTACATGTCTTTTTGACCTCCACATCCCAGCTACTGGGTAATACGATACCTCTTGATAAGACTTTCGAGCTTCTGACTCCCCCGTAACGACTGTCAAAGATTTGCAAATAACAGCCGGGACGTGCTTTCCGCGTTGGTCGCCCATCCACGGACTGACCTCGGCAAGCACAGCTTAACTTTCAATCGACCCGTGCGTCTGTTATTATTTAGCCACGAGCCCCTCTAAAACGTGTAAGTGCTAAAATACATTCAGATCATTTTAATTTTGTTGGCATTTGCTAAGATTTCATATGCTACTGGTCAATTTCAGTTAATGATTGATTATTTTTAAATGATGTTCCCGAGTACCGTCTGTAGTAGAAGGGTTGTCAGCATAGCTGTATGATAGCAAATAAATCATCATTACAAACCGTCTGTAGTAGTAGACTAATTCTTTTTGTAATTATAAAATGAAGATCTTCATTCCTAATCAATTGTTACATCACTACGATAGTACTCGCATATTACTAAACGTACTTCACTAGTATCCCTACTAAAAACTCTGTAGTCCGTGGTAATCTCCCAAATATATTATTATTAGCCATTAAATGTCCCACTGATGGACAAAAGCCTCCCTACTCTCTTTCCACAATCATCTCTCTGTCTCTCTTAAATTAATTAACAATAATTTTTACTTTTTGGTTGACTCTACGCATGACCAGAGGTTGGCCTATTTTTAGCCCAAAGAATAAGCATTGCCATCCAACGTGGCAATGCTGCCAGCTTTTTGGGCACTTATTCTATTGACAGTGATGTGGACGATTTTTTTATGCCCAATGAGCTCCTGCGTTTTCCACTTTCTTTATTATATACTTGTATATTATAATGTATACATATCATCATCTGCCTAGCCTTTTCCCAACTATGTTGGGGTCGGCTTCCAGCCTAACCGGATGCAGCTGAGTACCAATATTTTACATGGAGCGACTGCCTATCTGACCTCTACAACCCAGTTATTGGGTAATACGATACCCCTTGGCAATAACCCCCTTATAATATATACATATATATATATATTAAGTGTTAAATTGTAAAATAGGTTCAATGTGTTATAAATAACTCATTACATTATAATAATGTCAATTAGCTGTTACTTGCTTTATTTAATAAATATATCAGTTCTAATGCAGTTTAGTCTTCCGCTTTGTACCAAAAGAGAAATAACACAAATGTAAACAGCAGAGACACTTAGTAATCTTCGAAACACTCGGAAATATCACGTATTGCCATATTTTACAGTGACAACGTCGGATATACCAACTATTTAGGTACAGACGCCAGCACATCAAGCTACCCGAAACTGTAAAATTTTCCGAATCAACTTTGAACGTTATGCTTTAGCAATGAAGTTGAAAATCTATTAAAGAAATTTGACAAATTGTAGTAGCTTGATGTGCTGCCGTCTGTACTAATAATTGTTCTACCAGACAAAATTCTAGGAACGCACTACAATTGAGCTAAATTAAGGAGTCTTTCCTCTGTGCGGAATGTTAGTAAAATAAAAAAAAATATTATGAGAAAACTTTTGTGTTAGCTCGTGGATGGAATCCCTGTTGGCATGTTATTTGGGTCCACATAATTTGGGACAAAACTGTTATGAAATTTGTGATTTTGCTCGAGTGATTTGAATAAAGTAATTATGTGAGACTTAAAGGAGCTTCGATAAAAAAGTACATTATCACGTATAATGAGCTTTTTTTATTTGTTTGAAAGGCTCTAGGTCAAAAATGACATTTGTGTTTATGCATATAATTTTGAGGATGGTAAAGAATATACTAAATGAAACAATGAGTTTGTAAACAATTCTGCAGACAACTCTCATTTATTTTTCAGTTGTGCTTGCTGAGACTTATTAGAAAAATAATTTAGTAATAAAAAAGCTCAAAAAAATACAGCCAGACAGACATTAATCAAACTACGTTCCTTATCTTTCAAACATTTTCCACTTACATCAAACCTACAAATTAAAAGAAACTTTACAAACTTAATCAAAACACCGGCTGGCTCTTATAAAAAAACTAAACCCAAAAGAAAATAATCAAAGCATTTTAATTAGGGGCTTTAAAAAATCCAAAGACGGCTCTCTATTGTCCATTGAAATCTGAGTCTGGATCTCGACATAACTGCCTACTCCAAGGTGTAAAAGCGAATCAGATCGTTTGAAGTCTTAGTCCCACAAGGGGAGGGCTGTTGACTCCCCCAGACGCACTCGGGAAGGGCCACTCAACAACATCAAAGGTAGGATTTCATACGCGCAAAGATAGTCTGTGGTACACTTTTTATGTGACGCGTAATGATGGCGTTTTACACTTTTTGACCTTTGTATGGATAGAGGCTATTTTCTGTTTGACTTTTGACATGTGTTTGGCAAAAAAGATGAAGAAAATATTCTTGCAGAATATAATAACCTAAGATGTGATATCAGTCCCCCAATAGTACAACAAAATGCTCTGATCGCCACTGATAAATCAGTGCTGAACTCAACGTTTAGGGTTTCTCAACTCAGAAGTCCAACAATAGCTACTAGATATTATGATGGCGATCTTGACAGAGTGGGTTATGGATCGAACTCAGTGACGCGCAGTCGGAGAAACATATTCCAGCAGTGGACCATACTAAATATGGACATTATCGTCTGACTGACGACATAACATCTACTGTACAATTTAATAGAATAACAAAAAACACAAATTAATAGTTAGTATCATGAGTATGTAACATATATATACCACTGATTAGGTACGTTTAATTGAGTACACATGTCATGTTTGTTCCAACTCTGTTTGTGCATGTGATTTGTACTATACTAGCATTTACAACAGAGGGGATTCTTAGTGAGGGGTCTTAAGTGGAATAGGAGGTGTATATTATCTGCTTATTGTCCCTTTCCAGATGTAAGGGGCAATTGAGTGAACTTGATTGCGGTAGAATGAGATGTTTACTGTGCAATCTTGACTTAGTTCAAAGGAATTTCTTTATGACAGCTCTATGGTTTTTCCATTTCGCACTGTTCACGTCAATAAAAATGTTGAGTTATGAAGATTTTGGACTACAAAAAGTATCCATCCCCCTGTTCTGAAGTCTTCAAAATGGCTGTCATTATATTGACTACGGTTGTTAAATTATTTTAAATTATGGTCAACACACTTTAAGTGAAGTGAAGTTTCAACATGTCACAAATTAATTTAGGAAACTCGTCGAATTGTCGACACTCTACGTAACCAGAGGGATGGGTTATTCTTTGGCCAAAGTATTAGCATTGCCATTCAACGCCAACGTGGCAATGGTGCCAGTCTTCTTGACACGTTTCTGGATTACAGCGATGCGGAAGAGTACTTCGACGCCTAAGTGTCCCTTGTTTTTGTATTTATTTATATAGTTACTTAGTCATTTAATTTAGTACGCAGTGTTAATAATTTAATATTTTCTTCATAATATTAATATGTAACTTTGTAATGATGTAACTTCTATGTAATTTATATTTGAACTTATGAATAAAAAATATTCTTATTCTATTATATTCTTAATAGTTAGTTGTGTTAAATATTGTACAAATATTAAAAGGACTCTAAGGCTTTCTAAGTAAAAGACGAAAAAACTAGGAAAAATATTTAGATCTTAGTGTGATCCATAAAAGGAACACGGAGATGAATAAATAAGTTTCACTCGGAGAAAAATATTGTGAAATAAAATATGGCCGACACGGCTGGACACGTAAAAGTAGATTGGGTCTAAAAATGGACGACAAAAAGAATGTGCTTGAATATAAACTGATATTCCAATTTGTAATATTCACTGAAACACGCTCCAGCAAAGAAATACACAAAAAGTCAAACGGAAAAAAATACCTTTAAATATCGGTCTGCAGCTGTTTAACTGCGATGAATAATTATAGCTTCCTCTCATACAGAGAAATATAAAATCGATGTTAAATATGAAATCAAACATTTTCAAATGCTTTCGTGTCTGTCAAACAGCCTGTATTTGTCAAAAAGTTTTTATCCTCCATCTTAAAAAACGTCTTGCTGTGAGTTTTTTGGAACTCAAGTGCCTTACTGAGTGGTACTTTACAACTTCAAAGAAAGTAGGACCTGTTGGCAGAGTAGAAAAAGGTATACAGGGTGTCCCGTAATTAATGGATAACCTCTTAAGGGGTCATTGTACTCATCATTATGAACAACTTTTACTACGGCACCGAAAAATGAAACCGTGAAAAAAAAACAGATGTTCCCTACATTTATAATTTATGTTCGTATAACTCGTCAAAATGTAGAAATCAGCCGATTCTTTTTTCGCGATTTCAGGTTTGGTCCCATACTAATATGTAGTTGTTCATAATGATAAGTACAAAGACCCCTTCAGAGGTTATCCATTAATTACGGGACACCCTGTAGTTATACACATCTCTTGAGCAGAAGGACAAAATTATAAAAATAAAATGATGAAAGAATTTGTTTTTGAGGGCATCCCAATGTAACTTTATAATATGCATAACGTGGCACCTGTAGACGTTCCTATTTTATTCGTTGTCTCACATTATTTTTACAATCATCCTATTTTAAAATAACCTATTTAATTTTTGTACAATTTCACCGTATATATATCACTGATAAAACAAAATTATTCATCATCAGTAGTTAAAAAAACTTCAAGTGTAGAAACGAATGCGGTACATATTTTCCTTTACAACGTGAACTACTCTACTACAAATACGAGCCCGAAAATTCAACACAATAATAATTATTTTATAAACGAAAACGCCTGAATATTCGCGTTTAAGATAACCCTACGATTCCATCACCCTTCCAAGTATGAAATTCCGTGGCAATCCCCAATTATCATTCCAAACATCGGAGGATTAATTAAATTTCGCGTTACTATGAATTAATTGCTATGTAGGGGAGTCTAATAAACCCCAGTGACACAGAATTATATAGATACAGAAGGCTGGATCAATACAGCTAGCAAAAACGCACGCACACATAGACACGCTTCACGTATTGCGAGTGCAAGCGCACTTATGGCTGTCATTCATTGTTTGAGTTCCAATGGGTTTAAGAATACGCTTTTGGAAGCCGAGAATCGCTTGTACTCGCCGTCATTGTTATAATTTTTCTGTACTGGATCTTACCTGGGAATCTTCATCTGGTTATGGAGTCTGGTTTTTCTTTTTTTACGTTAACAAGTTTTAAATGTTTAAACGTGCGGCCGACGAGAGAATGCGTTCTTGACAGCTGTCAGTTTTATACAAACGAATACGTGTTTTGCGAATTTGATCTTTAAAAGCTACTAGAATTGTCGCAATGACAACTGTTGTCAGGAACCCATTCTTTCGACGGGCGGACTGTAACTTTAAATATCACCACAACTTCTGTAGCGTTGCACGAGTTCATAAGCACAAAAAACACAAAACAATACTTTAATATTTTATGTTATTACTAGCTGACCCGGCAAACTTCAAACTGCCTCAGAATCAATAAGAACGAATGTATGAGAAAATGAATTATATACATTTTTTTCTTTTTTTCCATGTTTTAATAGTTATTCTGCTATTCGGGGCGGAGATAAATGTAAGATCATAAAAATCGGTCCAGTCGTTCTTGAGTTAGACTCAAGAACGACTTACACAACACACAACAATAATATATTGGCGTGGCTAGCTAACCTATGGCAAATAATTTAATTTAATGTCCTGTGTCATGTAACGTTAATTACTTTTCATACCTAGTGTTGGATAAAATCAATTGTTTTCTAACTGAAAAGACAGCTGTGCTGCTGGGGACTTTGTTCCGCCATTTCTTCTCCCCAGCGAAAGCCTTCCTAGCCTTCCTAGGAAGTGGCGAAGGGCGGGCGTTTTGGGAGACTGTCTTTTGTAATTTTGACGTTCGAAAAGTGGCGATTCTCAGCTTAGTTTGAATAAATGACTTTGATTTTAATTTGATACAGCAATAATATTTGGTCAATGTTACTAAGTTTGATGCACAGAATGCGAAGCCAGCCATTGCTGTTTGATGGATTCTTTATCACCTTGTGTGTACCGTACGCGTTTATGTGTGCGTGCGCCTGTTTTCACTCGTTGAATTAATGAAGCTGACCCTCTGTATCTATCAACTCTGTGTCAGTAAGGCTTCACATGCGCCAAATTGGTTTTTACACGCTGACATACATTTTAGAATCTGATATGCTTGTTCCCTCTCGTTAACGAGTGAGTTACTTTAATTAAAAATTGTTTCAATTATACTGTGTCGCTGTTTCCTAACGGTGATAGGATTCTGTTTTGTGAGTTTGATAATATTGACTAATTAGGCGTCATTGTTGTCTGTTTAAATATTTTTTCATTAATTTGCTACATATTATCTTTTGTCTTGAGATTGTATCAGTCTTTGAATTGGTTTTCTCTGAAGTTCAAAAAGTGTAAGATGTTATCAATATAACAAAGATAAAGAAATAATGTTCGAAGTGGAAATAACCGCCATCAAGATAACGACAAAAAAAGAAAATAACACTTTTGTACAAAAACTTTTTTTGGCGTTATGTTGACCTTTCTAAACTTGGACTTTCTGCTACAATATTCACCATGATACTTGTACCTACAATGCCATTCTGTTTTTACTCATTCACTAATAAATTTACCAACATACCAACATTTTTATCATTTGCCTAACATAATTTATTGATAGGTAGACAATGATGCCGTAATCGGCGATGGCTTATGCTGTTTTCTACGAGTTTCCATTTTCAGGGATCACAGGGGCAATTCTCGTAATTTTAAGAACGTTCACCGTCTATCCTCAGTCCCAATCTGTCAAAAATATCTCTAATTTCCCTACATTTTTGACAAGTTTTTGTTTGACATTGATTGTCCCCGAGATGAGCACTTTTGAACGTCAAAAATTATAATAAAACGAAATTGATTCTAGTCGCACCTTCCAAAAGGTAGTTTTCGTATGGAGAAGAATGGGCAAGAAACTCCACCGTTACTCTTTTAAAATGTTTTACAAGTTTTTGTATGAATGAATGTACATTATATAATTATATGTGAAGACGATGCATCTAGAATAAAAATTAGTCTACCAACAAAAGGCATTTCAAACCCCTCAGAATCCTTTTCGTATGCTAATATGGTGAAAAAAGGCTCAGATAACTTTGTGCGCCCAGCAAATTTAAGCTCAGTTGCCACATATCCCAGCGACAAGACCAAATCTAGTGACGATACCAAGTCTCTCGTACAGAAAATTATTTCGCCCGGGGAACTTAAACTACATGTTCGTGGTCTTAAGAAAGTAAAAAATGGAAGTGTTCTTATCATTACCGACTCCAAACACGACATTCAAAAGCTCAGAAACTTAGAAAAACTCGTTTCTTCGGGCCTTAAGGTTGAAGAACCATCAAAACGGCGCCCAAGAATCACTGTTATTGGAGTCCCGGTAGCAATGACTGATAAGGAAGTTTTGATTGCATCTACGAACAAAACCTCTCAGATAAGATGACCAATACAACCCATGAGTCGTTTGAAGAACAAATTAAACTGAGCCATAAATTTGGAAAAAAAGACCTCCCTAATTGCAATTACATACTAGATGTGCCAGCTAGCATCAGGAAGATTCTAGTGAATCAAGGACGAATATTTATCAATTGGACATCATGCCCAGTACGAGATTTCACGATCGTTACTCGGTGCTTTAACTGCCAGCAGTTCGATCACGCGGCCAAGTTCGGCCGTGAAACTAGTCCGACGTGCAATCAGTGCGGAGAGACTGGCCACTCTTTTAAGGAATGTAGCACAAAATCCAGTCCGCCCAACTGTGTGACGTGCAAGCGTTTTAAGAGAAAAACTGACCATAAAACTGGTGATGTAAATTGTCCAACACGAAAATATGCTAGGACAACTATATCCATTCCATAGATTATGAAGGCGCCTAAGAGCGCTACCTATTAACCTATCTATTAAGCACACTAGTAGTAGTTCTTGTTTGTTTATATTTGGTAGTTGTTTTATTTATCATGACTGATCAATTACTTAGTGACCTAGATCATTTTTCTGTGTCTGAAGCTATAAATTGTAATGTTGATGAGTGTAAACACCTCTTTCCCTTGGGAGAGAAACCGCTGACCCTACTCACACAAAATATTCGCAGCATAAATCGAAATATAAATGGCTTTGAAATATTGCTACAGAACCTGGGTATAAGTTGCGACATTATCGTCCTAACAGAATGTTGGTTGTCAAGCCAAACAGCTGTTATACCATCATTAGACGGATATGTTTCGCATAAAACCAACAGAAATATCAACCAGAATGATGGTTTAGTTGTATTTGTTAACAATAATAAGTTAAGTACAACTGTAGAAGAACCTTTGCTACAAAATAGTAATTGCTTACTCATTAAAATTAATTCAGATACGATAGTTATGGCTATATACAGACCTCCTTCTCAAAATGTCGCATAGATTCACTAAACGTACAGTTACAAAGTCTTACAACTTTTAAACACATAATACTAATGGAGGACATCAATATCAACATTGCTTCCGGGAAAATGGATATACATGCACATAACTATCTTAATATCTGCTCATTCCACGGACTCTTGACAGCTCATTACCACGCTACGCATCAAAGCGGCTGATGCTTAGTTAATTTCATTATAAAAACAAATAACCCAACCAAAACATTTGTTACTAACTCTTCGCTTACTGATCACCAAGCAGTTTTACTAACATCACAAGTCTCTTTACCCAGAAAAAAATATTTACGTAGCTATACTAAAGTCAACATGACACACCTCGAAAAAGACATACGTAATATTAATTTTGACCCAGTTTATAATTCTACCGATGCAATCATTTCTATTAATTATTTTATAAATTCACTTCACTTTGCAATAATGATGATGATGATGTTATTAATAGCCATATGTACATACTTACATTTCATATCGTTACTAGCGACCCGCCCTTGCCTTGTACCGATGAGATGGCGACCATGGCATGATTTATGTGTGATATCTAAGTTAATTATTGCATAATTATGTGCACATCAACCTTTTGAAATATATTTCCTAAATTATGGTATAAACCGCATCAAAATCCATTGTGTAGAGGGACTCGTGGCTATAACAGCCGCACAGGTCGATCGATCAGGTTAAGCTACGCTTGCCGCGGTCGGTCCGTGGATGGGTGACCATCTTTACATACCGACACTCCCTCTCGGAAAGCACGTTAAGACGTTGGTCCTGGCTGTCATTCTTGGATCTTTGATAGTCATTACGGGTCGTCAGAAGTCCGAAAATCTGATAACCAATCTTACTAAGAAGTATCATATTACCCAGTAACTGGGTGAAGATCAGATAAGCAGTCGCTTCATATAAAATACTGGTATTCAGCTGCATCCGGTGAGATTGGAAGCCGACCCCAACTTAGTTGGGAAAAAGCTAGGAAAATGATAAGTTTAAAAAATCTAAGCAGTCACACAGATGCATGTGTGTCCGCTACATATCGCGCGGTAGGTATGTACCTACCCGAAAAGAATGCTAAATACCGCAGCAGTATGCTGAGATAGGAGCCTTTTGGCCTCGCACAGGTCTTTTTTTTTTGTTATATTTAATGTAACTTTGTTAGTTTTAAATGTTCGTTTTTTACTATTTGTATATCCTGTATGTGCCCCAAATAAAATATTTTTCTTTATTTATTAAAAGCGACTTCAATTTGTGATATGTATGGAATATAGATAATATCGAGTCATGGTCTATTGAAGATGTTCTTCTGAAAGGCAGAGTAGGTGCTACACATTGAAAAAAATAATTTATTACTACAACACATTAAAGCGATTTCATTAAGACTTACTGACTTTATACAGAAGAAGAAATGTTTGTAAAACAGTAAAAGACAAAACAGTAACTTTAATGATTGAACATACAGTTTACTGAAAAAAACAACAAAAAAAAAATAAAACCACCATTACTGTAATGTAAGTAAATTTCAATAGTTTGAAAGATATCACCAAATGAATAAAATAGTTAATTTTGTGACCTTTTGTTTATTGTCATGAGTTCATGACTGTAACATTTTGCCTCAAACTGTTTTGAACGTTAGGCTCATATGGAACTGTTTGGAGTTCAGCTGATCAACGTTTTTTCATTTTCATTTACTGCGTATTTCTTTCAATGCAGGAAATACTTGGGTACCTATTATCAGTATGTAATACAACAGGCTATCTACAGTATTACAATTTATCGCCCTAAACATCACAACGCTTGGCAGATGAATTATTGCTGGCAATTTGAGCCTGTGAGTGTTAGGCTATTGCTGACCCATTTTATATAAACCAAAAGACAACTGTGTTTCAAGTGTAGGTATTTGATAAAACATCACCTTTGTTGTATGGTAGTTACCATAGCAAACAATCAAAAACAATAGCAACCCAGTTGGGTTGCTATTGTTTTAAATTGATGAGGAATATCGATTCACTGACTAACTATCAGAATACCAGCCCTGTGATATTTATTTTTTAAATGTTGCAGCATTATGCTGAGATCGGAGCCTTTTGGCCTCGTATAGGACTTTCTGTTTAATTTTTCTTTTTATTACTTTTTTTATATAACTTGTTTTTTTTTTTTACTATGTTTAGTTTAGTTTGTGATCTTCCTATACGAGTCGCAATAAATACTTTTTCTTTCTTTCTTTCTAACTACAATAGCCACTCACGTGTCCTGCCCCCCGCGTGACGTCCTCTAGAATGTCCCAGAATACTTTTTTTCGGCGTTCTTTTTAGTTGTGGTACCTATCCCACACAAATTCGTATGCCTTCACTTGCTAGGTAACAGTGACTGGAAGCTATTATAACATCATCAACATACACTAAGTGGAAAAAAATCGTATAATGGAACCTAACTCAAAAACCACTTATCAGAACTTGATCACAAGTATATGGTGTATCTATCTACATATAAGTATATCCTTTCAAACAAAAGAAAACTTTTTCAAATCGGTTTATAAATGACGGAGTTTGGAGGTAACCAACATAAAAAACAACAGAATTGAGAACTTCCTCCTTTTTTTGAAGTTGATTAAAAAATTGAGTGAACTTACTCCAGAATCAATTAATCTAGTTTCAAATTGAGATTTCTAACTGCGGCTTACTAGTCGATTCACACGAATTTACTCGCCCGAAACGGGCGAATCGTCACTTTTAAATAACATTATTTTTTCTATGTATAGGTGACTCGCACGAATTGACACATTTTGAATTTTATGCAAAGAAGTTAGGAAAAAGTACACGTTGTATAATATTTAACTCATTCTCGAATCAGAAATGAGGAGATCCGCAGGAGAACCAAGGTAACCGACATAGCCCGAAGAATTGCCAAACTTAAATGGCAGTGGGCAGGGCACATTACTCGCAGAACAGATGGCCGATGGGGCCGAGAGGTTCTGGAGTGGCGACGCGTACCGGAAGACGTAGCGTTGGAAGGCCTCCCACGAGGTGGCCCGACGACCTTGTGAAGGCCGCAGGAACTCTTTGGATGCGAGAAGCACAGAACCGGTCGAAGTGGAGGTGTTTGGGAGAGGCCTATGTCCAGCAGTGGACGTCTTTCGGCTGAAATGATGATGATGAATAAACTCTTATCACATGTGTGGAAAAAAGGACACTAGCGCGTGTCCTTTTTTCTATACATTATTATTTATATGCGCATTGTCCTAGTACGAGGAAAGTAGTGAAATTTTTCTTTGTTTCTACACCAAAGTAAAAACAAAAGATTTAAAACACACTATGAACTCTGTAAGTAATTAAACACAGAAAGCGTACTTAAAATCCAACCCCGTCCTGCACTGGACCAAAAATTTCAAAGCAAAATTCCCCGCAATTTCGGGAGGCGTGGTATGGTGAGAAATTAATACAAACATAGTGGTTTGGCTCGACCGTTTTATGGGCAACGTAAATCAAATGTGATTCCTTAAATTATTTATAACAAAATCTCTTTGGTGCTATAACTTTTGTGGCAAATTGAGTGAACAGAGTTTATTGCAGCCCACGTCGTGCCAAACGATGAACTAATTGACTAGCTAATACGGGAAAATGACCGCTGTGATTTAGTCCCTACGTAATGTTTTTGTTTGTGCGAAGGAATCTACCTACAAGGTCGTTTGTAAACACACGTTTTGCTTGCCATTAAAAACTACGGTTTATTCGCCGTGTGTAGGCACGGTTTGTCAATGTCGTATGGATTACTATGGAAGCTCGTTGACAGACACGTTTTTATACGGCACGGTTTATACGCCGTACCGTAAAGTAATCTTGCTGTGTAAAACAAAAGTCCTCCAGACCGTATTTCGGCTACGGCGGCCAATCTCAACGGAAACTAGCCTTCTTTGCGGGAGATATTATAGTGCACAAGTGTGCGCGCAGACACAGGTGCACTCCCTCTTCCCTCACTCTCATAGTCTAATGGGACGGCAATCCGACACGAAAGGAAAGAGAGATCAGGCGCAGGACGTGCTTTCCGAGGCACGAGGGTATCACTCCGCCAGCTTCCAAACTCCAGGCTGTTACTAAGAAATTCCTAATGGAAAAGCTCAATAATACTTTGTCCGACCTGAGCCGTTTGCCATGTACAGTCAACAAAAGAGATAAGTATGCAGGATCGTCGGATATAGTTGAAGTTTAGTAAGTAACCGATGGATGTTGTCGACTGAAATTTAATTTGATAAATGAGCTGTTTGTTTTATATTACTAAAAATAAATTTTATTCGAGAACATCCATCGGTTTCTTACTAAACTTCAACTATATCCGATGATCCTGCACACTTATCTCTTTTGTTGACTGTACAAAGGGCCTTATATAAACAAAACGTGGATTAGGAGCATTGATTTTCAAATGAAGCTGGCTTATAATCGGAATATGGAAATGAGTGTTGATCGCGTCAAGGCTATGTAATTCTGGAGGAGATTGGTGAAAATAGGCTCGTAGCTTTTATGAATTCTGGCTTAAGCCTAATCAGCCTATAATATTCCCACTGCTGGGATACAGGCCTCCTATCTGTGACGGAGAATGGGCCGTTAACCACCACGCGGACTCATCAGTGCGGGTTGGTAGTGTGACGACCGAAGTATGTTTATATTAGAATAGTATATACAGTGTCGGGTACTGTGACCCGAATAAACGGTTTGTCGCTAACCACCGCCTTTTATTGACATCTCAGATAGATGTCACATATCTTTGATTTTTTGGTTCTAGGACGTGCCGGTTTCCTCGCACTGTTATCCTTCACCGTTTTGAGAGCAGTGGTGATGAAATTATTTATACAAAGTAAAGCGCCTGGGTTCAAACCCACGACTTACAACCCGAAGTCGGGGCCGTTACCACTGGGCCACCCCTGCTGCTTATACTTTATAATGTCTCTTTATAAATCGATAATATATACGATCTGTAAAACCACTTTAAGTAAAATAATAATGTTTCCTAATTGTAGTAGAAAACCCAACACCCAACATAGGTACAAAACCCTCTACTCGCTAGGATCAAACCTAACCTAAATGTAAAAGGTCACCCTCTTCCCGGTAATGCATGCAACACTAAAACAAACACCACCTATCCATAAATATTTATTCGGCTCACAGGGAAACGTGTCCATGTAACTAAGAACGGTCTCATTAAAATGGAAAGGGTAGACCACTGCTCCCGAGATTCGGATCAATAAAGAACTAATTAGGATGGGATGGGGCTTAAGTTTTGTGATTCATGAGCTCTACAAATTGGGAACCAATCCGAGACCTATTATTATTTCACTTTCATTTTTCAAGTGGCTGAATTTTAATTGACGGACAGGAAAACGTTGGGAATCGAGTCTGCGGAATAAGTGAAGATGGATTTTGAATAGATGATTTCGGGTGCATGGATTTGGCTAATAATATTGAGCTGGTTATTTGTTACTTTTGGAGGAAAGAAAGGCCAAACAAATACGTCTGGTAAAATTATTATTAGATCGAAACTCATCGATGATATTTAATTAGCCAGTTTAGTTGATATTTACTTGATACAGTGTTTGATGTTGATTTTATATTTAAGGCGCGTTAAGAAGCAAATTTTTATAATAATAATAAATCTTTATTTATAATAGTCATAATAATTAAATCAATAGTCGTTACAGCCAATGGATTGATAGCCAAGAGCCTCGACCAACACCTGAGGAGGCTCTCGTTGGCCAGCTGGATCAAGGGCTTGATTCAGAAAGCAGTACTTCTGGACACGGCTCGCATTGTCAGGAGGTTCCTCTCTCTGGAGCCCTGACCACCGGTAGCTTGGACCCTGTTCCCGATACCGGTGGGCTACTATTTTTTATATTTTTGAATGTTTTTATATATTTTTTTTATATTCTAATATTTAAAAATATAAATTATATGTATATAGACGAATAAAGGAGATAATCTTTATTTTATTTTTTATGAACGTATGGTATTGTTACGCGCCACAATTAATGCCTGACATTAGCTACCACTAGCGCCATCTAGTATCGAGTAGCAGAACTAGTAGGTCAAGATGCTTCCAGAAACTTCGATACTAGAACATTCTAGAACTATCGACATCGGGTCAGTCGGGTCCGGTATGTACTCGAACATTCTAGATGTTTCTACAGTAGAAGGTTCTGGAACTATCTGAGGCCCTATTTAAGGCCGGTATGGGCCGCGACCGAGTCAGTATTGATTCTGCGATACAAGCGATAACATTCGAAGCGATCTTCAAGTGCGACTTAAGAGTGATCAGTAGTGCGATTGTGTTTTATAATTAGTGAGTTTGTGTTTTATTGGTGTTATTTAATTAAAGTGTTTATTTTTGGTTATTAAATCGGCTGTTTTTATTGTCACGAACCCCAAGCTCGTAACAGTATGTTATGGATCATAACATACGTTCATAACACACGTTAAATAAAAATAAAAAAATAACAAGAAAAAATAACAAATAAAACTAATCTAATTAAACCTACAAAATAAAACCTAAAAAATAAACCTACCTCACATACCTGAATGACGGTCTGTGTGCCGCCATCCAATGACCTATTATTTGGCCACCAACCCTGCCGGCTACAGTAGCCACGAGGGTGTTGGGGTTCCATAGTCACAGTATATTTACTAAGAGGTTGTTTTGATGTTTTTTTACTAACCAGCATACATTCTGTTGTACGCTGATGACCTCAAAGTTTATAGGAAAATTGTAACGATCGATGATTGCTGTCTTCTATAACATGATTTAAATAGATTATCTGCCTATTGTGACATAAATACATTGAAATTAAGTATAGCTAAGTGTAGGTATTTTAATTTCACCAAAAATAAAAACATTGTTAGTTTTAATTATTCTTTATGCAATGAATTACAAGAGAGAGACTCAGACTAGTGACTTGGGTATCCTATTAGACTGCAAACTACACCTAAATCTACACATTGATAAGATAATTGCTAAGGCATTTCAATTGTACCACCTTGTAATGAGATCATCCGTAGATTTAAAGCGACCAGCCACTTTCCTGCATCTCTTTAACCGCTTGAATGTCGTAATTACAGACACAATTAAAAAGCCATTGTGTCTCGCGTAGATCTACGTTCCGGCTACGAAGGGTTAATTCTTTGATCCGACCACAAATTGAGTACGCCTGCATGATATGGGATCCATACTATGCTAAATACAATCTTGCTATAGAAAAAGTTCAGCGCAAATTCTTAAGATCAATGCAGTTTAGATGTCATATGGAATAATGGAACGTATTTCTTACACTCAGTCCCTACAAAGTTTAACCATCTAGCCTTGGAATCAAGGCGTCTGTTGCTTCAAACCATAATGCTTCTTGATCTGTGGCACAACAACATTGACTGCTCAGACCTAGTTAATAATATATTTTTCATTTCTCATACTCGGAAAGTAGTGTTTGTTTGATCCGAATAGCGGGTGGAAGACGCTGTTTCCCACCTTTGGGCGGGAAAGACTCATAGTAATTGCTTCCCTCTCTAGGGCGGGAATGAATTTTAAAACTAAAACTAAATTGGTTAAGTAGTCAGCTACGAAATTTTTTACATAATTAAGAAAAATGCTGCGGTCTTGTGAGTGTATAAACAGCCAGTATGAATTAAAAAAAATACCTATTAAGCGGGGCGGCCCGCGGCGGTAACGCGGTGTGTTCCATATTTAAAATAGTACACAAATTGTTCTAACATCTCAATTAATTTTAAATACGGTCTACTATTCATGTTATTATTATCAATAAATATTTTAGAAAAACCACTATTTTTTACTTTCCTTATATTCGAAATAAAAAGTAGAGTGTTTAACACGGGTGAAAGTCATCAATTCCTTTCGACCCTCGTATAACAATCTACTATTATGTGGTGCACAGAACAGTTACTCGACGGGAGGCACGCGTTTACCCGCTTTTTGCCACGACACCTTGTCGTACCAACGCAGGATAACGCGCGCCTCTCCATAAACTAGCTAAAATTTACAATAAACACTTTGTGAATTTGGATATATTCGCTTTAGATCGCCAAAAATTTAAGAAATATTTAGTGAATAGTCTACATTTGCGTGGTTTAGTGTCTTTTCTTTTTGTTTGTTATCTAGTACTATTTGTTTCAGTTTAAAATAAGTGCAGCCTCTTTATCCTCTTATTATTCTCTTACTGTCTTCTTCTTTGTGTTTCTGTAACGTGAATATTGTGTCTTCGCTGTATCTTTAACCTAGGTAATCTGTGGAAACGTTGTGGATTGTACATTTACCCACTTCCAATGTAATTAGATGTAATATATAATGTGCAATTATTTGTTTTCCCTAACAAAATAAATAAATAAATTAACCAATAAAATACTCATGGGAAAATCAAAAGATGTTTATTAAATAAACCTAAGAGAGACCACTTCTATTCAATGAAGTTATCAGAGTTTCTCTTTACCGCTACCAAGTTGTTATTACAAACGCCTTATCATAAATACCAGATACTGTATTTTCAACGTAAAAAATAAGGAATAATTTTCCCGAAATTTTTGATGGCGGCACAAATGGCGAATCTGTAAAGTAATTTAAAATTATAACGAAGTGCGCCGGACAGGTTAATTATTCAATTATACAACCTGGGTTCTGTACTCCTAGGCGAATTTGGAATTTGCATAAAGGTCAATCAAAGCCCGATCGGATCCGTGATTACCGGGAGAGGATCCCCAAGTTTACCGTATTTGAATAGGTTTTGTTTGAAATAATATATCCGAGTGTATGCAAGGAAAAGACCTTATTAGTTTCGGTCTGTATTTGCATTTTCCTTTGACTATTTTATCCTCTTTTTTGTATTTTTGGGATGATTTATAGTAGATTGTATTTCTTTTGTTGTGTCATACCAAAGTATGGAAGGTACCCAAGATTTTATCATATTTTGTGGATGTGAACTTTGCGAGATATATTTAGATATTCTGTTAAGTAGTTTGACTTTTTCTGACTACCAAATCCATGAAATGAAATATTTATTTCTGGAAGTAAATCTTTTAAGACACTTTTACACATCAATATTTTGTTGGTCAATATTTTAAAACTAGATGGCGCTGACATTTCATATCTGACTGATCCTTGAGAAGAAACAACGAAACACACTCAGAGGTCAGGGTCTCTTATAAAGTCCAAACATGATCCAAACATTATATTATTAGGATTTTATGCGAGTCTAACAATGCAGGGGCATGTCTGGAAGGGCCTTTTGAAGAAAGAGCTATTGAAGCTTTGAGTTGACCTAGGGGCCTAAAAAGGCCACTTTGTTAGAATCATAAAAGGATAACATTATGAATCATAATAAACGTCGTAAAATGGTCGCAAACTGACAATTCATAATGTTATTTGCGTAAAGAAAGAAAGAAAGAAAGAAAGAAAAAGTATTTATTGCGACTCGCATAGGATGATCACAAACTAAACTAAACACAGTTAAAAATATACATAAAAAATCCAAGTTATATAACTAAAACAAAGTAATAAAAAGAAAAATAAAATAAAAAGTCCTATACGAGGCCAAAAGGCTCCTATCTCAGCATGATGTTGCAACATTTAAAAAATAAATGTCACAACGCTGGTATTCTGATAGGGCCCGCTGTGATGTCACGGGCAGTTACCGAAATAAATAAATTATAAAATAGGTGTAATAAATATGTAAAATATTAGGAAATACGATAAGATATTAAATTTTTAATCCGCGCCAGACGTAACCTCATTACTTGTCTATGCCTTGAGTCTCAGAGGCACTCTTGTGTGTCTGTGGCATTCCTGTGACAAGTAAGGGGTCGCAGGCGCCGACTTATATCGTAGTCTTTGGCGCCGACCTTCCGGCATCATGAACATAGTACATTATATTATAATTGTATATCATGAATAAAATAAATAATTAAATAACATTACGGCTGTCCGGTGGAACAGCATTACAGTGGAAAGTGGCAATCAATTAACGGTATGGATGAAATGGAGAAATAAAGTAATGATGAGAGTGTTACGGAGTTACAAATTTTACAAGAAACAAGTGACAACGAAACAAAACATTGTGTAGGGCAGCATCAACAATTTGTACAATTTCATATCACGCAATTCATCTGTTTGACAGTTTTGTATGGAGATTCGTAAAATGGTCCACGAAATATGAATTATTTTAATGTCAAATAATATTATGAATTGTCAGTTTCTGACCATTTTACGACTTGTGTTATGATTCATAAGGTTATCCTTTTATGATTCTGCCAAAGTGGCCTTTTTAAGCCCCCTGCTTCAACAGACGGCAAATGTACAAAGAACTAAGTAGTAAATTTTGTCAGCTTTTACACATTCAATGTAGGTACCTAACGTAAAGCCTGATTTACACGGTGCAAGTGTCTTTTGCCTTTGCCGTATAATAAAAATTAAGCAACAATAAAATTTGCACCATATCATCATTTGCTACTTTAATTTTAGGCAATTAAATCGCTTAGTGTGAATCAGGCTTAAACTCCGAGAAAAAAATCTCGCGACAGATGTACCTATATTACGTATCCATGCGTTTTGTTACACAATAATTATGTTTCTATTATTAAATGGAAAAACGAGGACTGAATTAAAAAACCGGGTGCTGTGGCGAACTTGAGAGAGCCTCACGGTGAGCCAAATCGATTGAATGATTACTGCACCCCATAGGGATCAGTGTGACCGTATTAATTATTATCAACCCAATGACAGAGGGTGCAGTGAAATAGCCTCCATAGTATGTACCTATTTAACTCATCTGAGTTAAATAGGTACACTCTGGACAACGGCCTTTAGGACACATTTTTTAATAATCTCTTATTCTTGTTCTTAGCGTGTTGATGGCAATCTAAATCGAGTCGGCCCAGAATTTGGCTACGAGTTGGCGCCTTATTGATCGTGTCGATCTCGTATCGAGAGAACAAGAACAGAGACTGAGGTTTCAGTCTATCAAAAAGTACTCTGTGGACTGAGGAAAAAGAAACCCGAAGGCTTCTGTACTTATTTTTCTTTAATGGCCAACCAACAATTGTTTTTTGTTTAAGTCTATAAAACGTGTACGGACCTCGGCGTAGGGCGTAACCTTGATAACATAAAAAATACCAAACTAGTACCTATTTGTCTTAGCCTTGAGACTTCTTTCTGTTCACTTACCTACATTTACTTCATTTATTTATTTATCAAGCAAGACACATCAACAAGACACTTACTAGGGTAGTAATAATAGGTAATCACGAACCTTCAATACTGTGTAAACACATCACCTAACATACAATCATTATTATACCTATAACGTCTGATACAGAAACTCGTACAGAAATTACAGACGACCCGTTGTCGTTACATAAGTTGTAATCAAAAATAATTTCGCCATCAAAATCTATAGCCATATTCGAGTCGACGGTGTCGTAATGGAATTTTAATGAGAATTTCAGCTGCTCGCTGTAATTTCTTTTTTTTCCGCTTCTGAAATAAAAGAATGGCATTTATTGGAATCGATAACAGAGCCATTTGGGCTCGGAAGATAATGTCGACAATCGTGACCCTATTATTATTGATTGGTGTTTTTTACTCGTCAGATGTTAATAGACTTTCATGATTGTAATCCTCTTGCAAATGATTTCAATGACAAGGATTTGATAATTTGATTCGATTAACACGGGTTCTGAGTTTGTAGCTTTTACTGTTTACAGATGGATCAAATGATTTAATGGATTGTATTGATACTTAGGTCACATGGATCAAATGATTTGTGTATCTCTGTGATTGTTCTGTTATCAACATGGTTAAATCGCATTTTGTTGGTGAAACAAGAGAAACAGATAGACTTTAGATGTTATTAGGCAAAATTGTTTAGTTTTTTTATTAGGTAAAATTGTTTTATTTTAATTTCGTCTGCCAATGTTTAATTGACCACAAATGTTTGACTTATATGGTTTCAAATGGAATTACAGGTTTATGGCTTATAATGTGGTTTTAAGTGGTATTGTCTGTTGATTTGTAACATGGGAAAAGCGTTCAATGCATATCACACAAATGGATTATAAGAAAAATACTATCCAGAAGGTTCGGTCAGGCTACCGAAAGAAGCTTTTTCGTACGGTTTCTTTTAAAAACCCCTTTACAGAATATTCGCATACAATTCGCTTTTTTCATTTAAAGATCACAGTAAACACACAGAACAGAAACACATTGCAAAGTTTACCCTAAAAAAGTGTCAGAATCGGGTATTTTCGTAGGAACGACCGAAAATTCAGGATCAGGCTCGTAGTCGGGCGTTCGCTAAAAAAAGAAGAAGAAAAATGAAAACGCGATAAAATTGTCAACAATAGAATCCGTAGAGAGCTGAACACACAAAAGTGTTAAAATAAACTCGGGGTCTGTAAGCAAGCCTTATCTGAGAGCCCCAGACGGTGATCCGCGAACATAGCGATTCTTTAGAATTCATAATTAGGAATATTTTAGTCGGTAAGTAATGTTTTTGTATTATTTATTCAGTGCGCGTTTATGAATAGGTAAATGAGTAAGGTATTCTTGATTTGTAAAGTAAGCAATCGAGATTATTTGATTTAGTAGCTGAAATATTTCCAGATGTTTCATATCAAATCATTAGTTTGAGCCAAGGACACAGCTGTCCAGGTAGCTTTATACTGGACGGGCAAAAGAGTAATGAGACAATCGACTCGAAAAGAAGAAAATTCAGCTAACTTATCTTTTTATATTATGCACGTGTTTCTATGAAAATAAAATATTTATTTTTTATATCATACCTTGACATGTCCAATAGTTCAAATAACATTTACACAGTCATAACTTCGATTTTGAAAGACAAAAGTTACTAACACAATAGTTCAGGCAAATAGTGTTAGGTACAGACGCCAGCACATCAAGCTACCCGAAACTGTCAAATTTTCCAATCAACTTTGAACCTTATGCTTTAGCAATAAAGTTGAAAATCTATTAAATAAATTTGACAGATTGTAGTAGCTTGATGTGCTGGCGTCTGTACATTGTATTCAGATCAATATCCGATCAATACAGCCTGGATTCTTTGTTTAACTTGCTTTTGCAATGACCGAATCAATGAAAGAAAAATTTAAAAAAAATCTACTTTTATTGATTCCGTCAGTGGTTTTATATAGGTATACAATTATTACTGAATGAAGAGGGGTCCGTGGCTAAATAATAACAGCCGCACAGGTCGATCGATCAGGTTAAGCTACGCTTGCCGCGGTTGGTCTGTGGATGGGTGACCATCTTTACATACTGAGACCCCTCCGTGCCTCGGAAAGCACGTTAAGCCGTTGGTCCCGGCTGTCATTCGTGGATCTTTGACAGTCGTTACGGGTAGTCAGAAGCCCGAAAGTCTGACAACCAGTCTTACCAAGAGGTATCGTATTACCCAGTAACTGGGTTGTGGAGGTCAGATAGGCAGTCGCTCCATGTAAAATACTGGTATTCAGCTGCATCCGGTTAGACTGGAAGCCGACCCCAACATAGTTGGGAAAAGGCTAGGCAGATGATGATACAATTATTTCTGAATGGCCTCTAGACCTCGATCACGCCTGATCGAGAGCGATGGATGAGGTCTATGATGGAACGAGCATGCCCAGAAGATGCCTCTTTTCTCTTTTTAGCTATTCTTGTTTTGCAATTAATACCATGTCACAAAAAATACTTAATAGATATTTAAACAGAATACCACAAAGTAATAAATCCACGTTGTGTTTCTTTTAATTTATTGGGGTCTTTTTGTTCACCAAAGCTGTCAATTCCGGGGTCGTTTAGCAATCCTTTCAAATCTTCACGGGCGTGTCTGTGGGACGTAGATAGTCTGCGGGGACTAGAGCAACTGATGTGGGATATATTGTTTTGCTGTATAGAAATAAGGGTGACTTTTGAAAGGACGGTACTTTCCTGGATATAAAAGAGGAAAAGATTGATCGTATTTTTGGAGGGTAGTGAATTTGACGTGTGTAACGGATATAGGTCAAGATGAAGGTCAAATTCTGGTAAGGAATTGGTCAAACTTAGGTTTGCGAGTTGCATTATTGACTTATCAGAACAGTTCATGTATACAACTAGCTGACCCAGCAAACTTCGTACCACCTCAGAATCAATAAGAACAAAATGTATAAGAAAATTAATTATCTTCATTATAAATTATTCGTGGATTTTTCCCATGTTTTAATAGTTATTCTGCTATTCGGGGCGGAGAAAAATCCAACAAATCAAAGATCCTATAAATTGGTCCAGCTGTTCTTTAGTTATAAATAGTGTAACTAACCCGACTTCTTTTATGTGTATAGAAGTTGATTACATCTCCTGGTCTGTTAAGAAAATCTTTTTAAGATCTGGGCGCCCTGAGAGTTTCTGTCCTAATGGGTTGACGCCTGTGCATTCAAAGGGCATATGCGCAACGAAATGTATAGAGGTGGTTGTTTGTTATAATTTGACCCCCTTACTAATAAACGTTGTATAGCGTCTGTATAGTTATACAACGCTTTGTCTTCTTCTTTCGAAAGTCAAATTACTGACGACTGAAAGAGAATAATCGGTGTGTACGAGTAACCCGAGTAACTATTCATCTGATATAATACGTTTAATAGTAAGGGGGCTTCCCTTACTAATAAACGTATATATCAGATGAATAGTTACACACCGATTTCTCTCTTTCAGTCGTCACCAATTTGACTTTTGAAAGAAGAAGACAAAGCGTTGTGTAACAATACAGACGCTATGCAACGTTTATTAATAAGGGGGTTCACGTGTAACTGAATTAATGAACATTATGTACGTAGTTTGTTCAGAATCGTTCTCTGAATTGATTTCTATTATTTTTAATATGGGTAATTTTTATCCTTAACATAATCGAAAAACCAAAACCAAAATGGACGAAGTACCTACTTCCCTAGACCCTTATACGTGTGCGACTGTGTGTGTGCGTAGATTTGTAATGTGACCACAATTTTCCCCCACAATCAGTGTGTGTGCGTAGATTTGTAATGTGACCACAATTTTCCCCCACAATTAGTGTAACTAATTTAATAAATAAACATAATAATAAAAATTCAATGTACCTATGTTTTATGATTATAACATAATATTCTAATTGGGGAATTTGGTGCGTTCATTCCGGGAGATTTTGTATAATAAAGGTAAACTATTATTTACATAATCAGCTTATAATGTTCCCACTGCTAGGACACAGGCCTCCTCTCTGTGAGAGGGAGTGGGCCGTAATCCACCACGGGGGCCCAGTGCGGGTTGGTAGATGTCACATGTCTTCGAATTTTTGGTTCTAGGACATGCCGGTTTCCTCACGATATTTTCCTTCACCGTTTTGAGAGCAGTGGTGATGAAATAATTTACATAAAGTAAAGCGCCTGTCAGGGTTCGAACCTACGACCTATATCTCGTAAGTCGCGGTCGTGACCACTGGGCCACCACTGCTATCTATTATATATTATATAATAACTATTATTTATCGAATTATAATCCCTGAAAAGCGCACAGACTTATAAAGATTATGTTAGTATTGGCCAGGACGTTGTGGTTGTTTTTAGATTTTATGTTTTTTTTTTGTCTCCTTTACTCTTTTACACGCTGTCTACATCTCTCTATTTCTTGTCCTATTGCAGGTATGCTGGAAGAGATTTCTTATGAAATAAGCATCACCTTTGTGCCTATTTTTCTGTTCTGTTTTTTCTTGTCTGTTTAGATATGTGTGTACATAAATGGTAAAATAAATAAATAGGAGTGCGTTCTGTGACCTAGCAAATTGTAGCCTTATAAAAAAGGACAGCCGCAAAACAGTATGCAAGCGGAAGTTCGAAAAAAGAACTGTAGATGTTGTTGTAATGCAAGTTTATGAGGAAATCCATCAAAAAAATCTCATTTAGCTAAGGAGAATCATAAAAGAGAACCGACCTTACTAAAACTTAACTCCGGGGTCTCACGAAACTACTATAACCGGCTCACGTCTCCATAAAACTGATCAAAATACCCGCACGTATTCTATTTGAATGAAAATTTTCCATAACGAAATTTTACTGGAAGTCCAAAGTGAGATGGGAAATTTCGGAATCCACGGTACATAAGTATTGGTCTACTTGTCACGCGTATCCTGGCACTCAGGGAATAACATCTCTAAATTCAACCAGGGACCATGGGATTCCATTTGCCTACCCCTAAAAATTTCAACCGAAAACAATTTTAATAAAACATCATAAGTTATGTCTTGTAACACAGTTTATTTGGAGCAAGATGTTCCATATTATTTTACTGTTATATTATGGTTATTGCATTTCACGAGCGTCAGTCAATTATTGCAATTTAAATCTTATTTCAATGACAAGTCACAATGACGCGCTCTCGTGATTTTCAACAACTGTTTTTGTGTTTCAGAAAAAATGTAAGTACGTATAATATGTAAGTTATTAGAATACATGATAAGATATAAAAATACAAGCAGAAACCGTCCTTCATTCATAAATCTGTCATTGACAGCAAATGGCCCTCTCTGTGATGGATGAGCCGCTAACCCTCTCAAAGTCTGAAGCTGCGAAATATTCAATGGGACTACCTTGGCAATATGAAGGGTTAGTAGTCATTTATATCTTACTCATCAATGCTCCAGGTCGACTGACTTAACTATTTTGTCGCTTATCTATACTAATAATAAAGCTTAAGTGTTTGCGCGCGCTAATCTCAGGAACTACCGTCGGATTTGAAAAATTACCTTAGCCTAGCAAAAAGAAAAAAATTCAGAAAGAACGTTAAGCGAAAATGAAGTAATAGCGCGGACAGATGATGCGATGCGTTGGGTGGGTCGGGAGAATAAGAAACACGCAGACGAAATCGCGGGCAGAGGCTAGCCAATCTAGTAAAAACTTCTTTTGTGGGTTACTGTGTAAAATGTTATAATACATTACCACTCGATATTCTTCAACTAAATGAGAAGAAATTTAAAACATGCATTATACGCACACTATGTAGACAAGCATATTACCTATAAGTTGGATGATTATATCGTAGATAAAATGCTTGGCTTAATGCTGGTCCTGCTTCATAGGCACTTGGGCTCACTTGTTATAGTTGGAAGAAATACTTCCTTTTTTTTTATTGTTTCTGACATTACGAAATTAATGTTTATTTTTTATTTTGTCTTATACTATCAAGTTTTAATTGAATACTTCAATATTAAATATCTCGCCCTGTTTGGTAGTGAAATTTTATTAATCTCTTAAATAAATTGCTTACGATAGTTTTTTTATATTTTACAAGCATTTTTTCAATTTTGTAAATGTAAGAACCATGGATTCGTTTATTATGATATTATATGATGTTGACTTGAAAGAGCATGGCAGTTGAGAATGTGTCATGCTCATTTAAATGTCTCACTGATGGTGGCGCGTGTGTTGGATCATTCGGTTTCCTACAAAATGGTTGAGCTGGATGGTGCTGATCCACGCGTCATGTTCGTGAACGGACTTACGGACGCCGTCGGTTGAGACCGGTCATCTCTTAACTACCATGGCTTATTTTTAATCATATATTTTGTATTGTTTCTTCATTTGATTTTTTTTATATTGTTCTCACATAATACAAGCAATAAGAATAATGTACCCAGGATTTTGTAATATCTTGATTTAAAAGAGTGTCCTTGGAGTTTCTTGCCCGTTCTTCTCCATAGAGATGTACGTTTTGGAATGGGCAACTAGCATCAACTTTCTGACTAACTGACCGACTATTTGACAATTCAAAAGTGCCTGTAAATGGTTTAATTGAATTAAATGCTTTGAGTTTGAATCTATAAGGATTGATATTGTCCAAAATAAGTATTTCAGTAAATAAGTACAATTTATTTGTTTTCTTGTTCTATTTTTCTGTAAACTATCTCTCCGTCTACATTTCTTTCAAAACCCTTAAATGGCTCAACTATCATAATAATCCCATCACGATCCGTTTCATAAACAAAAATGTCGCATAAAATGTGCACTTATTTCCCAGCTATAATTCAAGAAGATGCGTTAGTATAATGTAAGTGTACACAATAAAAAGTAAATATACACATAAAATATTTCAGCTGCTCACAAATAACAGGTTTATCTTCATCGTAAACATGAGCTAAAATTTAATGCAAATGGTTATACACTTCCGTATTTTAGGGATTTTATTTCTGCAAAGATTTTGCCTTGCGTTTGCTTTTTGATATTTATGAAGTTTTAGAGGAAGGAGGTTTATGTTCGAGGTTATTTCCTTAGCTATTTTGAACCTTGCTTGTCCGTGTCCGAGTCTGAAATCGTCAACCCGTCTTGAACAAGCGTGGTGATCAGTGCTCGTGCCTTCTCGGTATGAGAATGCTTTTGCCCTGTAGTAGGACAATAATAAGCTGGTATCCATGTCCACTGCTTGGACCATTGCCTTGCACATGTATTTTTGTTAGCAGCACCTCCCACTGCTAGTGTTTTGTTTACCGTTTCCTTCACTTATTGTTTCTACGTCTTTATGTTAATTTGATCTTTTTTGAATTGCTGGTCCACAATGGCAATAAATAGCCCAAGGCCGAGAAAAATTAAAAGCTTTGGAGGAGGCGTTTACCTGAGGGGGGTTCCAGTGGAATAATATACTAGTGCCTTCCTACTTAAAATATGTTTTTTTTTTTTTATATTAATAATAATTAGGTATACGATCCACTATAACCAACCAAAACCCATAACCCAATATATTATGTTCCCATGTTCTGCAATATAGTCCTGCACCAACCGGGGGATGTCCTTCGGTGCACTTGCATAGTGCATACAGGCATAATCGTCGGTTGGTGCCTCCTTATCATCTTAAATTGTCTAAGAGGCCTCTGCGAGTTGGCTTCGGCCCCTGGTACGCCTTCCAAAGGTCCAGGTCCCCAGGGTTCCGAGATATGTAAAAGACATAAAAATAAATTAGGTTACATAGATATTAGTTTCTCTATTTTTCTAATTCTTTTGTTAACTAAATATAAAGGTAGATACGACATTATTTATGTTAATCTGTAAAAACTGGAAATAAAAGGCTTTTTTATTTATTTATGATCATCAACGTCGTGATAATAACCTTATCGGGAATTATACTATAGAACTATTTATGGTTGAAACCTTCAAGCTGTGGGGTACCAGTGAGTGATCATGGTTTGTTCAACAAAATCTCCAAACGGCTGGTTGATACTTCCCGTCACTCAATGAGTGGCCTTTACCTTGGCCAAAAGCTAAGCATTGAAATACAACGTGGTAATGCCACCAGTCTCTTGGGTACATTACCAGTGGATTACCATTATTATATTTTAATTTTAATAGTTTGTGAGTTAATTTAGTACAAGAAGTTTATCCAGTGTATATATTTTTATCCTCTTTAATAAATTAATAAGCATTAAGTACCCATTGTGAAATATGTTTTTTTTTGACTATACATTGATGCAATATTAAAGAACAAAGATTGTAGACACTTACATCATGATTATTTATATAACTAACACTATTTATTTTCAATTTACTCATCACTATAATTTTCCAAATTTTACTTTCCTATTTATATACGGGAAAATCATTATTGATTAAATTCGCAGCATTTAACGAACCTTACTCTTTAGTCTGCAATATTACAATACCAGGTTAATGATGTACTTTGCATTGACAACTGGTAATATCGCTTGGCGGAATTAACTGTGTTTCTGCTCATTGGAACAATGGATGTAATAGGGCTGCGTGTACATTGACCGTTTAGAATATTGTTTCTGGTTATTGGCCAACACTTTTCTTGTATGAAGCCCCCTTAAATTTTTATTAACTATATTTTATTTTTAATATCTGTTGTTATAGCGTCAATAGAAATACAAACTCTGTGAAAATTTCAACTGCCTACCTGTTACGGTTCATGAGAAACAGCCCGCTGCCAGTCAGACGGACGGACGGAAAGCAGAGGCCTGGTTATAGGGTTCCGTTGGCACTTTTTGGGTACAGAATCCTAAAAAAAGGAATCATGTGAAACCTTCTTTAGCCTGTCCTTAGAAAACGAACAGAAACAACGAAACAATGAATGCAGTTCTTTCGACTGCTTCGTATACGCGTCTTGGTATTAATACTAACAACATGTTAGCACAAGTAGCATTATTCGTCACGATATTCATTTTCATCATCCTAGAAGACTACAAGACAAATTCGTACAAAACGCTTGCAGATCTAAAAAAGAATTTGAAAAAGCATGAAAACGAAGAGTTTTCTCGCCAAGATATTTGGGTTGGGAAAGCAATGGAGTTCGTTTACTCTAATAAAACGATTATGAGTTTGATCGCTAAAGAGTTATGGGACGTTGGCTCGATGGCTATCGATAAGATTGTCGATGTGAAGGACAAGGTGAAGACTCCCTAAGTTCATTTTAAGGTTTGTAATTTTTTGGTTTTTAATTAAGTAATCGTGATTAAAATCAGCCAATCTATTGTGTAAAAATCTTACAGACGAAGTGAGGTGCCAATAGTGTCAATCCCTAGTATCAAGTGTAATCACAGCTCATGTCAAGCTCACTTCACTAAGGGGCCGTCTCCACGGGCGACAAAATCGTGGTGATACTATCGTCGTGCCACGTATATCTACAGGGTGAAATTGAAAACATGCGACAAATCGAAATGGGAGATTGTACTCAACATTATGAACAACTTTTACTATGGGACCAAACCTGAAATCGCGAAAATAAAATCAGCATAAAATCAGCACATTTACGTTCGCATAACTCGTCAAAATGTAGGGAACAGCTGATTTTTTTTCGCGATTTCAGGTTTGGTCCCATAGTAAAAGTTGTTCGTAATGATGAGTACAATCTCCCATTTCGATTTGTCGCATGTTTTCAATTTCATCCTGTATACACTCTCTTAGAACGTGTCTCCACACGGCGATATCATCGCGAAGAAAAGGAGAGGTCAAAAGTGGTACAATATTCCGAATATTTTTAAACGCTAATGTGATGTACCTTATTAGAAAGCTTATTTATTAAGCTACTCAATTAAAGTTAAATATGATTTTTTCAGGCGCCTGTTTTCGTAAAAATGTGAAAAATGTTTCACTACAAACAAAACGCACATAGCCTTTATTTATTCATTTCTATGCAATATAATTATTTCAAATGTGGCTAATGTTTCCGTTTCTATTAAATACTTTGAGATTTTATTATAATTTTAGCTACAGCTTCATGAAATTGAGACAAAAAATATTGATTATCATTACAATGCAATATCAAAACGTGTCGAAAAAAGATCAAATATGTAAATGTCAGTATGACGTTGAAATAAAAACAACACCATAACCTCTGGTAAAAGTCCGCGAGGCGGAGTGGTTTCATATGTAGAAAAAAACGTCGACAAATGTATTAATGTACTTAATTATGAAGTACAAGTATGTACAAAACCATTTATTTCTATGATAATTGACAATGAGAAATGACAATGACAATGTCAGTGAGCAGTCACTACTGACATTGTCATTGTCACGTCATTTGCCACAGGGCTGCCAACCCTAATATATATACAATGTTTGTAGTTAGTGATGCAAGCATTTTATTTTTCAACACTAGTTTAAAAAAAAACGGGCGGCTGTAAAAAAAAATTAAATGCCCAAAAACATCAAAATAATTACCCTCTTTCAGCCTATATAGCTCAGAAGACTGTTTAAATTTTCAATTATTTTAGTACCAAGCCCCATACATTTATTGAACGTCTCCTTTGATGTCACGGCAAGACTATCGTCGCGATTCTCTCGCTCGTGGAGATGGCCCCTAAGTTTTCACGGTTTTTTTTTGTACTGACATCATTTCACGCTAAAACGGCTAAACAGATTTGGATGAAATTTTACACATGGGTAGACCGTGACCTGCAGAAGGACAAAGGCTACTTTTTATCCTGGATCGCAAACCAAGTCGCGAGTAACAGCTAGTTATTGAATAAACAAAAGTTTGAGCGAGTTAAAATTTTTTGAACAATATTTTCATTGCATAGGTTTATGGGCCGTCAATGTAATTGTGTGAAAGCAGTTGATCGTTTGAGTGGGCTGATTGAATCAAATTGCGCAATAAAAATAGTGTACAAAGTTAATCTAGTTGTAGCCTTAGAACCGCCATAGATTTTATTCCACATTGAAATGATTAAATGATCCAAAAAAAGATCGATGTGCAATTTCTTGGTTTAATGTTTCTGTGTTTTTTCAGATGCGGCGTTTGTGCACGCACTAAATGGAATCGTTAAAATAATATTTAAAGTTAAGCTATGTTAGAAACTGGTCATTAAAATAAATTTTACTTTTAGTAATGTACTATTTTACTGTTAATTAAAGAGATTTCTATTCCTAGTAGTTCCTACTTATTTTACAACTATTACCTACATTGTAGCACCAAATTGTTTTTCGAAAACATAATTAATAATAATAATTTGTATTTTCAAAGATAACACAAAATCAATCACACACACTACATTCATACACACACCCTCGTACCTCACACACATTTCATTGTTGAAATAAATATCATTCATTGTTTAAGATTTCAAGTAAGTTAAAAATCCGTTTTTGATATGCAGTCATCATAATTCATGAACCAATTTTAAATTTTTGTTGTGATTGTGCTAAGTAGTCAATTGTTTTAAATATCACTCTCTTCAGTATGACAAGACATGACATGGGTACTTATGTCTTGAGTGTGAGTTGTGACGCATATTTTCCTCCAAATTTTCTTTTTGTGTTTGTGTTCTTTTTTTGCGTCATGTTTACCGCAAATAAACGTATTTTCTTTCTTTTTTTTAAGCCCAAAAAGCTACAACACACACAATAAAACATTACTTTGAAAGTGGAATATTTTTGCCAGTACTCTTTACTCACATGAATTAGAATCGCTCAGAACCGATTCTGACAACCCCACAACTTAACAACCGTAACACCACATAGAATATTACACGACACATCCACTACGCATCAGCTCCTACATGGAAAGCAGAGTCACCACTATCAAAGTTAAACAAAGCATGACGAACTCAAAGGTTGTGAACAGCACCCTAAATGTAACAGATTGCAGGCATAAATTATTTATAAGGGGTGCTTCCGCAATTAACATAACATTTATTAATATATGCTAATTAAATTGTGTGTGTATCAGAAGTGTTCTTCCCAAAACTTGACTAAGGCTTACGTCACAGTGTGAGTCAAGCGTAGTTGAGACGACGGGCGCGGCTTATCTAACACTAGCTTTTGCCCCCGACGTCGTCCGCGTGAAATTTCTTGTTCCTCAACCTACCCCGTCGCATCGCATTAGTTGCCTGCGCTATTATCTACTTTGTTTTCGCTTAACGTCCTTTCTGATTTTTTTTCCTTTTTGCTCGGCTCCCAAGCGTCATAGCGTGATGTTAAATAACGTATAGCCTTAAGGAATTGGGCTATCAAATGCAAAAAGATTTTTCAAATCCAACTGTAGTACGTTGTAACAAACAAATTATTAGTATAGATATAAAACCATTATGTAAAACACTGTTGGGTTTATTTATAAACGTTGCTTAAAGTTACGATTCTTCTTTCGAAAGTCAAATGACTGACTGAAATCGGTGTGTAACTATTCATCTGACATAATACGTTTATTAGTAAGCAGGTAAGTATATTATAGACTCAAAAATGTTTGATACCAACAGCGCTAGCCTCGCACTGTGAACTCAGCTTTAGAAATTCGAATAGTGTCGATGTGTGTCTTTTACGCTTAGGTATCTATTTAGAGATTTATTCACTTCAAAATTATATTTCATCCGCCTAGCAACATAGGTCTAGCAATTTATACGTGATCACCATGTTTAGCAGACAGGTGAATTGCAGAAATTTTAAGAGTTATTCCGGTCTGAACCCCTGAAACTCTCCCCCTCTCGATCCCCTGCTAGTTCTTCTTCTGTTTTAACCTCTGTCTTATCCATTATAAACTTTCTCATTCCGGTATGATCCAGTTTTTCTTTAATACTAAATACTTTTATGGCATTCCACATGTGGGTATTCTTAGGTGGTAAACTTATAATTAGATCATAGACCCTGTCGGGCACAGCAAAATAAGTGAGTTAGGAGAGAGGAAGCATTCGTTAATTATATACAGGATGGGCAAAAAATCGTGGATCAAACGAAACAGGGCGATAGTTGGGGTTATTTGTAGTAAAAAATATGTTTGTGCGAGAGCCCTAACTTGATCTCCTTAAAAGTTATGACAGTTAGAGTGTTTACAGTAGGGTTCTAAAGTTACAAATAATTTTTTTTGAGCCTTAAAATATATTGAAAAAAGTGCCAATACTGATAAATCATGGTACCCACTGTCATAAAAGCACTGTTGTAGTGATGATACTTTTTTTTTTTTTTTACTGTAAATAACCTCAACTATCGCCCTGTTTCGTTTGATCCACGGTTTTTTGCCCACCCTGTATAACATTACTTAGCAAACTACTAAATTGTAATAATGATGTAGGTATTTACAAAACCAAATCATGGAACTATCTGCATTTAGATAACAATATTTGAATCGCTGTGAACAATATAGATGGCCCATTCTGTACCGAGTTCAACACTTTATAAGCATTGAAACACGTTTATCTTCATAAAAAACGCTTATATTCCACACACTAAGTAAGTATAGCAAACAACTACTACTGGACGGCACGGTTGGCGCAGACTGCTGCGCTACGTGTCGCGGGTTCGATTCCCGCACGGGACAAAATCGTATTATTTGCATGACCTACAAGTAGTTGTTCCGGGTCGGGCTGTTTGTGTATGTGAGTTTAAAGGTTTGTAAACGCACCCACAACACACGAGAAATTCGTAACAGGGGCAAAGTTTGAAAAAAAAAACTACTGCTAAGTTGACTGGCAAGTGGCAGGACCAGAGAGAATATATTATCTGTTCCAAAAGTATCAGATGAAAATGTAACCAAGTAGATCCGAAAACGTACCTGTGGATGCCAATTGGTATAGCCATTTGCAAATTGAATGCTTTGATTTGATTCATTGAATATTTAAGCCCGAAATTCTAATTTTAAATCACCTAGGCCTGTGTTCCAGCAGTGGGAACATTATAGGCTGATTACGCAATAACGTCCTCATCTTAAAATCAGTCTTAAAAACTATCTACTCTTCCTATTTTCTTCTTATTGGTTTTTTTTTAACAGACTTCAAAAAAGGAGGAGGTTCTCAGTTCGTCAGAATCTTTTTTTTTATGTTTGTTCCCCGATTACTCGAAGACGGCTAGACCGATTTGAAAAATTGATTTTTTTTTTTTTGTTTGAAAGGGTATACTTTCCAGGTGGTCCCATTGTTATCAGGTCAGGGTCTGATGATGGAATCCTGGAGAAATCGAAGGAACACTTCAAATATTATAGGCACACCTATAACGATTTGGGTATTTTTTTTTTATAGTAACTCATGCATTTTTGCTCTCGGAAAGCACCGTTTGATGAAGTGCAACTGATAATGAAGACCACAGATGGCTACTGGAACTATTCAATAATAAGTATTTCACGGGTTGCGAATCGATTACTATGGATGTATGGATTCTATTGTTATGGTTGCTAAGCAATTTATGCTCGTCACAATGCGAATGGTGAAATGTAGCTGATGGTGAAATACCAGAAGAACTCCTCAACAATTTTATTGACGTCCCTGCATCGGGAAAAGCAATATTTTGTAAAAGGCGATGAGCAATTTGACATTAGGCTATTGTATCTTAAATAAATTATAAACAGACCCACTAAAAAGCGCGAAAAACTTCTTAACAAAAAAAAATCGACTTCCAAAAAAACACTACAAAGTGAAAAATAACTTTAATTTTCGGAAGTCGGTGGCAAAAAACTGAAACACCGATCCAAAGACACCGACTAAAGAAATTAAAGTTATTTTTCATCTTGTAAGTAGTGTTTTTTTTTAATCGGTTTTTTTTTTTTTTGTAAATGTGTTTTTGGAGGACAGGAATAAGTTATCATCTTACGTTGTAAAGAGACACGCGCTCCCGCACGGGGACGCGTCGCAGCGTGTACGATGCCTAAGCCCAGGTACGCACGGGCGACTTTTTCCCGCGGTGGGAGATTTGAAAATCCAGTGCGCGATAAAATTCCGCCGCGATATTTCTAGGTCCGTGTGAATATGGGCTTATAAGGCATGACGATTAGTCTTTAAGGCGAATTTTTTTCCGTTTTTATAACGTTTACTCACTCTCCGCATAATACGTATCGGGGCATCTCTCTCGCAGGCACTGGCCGGAAGGCGTGAGCGCTTGAACTGCTCAATATCGTCTAATTTTTTTTTTCTTACAAAAATAAATATTAAAGCTAGAAAATATTAAAACCTATCTTTTGATATATTACTTAGTAGATGGTTTCGTAATATAATTTTTTACTAAGAAATACGTTCGAAATATCGATTAAGTGTCATCTTTGCGTTTTTTTATCGAGCCAACTATTAGTAATTACGTTTTCGTCTTAAGTCAGCGCTTGACCGTATGTTCAATTTTGTTAAAATGATTTTTATTTTGTGCAATATTTACTATAATTGGACATAAATAGCTTCAAAAAACTTAAAAACGGGAAAAATTACTGTGCAGAGACTGATTATCTTGTGTCGTCGGTACCGAAGATGTTTGGGACGTGTTTGGGACAGCGACCCCATAACATCAAACAAAGGTACACAAGGTTCATTCACAGATCTGATTATTGTTGAAACTTCACGTTTGTCGCCTTTCCGTCAACAAGAGAACAATGTGAATAAACTGTCACAATTGATGCTATAAAAAACACATACCATTGACATTTTGACCCAGAACTGGCCACAATTACGTCTCAAGCATTCCAAGATGTTCTCGTGTTACAAAATTAGAAGAATTTTAGTCTTTATTACTATTTTAATTTTGAAAGGTGATACAAAGAGACTCAACATGAGAGATGACGGAAGGCCGCCTCCAAGGGACTACAGACCCTCGAAGTGGGTCGCCAACAGTGCCATGGACGTTTGGTATGGAAACAAAAGTACGATCGATGTTATATCCAGGGAATTCGCCGATATTATGTACAAGCTGACGGCCCGACCAGGTAAATGAATATTATTTGAATTCGCGACAATTTCAGTTGTAGTCACGTTGTTTTTATTGAAGTGAAAACTTCTTTAGCGGCGTTGTACACTTTTTTTGTAATGGGTAAAAAATGTTAAACTCGCGTCAGGACACGTGACCTGATCGAAAATTCGTAAGACGGATGGAAAGTAGACAGCCGGCGCGGCGTAGAAGTATCCCCCTCTCTTTCTACGGCGCAGCGAAAATGTATAACCGACACCGCTTCGGATGTGTTCGGCTGTCCTCGAGATGTACTCGGATTTAATTTTTAATGTATATCCGATATGTCAGTGAATGATGGCAAAGTATTCTGTTTGTGTTTTGTTTTCACTTCTGTCGGCACTCCCGGAGTGCCACTGTTTTTTAACTTTTTGTTTGTTATGGCGAATATTTTCAATACATAAAATACAGTGCAGTGATGAAAACTTTTTAGGCAGGGTGGCAGGAACCTTGACGCACAACCTGTTACCATAGATTCAGTACATGGTTTTGAAACCCCTGCATTGAAATTTTTCATCGGTTATGAAGTTAATTGCTTTTCTGTACATTTTGACCGCGTAGGTAGTGCAGTTTTTTCATAACCGACAAACATTTCTACTCTAGGGGTCTAAGGGTTAAAAGTACCTATGAAATTCCCGACCTGGAGACTAAACCCTGAAGTGCGTGCTCAGCAATCGTGCTTGCGACCACTAGACAAACGAGGAAATAATAATGATTTCTTTCATTTTCAGCCCGCTCAGCACTTCGATATAGATCAGAAAACGGAAAGAATACCAACAAAAACCAACAACAAGTGCCTTCCAAACGGGTGTCCAGAGTCGAAATTAATTTCATAAATTCAGAAAACAATACATTTCACACGATCAAACTGCAGCCGTTGCAACAAATCGTCAACAGCACTGTATTCAAAATTTTGGAGCCGCTATTGGGAATGGAATAATTTTGTGAAACTGGTTTTTTTTCTACAGGGTCAAATTAAAATTGCTAGCGAAACTCCGCAGACGTGATGGATATGTAATGAATTTGATGGTTTTTTTAGTGGGCTCTTTGAAAGTAGTTAGTGTCACTTGAAATATCAGTTTCCCAAATCTGTTTTTTTTTTTTGTGTAAACTTCACAGGGTTTCGATGTCTAAACACGATAAAACAAAATAAAACAGATGTTTTCATCTTAAACTTAAATAACAAAACTACCAATGGTCAACGACCACCCAAAAAAAAATTGCCAATCTTTAAATTGTATCGTTTTTAAATATCGATATCCACCACGTTTTTTATATTTTTAATGTTTTTCTTGTTTTTTATAAAAAATATTTTAAAATGTATTGATAAGTAAATAAATAAACATAATCAGCCTATGAAGTTCCCACTGCTGGGACAGGGCCTCCTCTATGTGAGAGGGAGTGGGCCGTAATCCACCACGCGAGCCCAGTGCGGGTTGGCAGATGTCACGTCTTCGAATTTTTGGTTCTAGGACATGCCGGTTTCCTCACGATGTTTTCCTTCACCGTTTTGAGAGCAGTGGTGATGAAATAATTTACACAAATTAAAAAGCCTGTTTGGGTACGAAAGTCTAATAACCTGCGGGGCAATTGCGTAACACATCAATCGGAATCGGTTTCATTTTGACAGTTCAACAACATTCATTGCGTTATTTACGTGTTTGAAGCAGACAAATTTTTCGAACTTATGAAGCAATGGATTAGCAATTTGTTTCAAAATGATTCAGATTCCGATTTATAGTGTATTACGCAATTAGGGTGCTGTTTTAATTTCTTGTATGTCACATCAAATGACATGTTACTTCTATTTATATTACTTACTATTGTTCTTTATTTAAACATTGCACAGACCATTATGTTAAGTTTAGACTAGTGAAAGTAATAATAGGCCAGTTGACATTTTAACTGAATATTAGGCGTATAAGCAATTAAGAATCTCTAATTTTTTTTTTTCATTGCCTCTTATTTTGGTATATAAAATGATGGATTAATTGGACGTAGTTTTAAGTAGGAAGGTAATTTGAACATTAATTATAATCGTAACATCAATTACCCCTGAACTGATAATTCATACAACCACGACACTAAACCAAATAAAAAAAAAACTAAACGAGCTGCCATTGTTGTTTTCATTTTTGGCATATTTAGAAATACCAGCGATTACCTATTTAATTTAAATTGCAGAAAAAGTAGTTTCACAGCTTTGCAATCCTGCGAATACTTGTCTGGCTTTACCCTTGAAGTACCAGACAGCTCCAAACACTCATTTAATTTTAAATCTCAGAAACAATAAACAGTAGAATTTATTCGAAGAGAAGCGATACAAAGCTTCACTAGACGATGCTGCTATCCTTGGTTTACATCCCGCGGTGCGTGGGACATAGCGCCAGTAGAATGAACGGACTGAGCTCACTGAGCTGGCTTTGTTCTGACAATACACGGGATGGTAATCGGTGGAGCTTTTCTTTTAACCTGATTAAACGAGGTATTCCACTCAGAGCACTGATTTGAACCGCACTTGGACGAACAGCACCTGAGCACTTCCACTAACCGCACTGAAACAAACGGACTGCCTCATTGTTTAGTGGTCGCACAGATTCGATTTCCAGATTGGGCAAAGTATTATTGGGATTTCTATTAGGAAATTCGCAGTAGCAGCCCGAGTCTGGATTTGTGCCCGGTTGATGGCAATAGGCTCGCCTCCTATCTCAATCTCCTGTACCCACCTGGTCAGAGGAACCACATTTTCTATGGAGGATGCGAAACTTTACATCTTGTTCTTCAGACCATCATCATTCTCCCGCCCTTTTCCCAACTTATTTGAGGTCTTTTTCTTCGATAGTTCTCTAGTAGTCGTCATCTGTATAGTCTACCCGTTTCTAGCCATATCATCTTCAACACAGTCCATCCATCATTTATTCCTCTACCTTTAAAGTTATCCACATTCATACTCAAAACTTTCCTCATGACATTTTCTTATTCCTCCGCATCACATGCCCATATCACAACACTCATATACCACTAATTCACTCACAACTTTTAAGTCATCGGAGCCACTTTCATATCTCTACCGCCCACCGTAATACAGTTTAAACTAGTACGGGGAACAGAGTGGATCTGGTCGTGTTAACAACCAAAATAAGTACCTACCGAGGCTACCGATACATACCAAACAAAATTGTTACACACCTTTACTGCTTATTTGTTAGTTAGATGAATTTTGCAAGGTTGTAATGATTATTTGGGTAAATAAAGAAGTTTTTTTTTTCTATGACTTAAGTTCATTAAACAAGCTTAACCTAGGTAATTTATAAGTACAGTATGTAGTGTATGTACAGACGCCAGTACATCAAGCTACCCGAAACTGTCAAATTTTTCCAATCAACTTTGAACCTGATGTTTTAGCGATAAAATTGAAAATCTATTAAAGAAATTTGACAGATTTTAGTAGCTTGATGTGCTGGCGTCTGTACATAGCGTTATTAGGTATCGTGATTTTTCAATATAGCCATAATTTCATACCTGCATATTGATATTGTACAGTGATGATCAGAGGGGCAATTCTCGTAATTTTAAGAACGTTCACAGTCTGATCTCAGTCTCAATCTGTCAAAAAATACTTCTAATTCCCCTACATTTTGACAAGATTTTGACATTTATTTGTCGCCGAGATGAGACTGCGACAAGGTTTTGAACGTTTTAAATTACTAGAATTGGCCTTCTGGTGAAGATCGAAGGAATCTGTTGGATGCGAGAAGCTCCGTTGCGGCGATGCTTGGCTGATGAGGTGGACGAGTTTTAAATGAGTGAGATGATAGTGAGCATTAATATGGTTTATCGTATAGAACTATAGACCCATAAAATAATCAATATTGATTTATCAGTGTTGAACAAAATAACAGTTTTATCCTACATGAAAGACCGAAGAAAAGAACAACCAAAAAAGCTCGCAAATTTATAACCCCGTATGTTACAAAAGTTGTATCAAGAGCAGGTGGTCCAAGCTCGAATGATACCGCAATAACACTAAAATAAAAGGAAGCTATTGCATTCTCCTGAACTGACACTGATTCGCTTACACTGTCCTTTACATCCTTCGCAATAAGAACGGTTATTGTGCTACACGAAGAAAATAATCGTATACTTTGAGGTATTTTTATTATATTCGTAATTTTGTCGATGTCGTTCTCGGTTTTCAATGTAATGACTCGGAAAATTTTCGTACTGTACTGAACAATATGTACATATTGCGTTCTATGTAAACTGCTGGTAATGCCACAATAGTTTTGTTTTATTTACTCGATGTTTTTCCATTGGTATGGTAGAAAATAAAAGTTGACAACTCAAATCTTGACAGTTCTCGGTTTCCTGTACATATTGACATAATCAATCAGCGTTATAAACTAAAGGTAGGTACGTGTTATGGACAGTCTCCATTTCTTCATTATGTGAGCAATCTGCATGAAATACTATCAAAGTATAAATACTTGTAATACAAATAACCATTGTCAACAAAAAGCCATTGTCTGAAAAACAAATCACAACGATACCTGCATATAACACAAATATCTTCATCAAGAAACACAGAACAGAATACAAACTGGTAATTCCAAAGCCACAACATTCGACGTCCGTAACAACGCTTCAAATATCAAAGACAATAATGTCAACCAAAATGTGCGCTATGCCTGGAGTTTTGTTTTCAAGTGAGCTCATTAAGGACACTCTTTTTGCACGAAAAATCTCATCCCATTCTAAAAACAGAGATGCAAAAACTGGGGCAAGTTTGCGGAATAATTTTGTATAAAATTCGGGAGGCAGTTTTGTTTTTTTTTTTAATTTAAGTTGACTCATTTTAAACGATATATAAGCCAGAAGAAGAATACACAAGTAAAAGATTTTCATGATGATGTAATTTTGAATGTTCACATATATTATTATTAAGTGTTATTTATATGCAGATGCTGTCATGAGGTATGGTGCACTGTACGCATGTACTGTTTTTACTATTTTCTGTAGTATAACTGATGTCCAATTAACGAGCAGTAAATGTAGTCAATACAGATACTCGTAATATGTGCTACAACACTTGCAATTAAATACTATGTAATTATAGGTTTTAAATGTCCTCTTGCTCTTCAGATTGTCGACTTGTCTTTTAAACACGTAAAAAAAATGAACGCTATATTCATTTGATTATAAAAACCAGGTAGATTTTAATAATTTTGTTAATGAAGAGAACTTGACAATGCTGCACTGCCATGCATCCTATTTGAACTAACAACCCACTAGAGAGCTGTGTTCGAATAAAGCCTACTCCGAAACGAGTGCTGTAATTAGTACTTAGCGGAGGCACCTAGTTGATAATACTGCTTGAGGTAAATAAAAGCCTGACTTGAAGTCTACGTAATAAGAGACGAAGCCATATTAATTGTCAAGACATGCTGGGAATGAGGTAATGAGTTTAGCATGGTGAATATTTATGGTTGTTTTGCTTAAATCAGAGGAGCAGTTCTCGTAATTTTAAGAACGTTCACAGTCTGATCTCAGTCTCAATCTGTCAAAAATACCTCTAATTTTCCTAAATTTTTGACAAGTTTTTGACAGTGATTGTCGCTGAGATGAGATTGCGACTAGATTTTCAACGTTTTTAATTACGGGAATAACCCTTCTGTAGTCAGCAGCATGCAGGAATAATAGGTACGTCGAATTCTTCAAACTTTTCGATAGTATTAAAATCGTACTTCTTGATGAAAAAAATAACAAAAAATAGGTTTATTTGTGTGTATAAAAAAGATAAGTTAGGAAGAAACCAAAATCGTGTGGAAAAATATCTGTACAAGGTACATATTCCTTCAAATGTAATAGTTAAATAAACAATTGACAGTATCATTAATTATGCATTGATACTAAGAAGTAGACTAGTAATTCCTAGTCTGAAGACTACTTAGACGTGCCATGTACTTTAAAGTGCGTTAAGAAGCATCGTGTATACCAGCAGTCAAAAATATATTCTCTCATAGAGCACTTGTTAAAAATATTCAACATCTATTCCTGGGAAACACAGGAATGCTTTTTAGTAAGAAGGCAACGGAATTTGTGGCCTCCCGGACGATGTTATTGAGTGAATAACATTGGCTAGACTCTTTTGGACGAAAACCACAGGAAAATAGAAGCTCCATTTAAATATGAATATTGCAGCGAGGTTAGTATCGTATTTTTAACCGACTTCAAAAAAGGAGGTTCCGTATTCGACCCGTATGTATGTATGTATGTTTGCATGTCCGCGATTTTCTCAAGAACTCATGAACCAATTTTGATAATTATTTCATTAATGTGATCTACATACTTTCAGGAAGGTTTTAGTATATAAGACATTAGGTAATTATTCTAATGTACGATGTTATATGCATAAATGTACTGCTTCTCCGGCATTTCTATGCGAATTTTGATGATTCTTCTAGTCGGTGTCTTTAATTCTTCAATTAGTGTTAATTGAATTTGTGTGGGGTGGGTACAACTAAAAAGTGAAAAATGAATTTTTTTTTTACAAAAACAAACAACCAACTTTAAAAAAAAACACTACAAAGTTATATAACGTTAATTCCGGAAGTCGGTGTCTAAAAACGAAAATGCGGAACCAACGACACCAACTTCCGAAATTAAAGTTTTTTATCACTTTGTAGTGTTTTTCTTTGCTGAAATGCTACAGGTAAGGTGAAGGGGTTTTCAATGCCATGCTCCGCCCGTCGCTCGTCTGTCCGTAGTTTTCGGTGTGAACCCTATAGTTTAGCTCGCCAATATTTCGCGTAGTTTGTATAGTTTCCTTCGTTCGCTGCGCCCACCCGCCTAGCCCGCCCGCCCGTTAGCTGGCGGTGTGGCCTGCGCTTTAAACTTTAAAGGGACACTTTAGAAGCGTCGAAGGTTATTAGAGCCGCGCAATATCACAGCAGAATCTAACGTGATTTAAAATTCATTCGCTATTGCCTCCGGACACCCTCTTTCCCCTAAGTGCCATCTAATCACGTGGTTTGAGTGTGTGCACATCAAGTGGATTTTTCAAACATCAAAGTCGACGCCTCTACCTACCCCAGGCTATAGGGGCCACGAAAATGATTTATTAGTTGTCTAAAGGGGAATTTGTTGGCTTCCGATACACCATTATTCTCAAAATTCTGTCTTCAGAAACATAATCCCTTTGAAAGTCTAAAATAAAAATGGCTTCGGGACTCCCTTAATTAAAGGTTTGAGAGGGGCTTTGATGTTAGCACGCGGTGGAACAAATACGAAGCGGAGTTGGTTCATGTGTGGTGTATTCAGAAACCTTGGTTTGTGGTAGTGTGTTGGGATATAACCCCCCCAAATATAAATAGAAGAGACAGACCGTATTTCATTTTCGACCAAAAAAATTAAGGTTTTCCGGCAAATCAACGGTAATCGTTAATTTTTTTAAATGGGCTCCAGAGAAAATGCAGTAAAAATGCTTTATCTCGCATATAGGTACTATCAGATCATATTCTTTATTGTGGATCATAGGTAGGTAAACAATAACAATATTCCTATATCCCGCCACTTACGCATAGGTACAATAACAATCACATAGCAATTGAGATTAAATAATTTAAATAAGTCAAAATACACAATTCCAATAAATGTCAGAAGTAATTATAGCTATTACATATTTAAAGAAAATATATATACATAATTATGTTATTATTATCTACCGATGTTAATTAATTGAATGTCAAAAAAGATACTAGTAGATATTCAAATAGTTACTGTGCGCATCATGGTTGAGGTAAAGTATATTTTGCAAGTGATTTGTCAGTTAAGAAATCTATTACAGAGTAGTAGTATTTGTCCACTAACATTTCATGCAGGTTCTTTTTACCGACTTCAAAAAAAAGGAGGTTATCAATTCGACACGTATATTGTCATGTATGTAATATTATTGGAACTGCATTATATTTACATATGACAATCTATTAGGGCTTCCAACATACATAATCCGCCTATAATGTTGTCACTGCTGGAACACAGGCCTCCTCTCAGTGAGAGGGAGTGGGCCGTAATCCACCACGCGGGCCCAGTACGGGTTGGTAGATGTCATATGTCTTTGAATTTTTGTTTCTAGGACATGCCGGTTTCCTCACGATGTTTTCCTTCACCGTTTTGAGAGCAGTGGTGATGAAATAATTTACACAAAGTAAAGCGCCTGTCTGGATTCGAACCTACGACCTACAACTCGGAAGTCGCGGCCGTTACCACTTGGCCACCACTGCTCTTCCTGGGCTGGGCTTCCAAACAAATATACAAAATTTTATAGATGTATGTATATATTATAGAAGTAAATAAATAAAATAAGGTTTATAACCTGGATGAACACAAACAGTATTTTTTCCGACATCCACGCAAGCGTAGCTGCGGGCATATATTATTATTATTTTTATTAGCCTGCGCTGTCCCACTCCTGAGCAAAGGTCTCCCTCCACTCCTTCCATCTATCGCGAGCCCACGCGTCCTCCTTCCTGTTTTGACAGAACCTATCCAGCTCGTCCCGCCATCTCCTACGAGGTCTGCCGCGACCCCGTCTCACAGGCACATATAGTTCATTATATTTATTGTCTGCGTGCTGTGTGTCCGCTGGGCCCTTGTCTTTACCACTAAAATTATGCCCCACACTCTCGACTCATCATATAAAACCTGTGAAAAAGGTTATTAATAGTAATGATGGCTAACATTATTACATTAGAACGTCGTTCTCTTTTTGACCTTTATTTAAATATGTGTAATCTATTTGTCATATAGCAAAAGTGCAAGCAAATATTCTAGACTTGTTTGGATTTAGTAAAATGTCAGCCATACTAACGACCGCAATCGTTAAACTTTAATCAATCAAAAACCTATAGGCAGATATGGGGACTGTCGACAGAAGTGAAAACTCTACTGATAATGCTAAAATAATCAGCCTATACTGACCACTGCTGAGACGTAGGCCTCCTCTCTGTGAGAGAGAGTGGGCCATAATCCACCACGCGGACCCAGGGCGGGTTGGTGGATGTCACTTGTCTCCGAATTTTTGGTTCTAGGACACTCACTCCCACTCACGATGTTTTCGTGAGCAGTAGTGATGAAATTAAATACACAAAGTACCTGCTTAGGTTCGAACTCACGATCAACTCGGAAGTCGAGGCCGATACCATTGGACCACCCCTGCTCCCGTACTCCTCCTGCTCCATACTCCTCCTGCTCCATCCACTGCTGTACGAATTTAATTGCTTACCAAGATCGGCTTGTGGCTAAGTAATAACAGCTGCACGGGTCGATCGATCAGGTTAAGCTACGCATGCCGCGGTTGGTCCGTGGATAGGTGACCATCTTTACACACCAAGACCCTCCATGCCTCGGAAAGCACGTTAAGCCGTTGGTCCCGGCTGTCATTCGTAGATCTTTGACAGTCGTTACGAGTCGTCAAAAGCCCGAAAGCCTGAGAACCAGTCTTACCATGGGGTATCGTATTAATTACCCAGTAACTGGGTTATGGAGGTCAGATAGGCAGTCGCTCCATGTAAAATACAGGTATTCAGCTGCATCCGGTTAGACTGGAAGCCGACCCTAACATAGTTGGGAAAAGGCTAGGCAGATTGAACCAAGAGCCATACTCCTTGCTACAGATATACTGTTAACATTAGCATGTTGGTGACGCGAAACCATTACATTTTCTCCTACCAAAATCACGGAAAGCGCCTTGAGAAGTTTTAACTTCAAAAATAACTGAGCATAACTTCGTAGCATTTGTTCAATCACAAATTGACTAATTTTGAAGGATATTGCTAATCCATTGCTTCAAGTGTTCGAAAAAAGTGTCTGGTTAATAAAGCAATGAATGTTGGTGAACTGTAAAAATGAAAGCCATTTTTACTGATAGTGTTACGTACCTAATTACCCTGCGGGAGTTAGTAGGGCAGTAGAAAGAGAAGGCCTCTACGCAGCAGTGGGTTATTCCGGATGAAATGATGATGAGTTTAGTTAAACATTTGTTTTCGTAATAATCACATTTTATTACTTATGAACTTTAAATATGAAATAATATTTTGTTATAATCAGGTACGCGCTCGACCTTTTTCTCTGGCGCTGGTTGCAGCTGAATCGTGTGCACAGTTTCATTGTTTTTATTGATAAAGTTAATTTCAACTCTGGATATTTTGCGAACTTTATTTGGCGCTTGCTTAGCTATTGGCCTCTGGTAAAATGATAGAGGGTAGCCTAAGGCTGACCGGACTGGAACAAAAATAAAATAGGATTGGATACAAATCGGAACGTTTTCTTCTTCGAGACGAGAAAAGAAAATTCCTGTTAATTTTTGTTTTAGTTGTTCACTGAAAAGTAAAAGCACGAAACTATAAACATATTGATAATGCACATAGTACTTTTTTAATAGAAGGCCAAAAGTCTGATAACCAGTCTTAAACACGCGTTATTCAGTAACTGGATTGTGGAGGTCAGTTAAACGGACGCTCCATGTAAAATATGCATCCGATTAGACTGGAAGCCAACCCCAACATGGATGGGAAAAGGCTAGGCAGATTGATTGATTGTATTTGGTATAAGAACAACACCCTAATTGCGTAACACAATGGGAGTGACAATCCCTTTTATTTAACAAATACAATTAAATCTATTGCTTACCTACATATTCTTAATTCTTGAAAATATTTGAAAATGTCTGCAATGGATATTGATGAATATTAAAAATGAAAGGGGCGGTCATTCTGAGTTTACACAATTCTGGAGCAGAGCAAACAATTAAAAAAAACTTTAATTATGAATAGGTAATAACTTGCCATGAATTCCGATTTTATTACTATGCTAGGTGTGGTGTATTTGTTTCATGACTTTATAGTACACTAGCTGCGCCCCGCGGGTTCACCCGCATAAGTGTCGATCCCGTGGGAATATCGAGATAAAAGTAGCCTATATGTTAATCCAGGGTGTCAGCTACATCAATACAAAATTTTATCAAAATTGGTCCAGCCGTTTGAGCGTGAAGAAGTAACAAACATATAAACACACACACGCACACACAAACTTTCGCCTTTATAATATTAGTGTGATAGTGTGATTGTTTACGTACTTGGTCGCGGAATTGCTGTTCTGCTTACAATATCAGAGAACTCCTTGGTTAACACATCGGCCAAGCTTTGATATCCGAACAAAATGTCCATAGCACTGTCAGCGATCGGCTTTTTCGGGCTAAGTCCTTCTTTTATGTTTGGCCTTTGGGTATTACCACCCAAAATGATCATAGTGATGATGAAAATTACAATCGTTCTAGTATTATTTGGAATAACCATACTGGCTTCGCTTAGGCTGAACTCTGAATAGTTCTAGTCTAAGATTCAAAGGAAATTTTGTATAAATATTTAATGTTTATAGCAACATACGAGTTCATATTTGATTCTAGGGGAAATAAACATAGTAAAGTTTTGACAACAAAAAAAAATTGTAATAACATTGTTTACGGAATCAATAATTCGTGTGAAAACACCTTTATTGAAGCCTTAGCACTGTTTGGAAGTGTAATACCCGCCTGGGTAAAGTCCGACCGCAGCAGATTTGCCAAAGATGTAAACAACAAATACCCTCTCACAGAGAGGAGGCCTGTGTCCCAGCAGTGGGAACATTATAGGCTGATTATGTGTTATGTTATGTGTAAACAACAATGGCCGCTTGAAATTGAATAAAATCGATAAACAAGAGTTTTTATTTTAAGTAATGTTTGTTTTCGTCTAAATCTCCGAGCTACGAGTAACTAGACGAAAAAACTTTTTTACAAAAAAAAAAAACAACCGACTTCCAAAAAAAACACTACAAAGTGAAAAATAACTTTAATTTTGGAAGTCGGTGTCGTTGGTTCCACATTTTCGTTTTTTTGACACCGACTTCCGAAATTAAAGTTATTTTTCACTTTGTAGTGTTTTTTTTGGAAGTCGGTTGTTTTTTTTTTTTGTAAAAAAGTTTTTATTTTTCGCTTTTCAGTTGTACCTACCCCATAATAAAAATTCATATAACACTAATTGCTATGTGAATATTAGTGACAGAAAGATAAACATCATCAATATAAACTAAGTGGAAAACAAACGTATTGTTGAATCTAATTCCAAAACTACCCAAGCAAAGTTCATAAAATTTATATGGGACCACCTCTGAAGCATACCTTATTCATTAATTAGACTAGATGCTGATAATCCTGGCTGCAGCATCAGGCCAGACTTATGTCAACATTGCATTGAACTTATAATTTAGTCCTGTTTAAAATGAGCCCAAACACGACTATGGTGCTGTAATTTCAAGGTTTGTACTTTTTCTGATGCTCCTGGCTTCAGCATCAGGTCTCTCTCGTGTTCCTCATTAACAGTACATTTATCCACACATCGAGCCCTTTTCAATGAGCCTAAACACGATATATCTGCTGTTAGTTGTCGAGGAGTTAGGCACTCTGCAGACTATCCTGATGCAGCATCAGGTCATGACATGATGATCATGAGACCAAATGTGGCAAATGCCCTATCCATACCAAACATCAAAATAATTTACTAAAACGGGACCCTTGCCTGTTCGAGTAACTTCTTACTGTTAAGAAGTTGTACCTTCCATGATCAGCTCAGCTACCTGAGATGGTGACAACCATACGCAAATACACAAGATACTTAATAAAATATGCGAAAAACAATAAGTGAGCCTATAAAATTTGAGGGTTGCCCTCGATTTCTCTAAGATCCCATCATCAGATCCCGACTTGTTGACTATGGGACCATTTGGGAAGTATACCCTTTCCAACAAAAAAAGAAATTTTCAAATCGGTTGGCAAGCGACGGAGTTATGCGCGAACAAACCTAAAAAAAAAAAAAAAAAAAAAAATACAAACATTCGAATTGAGAACCTCCTCCTTTTTTAGAAGTCGGTTAAAAACAAGTAACTAATGTTTGTTTTCGTCTAAATCTCCGAGCTAACTAGGCGAGTTCTGTTTATGTATTGCTTGATGTGTAGCTGTGCGTACCACGTTGTTCACACAACAGACGCCCAAAGTTTAAATTAACGATTTTTCTGATCATCCATTATTGTTGTAACGAATACCTAGATTTAACGCAACACTAGATAGTGATTTTGTATTAATTTCAAGGCTTTTGTGAAAGTTTCAACAGACGTTTTTTGGGATACATGAAGAAGCCTCGTCGTGTAGCGGTTTGACCCGCCTGTTACTCAACTGAACCGAGCTCTCGGCGCATCCTGAACAGTCACACCCAACACCAATTCTTCCAGTGGTAGGTAGGTCTTGCGGTGGTAGGGCTAACACCCGCCTGGTTTGCGACCACAGCAGCCTGCTGTGTTTCGTCGATGTGTGGAAGTATCATTGCCTTAAACATCTTCTGGGCACTCTCGTTCCATCATAGACCTCATCCATAGCTTTCCATCAGGCGTGGTCAAGGTCAAGAGCGGGCCCATTCAGCAATAAAAAAGGGGTTTCACTCCGGGAGTGCCGGCAGAAGTGAAAACTTTTTAAAATAATTTCGACGATTTCGATTTTTAACTTTTGTCTTACGAATTTTCGATCAGGTCACTTGTCCTGACGCGAGTTTAACATTTTTTACCCATTACAAAAAAGTGTACAACGCCGCTAAAGAAGTTTTCACTTCAAAAAGAAGTTAATGCTTTTAGATATTTACAAAGGTCATTATTATACCTAAAGCCAAATAGGTACCAAAAACTTAACGTTTTGCCCGAAGGCCTTAGAAATACCGATTAAGTTTCAGAACCTAATTTCAAGAGTAGTCTAAATCTGAAAGTTTATAAGTGGTCAATTTCAACGATGATAACAACAACCCACCTAAATCAGTAGATAGGAATGTAGGAGGTACACCTCCTACCCCTAGGACTTTAGATAGGAAAACTATATTATCTTTATATATAAAGTACTAGTCTAATTATTTTCATATTTACACTAAGTACTAAATAAAAGATCACTAACTTAATAAATAAAAACAAAAACATAAATATAAAATAATACAATCATAAATAAATAACAAACATGTATAAAGTAGTTATTGTTTCCAACGCCTCATACATATATATAATCTACCTTCCCTTGTGAAATTCCAAAGGTCACATTTGACAATAGCTTGGTTAAAACTAAAATATTTGGAGCCCGAGGATACAATAGGGTGCTTTTAACTAGGAACTAACGAGAGACGAGGTACAATGGCTGCTATGTACGACAATGGAGTATTTCCCGCTACATAACTTTTAGATTGAACTTTACTAAACTATGCAGTACCTACGTAGTTACTTACGTCTCCCTCTCTCTCATCTGCACTAAATGTAATTAAAACTAGTTTTTTCACGGGGCTACACCCGCGTGGATGCCGAAATTATCCCACGGAAATGTTAGTTATAATGTTCAAACTGCTGACACAGTCCTCCTCTCTTCGAGAGGGAGTGGGCTGTAATGTACCTCGCGGGCCCAGTGCGGGTTGATAGATGCCACAATCATGTCTTCGAATTTCTAGTTCTAGGACATGCCGGTTTCCTCACATGTTTTCCTTCACTATTTTGAGAGCAGTACAGTGGTGATAAAATTATTTACACAAAGTATAGTGCTGTAGTAGTAAAGTATTGGCTGGGTTCGAACCTACGACCTACAACCCACAAGTCGGGGCGTCGCCACCATTGCTCTAGATGACCTCCGGATTTCAAGCTCCATAGTTAACCTTCATGGGAAACTAGATTGAACTTTCTAACTAACTGACCGACTATTTGACAATTCATAATTGCCTGTAAAGGGTTTAATTGAAATAAATGCTTTGAGTTTAAGTTTGAGTTCATAGGTGCCTTTTTATTATCTATTTTTTTTTTCTTCTTTTATTATTCAATGGTGGGATGTGCTGTACTCCGTCTTGAACGATTGGCCCGTAAGTGGGACAACACAGGCTTTTATTTAAAAAAAAATGGTCAGGCAGGGGCTATAGACTTTCCATAGTCCTAAATAACCAGTTCACTTTGGCCACCCACACCCATAATCCAATATCTTTGTTTCCATATCCCGCAATAGTCCTAAACCAACCGGGGGTTGTCCTTGGGTACACTTGTATAGTGTGAACAGGGATAATCGTCTGTCGGTGCCTCATTTTATTAAAACGTCTAACGGGCCTCTACGACTTGGCATCGGCCCCTCGTACGCCTTCCAAAGGACCGGGACCCCAGGGTCCCGAGAAATATCAAAAGACTAAAAACACAAATCATTAATAATGTTTTATTTGTTTTCTCGTTTGACCAGGTGCTAAAAACTTGGTGAATAAGTACAGACGACGACACATCAAGCAAAGCAATAGGTAGGCACATTTACAGGAAAAGCTAACCATGCTATAAAGGCTGGGCGTGTCCTATTGTCTACACGTTACAGAAACTAATGGACGCTACTTAAGATATCACAAACTACTGAAGCTACAGTAATATAGTTAAAACTTATCATCTATCATTTATCTATATTGATTGTGGGGCTAGAACTGCAGCTGCTCAATTTTTTAGGTCTGGTAATGGTCTGGTCATAAATATGAACCCCAACTCGCAGTCCACTGCTGGACATAGGCCTCTCCCAGACCGCGCCACAACACCCTGTCCTCCGCCTTCCGCATCTAGTCTACCCCAGCCACCTTCTTTAGGTCGTCCGTCCATCTAGCTGAAATATGAACCTGCTTTCCGAAAATAAGCAGAGGCAAAAAGACTACCACAGACTCTTGATTTCTCCTGCAAAAAAATGAATAATTTTCAACAAAAAATGTGATGAGCATACTAAAATAAAGCTCCTACAATACCAATGTCCTATCCACCTTAACATTCACTTATCTAAGGACAATATTTCACTAAGAGCTTATAAGGTAGCCACAAAAGTAATTGTGTGCGGAGGGACGGATAATAAAGAAATATTACGACTTGTACTCTCACGTACTTGATCACTATCTAGAAAAATGTTGGAAAAGGTATCAAAGTAGAAAATAAAACAGATAATAGATGTTAGTCTTTAGTTTCTATTTTAAGACCTTGCACATATTATTTGATGTATACTCATGTTTTACAATAAATATTATTCTATTCTATTCTATTCTAGTTTTTTATTTAATCTTCATTAGTGGCATAGTAAAATTCAAGGTACAAACGTTATAGGTATATACATTTATAAAATACAAACGGAGGGGCTTGTGCTTGGCTAAGTAATAACAGCCGCACTGGTCGATCAGGTTAAGCTACGCTTGCTGCGGTTGGTCTGTGGATGGGTGACCATCTTTACATACCAAGACCCCACCGTGCCTCGGAAAGCACGTTAAGCCGTTGGTCCCGGCTGTCATTCGTGGATCTTTGACAGTCGTTACGGGTAGTCAGAAACCCGAAAGTCTGACAACCAGTCTTACCAAGGGGTATCGTATTACCCAGTAACTGGGTTGTGGAGGTCAGACAGGCAGTCGCTCCACGTAAAATACTGGTATTTAGCTGATACTGGTATTTTAAAGTTTCGTCCCGATTCACCCCTGCATCCCTATTCACCCCGTCTTACCGGTACTGTGTGACTTTTCGTTTGTTAAAATTATTTTTAGCTTCAAAATGTTTAGAATGGAGTTTAACAAATTTTGCGATTTCGTAAATGTAAATGCAAGGAACGGTGAGAAGTTTGTGTGATCGTACTGTTTACAAAGCTTGTTAAGATTTCTGCTTGCACGCACAATTTAGGAATTCTGCCTATAATTGGTTGACGCAATAAAATAATAATAGTAGTAGTAGTGTAGTATAATTTTCTTCAGAATCGATTTAATCTACGATTTTTAATAAAAAATTGAAAATAAAAATAGTTCCTCTACAATTTCATCGATATGCATCGTGTAACCTGTAATTAACCGTTCTGCTAGACTACATTAATATATATAATGAAAATAGAAGCTCGTGACTATATTAGCTTTGTTTTGTGAAACATAACATAACATCACGCATGTTTACCCCGAAGGGTTAGGCAGAGGTGTACCTCTACAGGGCGGCAGGGACATCGACGCGTAAACTGAAACCATGAATTCAGAATCAAATGTTTCATAGAAAAGTAAAGACGCCAGCACATCAACCTACCCGAAACTGTAAAATTTTCCCAATCAACTTTGAACCTTATACTTTAGCGATAAAGTTGAAAATCTATTAAAGAAATTTGACAGATTGTAGTAGCTTGATGTGCTGGCGTCTGCACAATACCAACGCGGGTAAAATGTATGTAAAAGTAATTTTTTTTTGGGAACCGAGGAATGATTTTAACGTAGGGGGGTTCATAATCAAGTACTGAATCTATGGTAACAGGTTGCGCGTCGATGTCCCTGCTACCCTGTATAGTACACCTTTATTTCACCAATGTTTAAGTCCCATGTAATAATAGGGTGCGACCCTATTACCATTGCTTTTGTGAAACTTGTGCGGAAATGGCAAAACTAATTATAGCTAAAATCAAATGAAATCAAGATAATTAGTCGACAAAATGATTTCCCCTACAACACTATCAACAACACTGAGCTTAGTAAACACAAAGCTATCAATCGTTAACCAGTTTGAACTGGTTTTGCTGTTTTTAATACTCGTTTGCATCAACTCTAGTTGTTTCGATGTGACAACGATTGAAGAACATAAATCATTGGCACAGAGTTGAATTTTATGAAATGGAATTAAAACATTTTCTCAATTCATTTATGACCGACGCACATCATCAGCATATAAAGTTCCTACTGTTCCTTTTTTTGAGAGGGAGCGGCCGTAATCCACCACGCAGGGCCAGTGCGGATTGGTGGATGCCGCAGTTCTTCGAATTTTTGGTTCTACGACTAGGAGGTTTGGTTCTAGGAGTTTCTTCAAGTTGTTTTCTTTAATCGTTTTCAGACCAGTAGTAGTCTTGAAATAAATTACACAAAGTAAAGCGCCTGTCTGGGATTGAACCCACGACCCACCAGTGGGCCACTACTGTTCTAACTCTACTCTGTCTCTATGATCGCATAATGCAACAAAATGTAGGACTCTGGTTGGATCTTAGTCTATCTCCGATGCGTTGTGATTTCTGGTGAAGAGTCAAATGAAAGGCCGCGGTTGAAGATACTAACTGAAGATTTTCATTACACGTGTCTCATGGTGTGCAGCACTTTGATGTCGTGGTGTAGTAGCTATTTAGAAATTAAACCTAAAAATAATAACTTTACTTTGTATGGTTTTGATGCACTGTCACTATTTTATGAGCCCTTATTTAATGTATTTAATCGAACTTCTAATAATTTCCGTATTGCGCTCCTAAAAATATAATTGAACACTAATATAATGATAACACATCTTTTAATGAACCTCAAATCAAATAATTCTAATTTTGGGGTTCTAATGCCCGTTTTCACCATCGTTCCCTCAAACACTCCTTAACTAAGAGTCTCTTTACATAAGAGACTCCTTAAATCAGCCCCTTACCCATATGTTTTAGGACCATAAGTGTCCCTTAGGTGATGGTGAAAACGAAACTAACACTTAAAATTTCTTAAGGTCTCCCTAAATTTAAGGAACGATGGTGAAAACGGGCATAAAAGTACTAAGTAAGCAAGTAAATGCGTCCAACATGGATGTTCAACGCGGTTGGTCACAGTTTTAACCTAAGCTAACCTGCTTGGTCGGGATACCCTAACTTAGTTACTGGACTAGGCTAAGATGGGGTAACCAGACAATTTGGCTTATTAGTCGATTCGCACATACTTACTCGCCCGAAACAGCCCAATAGGCACATTTAAATAATATTATTTTTTCTATAGGTGACTCGCACGGAATTTATTTATTTGTGGGCTAGTCAACAACTCCAGAAATATGTATAGGTACAGCATAACATAAAATAACATAATCAGCCTATAATGTTCCCACTGGTGGGACACAGGCCTCCTCTCGGTGAGAGGGAGTGGGCCGTAATCCACCACGCGGGCCCAGTGCGGGTACAGCAATTGGCACATTTTTAATTTAAAAATAAATAAACAAATAAATAATTTATTTTGGACCAAACACTTGTACATGTACATATCATAAACCTGCCAAACTGCGTGACAGTTTATCGGCAGGATTAGCGCTCGTCTTAAATATTTGGTATCGACAATCTGATTAAACATCTAAGTAGGTAAATACAGATACTTTAAATGGATGGGACGGTTAGAAGATTTAACAGCAGCCATTTAATGCAATAAAGTGTAGAAAAAAGGGCATTAGCGCGCAGAGTGATAAGAATTAAATATTATAGAACGTGGACTTTTTTCTTAACTTCGAGCGAGTCACCTATAAAAAAATATTATAATTTAAATTCGTGCGAATCGACTGCGTTTTCTCAGTGTGTTGCAACATAATGTAAGAAAAGGCCAGAAAGTCAAAAAGAGGCTCAATTATTTAAAAAATGTATGCATCATAAGCGCAAAAAGTTTTTAGAGATTTATTAATTTAAAAAAGTGTCTAACATTAGGAGATAAATATGTTTATAGAGAATCACTTGAATATTTTCCTTTTTTATTTATCTATCTTACTTGTCTTCCAGTTTTTGGAATGACGGTGACGTGTAGTTGACTTAGATTATCTATAGGTGCCGTATAATACTTGAATTGTTCTATGAAGGATGTGACTGAAAGGTTTAAGAAAAAGACAGAGCTTGATGTGTGTTTTTAATGTAAGTGTCACAATATAGAGTTTTGTATGTAAGCCACTCTAAAAATACTTTTAAAATTGGTAATAAAGTCATCATTAAAATATATATTGACAATAACTAACAACACTCGTTACAATAACAATCACACGTTACAATATTTATTGTAATATTTACACACTTGTGCTATATATTATAAGATTCAAAGTCCTGACTGACTGATAGGTATATTAACGCACAGCCTAAACCGCTGGTCCTAGAGACATTAAATTTGGAGGGTGTATTTTTTGTGAAGATTTTGTATCCACTAAGAAAGAGTTTTTTTCGAAATTCCACCCCTAAGAGGGTGAATGGGGGAGGGTGAAATTACTCACGGACGAAGTCGCGGGCCGAAGCTAGTTCACATAATTATTATGAACATTGAATATAATCATAATATTTCTTGCAACTAGCTATTGGGTTTAATTTATAAAGTGCTTTAAATTTTGAGTTTGAGTAATTACTTACAAAATGATACTCTTAAAATACACGGATACACAATCGTCAGTTGGTCAAAGTCGATAATCGATAATTAACATCTTAATTCATGACTTAAAAACGACTCGACCCTCGACATTACTAGTATAACCGATGAATAATAATAATCCCTTAAAGAAAGAAAACGAAATTCCGTACAAGCTTTCGTCCCGTAATTATTTAACTCAAATAGGACATGAAAGTTCGTGTTTCTTGCCGATGGGAAATTCCATTAGGCACACGGCCTGTCTAAGTATAAAAGCTTTTGATCTGCAATATAGCGATAATATTGATGATACAGAAGGACAAGAAGCTGAGCATTGAGTACATGCTAAGCAGCTTAGTATGCCAACCTGTGAAGCACAGAGGACGATGCTCCAGTAGTTGCAGCAACTGTTGTATTTCACAGCGACTGCGTTCATCTGCAAGAAATAAATGTGAGTGATTCTCTTGGCTGTAATAATCTACTTTCATCAAAAAACCCTGTTACCTCGGACTACTAAGCTTATGCAATAAGCTTAATTATTATAACTAAACCTAAAACTGTTTTAGAGCGATTACAACCCAGTTATAGGTTTCTTAGAGTTATGTAAACTCTAGGAATTATCGTTCAAAATTGAACAACAACCATAAACATTTAGTAAGGTTTAATTGAAAACTAACCAACTAAAATTTTACCAAATTAAGTAAAGCTTAAGAAAATACACGTGAAGATTAAGAATCTAAAAACCTGCAAGCAATATTTACTTGTGCAACGTATTCTCTTCTTAATACACATAACTTTGATATCTCTTATGTTATCAGCTGTCAAATCCAACGCTACGGCAGCCACAGTGAGATATAAGACTGGATGCCCGGCAAGGGATAACAAGTCGAAACTGACAAGTGCGACTGCGCCCTAAAAATACACAAAAGTTTTACTAGGGTCAACGGTATGTCAGAAGTACACTTAGCATAATCAGCCCTATAATGCCTGCTCGGACACACGCCTCTTCTCAGTAAGAAGGAGTGAGCCCTAATCCACCACGCGGGCCCAGTGCCCAGTAACAGGGGGTTGGTGGATGTCACATGTCCTCGAAGTTTTGGTTCAAGGACATGCCAGTTTCCTCACGATATTTTCCTTCACCGTTTTGAGAGGAGTGGGGATGACATAATTGACACCAATCAAAATGCCCGGGTACCTACGACCTACACCTCGTAAGTCGCTCCCGCTTACACTGTACCATCACTGCTCACTCACGTAGTACTTTGAGTTACGAAAGCCGCTTTAACTGCTACGACTTTTCAAGGGGAAACTGTTAGGTTCTATTGACGTGTGGTTGACTACGATGATCCCAACCGGTAGGTTCCTACAGACGGCATGGGGACGGTTCGGAGGATCATACCTTTTCCATGGAGAACTCTCCACCCTGTTACTTCATCAGCAACAAAAAATCTTAATAATACTTACAGGTTGTTTAAGTTTTACTAGTTTCAAAGAGATATCGTATGTCGCTGTGGCTATTGCGCACAATACATTCATCAGAGTCTGAAAAATATAAGGAAGATCATGAGAAGTATTGAGTAAATAGTAATTAAAATTCAGATCGATTAGGTAATCACCATTTGGGTCACAGGACGTCTAACATTTCTTAGATTCTCTTCAAGGGCCACGTACATCTGTATGAGCCTGTTTACATCTAACCTATTTGGAAACGGATGGTTTAACAAATCCGATTCCAAAGCCATTTTTACTACTTTTGTGCGATAATATAGCATACCGAAGCACATGCAAATAGTGGACCTTCCCATTTGAAGAGCGCAGATGAAAGTAAATAGGTGAAAATATTCTCCAGGATATAAATTGTGAGCGTGTAAATTTACAACAAAACAAATTACTAAAGAGTGCATAATGCATATTAAAGATAAAATCTCTAATTTTCGGTAAAGTTTCTTTGCACCAGGGATACTATCAATCGTATACAAATATTTATAGCATGAAAAGATGTGTTCATCTTTTGTTTGGAGTGAAATAAAAAAGTAAAATAAATACTCTACGTCCACCAAACATCTGCGATAAAAATAACTGTCTATAGGTAAAAAGAGTCGATAAATAAAAAAAAGAGATACTACAAAGATGGGGTATAGTTTTGAAAGTAGACGTGCGCCGAATGTAGATTGAAAGTTTTGCCTATAACCCACAATAAAACGATGGTACATTGTGGGTCTCATATTGCACACAAGACTATTTTCGATCATTATTTATTAATTTTTATTTGTCAGAATTCGTGTAGGAGTAATATTGCCACTAGTCAGCTTACGTCAAAAGTATTACAGAATGCGTTCACACACGGAGACCGCGATGGCAGTAATGAGGGGTTTAATTTTCTTCAGAATCGATTTTACCTACAAATTTTAATTAAAATTTTTAAATAAAAATAGTTCCTCTACAATTTCGTCGATATGCATCGTGTAACCTTTAATTACTTACCTAACCGTTCCGCTAGACTACAATACTGAAATGAAAATAGAAGCTCGTGACTAAATTAGCTTTGTTTTTTGAAACATAACATAATATCACGCATGTTTACCCCGAAGGGTTAGGCAGAGGTGTACCTCTACAAGGCGGCAGGGACATCGACGCGTAAACTGAAACCATGAATTCAGAATTAGCTGCTTCATAGAAAAGTACAATACCAATGCGGTCAAAATGTATGTAAAATCTAATTCTTTTTTTGAAACGACGAATAATTTTAACGTAGGGGTTCATACTTAATCATGTATTGAATCTATGGTAACAGGTTGCGCGTCGATGTCCCCGCCACCCTGTATAGTAAACCTATATTTCACCAATGTTTAAGTCCCATGTAATAAGGGGTGACCCTATTGTAGCATTGGCAATTTTGCGAAACTTGTACAGAAATAGCAAAACAGACCGCAAAACAAATTATAGCCAAAATCAAATGAAATCAACGGTTCACTAATGTTTTACCAAAACTCCATTGACAAATTTTTAGTTTACAACCAACGTTTCGCATACTATTTATTCCACAAACAACTCATTCCGCAAATGTTATATTTTATAAACACTCGCTTTACAAACATTTATTTGACAAATGCTTTTCTTTAGAAACGTTTCGGATGATATTTAATCATTTATACATTTTTCATTTAATATTTAGATTCTTTTGGAAAAATCACGTTTATACAAAATATAATTTTATAATACACTAGCGACTGCATTAAAATCCGGTGGGTAGTTTAAAAGATCTAAACTTACAGACACCGGGAGCGACTTTGTTTTATACTATGTAAAGATTTTCTAAACCAGACACAAAGTGATCATGACGGTATTTTCCATTTGGGTCAAATAATTTACAGGCAAGTATTTTTTCTATATAATCTAGTCGTTTCTGGCACTCGCCGGCCGCTGCCGCGGCACCGCTCGTTTCGCTCGCTCGGCTCGTGCGTCCATGGTCACAGTTTTAACCTAACCTAACCGAACCATTTTTTTTTAATTATTAACCTAATCTAACTAGTTCGGTTCCGGTTAGCCCACTAAAAATAGTAAAGAATGAGTTTTAGGAAATTGCGTAATAAAAAATGAATTGTTTGTCAAATAACAAGCTATTAAACAAAAGTTTATCGGGTAATTGGTTCACTAATGTTTTACCAAAACTCCATTGACAAATTTTTAGTTTACAACCAACGTTTCGTATTCTATTTATTTCACAAAAACAACTCATTCCGCAAATATTTTATTTTATAAACACTCGCTTTACAAACATTTATTTGGCAAATGCTTCTCTTTACAAATGTTTCGGATGATATTTAATCATTTATACATTTCTTTTGAAAAAATCACGTTTATACAAACTATCATTTTATAATATACACTGCATTAAACAGACTGCATTAAAATACGTTGCGTAGTTTAAAAGATCTAAGCTTACAGACAGCGGGAGCTACTTTGTTTTATACTATGTAAAGATTTTCTAAACCAGACACGAAGTGATCATGACGGTATTTCCATTTGGGTCAAATAGTTTACAGGCAAGTATTTTTTTCTATATAATCTAGTCGTTTCTGGCACTCGCCGGCCGCTGCCGCGGCACCGCTCGCTTCGCTCGCTCGGCTCGTGCGTAGGGGGTCACAGTTTTAACCTAACCTAACCAAACCAATTTTTATAATAATTAACTTATTCTAACTAGTTCGGTTCCGAGTAGCCTACTAAAAATAACCTATTTTTTTTTCTATTAGCGCAAGTCGTTTCTGGCGCCCATATTTTGTGTAAAAGTATTTTTTTTCTATATAATCTAGTCATTTCTGGCACTCGCCGGCCGCTGCCGCGGCACCGCTCGCTTCGCTCGCTCGGGTCGTGCGTAGGGGTCACAGTTTTAACCTAACCTAACCTAACAATTTTGTTTTAAATAATTAACCTAATCTAACTACCTACTTCGGTTCCGGGTAGCCCACTAAAAATAGCCTCTTTTTTCTATTAGTGCAAGTCGATGAAAGAATGAGTTTCATTTTTAGGAAATTGCGTAATAATAAGTCAATATGTAAAACGTTTTTATCCCAAACGTTTTTTTATAAGATAAAATGAATTGTTTGTCAAATAACACGTTATTAAAGAAAAGTTTATCGGGTAATTATTTTGTAAAGTGAATTATTTGGCAAACTTGTTGTTGTGTAATGATGAAATAACAAATCATGTTTTTGCCAATCGTTGCTTGTCAAGTAAAAATTTGTAAATTATTTTTTGGTAAACTGACAGGGCACCCGGGTAATTATTTTGTAAAGTGAATTTTTTGGAAAACTTGTTGTTGTATAATGATGAAACGACAAATCATGTTTTTGCCAATCGTTGTTTGTCAAGTAAAAATTTGTAAATAAATTTTTGGTGAACTGACAGGACACCGAAATCAACATAATTACTCGACAAAATGATTTCCTCTACAACACTATCAACAACACTTTTTTTTTATGGATGGGAAATCATCTAATGACTCCTCCCGCTCTGGGTGGAGTGGAAGGGACTGTCAGACTCTTACTGACTAAAACCCACCGTGTTCCTTCCTTAGCCCTTTATGTTCCGGGGCAGCAGTAACCCTTTCGGACAATCCCGCTACCCCGGCAGGACTATCAACAACACTGGGCTTTGTAAACACAAAGGTATCAATAATTAACCGGTTTGAACTGGTTTTCGTTTTTATTTCGTTTGTTTGCTTCAAATCAAGTTGTATCGTTTTGACAACAACGTTCGATGTTCGATGTATAATAATAAAATTAAATGAGACCATTTCCTCCATTCATTTATGATCGAATACACACATTATATATTCTTACATCGAGCATATAACATTACAAGTGTCTCATGGCGGTGTATGTAGCCATCACTTTGTGTCGGTAAAAAAATAGCACAACCGGAAATAACTATACCTATAGGAAGATTTTTATATCACCATCCAAATTTTTACATGGTGTTCTACCCATGAATATGAACAACTTTCACTATGGGACCAACTCTAAAATCACGAAAAAAAAATCTGCTGTTTAATACATAAACTCAATAGATACCTACCTGACTAAAATGTATGAAACAGCTGATTTTTTTTTCGTGATTTTAGAGTTGGTCCCATAGTGAAAGTGGTTCATATTCATGGGTAGACCACCCTGTAAAAATTTGGATGGTGATAAAAAAAATATTCCTGTATAGCACAAGTACATATGTTGTAAATCTGAAGTTCAGGTAAACTATCGAGTTTATTGTATGTGTGAAGAATGACAAGACATCAAAACAAAAAAAATAGTACACACAGAAAGGCATAGATGGTATTATTGTCAAGATCCAGCTGATTTTTGACCCCATAGGAAAGTTGTTCATTATGATGCGTACGAAGAAGAGTCTAACAAATCAGATTTTTTTGATACAACACAATAATTTAACCATCACGGAATAAACCACTGAACGACTCATTCCTATAGATACAAATTAATTAAACCTTTTACCAGAACTATAACAAAAGGTACCCACACGGAATGCTAAAATAACTTTGATAAAATATTCACATACACAAGGCAAGGGACTTGTCGGCCAAATTCCTGGAAGGGGAATGAAGAATTTATTGGACACCTTCCATTTCAATTTGCGAACACCGAGTAGAGATGGTGTCATTTCGGTCCGGTCTCCTCTCTTGAGAATTTGGACAGTGACGGCAGGAAACGAAGTTACACGAAAGGTTTCGTTGTGAATCGGTTTTAACATTCCATTTCTAAACCTTTATGGCAATAAGTCAGTTAAACTGTTAAATGCCGTTATTATAAACGTAAATGTTAGGTCTCACTTAGGCTCTCTGTTAGGTGAAGAATTTAATTTGCACCTTCTTTCGTACTAATACTTATTATAAAATAATGTGAAAGCAACTCTGTCTGTATGTCTGACTGTCTACGCCACGCCTATACCACTGAAGTGATCGTTTTGTTGACGGATTTGTTGTCTGGGACATGGAGAAGGTCGTACTTAGTCTAATTTTTATCATGTATTGAAAAATTATGAAACTCAAAATACACACAGATGATGTCCCGGGCAATGGCTAGTACAAAACAATTAAAATGAATGAATGAATTGCACCGATCCCAGCATGGTTAAACCAGACTCGATTAATCGAATGAACCCCAAGATTCGCACTAGCTCCTGTAGCCTCATGTTCATGGTGCTACAGCGATCATTGCATATCAAGGAATAGACCGGGGGCCGCGGTAATGGTAGGGTAGACGTGCCCGTAGGATAGGTAAGGATTTAAGAGCCTACCGGATATACATCCTAGAGTAAGCATTGGACTAGTGGAGAGATGGGTAATTATATCTATGGATGGGCATCTTTTAGTGACCTTGCCGCCAAGTTGGTTAAGGTCGAGCTTCATCGTTGAGTTTTTTGGCGGGGTTCTACTGTTTTCTCGGTTCTTATGTCGTCGCTCTGCTGTGTTGTGTTAGATGTTGCTGTTTTCAATGTCATCGTCGGAAGTTTCGCTACTATCCGTTTCCGGTTTTTTGTAAATCTCGCTAGCAGCAATCTTGATCTTACCTCTGTCTTCCGCTATATCCATCCAAATTTAAATTGTTTATGTTGACCATAACGAAAAGATCGACGCATCTCTTCTGAAACTTTTACAAAAGTTACTTAATTACTAAAACAAATAACATGGGAACTCGTTTTAGAATTTAATTGAACCCTAAACTTCAATACATAATTAGTTTAACTCCACGTTAAATAAAACTAAAAACTGTTTTCAGGAGCTACATTAGAAACTTTGTACCCTTCACTGCCGCTAAAGTGTTGGCCTCTATTCAATTACTTATTTAAAATTAATGGATCGCCATCTAGCACCGATTAGTTTCTAGATAGGATACCTACTGAATAAGTTAAACCTATTTTGTTTCGCAGGCATATTAGAAAGTAAATGACTATTAAGAAAACTTTAAATAAATGTAGACATAATCATAATTGTCGCGCAATAGCGGTCATTGACTTACAACCGTACTTAGTTTATTGTTTGGTTTCCTACAGAGAGATATTAGAGAAAGGGCAATGATCGCTATTGCCATGCTAAAACGTAACTAGAAACGTCAAGAAGAATCCGTTTGAAAGCAAGCATTTTGCTAAAAGTAAATTAGAACGATTATGTTCATGGCAAGTAATTAAACGGAAAGAAGTATAGAGGTATGAGTAGCAGAGTGTAAAATTCACTCATACTCTTTAGAAAAGGGATCATCAGACCAGACGGCTGTCGTGTCTGGTGGGCAACTGCCTGACGATTGATGTCGGGACGTTGTAAATATGCTAGTTGCGCGGTAAATTCTGCTTGCGCGATGCAAGATTATGTGGGACGTCCATAGAAATGTAAAAAACAGGAGAAGTGGCAAGGGGGCGTGTCTGTGTCCACGCGCCATGAGCAAATTAAGCCTGTACTCCGCAAATGGCCGTCTCCGCGAACTAGTGCGATTTCGACATGTGAGTGAACTTAGCAAATCATTGTCCAGCAGATCAAAAATAAATATGAGTTCTTTTCGCATGCAGCTGAGTTCTACAGTTCCTGATACTTTTTAGAAATAGTTCTGGCGTTTTTACATTAAAAAAGTCAATTGGCAAAATGATCTGCTAACTTCCCGTAGCAGATCATTTGCAGCAGATCAAAAACAAATTTGAGTTCTTCTCGCATGCGGCTGAGTTCTACAGTTCCTGATACTTTTTACAAATAGTTCTGGGGTTTTTACATTAAAAAAGTCAATTGGCAAAATGATCTGCCAACTTCCCGTAGCAGATCATTTTGCAGCAGATCAAAAATAAATGTGAGTTCTTTCGCATGCGGCTGAGTTCTACAGTTCCTGATACTTTTTACAAATAGTTCTGGCGTTTTTACCTTAAAAAAAGTCAATTGGCAAAATGATCTGCCAACTTCCCGTAGCAGCAGATCAAAAACAAATGTGAGTTCTTCTGACAATCGGCTGATTTCTACAGTTCCTGATACTTTTCAGGAATAGATCTGAACTCACGTCCACTTTTGTGAAAGGCTAGAACTCTTTCGTTTTTCACAGGTTCGCATCAGACCTGCAATCTAAAACTCGATTCGAATCCAGAACTCACGCTAGAGTGCCAGCAGATCATGTTTGAACGTTCGAAAAGGCGAAAAATAATATTTTAATCCTTTCAAATGATAGTGAAACTTTTCAAATCATAGTGAAAGGCTAGAACTCTTTCGTTTTTCACAGGTTCGCATCAGACCTGCAATCTAAAACTCGATTCGAATCCAGAACTCACGCTAGAGTGCCAGCAGATCATGGTTGAACGTCCGAAAAGGCGAAAAATAATATTTTAATCCTTTCAAATCATAGTGAAAGGCTAGAACTCTTTCGTTTTTCACAGGTTCGCATCAGACCTGCAATCTAAAACTCGATTCGAATCCAGAACTCACGCTAGAGTGCCAGCAGATCATGGTTGAACGTTCGAAAAGGCGAAAAATAATATTTTAATCCTTTCAAATCATAGTGAAACTTTTCAAATCATAGTGAAAGGCTAGAACTCTTTCGTTTTTCACAGGTTCGCATCAGACCTGCAATCTAAAACTCGATTCGAATCCAGAACTCACGCTAGAGTGCCAGCAGATCATGGTTGAACGTTCGAAAAGGCGAAAAATAATATTTTAATCCTTTCAAATGATAGTGAAACTTTTCAAATCATAGTGAAAGGCTAGAACTCTTTCGTTTTTCACAGGTTCGCATCAGACCTGCAATCTAAAACTCGATTCGAATCCAGAACTCACGCTAGAGTGCCAGCAGATCATGGTTGAACGTTCGAAAAGGCGAAAAATAATATTTTAATCCTTTCAAATCATAGTGAAACTTTTCAAATCATAGTGAAAGGCTAGAACTCTTTCGTTTTTCACAGATTCGCATCAGACCTGCAATCTAAAACTCGCTTCGAATCCAGAACTCACGCTAGAGTGCCAGCAGATCATGGTTGAACGTTCGAAAAGGCGAAAAATAATATTTTAATCCTTTCAAATCATAGTGAAACTTTTCAAATCATAGTGAAAGGCTAGAACTCTTTCGTTTTTCACAGATTCGCATCAGACCTGCAATCTAAAACTCGATTCGAATCCAGAACTCACGCTAGAGTGCCAGCAGATCATGGTTGAACGTTCGAAAAGGCGAAAAATAATATTTTAATCCTTTCAAATCATAGTGAAACTTTTCAAATCATAGTGAAAGGCTAGAACTCTTTCGTTTTTCACAGGTTCGCATCAGACCTGCAATCTAAAACTCGATTCGAATCCAGAACTCACGCTAGAGTGCCAGCAGATCATGTTTGAACGTTCGAAAAGGCGAAAAATAATATTTTAATCCTTTCAAATGATAGTGAAACTTTTCAAATCATAGTGAAAGGCTAGAACTCTTTCGTTTTTCACAGGTTCGCATCAGACCTGCAATATAAAACTCGATTCGAATCCAGAACTCACGCTAGAGTGCCAGCAGATCATGGTTGAACGTTCGAAAAGGCGAAAAATAATATTTTAATCCTTTCAAATCATAGTGAAACTTTTCAAATCATAGTGAAAGGCTAGAACTCTTTCGTTTTTCACAGATTCGCATCAGACCTGCAATCTAAAACTCGATTCGAATCCAGAACTCACGCTAGAGTGCCAGCAGATCATGGTTGAACGTTCGAAAGTTTGTATGAAAGTCCGTCAGTTTTAAAGTTAGGATCTTCAAATTTTGTGTTTAGGCTGACGATTGAAAATTAATTTATACGTGTCTCAGCGTTCTTGAATATTCTACCCCCAAAGGGTTAAAAAGGGGGATGAAGTTGTGTATGTGAAAGTCCGTCAGTTTTAAAGTAAGGATCTTCAAATTTTGTGTTTAGGCTGACGATTGAAAATTAATCTATACGTGTCTCAGCGTTTTTGATAATTCCACCCCCAAAGGGTTAAAACGTTGGATGAAGTTCTGTATGAAAGTCCGTCAGTTTTAAAGTTAGGATCTTCAAATGTTGTGCTTAGGCTGATGATTGAACATTAATTTATACGTGTCTCAGCGTTTTTGATAATTCCACCCCCAAAGGGTTAAAAAATGGGATGAAGTAGTGTACGTGAAAGTCCGTCACTTTTAAAGTTAGGATCTTCAAATTTTGTGTTTAGGCTGACGATTGAAAATTAATTTATACGTATTTCAGTGTTTTTGAATATTCCACCCCAAAGGGTTAAAAAGGGGGATAAAGTTGTGTTTGAAAGTCCGTCAGTTTTAAAGTTAGGATCTTCAAGTGTCATGTTTAGGCCGACAGTTGAAAATTAATTTTTACGTGTCTAAGCGTTTTTAATAACTCCACCCCCAAAGGCTTAAAAAGGGGGAAGAAATTGTGTATGTAAAAGTCCGTCAGTTTTGAAGTTAGGATCTTCAAATTTTGTGTTTAGGCTGACGATTGAAAATTAATTTATACGTGTCTCAGCGTTCTTGAATATTCTACCCCCAAAGGGTTAAAAAGGGGGATGAAGTTGTGTATGTGAAAGTCCGTCAGTTTTGAAGTTAGGATCTTCAAATGTTGTGCTTAGGCTGATGATTGAAAATTAATTTATACGTGTCTCAGCGTTTTTGATAATTCCACCCCCAAAGGGTTAAAAAATGGGATGAAGTAGTGTACGTGAAAGTCCGTCACTTTTGAAGTTAGGATCTTCAAATTTTGTGTTTAGGCTGACGATTGAAAATTAATTTATACGTATTTCAGTGTTTTTGAATATTCCACCCCAAAGGGTTAAAAAGGGGGATAAAGTTGTGTTTGAAAGTCCGTCAGTTTTAAAGTTAGGATCTTCAAGTGTCATGTTTAGGCCGACAGTTGAAAATTAATTTATACGTGTCTAAGCGTTTTTAATAACTCCACCCCCAAAGGCTTAAAAAGGGGGAAGAAATTGTGTATGTGAAAGTCCGTCAGTTTTGAAGTTAGGATCTTCAAATTTTGTGTTTAGGCTGACGATTGAAAATTAATCTATACGTGTCTCAGCGTTTTTGATAATTCCATCCCCAAAGGGTTAAAAAGGGGGATGAAGTTGAGTATGTGAAAGTCCGTCAGTTTTAAAGTAAGGATCTTCAAGTTTTGTGTTTAGGCTGGCGATTGAAAATTAATTTATACGTGTCTCAGCGTTTTTTATAATTCCACCCCCAAAAGGTTAAAAAGGGGATGAAGTTGTGTATGAAAGTCCGTCAGTTTTAAAGTTAGGATCTTCAAATATTGTGTTTAGGCTGAAGATTAAAAATTAATTTACACGTGTCTCAGTGTTTTTAAATATTCTACCCCCAACGGGTTAAAAAGGGGGATGAAGTTTTCTATGAAAGTCCGTCAGTTTTAAAGATAGGATCTTCAAATTTTGTTTCTAGGCTGTCGATTGAAAACTAATTTACACATGTCGCAGCGATTTTGATAATTCCACCCCAAAAGGGTTAAAAAGGGGGATGGAGTTGTGTATGAAAGTCCGTCAGTTTTGAAGTTAGGATCTTCAAATTTTGTGTTTAGGCTGATGATTAAAAATTAATTTATACGTGTCTCAGTGTTTTTAAATATTCCACCCCCGAAGGGTTAAAAGGGCGATGAAGTTGTGTATGTGAAAGTCCGTCACTTTTAACGTTAGGATCTTCAAGTTTCGTGGTTAGGCTGACGATTGAAATTTGACGGTCTGATGCGGACCTGTGAAAAACGAAATAGTTCTAGCCTTTCACTATGATTTGAAAAGTTTCACTATGATTTGAAAGGATTAAAATATTACTTTTCGCCTTTTCAAACGTTCAACCATGATCTGCTGGCACTCTAGCGTGAGTTCTGGATTCGAATCGAGTTTTAGATTGCAGGTCTGATGCGAACCTGTGAAAAACGAAAGAGTTCTAGCCTTTCACTATGATTTGAAAGGATTAAAATATTATTTTTCGCCTTTTCGGACGTTCAACCATGATCTGCTGGCACTCTAGCGTGAGTTCTGGATTCGAATCGAGTTTTAGATTGCAGGTCTGATGCGAACCTGTGAAAAACGAAAGAGTTCTAGCCTTTCACTATGATTTGAAAAGTTTCACTATGATTTGAAAGGATTAAAATATTATTTTTCGCCTTTTCGAACGTTCAACCATGATCTGCTGGCACTCTAGCGTGAGTTCTGGATTCGAATCGAGTTTTAGATTGCAGGTCTGATGCGAACCTGTGAAAAACGAAAGAGTTCTAGCCTTTCACTATGATTTGAAAAGTTTCACTATCATTTGAAAGGATTAAAATATTATTTTTCGCCTTTTCGAACGTTCAAACATGATCTGCTGGCACTCTAGCGTGAGTTCTGGATTCGAATCGAGTTTTAGATTGCAGGTCTGATGCGAACCTGTGAAAAACGAAAGAGTTCTAGCCTTTCACAAAAGTGGACGTGAGTTCAGATCTATTCCTGAAAAGTATCAGGAACTGTAGAAATCAGCCGATTGCCAGAAGAACTCACATTTGTTTTTGATCTGCTGCTACGGGAAGTTGGCAGATCATTTTGCCAATTGACTTTTTTTAAGGTAAAAACGCCAGAACTATTTGTAAAAAGTATCAGGAACTGTAGAACTCAGCCGCATGCGAAAGAACTCACATTTATTTTTGATCTGCTGCAAAATGATCTGCTACGGGAAGTTGGCAGATCATTTTGCCAATTGACTTTTTTAATGTAAAAACCCCAGAACTATTTGTAAAAAGTATCAGGAACTGTAGAACTCAGCCGCATGCGAGAAGAACTCAAATTCGTTTTTGGTCTGCTGCAAATGATCTGCTACGGGAAGTTAGCAGATCATTTTGCCAATTGACTTTTTTAATGTAAAAACGCCAGAACTATTTCTAAAAAGTATCAGGAACTGTAGAACTCAGCTGCATGCGAAAAGAACTCATATTTATTTTTGATCTGCTGGACAATGATCTGCTAAGTTCACACACATGATTTCGACCGTGATCGTGGTAAAATATGAAAATGCCGAGTTGTTCAGTGGTTTCCTGCAAAAACCGAAGTCAAAATAAAAACTTCGTATCTCACGGAATCACTTACCATATGTAAGTAAAAGTATTTTCCTGTATTTGTCATAAAAATCATAAAAAAACAACAAATCGTAAAATATTCCTTGCTTTTACTACGTTATTTTTGTTTTCAAATATCGCAGCGGCTGTACTATTTTTGCAGCAAATACATTGCTCCTTAACCACTACCTTAAGGATTTCGCTAAGCGACTCGACAAGCAATGTAAAAATAACAAAACGATAATTTATTTATGCGGAGCGTCGCATGGTACGGCCGCTGTGTCTAGTCTTGCGGCGAGATAGTGATGTAATTGGTAATGTCCACTAACGTAGGCTATCGACAACAATGTCGATTGCCCAACGAATATATTGCTATTATAGTTAATTTTTCAATTTGTCAACCGTTTTAACCCGGTTTATAGAAGACCTGACAAGATGACGTTTAAATCCGGATGGTAGACCCTTGAGAAGATGTAAAATAATATTAACTTTTTTATTTACTTCAATTTTTTTTTAGCTACATTTTATTGATTTATAATATAATATGCTCTGGACATATCGTTTTTTATTTATTTTATTTTCATGACCGTACATTATTTTTAGTACAATAATGAATGGAAGAATCGATAATTTTCCGATTTAGTCAATCACTAGCGTATATGTAAAATAAATTGCTTTTGCACAGCACAACGATAGCGACAGATGTTCTTGTGTGAGTAAGTTGTACGGTGCTTGGTAAATGCACGCTGTGTATGACGAGTTAAGGTTTATAATTGATTGTGTAGTACGTTCTGATTTATGAATTGCAAGTGTGTGCGCGACTTTGTATCTATTGCTTTTACTGAATTACATGTGTAGTAGTGGCGCGGTGGTGGGGCCAACCTAGCGACATCGGGTTCTGATACATTTTCAACTACCGGGCATATCTCCTTCTTTCATATATCTATGGGGACGTCAGTATGATGCGTAGTTTGCATGTAGCGGTATAGATGCCGCTACAGAAGATTAAGATTCTACTTAAAACTTCCACTTATCTCATTAGCATTTTTTAAGAAAGCCAATTTATATCTAGAGCAAACTATTATTATACTAAAATACTTTTTAATATCCATAATTCCAATTTCATAATGAATACAATACACTCTCAAGTTAGCAATGTAGCTGTAATTTATTATGAGAAAAACCAAATAAAAGTAAATAAAGAAAATATAATCGTGAAAGTAAAGTAAGTAAAAAAAAATCAGCTGTTCCCTACATTTATGTTCGTATACCTAACTCGTCAAAATGTAGGGAACAGCTGATTTTTTTTTCGCGATATCATGTTTGTTCCCATATTAAAAGTTGTTCGTAATGATGAGTACAATCTGTACCAGTGACTTATGTTTGTTATTCTTCAAACGTTGTCTCATCGAAACAACTAGATTTGATGCAAACAAGTGATAAAAACACAAAAACCAGTTCAAACTGGTTAACGATTGATAGCTTTGTGTTTACTAAGCTCAGTGTTATTGATAGTGTTGTAGAAGAGATCATTTTGTTGACTAATTATTTTGATTTCAGCTATAATTAGTTTTGCCATTTCCGCACAAGTTTCACAAAAGCAATGGTAATAGGGTCGCACCCTATTATTACATGGGACTTAAAAATTGGTGAAATAAAGGTGTACTATACAGGGTAGCAGGGACATCGACGCGCAACCTGTTACCATAGATTCAGTACTTCATTATAACAGCATTTTTTTTTTATTAACGTAGGGGCGTTAAAATTATTCAAAGGTTCAAAAAAAAATTCTTGTTACATACATTTAGACCGCGTAGGCCACACTTTTCTATGAAACAGCTGATTCTGAATAAACCTCTGCCTAACCCTTCGGGGTAAACATGCGTGATGTTATGTTATGTTTCACAAAACAAAGCTAATATAGTCACGAGTTTCTATTTTCATTTCATTATATATTATATTAATGTAGTCTAGCAGGACGGTTAATTACTGGTTACATGATGCATATCGACGAAATTGTAGAGGAACTATTTTTATTTCCAATTTTTTATTGAAATTTGTAGGTAAAATCATTCTGAAGAAAATTAAACTCCTCATTACTGTCATCGAGTTCTCCGTGTGTAAACGCATTCTGTAATACTTCTGACGTAAGCTGACTAGTGACAATATTAATTCTACACGAATTCTGACAAATAAAAATTAATAAACAATTATCGAAAATAGTCTTGTGTGCAATATGAGACCCACAATGTACTATCGTTTTATTGTGGGTTATAGGCAAAACTTTCAATCTACATTCGGCGCACATCTACTTTCAAAACTGTACCCCATTGTTGTAGTGTCTTTTTTTTGTATTTACCCATTTTTCCTCGGTATAGACATTTCGTATCAGAGATGTTTGACGACCGTAGAGTATTTATTTTACGTTTTGATTTCATTCCAAACAAAAGATGAACACATATTTTCATGCTATAAATATTTGCATACGATTGATAGTATCCCTGGTGCAAAGAAACTTTACCGAAAATTAGAGATTTTATCTTTAATATCCATTATTTACCATATAGTAATACCTTTTGTTGCAATTGTCTATGGACACGCTCAGAAATTCTATTCTTTAGACTCTGGAAGATATTTTCAACTCTATTTTATCGTCTGCGCTGTTGGAATGGGAAGGTCTACTATTTGCATGTGCTTCAGTATGCTATATTATCGCACAAAAGTAGTAAAAATGGCTTTGGAATCGGATTTGTTAAACCATCCGCTTCGAAATGGGTTAGATGTAAACAGGCTCATACAGATGTACGTGATACTTGAAGAGAATCTAAGAAATGTCAGACGTCCTATGACCCTAATGGTGATTACCTAATCGATCTGAATTTTAATTACGATTTACTCAATACTTCTCATGATCTTCCTTATATATTTCAGACTGTAATTGGTGTATTGTCTGCAATAGCAAAAGAAACGAACGAGATCTATTTGAAACTGGCGAAATTTAAACAACTTGTAAGTATTATTTAGGTTTTTTGCTGATGGAGTAACTGAGTGCAGAGTTCCCCATTGAAAAGGTATGATCCTCCGAACCGTCCCCATGCCGTCTAAAGGAACCTACAGGTCGGAATCATCGAAGTCAACCACACGTCAATAGAACCTAATATTTTCCCCTTGAGATGTCGTAGCCGTTAATGCGGCTTTCGTATCTCGAGTGTAGGGACTAGGGACTGTAGGCACAGTGTAAACGGGCGCGACTTACGAGGTGCAGGTCGTAGGTACCCGGACATTTTGGTTGCTGTCAATATTATTTCATCCCCACTCCTCTCACAACGGTGAAGAAAAATATCGTAAGGAAACTGAACCAAAACTTCAAAGACATATGACATCCACCAACCCCCAACTGGGGCCGCGTGGTGGATTAGGGCTCACTCCTTCTCACTGAGAAGAGGCCTGTGTCCGAGCAGGCATTATAGGGCTGATTATGCTAAGTGTGCTGAGCTTATTTAAGAAACGGCTAAAATCCTTACTTGTGAACAAAGCATATTACAGTATTTCAGAATTCTTATCAGACAAAAATCTTAAGACAGAATGTTGACATGCTAATAAATTATATCTATTGTTGTTCTTGACATAAGTTTTGTATTTTGGCATTAGGATTATAATATTGACATCATTAGTATTGTATTTTTGACATCTGTATTGTATATTGACATTAGTATTGTATATTGACATAATTATTATTAGTCTTCATTTTATTTTGTTTTGTTTTTTGTTTTTTTGTGTTTTTTGACATTGGTTTCTATTGCTATTTATTATTAATTAATTTTTCAAAATGTGTCATTCCTTAATTTATTTTTTATTTTTATTGTCCATGCTTATTTTTAATTTTAACCACAAACATTTGTACGCCCGCTGGCTTAACATAGCGCATTATTCTATCTTTATAATAACATCATTATTGTAACCTATGTTCAACAAATTAATAAATGACTTATGACTTATGACTTATGTACTTCTGACATGCGGTTGACGCTAGTAAAACTTTTGTGTATTTTTAGGGCGCAGTCACACTCGACGGTTTCGACTTGTTATCCCTTGTCGGGCATCCAGTCTTATATCTCACTGTGGCTGCCGTAGCGTTGGATTTGACAGCTGATAACATAAGAGATATCAAAGTTATGTGTATTAAGAAGAGAATACGTTGCACAAGTAAATATTACTTGCAGGTTTTTGTATTTTTAATCTTCACGTGTATTTTCCTAAGCTTTACTTAATTTGGTAACATTTTGGTTGGTTAGTTTTCAATTAAACCTTACTCAATATTTATTTATGGTTGTTGTTCAATTTTGAATATTCATTCTTAGAGTTTATATGACTCTGAGAAACCTATAACTGGATTGTAGTCGCCAGTTTCAGGTTTAGTTATAATAATTAAGCTTATTGCATAAGCTTAGTGGTCAGAGGTAACAAGGTTTTTTGATGAAAGTAGATTATTACAGCCAAGAGAATCACTCACATTTATTTCTTGCAGACGAACGCAGTCGATGTGAAATACAACATTTGCTGCAACTACTGGAGCATCGTCCTCTGTGCTTCACAGGTTGGCATACTAAGCTGCTTAGCATGTACTCAATGCTCAGCTTCTTGTCCTTCTGTATCATCAATATTATCGCTATATTGCAGATCAAAAGCTTTTATACTTAGACAAGCCGTGTGCCTAATGGGATTTTCCATCGGCAAGAAACACGAACTTCCATACAAGCCTTCACCTCCTATTTGAGTTAAATAATTATGGGACGAAAGCTTGTACGGAATTTCGTCTTCTTTCTTTAAGGAATTATTATTATTCATCGGTTATACTAGTAATGTCGAGGGTCGAGTCGTTTTTAAGTCATGAATTAAGATGTTACTTATCGACTTCGACCAACTGGTGTCACTGGTGATTGTATATCCATGTATTTTATCATATTGTATGACCTCAAACTCAAAATTCGAAACATTTATTTAAATTAAACCAATTACAGGCACTTTTGACTTTTCAAGGAGTCGGTCAGTCACAAATATGGAGCCAGTAGCTAGTTGCATGAAAAATTATGATTATATTCGATGTTCATATTAATATTATCTATGTGTGTAAATATTATAATATAAATATTCTTACGTGTAATTGTGTAGTGTTGTTAGTTATTGTCAATCTAATTTATATTTGAGTGATTATTTTATTACTAATTCGATAAGTATTTTGAGAGTGACTTACATACAAAACCTTATATTGTGACACTTACTTACATTAAGAACACACATCAAGCTCTGTTTTTTTTTTTAAACCTCTCACTGAAATCCTTCCTAGAACAATTCTAATATTATATTGTATACGGCACCTGTAGATAACTTAAGTTAACTACACGTCATCGCAACTGGAAGACAAGTATGATAGGAAAAAAGGAAAATATTCAAGTGATTCTCTATAAACTTAATTATCGCCTAATGATAGACATTTTTTTAAATTAATAAACCTCTAAAAACTTTTTTTTCTGAAGGAAAATACATGAAAATATAGTGGCAACAAGTTTGCTTATTAAATTGTGGTTGTGACTGAACGCGCAGCACATCAATCCCATGGACTTATATCAAACCACGTTCAAGAAAGAGCTGTCAGTGTCAAAATTGTTGTTTAATATTGATACTGACAGCTCTTGAACGCGGTTTAGAAGTGAAGTGTGAAATACGTACTAAGTCACTGGGACATTACATCATGTCAAAATCACAAATAACTAAATTAAAAAAAAAAAGTTTAGCGGAACGAGTATTCTCAAACTCAAACTCAAAGCATTTATTTTAATTAAACCATTTACAGACACTTTTGAACTGTCAAGAAATTGGTCAGTCAAAAAAAATTAAGCTAGTTGCCCATTCCAAAGCGTAAGTACCTATGGAGAAGAACGGGCAAGAAATTCCATGGACTTTTAAATTATATTTTTACAAAAATATTAGTTGGGTTCCCTCTATCTGGCAGAATCTTGATGCTCCGAAATTTATTTGGCATAACACACTTGGCATAATCTTCTTTAAACGAATATTTTTAAGGCATAAAAATTATTTAACATAATTATTGTTTGGCCGAATGTTTATATGTCCGAATTTACAATGGCATACTTTTAAGATGGCAGAATTTTATTTGGCATAATTACCTTTGGCAGAGTTAAAACTCCGCATCATTTCGTTTAGCATAACGTTTATTTAGAGCGACGATTATTTGGTACAATTTCACTTGGCATACTATGAAGATGGCAGAATTTCATTTGGAATAATTTTATTAGGCATATTGCTATTTGTATAAAATAGCATTTTGAAACTTAATTAAAATCATCATCTACCTAGCCTTTTCCCAACTATGTTGGGGTCGGCTTCCAGTCTAACCGGATGCAGCTGAATACCAGTATTACCCTTAACCTGAATTGAAATAGTGAACCTTAATTAAAATATTGTCTTAAAAAGTTAATATGTTGTGGTACAAAAGTTAGTGACAGAAACGAATCGCTGCAATACCGACTCCACGTAGTCTTGTCTACCCTAACCCGAGAGTGTAATTTAAGCCCGCGTAGGCGCGGAGGGGCGAGGCGGCCCGCGAGTCGAGGAGCAGGTGGTTTTAACGCTCGCCAGCGCGGCCGAGGCTGAGCCGAAGCTGCGCTGGCGAGCGTGATACATCTGCGACGATAAACTCGCGTGGGTCCGCCGGAGCCTCGCAGCGCAGGAGCCGTGACAGAAACCATGCCCGCTGCATGTTGCATGCTCACTTGCATGCTGCATGCTTGCTTGCATGCTGCATGTTGCATGCTCACTTGCATGCTGCATGCTTGCTTGCATGCTGCATATATAAGTAAAAGTTCACCCATCACGACAATCGAGTCATAGTTATGGTATTTTTATTGCAAAATGAAATTCATAACATTACAATATGTAAAGCTGGAGGAGCATAAATTAAAGACAAAGATCTCTTTATCGTTTCAGTAATCCTTTATTTTATATTAACATATCATTTATTTTATAATATAACTGAAATACTACACTAGCCATGCAGCAGCCTTGCAAAAGTCTGCTGATGAATGATGGCAAGTTTTTTTATCAAAATTATTTATTTACAATGTTTTTTAGTCACTATTTAGAAATCTGGTACAAAAATACTAATTAAATTTGAACCAGATCTGTAAATGGTGACTGAAAAAGGTATGAATAGTACCACATTGAACATTGAAGTTCGAAAAAACGTTATCTATAGTTGTACTGCTTCGTGTAGTCATAGTGATTATTAACGGAAACATGTTTATGGATAAAAAAATATGTGGAAATTCCATTTTGGGAATTCATTCTATAATCGATATTGAAGTCTCCCATAACAATCAGACGAGAACATGATGAGGTTGCTGCCGTATATTGTTGTATTTATGCATTCTATTGCAACATTAATTGGAAATTGTGGTGACCTATAAACAGTTATCACTCTGACATTAAACATTTCACAATGCAAGCATTCACAATGACCGTTTGCAGCGCCTGGGTTATTTAAATAATATCTTTTACATGATCCATCTGTCACGGCATCCTTAAGATTGCGACGTACTATTATAATATAATATGACTAGCTGTTTGAAAAATGTTGTCCACTCCCCATACATAGAGATAAGTCGCGGTCATTACGGTAACTACAATTATGTTTATAATCACAATTTAAATTTAGGTTTTGATTCCCTTGCGAGTAGTTGCGAGTTTCAAAATATGCGGTATAAATGGTTGTACCTTTGCGTTTTTGCGTTGAATTAGAAATTTGTTTTATTTTCACAGCTTAAAGGCAATCAGACTTAAGTATTTGATATGAGTTTCAACTTGATATCTGTACGCGTTCATGAGGGAAGGGGTAGTAACATTAAAATTATTACAAATATTTTTATTATATGATGTAACTAAAAATTTACGGTTTTCGCAATTTTTCCTTTATCTGTGCTAAAAGACTTTGCTTCGTACCAAATTTCAAGATTCTGAGTTCACGGGAAGTACCCTGTAGGTTTTGATTCCCTTGCGAGTGTCGAAAATTTGGGGAAATTTGCGGCATAAACGGCTGTTTCTTTTGATTGCGTTGGCTTAGAAGTTTGATTTTTTCACAGCTCCAAGGGACAGTAAACCTGAGTATTTGATATGAATTCCAGCTTGATACCTCCACGCGTTCCTGATAAAAAGCGTCTTGACGGACAGACAGACAGACGGACGGACGGAGAACAAAGTGATCCTATAAGGGCTCCGTTTTTTCCTTTCGAGATACGGAACCCTAAAAAAGGAATATCCTTCCAAAACTGCACATCATCCTTATACATAGAATCATTTATTTGTATGTACTCGTATATTTATGTAAAGTCGTGGCCTCGTGGGGTTGAATAGATCACTGATTATGCATAAGGCATATCCGTCGAATCTCAAAGAGTATGTTGAGATGTCGTCAGTTCGTCAACCTTGCTATTTATACGTGTCACGTATTTTAACTTTCCTTCACGCCTGTTTTAACTTGTGGTATGAGGAGAATTGTAAGTGGTGTTCAACATGAGTGTTTGTGTAGGTGTTTATGTGTACTAAAGTATTGATTTCTTTTCTAATCACAGGAAATAAGGCTAGTGTGTGAAGTAAATTACAAATTTAGGGTGGAATAAAAGAATCTCTTCAAGCGACGATACTGAAGTACGTCCGGTAAAACTTGGCGAGCATACAGTACTGTTTTCTTCGACTAAAAGTATTACAAACGTGATTGTATTGTCTGAAAAATCCATACTTTAATATTATAAAGAAAGAAAAAGTATTTATTGCAACTCGTACATGAAGATCACAAACTAAACTAAATACAGTAAAAAATAAAAAATCTAGTTATACAATAAAAAAAATAAAGTAACAAAAAAAGAAAAATGAAACAGAAAATCCTATACGAGGCCAAAAGGCTCCTATCTCAGCATGATGCTGCGACATTTATTTTTTCTATAAGTATTCTGATAAGTAGGGCCTGCCGCTGTGATGTCACGGGCAGTTACAGAAATAAATAAATATAATCCCTCCCCTCCCTGTCACAGAGAGGAGGCTTGTGTCCCAGCAGTCGGAACATTATAGGCTGATTATGATGATGACGAATATTATAATACCTTTCACGTTTAAACAAAAAACTAAATCGATGGTTATAAATTTTAAGGATGTAGGTTACTTTTCATCCAGGATATTTGTATATAACAATGATAAATAAAATACAAAGTACACACCGAGAAAGTACCGGCAGCTTCAGTGTGCTCAGCTAGTTACAATATATTTTGTAGTCAAGGTCCTATATTCTTCAATTTGTCTCTTCTATAAAAGAAAAAACATTAAATATTCTATACAAACTTTAACTATATTACTTTAAATTCTTATCACAATACCCGGTTAGTATGTTAAATGAGCCCGTAAGAGTGAATAGCGACCGATACGTTACCGGGATCAACGCGAGTGGACTGAGGCGATACGGCCGTAAATTATGGCCGTTTTCAACATTGGCCGGCTATAGTGTAACAAAGAATGGCGTCATTAGCTTCTCTGGGTGAGGAATGAGACTGTTAATCATAGAGGGTGTAGATGTAAGGATTGTAGTCATAAAGAATTGTGTGTCTCGTGGGTGCTTTGTTAGTCTTTGCGTGTTTGGGTGAACGAGTCTACAATTCACTAAAGCATTCGTATTCTAGAAGTATGCTTAGAGCCTTTATAAAAGCTTTTAATGGCTTTTTATTGGCTTTTAGCCTGTGCTAAATTATTTAACGGGGGACTAATGCCATTTTTTCTATACTTTATTGCATAAATTTCAAAATGTGCCAGTTGCTTTATACATATTTCTGGTAATCTCGATTCAATAAATTTATTCAGAGCGAGTCGCCTATAGAAAAATAATATTATTTAAAAGTGACTATTCGCCCTTTCCGGACGAGTTAATTCGTGCGAATCGACTAATAAGCCAAACGATCAGGTAACTCAATCTTAGTTAGTCCAGTAACTAAGTTAGGGTACCCCGACCAAACGGGTTAGCTTAGGTTAAAACTGTGACCAACCGCGTAGGTACCATCGCGGCCTTTTCCGCCTGATCACTTAAAAATTTTTTCGCGTAAATCCTGCGGCGGCGCCAAGACATGCTCCCTTATTAAGCGCAATACACACATAGAGCGTGCGCGGGTCGGGCGCAGATCGGGACGGGAGTACGGCGGGTCTAATTCCATGTATTTATATGAAAGACATCACACTGAAAGCGTGTGCGGGTCAGGCACGGGGCTGGTCGTGCGCGGGAGCGGTAGTTTTCGCCTATTAGGAAAGCGATAACGCAATTAGTTGTAACCTGCACTGCGCAGTTTAGTGACGCATCACGTGTACTCCCTTTTATCGACGAAGTCGCGCTACGTCCGCTACGCGTAGTGTCCGTTTATGGCCCTATTGTATTTGGAAAATGCATTTTTTTCAGATTGATCGCACTACGGCCGTTGACCTTCATATTTTACGATTAGTCGCTCTGCGTACGTCAGTAAAGTACTTACAGTCAAAACGCAAAGTGTTACTTTTGTATAGTAATTATATTACGTTTAAAAATATCAAATAAGGGTATTATGACTCGAGGACTGGACGCAAACCACATTAAGTTAATGAGATGAGGAATATAATGTATTGGTGTCTCTTTCACACGTGCTTTATCCATTAAAGCACGAGTGAAAGAGACACCAATAGTGTTATCTTTGTCACGAGAAGGAGTGAAGCACTATAAGTACTTAACGGATAAACAACATGCGAAAAGACAACAATAGGATAATAGGACAATCAGAACACACATAAACAATGGTTAGCTATTTCTCCTTCAGGTACTACTTACTTGCTATTATGGAGTGAAAGCTAAAGCCGCCACTATACTCGCAATAATATTGCCAATAAATACAATATTCAAAATAGATATAATAGACAAAAACCATCTCCTGATAAGTCTGCTCGCCTAGTGCGATGCTTCACAATATGTTAATTTGGTATGTGATATTTTTTCTAATCACAAGCACTTTTAGCATTGAGTGTACTTTAGGTAGAACGGCTGGAACGCGACTGATCCGAGAAAAAATGCATCTTCGCGGATAAAATAAGGCCATAAATGGACGTAACGTGTAGCGGACGTAACGCGACTCCCTCGTCTCACATTACCACGCGCCTCGCTCCGGTGTGCGGGAGACACCTCGCGCGTGATTTCTACATAGAAATTCTATAAAAACACGTTTCCGAGCGGGGGGGTTGGAGCATTTGACTACATCTCCCGCACCCCGTCGCGTGTCGCGTTGTAGTGTGAGATCCGCCTAAAGTTTCGTGATCGAATGATTCATCCATGGACTTATTATATTACCTACGATTAATCACAGACAGTGCCATAATCCAAACTAATATTATAAATGCGAAAGTAACTCTGTCTGTCTGTCTTTCTGTCTGTCTGTCTGTCTGTCTTTGCTTCACGCCTAAACTACTTAACCGATTTGTGTGAAATTTGGTACATACATAGTTTGGAACTTGAGAAAGGACATAGGATAGTTTTTATTACAAAAAATAAAATAAAAAATAAAATTTATTCCGGACATACAGCGCCATCTATTGGTCAAGAGTCGGCATCAATTCAGTACTGAAAATTCATCGGAAAAATGTAAATAAATAGTAAAAAGGTATGAAAATATAATATAATACAACTTTTAGTACAAAGAAAATGCTCTAACGGAGTATAGATAATTCTATTAGTACTATATGTCGAGTTGGTGATTCAAACGCAGAGCTCATTATGTTGATTTTTTAAGAGTTCCCTAGAATATCTTCCACATTTCATTTTTGAAGAGATCCCGCGAGATCGGGAACTATGTGGGTAAAACCAAAAATCTGCCGGAAGCCACTATTCCACGCGAACGAAGTCGCGGGCAAAAGCTAGTAGAATCTAATTTCAAAGGCAAAGTTAGATTTTTACATGTCAAACATAGGTGTAAAAATAGGTGTTTGAAATTGAATATGTGCAGAGATCTCAATGTTTTGCCGTTAACGACGTACAAATATCAAGTAGGTAGGTAGGCATTACGAAATTACAATTTAGCATATTTTTTTTTTTTTAATTAAATGATAAACTAACAGAGTTAAACTATCCTCTATCAAAGTTAACAATATTGCATACAACATTTGATTAGAATATTTAAAATGTTAGAAATAATTAGCATTTATTTAATTCCATTTCAGTTCAATATTTTTTCATGTGCTTTAAAATGCTTTTTGCAAAAAACGCACTTCCAACACTATTTTTTTTCCTAACAACCCCCGACTCGCCTTTATCATCACGTTACTTATTAACAAGTTTGCTCCTTAACTTAGCAAGTACCTATTCAACTTAGGTCCCGAGAGGCAGCCGTCTTGAGGCGCCTCGATCCGATCGCTTCAACTTAGACACACTTAATTACCGGTCGCTACGTAATAAGTGGTGAGAGTTTATAATTTTCGTGATGTTTTAACTTGTTACTTGTTTGAAGTGTGGAAGTATCGTTGGAGGGTTAAAAGTGTAAACATTTGCTGGAGTTGAGAAAGTTGGGTGTGTTAGTTTTGTTGGTGTTTGCACTAGTATATAGATCTTATAGCTTCTGCCCGCAACTTCGTCCGCGTGAAATTTCACCCTCCCCCCATTCACCCTCTTAGAGGTGGATCTTCGAAAAACCCTTTCTTAGTGGATACCTACTCTTCACAAAGAACACACACTCCAAATTTCATGTCCACCACCACCAGCGGTTTAGGCTGTGCGTTGATATATCAGTCAGTCAGGACTTTGAATTTTATATACATGCTAGCTGCGCCCCACGGTTTCACCCGCGTAAATGTCGATTCCGTGGTAATATCGGGATAAAAAGTAGTCTATATGTTAATCCAGGGTGTCAGCTACCTTCATACAAAATTTTATCAAAATTGGTCCAGCCGTTTGAGCGTGAAGAAGTAACAAACATATAAACACACACACACACACACACTCACAACATTTCGCCTTTATAATATTAGTGTGATCTTGATTGATTTCTTACGAGCTTTGGTACAATAGGGAATTTCATACAAAAGCGAAATTAATTGCTATGCGGATTAGCCCCCTACGTCAATTTGCCTTTAAATGGCTTTACAACTATCGGAGCAGTGGTGGCCCTGTGGTATTGGCCCCGACTTAGTCGTGAGTTCGAACCCAAGCAGGCACTTTACTTTGTGTATATAATTTCATCACACTACTCTCAAAATGGTGGAGGAAAACATCGTGAGGAATCTGGCATGTCCTAGAACCAAAAAATCGAAGACATGTGATATCTACCAACCCGCAATGGGCCCGCGTGGTGGATTAAGGTACACTTCCTCTCACAGAGAGGAGGCCTGTGTCCCAGTAGTGAGAAAATTGTAAGCTGATTATACAACTATTACAGAATGACAGTTGTGATTTGAATATACGGATAATATAAGCTTTTAGTCAATTTGATTCACAATTAATCCCTGACATTACCTACTCGCTGGTTTTATAGCCACGGTTTGCTGCAAGTAAAATTAATATCGCACCCAAAATCACGAAACCTACCTTACAGCAAGAAGGTAGGTAATTTACCAACGTTGACCTCTCGACTTGATAATCAAACGCTTGGAATGTAGGCAATTTTCGGTTAAATAAAATGAAAGCTATTGTTACTAGCTTGGGGTTCGTGACAATAAAAACTGCCGATTTAATAATCAAAACTTACACTTTAATTAAACAACACTAATAAAAACTCAAACACACTATTTATAAAACACAATCGCACTACTGATCACTCTTAAGTCGCTCTCGAAGATCGCTTCGATTTATCGCTATTATCGCGTATTCAATACTGACCGAGTCGCGGTCCATACCGGCCTTATATAGGGCCTCAGATAGTCCCAGAACCTTCTACTGTAGAAACTTCTAGAATGCTCGAGTAGGTACAGGTCCCGACTGACCAGATGTCGATAGTTCTAGAAAGTTCTAGTATCGAAATTTCTAGAAGGATCTTGAGCTCTAGTTCTGCTACTCGATACTAGATGGCGCTATTGTTAACATGTACCAGGCCTTAATTGTGGCGCGCAACACTAATTCGGTAGATACGTAGATTGAAGAAGATTTACCGCATCCAGATTTCAGACTATATTAAAAAATATAGCCCACCGTCTCTCTCCCTGCCTTAATTTTTTTACATTTTGCGTAGTTTTAATTTTTGACTACGTTATTCAAATTCGAAAGCCAACATAGTTGTGAAAACGCTAGTCAGATGATGAATTTGCACACGGCAGTGGCTGTGAGCATCGTGTGTTGAAAATAGTAAGGCCCTTTGTACACGGCACGGTTTCTTTACGGTACGGTGTGTTAAGCACGCCGTAGAAAAATCGTGTAACCTTGTACGTGACATGGTTCTATGGTAAATAGCGCCGGCGCCGTGCCGTAGTGCCACCGTGTCGTCAGCAAACTCCCATAACGATCCATATAACACTGCCGACCGTGCCTACACATGGCGAATAATCCGTAGTTTTTCAAGGCAAGGAAAACAATTCGTCATTAAACACCTAGAAATTTCAATGGCTTCGCGCAAAAGCTAATATTGAAAAATACTTATTACTAAAATACTTATGTTTCATATCGATCGTACCAGGCATTTAACTATCGACCCGACTTCACCTTAGTTGAGCGTTGTAACCATCTTCTGCTTCTGGTCATTCAACCGCGTTCTTCTTCTGCATTTTTGGCTAGCATTGATACATTAAACATGAACATGATAAAATCACCATCACCCATCCAGTTCGCCCATTGTGTCACCCCTTGTAAAATATCTACATTTATATCTGTAATTTTTATGGTGTACGGTCACCAAAGGAGATAATTAACCAGGGTCGTCGGATATAGTTGAATTTTAGTAAGGTGTTTTCGGATAAAATTTTATTTAATGAATAGAAAACAAACAGTTCTCTTCTGAAATTAAATTCCATTCAAAAACTTCCAGTAGTTTCTTACTAACTTCAACTATATCCGACGACACTGGTTACTTATCTCTTTTGGTGACTGTACATAATAAAGAGTATTCTATCTATCTGTCTATGATATAACATCACGCATCTTTTCCCTGATGGGTTAGGCAAGTCCTATGTAATAGGGGCGAGCCTAATGCCATCAAACGGGCTTAAATCCAAACTCCGGGCTGTTACTGAAAAATTCCTGAATGCATAAAACAGCCCTACCTGTGGGTACAACCTTTTTCTTCTGGAAATTTTACAGCGCAAACATTGAGCTACTAAACTCCATCCGAACAGAACAATCATCGCGCTGTCAGTAAAACCGCGGACAATCGTCAGAATGATATTGCGACAGTGCCGTCAAGGGCCCGGTGGGGCCCGGTGCGGCCCGAGTGCCCGACAGTCCACGACGCTATCTTGCCAACTTTTCTCGTTTAAACTTATTCCCTTTTATCTGCGAGTGGCCGACGTGCGCCGCCCCGACTTATCGCACACTTTTATTAAATTACTTGATAATTTCAATCCCTGACGTCTCGCGTGGCAGCTTGTTTATTCTTTTCAGAGTTTTTGTGAGTTTCTAATGGCCTGCTTAGTGGTGGATGAAAAACAAATGATTTTGATCCCACTAAATATTCAGTTGTTCCTGTTTTGTTTTAGGACAGTAGAAGCTGTGTCACTGTTACCTACGGCTTCGCCCGCGTGGAGGTCAGCAAAAAGTATCCTATGTACTGATGTATGTATTCTTACAGTACCCAGGTCATGGTCTACCCTTGTGAGAAATTTCACCCAAATCCGTTCAGCCGTATTAGTGTTAAAGCGTAACAAAGAAACAAACTCACTTTCGCATTTTTAATATTATAGTTAGGAATAGTTAGGATACTTGGCTGGGTAGGTCTCAACGGTGTCAACACCTGTATTTGGTCCTATATCAAGCTTAGACCCTAACCGATAAGGTACGAGCTATGCCTCGATCCGTTATGGGAATATAGGGCTTTCGCAACCTGGATTACGAATTTCATGTTATCGATCGGCACCAGCTGCTCTGAAGCCATAGGTTTAGAATAAAACCAATCGAATATGCGTAACAATAAGTGCTTCCTTTGACAGTCGCATTTTTGCTATAGTTGAATGTTTTTCAGGCACGTATTCTAAAACAGTGTTTAAGCACGAATTTCGATTTAAAACTAGATTTGTGTACTGTCTGAAAATAGACGTCATCACTTTTGGTCCTTGGTTGAGATCGTTGGTCCCGGCTATCACTTGTGGATCTTTGACAGTCGTTACGAGTCGTCAGAAGCCCGAAAATCTGACAATCAGTCTTACCGAGATATCGTATTACCCAGTAACGGTATTATATATATACCTACCTAACTAAGGTAAAAAATACGAGTACCTAGATAAATTTTCCAAAGCTCTTAACCTTCAAAAATCGAGAGATAAAGACAACGTAAAGCAAAAGAATTTTAAAGCTTAACTAAACTAGTACTTACTTACTTACTAAGGTACTGTACTAATCCAATATCCAAAATCTTTAACGCAAAAACCTTCTTTAAATATTTTAAAAATGTATATACGCCTCTAAATCGATATTGATGAGGCGTATTATTCCACAATTTGCATGAGAGCAATGATTTAAATCGTTAAATTTGCCCTCACCGTACTTGGTTGCGCGAAACATTAAACAAAGAAGAGTGAGCTCACATATCCCGCTTGGAATTATATATACGATTTTTAGTATGAGTGAGTGAGACAATACTATTCAAATGTCATCGTCGACGAAACAAGACCATCTTTTGACGCGGTCGGGCGAATCTACGTAAATCTTTGCATGAGAAATCTCACGAGTACGATCGAAGTAAGTCTCTAAAATGTCAGATAAGATATTGAAAATTAATTTTATCTGGTCCCGATTCTTAAAGACTTTATAATGGTGATTTGTGAGAAGATTATCCAGTGTCGGAATGCCCCTATCGACTTGGAAAACTAATTGAACAAGTGCCATAGCGTCGCAATTATTAAAGTATGGGAAAAGTTTGTTAATATTGTGAGCATTCGACAATCAAACTGTCTTTTTCGCGATTGCAGTGCTGTAATTGTTCGATGTTATAGTGAATTTATTGGTAACTTGTTGTTTTAGTTTGTTTTTGTTGTTCGTTTTGAACTATGCCGTTTTATGGCGGTAGTTTTTCAGGCACGTATTCTAAAACAGTGTTTAAGCACGAATTTCGATTTAAAACTAGATTTGTGTACTGTCTAAAAATAGACGACCATCACTTTTCGTCCTCGGTTGAGATCGATGGTCCCGGCTATCACTTGTGGATCTTTGACAGTCGTTACGGGTTGTCAGAAGGCCGAAAATCTGACAACAGTAACAGTAACTGGGTTGTGGAGGTCAGATAGGCAGTCGCTCCATGTTAAAATACTGGTATTCAGCTGCATCCGGTTAGACTGGAAGCCGACCCCAACACAGTTGGAAAAAGGCTAGGCAGATGATGGTTGAGATAAAAGCAACCACATCACTAATATAATTATGAACAAAAGCACCAGGCAGCCTATTGCTGTCCTACTGCAGGCTCGCGTCTTATCATGCAGAGAAGGCGCGAGCATGGATCACCACATTCACCACGCTTGCTCAAGATGGGTTGGCGATTTCGGACTTATATTAGGTTTCCCGGCCATGTTTTAATTCACCGATATGAGTAATATCCAAGATAAGCTATACACGCTAGAGACAGGGCTGCTTCGATAATTGAGTATCGTATAGTGAGTAGTTTGATCTTCAAAAGAAACAGTACTTATGCACCCTTTATTATGTAGTTATCAGATATCGTGTACCCTCTCGTGAATAAATGTGTGTTACTCACGTAATATCTAAAAGCTCAAACTAAGACATCATCATCTGCCTAGCCTTTTCCTAACTATGTTGGGGTCGGCTTCCAGTCTAACCGGATGCAGCTGAACACCAGTATTTTACATGGAGCGACTGCCTATCTGACCTCCACAACCCAGTTACCGACAACAACTAAGACAACAACTGAAACTAAGACTTATACCGGGTCAAATTACATTAGCTAGCGGAACTCCGCAAACAATATGGATATTAAATCAATTAATTTAATTCAAGTAACATAGACTCCTAATAAGAATGATAGGAATACACACAGACTCATTAATTAACATCACAATTTAAAATCGATGTTGATATCTAACACGAAAAAACAAAAGTAAATCGATTTATTCAACCATAGGTATCTATGATTCAACCCATACTTCAAGTAGCAAAACTACTTACCAGCCGCTGCCGAACCCAAAAAAACATCAAATCTTTTCTTTTATTATTGTCTTATAGATATCGTTTCGTGTCGAGTTTCCATAGCTAATTTAATTTGACCCTGTATACTTGGTTTATAATATTTATAAAGACTTTTACAAGTCTCGCAATCCTAAAAAAACAATCTTCATTTCTTTAATCAAAATTCAGCCAACCAGTAGATAACCTCGTATGTATAATATTTCCCTTATTATTCTAGAAGTAAAATAAGGGACACAAAGTTCGCGTATAATATGGGCACAGATTACACAGGGACTTTCAGGGAAACGTTTTTATCTGGGGGGTTAAGATATAGCCTATTATCCGCTATACTTATGTGACAGGCTAAGATGAAACTTACATCTGGAGAACTGGGCCCATTGCCACGAAATAAAGAGGACAGAAGTTGTGCAAAAACTCAAGACATAATAATTATCATTGACCAACACAATACCCAGAAAATTATATTAAGAAAAGCTGAAGAGGTTAATATGCCTTCATGTTATCTTCTTAGGCGTTTCTTAATGTAATATTTCTTAATTTCTTAGGTAGGAACCACATTATGTTGGTTAGAAATGATTTAATACTCTCGAGTTTCTGTCATTACAGACTACACTCACAGCTAGTTTCACAAACCAATTCCTTGATATACAGGGTCCCATTAAAATAGATGGACACATTTTAACACAGCACTCAGTACGTCTAACCAAAGATATCCAAGCAAAAAAAAACACTGATTAAAGTGATCTTATTTTGACCTAAAATAATAAATTGCCGGCATTAGTGTATTTTCTTTAGCTGATTATTTTTCTTGTAAGTACCTATTTAATGCGTTTTTCTTATATATTTTTTTTACCATCGTCCTTATTTTGGTGGTCTGAATGATTTCTGAAAGTTTGTCCATCTATTTTAATGGGACCTTATATAGTCCTCCTTACAGATTTTGATTACGGCGACCCTTTGAAATTATCATTTCCAAGGTTGTCTCGAAAGACTAAAATGGGACTGTTTTGAAATTATAAATAGCCATATCTGGGATCCACCCAAAGCTTATCACACCTAACCCCAGTCCAAAATTTTGATTGTACGATTTTGACAAAATTCCTTGAGTTAATCAACACCCTAATTGCGTAACACACTATCAATCAAAATCTGAATAATTTTGACGGAAATTGCTAATCCATTGCTTTATATGTTCGAAAAATGTATCTGCTCAACAACGTAAGTAACGCAATTAATGTTGTTGAACTGTCAAAATTAAAGCCTTTGCTTCTGATAGTGTATTACTCAATTACCCCGCAGAACATGCTTGAAGTAAACCTTCTGCATGGTCCTATGAGTCTGAGTATCTAAAGAATGACCCATATTACTTACTATAGTTTATGTGCAAACTACTTTACGTAAGTCATCCTAAAGATAATGTCTGTATAATTTTATACTGCGTTAAAACAACACGTTCTGAACATTCACAAGTCGTTTAGTTCGCACTTTTAAAATAGAAAAGACATTTTCGAAATGGGTTTGTAAGCCAGGATGTAAAGTGCCGCTTAAAAGTTAGGGAACAACTAAACTTTTATTCTAAAAAGAAATGGTGCATAAGTAGTTACAGTGGCACGGACACTGTACCCCACTAACATTGTTCTTAGCTAAGATAAAAGCTTACTTATCTTTTTCGCTGTTTCGTTGGTATAATTTTTAACACTGCAGACTTTGTGGCTCAAGGTTTGAAAATGTAGATTAATAAAATACACGAAAATGTGCATTACCTACCTAATTAACTTCTTTCTTTATGGACCGATAAGTTTCAAAATGAAGCCACCTCTTAATAAATTAGTGCCATCATCAAAGAGCAACGAAAAGGAAAAACCTTCCAAAAAGGTTTCCTACCACCGTATAAATATTTTATTTTTATTATTATTTGTTGTTATAGCGGCAATAGAATTACACAATCTGTGCAAATTTCAGCTGTCTACCTATTACAGTTCATGAGATACAGCACGCTAACATACAGATGGACGGACGCACGGACGCACAGCGGAGGCTTAGGAATGGTCCCGTTGGCACCCTTTGGGTAAGGAACCCCAAAAAGAAGAAAGGAAGAAGTTACAAGTTATTCTCTACAGCAACATGAATCGTAAACACCGAATAACTAGAGCGTCTATTCTATCCATACAACACGCATGCAGTTCAAAATGAACTACAAAGCGTACACAAATGACAAACACGAAATCAACAGTCAAATCAACTAACACATTCTGTAGTTTACTCTCCAACAAAAACTCGACGGCACATCATGCTGACGCGAGCTCACATAAGTAACAAAGCCAAATTCGAAAAGGGTCATTTCTCCAAATCGAATTACAGTTTTTTCCAAGAGCAAATTTTTTAGATTGGACTCGGCAGAGGCGTCAGATAGTAAAATTAGAGCGTGGCCCGTAATTGTTTGAAGCGAACGTACGCTTGTTACCAAATAACAAACTCGACCACGACAAACCATTCCCAACTTTATTCGTCGGTGTTAGAGGTGATTGTGAGCGCAAAGATAAAGCTGGTGCTGATATCCGGAATTAGAACAAAGGGTTGTCACCGGTAGAACGTTGCTCAATAAAGTTTAATCAGAGCCGACAAGCAAATGTAAGTAACGTTCAGCCTTACACCTTCATTGGTAGTGACGTAGACACACTTATGTTCGTGACGTAACGAGCCTGCATAATTCGCTGGGAATGCTATTATGGGCGCTAATATTTTAAATTTAGTTTGAGAAGCAGAGGAGAGAATCTTTAAGGATCATTTTCATTAATAGGACTTAAATTATGTTCCTTATATTGTGGATTGTATCATTCACACCTTTCATTGCAATCGTTTTTATTTGCGACTTCTATCTCTGTTTTCACGACAATTAAAAAATTGTTTGGGCCTATGATAATAAAGTCCTTTCGTTTACTTGTGCATTTAAAAAGAATTTACGAGTTCCTGCAACCCCGTTTGACCGCCTTTATTGACACAGATGACTCCTGGATAAGTTCACTTTATTTTGGAACGTCCGTATTTCTCTTGCTTATGTGGTATTCGCAAGCACTGCACATAAAACTCACACCAAAAACAATAGCCAAGTCGACATAGTAGGAGCACAAACAACGCCTAACATAGCTGCGCAGGTATTAGGCATTCACAAAGACACTGAACGTGCCGACCCATTTGATTCCCAACAAAAGCCTAGACCGGTCGATAGGCATGACAAACATCATCAAACATCCAATGAATATTGTGACGACGACAGTACACAGATATTATAGCATACTATATTTATATCCCTAAATAAACTGCTGATTTCAAAAGGAGTCTATAATGAAGACGAAGGTTTACGGCCTAAAGAAACTCCTAAGTGTTTTGAAATGTAGACTTCAAGAGTTGACTTTGAAGTCATAGCAAAAGATACCCAAGTAACTTTTAATGAGCAGCGAATTACACAATAAAACCCCTCTAAAGTTATTTACCAAAATAAAATACACATCAATGAAAACACTGTAAATAGATTGTCTAAAACTCTCGCTGTATCTAATTTGATACACACTATATTACGCCTCAATGCCCGCTCCTTGTTACGCCAAACCCAATTGCGGCAATACCCAATCACAAATCGAAATAGCTTTCCTGAAACTCAGCAATGTCGATTTTATATCAAAAGCCGAATCGAAGAGATAAAACCTCGCGAAAAATCTTCTCCCTTGGCCCCGCAAGCGATTATCAAACCATTTAGTTTTATTACCATCGATCGCTCCCTGAAACTCATTCAAAATGGTTGACATTTAACGCACGAATTCATTTCTAATTTTCCGTCATTGTTTGAGCGAAATTAGTATTTGATTGCTTCTCAACGTAAGGTCACGAATTTGTATAGCCAATATAAAAGTTAAATTCGGAGGAATTTCTATTAAAATTTTTGAAGAGGATATTATTTGTTTTGAGTTCCTGGAAAAGATTACATCATTGGTAAGTATTTAGATTTTAGGAATGTTTAGGTTTAAATGTAAGTCTGATAGCCTTGGGCCTTGTAGACTATAGATTTGTAGACCCATTTTCTATTTTGTTAGTACTTTAACAGGCTTACACTGCCCTCCTATACCTGTTATCACTGTGTTTTGTAAAACATTGTATTTTTAAATGAGTAACTGTGAAGTTTCTAGCCGGCTCTTCTCCATAGGAAGCGACCAATTGGAACCGTGCACCTACCTTCTGAAGTTTCATAAGTGCCCATGTAGGTTTGTGTATTTACCTGATCTATTTCGTCATTATTTATAAGTTTATTACGACACGTTCTTACCAAATTAGGTAAATATCAAGGATGATTAAATTAGTTGTAGGTACAATTTATATGGTGTACATAATAAAGAGTATCTACAATTTGTTTTAAATTTATTCCTACTCGATGATTGATGGGAAAACAGTAGATATGAGAACCACAGCTGCGTTCAAACTCTACGCCTACCGTTTTTCATATAAGAGTCATAACAAACATATGACAGTACATAAATTGAATATTTTGACAAAAAATGCGTATTCTCTATGTTATGTCAGTCACAGATGTCGAAACAGCAGTTTTAGAAATTTATGTGTGTGCGCAACCCTTGGCCTAGATTATGAGGCGGTTCCGTAGATAAGCTTCCATTCCAATAGCTGTAGATGTTAGAAGGACAACCAACCATTAGATAAAATAACACATTAGGTTCTATTGAAAACTAATTTTCTTTTCGTATTTGTTAAAAAGTAGTCTGTTGGAGCATTCTATAGAATTTTATTTCAACACGATGATTTTATCAAGGTAATCTATTTACCTTAGTTAGATAGTTATAACTAGATCCTCATTTCGATCGAATATCCAATTAAACTATGATATAAGGTGTGAATGCAAAGACCAAAAGAAAATAAGTACTCTTATTACATTGTTTTAGATTTAACTAGCTGCGCCCCGCGGTTTCACCCGCATAAGTATCGATCCCGTGGGGATATCAGGATAAAAAGTAGCCTATATGTTAATCCAGGGTATCAGCTACCTCCGACAAAATTTTATCAAAATTGGTCTAGACGTTTGAGCGTGGAGACGTAACAAACATATAAACACACACTCACAAACTTTCGCCTTTATATTATTAGTGTGATTATCCTGAAAGCTTTGTGATTATCTCCACTTAAAAAGCTATATCAATACTGTAATGAAAGAGTTGTTTCTTTAACTAAATATACATAAAACTATGATTCGAATGACCTATAACAACCTTGTAGAACCAAGTCACGACACTCCTTATTCCTAATACTCTGAATAACAAAATTATACAAACAAATTATGCTGTCGGTATAATCGAGTCACTACTAATCGTTGCGAACAGCTTAGAAGATCATCTAGCTTGATTGGATTCCTAACTTTCAGTACACTATTGCGTATATAGCTTCAAAGGATTATTGGCTCTATTAATACATATTAAGGATATACTTGGGCGATATTACACGCGATGTTCAGCTGTCATTAGAGCATAATGTTGTATGTTCTCTGGCATATCTCCCAAATGAGAGGAGTTGTTGGGTAAGTGTTCAGTAAATGTTTAGTAGATTATGATTATTATATAAGTTGTTTTAGTCATCGGGGTAAACTAGCTTTTGATGAGTGTACAGACGCCAGCACATCAAGCAGCTACCCGAATCTGTCAAATTTTCCCAATCAACTTTGAACCTTATGCTATAGGGATAAAGTTGAAAATCTATTAAATTAGTGTGAAATGTGACATCTACCAACCCGCACTGGACCCGCGTGGTGGATTACGGCCCACTCCCTCTCACAGAGAGGAGGCCTTTGTCCCAGCAGTAGGAACATTATAGTCTGATTATGCTAGCACTATGCTTATCGAAAATAATTTCGTTGTAAATTGTATAGCAATAATACAATTTCACCTCCACAATAATTCATCTCGTAACTCTTTTGAGCACTTTTCAGTAAGTTTTTTAGGTTATAATTTGTTTTTGTTCCTGACTCTAGAACCGTCCGCTGTATTGTGTCGAGGGTGTGTCCACAGATACCTACAAATCTCGCATTCAAAACACCTACCCCATTCATAAAAAAAACCCGTGATCCCGAAAACCCAGTATTTAATATAGGTTATATAGCTTCTATTTGTGTCGAAATAGAAATAGGACGCACCCCTTCGGCAGTTTACACAAACTGTAAATAAAGTGAGAAAATATTCTTAAGGGTCACCCCACACCGTGTGAAGTGTTTGCAGTCACGCGCGACACATGTGAACCGACATTTTTCTTGCAACTTATGAAAACAAACTGAAGGTGAAGGTGTTAGGTACTATGGCGTATGGCCTTTATTTCACATCGATTCGACTTTAGTGCTGACTCTTATAAAACACGTGAATCATTGTCTTCCCCTTAACTTATAGTGAATAAGAAGGACACGCACGATGCACGATTTTTTTACTTTATAGTTGCTTAGCAGTTTTAGTTACGTTTAAATTACTTATTAGCTAATTGGCTAGATTGTAATGTGAATAAAGTAACAACAACTGTGACACTTTATAAAGGAAGAAAAATAATTTAAAAAAAATCGACTTTAGTCTTGAAAGTGGCTGATTAAGTGCCAATGTAACCAATGAAACTGAACGCGATCTAAACCGCGTTCAGGAGCTGTCATTGTCAATATTCTGAAACAATGATGGCACTGGCTCTTGAACGCAGTTTAGATGTGCTGATCGCGTTCAGTTTCATTGGTGAAATCTGCACAGCGGGGTAATTGCGAAACACACTTACAATGGCAATGGTGCCGATTCTCTTGTAAACTAAACTATCACTAAAATTCCTTACTTTTTGCTATGAGAATCTTACAGCTATTCTGCATAAAAAATTCTCTAAATATTAAAATAATTTTGACACAACTAAAATCGAATTTGACAATCGCGACTCGTCGACACGTGTAGGGCTTCCAATACCGGGATCCCGGTATTGGCTAATACCGGCCATTTTTTGTCATTTTTCAATACCGGTAGTGAAATATCCAATACCGGGATTACGGTATTGGTGATTTTATTTTATTTTCAGTAGAAATTACAGTGTCACAATTTCGTTCTATTGCACATTATATTTCAATTTTTTTTTAACTACGTTAGTTTTAAAAACTGCGTATTTTAATTATCTGGTGGTTCATTTATTCAGAGTTAGTTACATTTTATTACTACTTGCGTAGGTAAAGAATGGGATTAAAAACGGTAGTCTTTATTTTTGCCTCTCGGTCAAGGCAAGAATTACAGAGAAGAATAGAAGTACTATCCTTAGATTCCTGAAGTGAAAAGGATATAAGTCCGAAATATCGAGGTTCTTCGAGCACGAAGAACCTCGAAATTACGGACTTCCTACAGTTTTTGACTTATAACTTCTAAAAGGTACATCCTACAGAAAAGTCATCCAACACATTTTTAAAGTGTACAAAATTTGAGCGCAGCCCTAACTCTGTAGTTCCAATACAACTCGAGATACAGTTTTGTAAAATACTTCCTCAGCTTCCTCAGCAGGCCAAATGCTCGAACAACTGAGCCACGCCAGTCTTCAAGTCGGACTTACGATGAACATGTCGAAAACAAAGCTGATGACGAACAACACCGATCGCAATGTAGAAACTGGGGGTGTGGGTTGAATTGGTCCATGAGTAGGTACATTTACCTCAGCCAAATAGTATCCTTCTAGGCGAGACAGGACAAAGAAGTCGCTCGCCGCACAGAAAATGCCTGGAAGAACTATTGGTCGATGAAACATCTCATGAAAGGACCTCTCCCGCATTTACTAAAACGAAAGTTCATGGACATGTGCATTCTTCCCACCCTCACCTACGGAGCGCAAACATGGTCTCTTACAAAGCGTCAAAAGTCCGCACTTGGAGTCTGCCAACGGACTATGGAACGAAGTATACTAGGTGTCAAAGTCATAGATCGCATTAAGAACTCTATACTTCATTCCAAAATACAAATAGCGGACGCTGGTCGCACAGATGCTGGACTAAAGTGGAACTGGGCTGGCCATATCCGTCGCATGTCGGAGCAGCAATATGCAAAAGCCACCAATCAGTGGATCCCCAATGGCAGAAAACGACAGCGTGGCGGGCCCAGAAAGAGATGGCGGGATGAGCTGGACTCCTTTTTAAAGGATTGGCCCAATCGCAGTAGACCGGAAAAAGTGGAAAGAGGGAATAGGCCCTTTGCCCTGCATTGGGACAACACAGGCTTATAATAAATAATAATACATACATACTATCCTAACAACATCCTAAAAAATCAGCCCAGTGTAATTTTTGGCGCCCTAATGCGATTTTTGTGTCATGAACTCATGACTGGCCTATACAGTATAGTTATAATTAAAAAAAGTGATTTTTATATTTAAAAAACGGCATTTTATTGTTTTGTTTGTTTCATATTTTATTGTTTTAAACTAATTAGATTCACTACAAAATAATAAAAAAACAATGTAGAAAAAAAAGTAGTGTAAGTAATACCGGGATCCCGGGATCCCGGTATTGAAAATTTTCAATCCGGTATTAATACCGGTATTGACAAAATCCGGTATTTGAAACCCCTAGACACGTGGTACTTGTTTGCCCTACTCCGTGAATTTTTTATAGAGCCGCTGGCGCGCAGGGGGCAGCCTTGGCGTGTTTTTTAAGGAATTTTTCACTTTTTGTATGGAAAATATGAAAAATTATTACCTACATGTTGAATTTTAAGGGTTTATGGTTTTTATAAAGGGGGTCGAAATTTTCATTACTTTTGCGATAGGACACACCATTTTCGAGATATAAGCAAAAGAAAAAAAGATACAGTACTGTTTTTGCACCTGAAGTCGAGGTGTTGGTGTGAATTTCTATTCATACAACTAATTTTATTCCACACATTTTTAATCGCGATTAAAAATAGTCAGATTTAGTTCGATTTAGTTAAACAATCTAAATTTTAGGTGAAAAACGTGAAATTCAGAATAGCAAAATTGCCATTTTCAATAGATTAATAACTCAGTGCCATCTTAGTCCCAGAGGACACGGTGGAGCATACGGTGGAGGTTTGCCCCGCTTGGGCAGAGCACCGCCGTGTCCTCGTAGAGGCGATCGGCAACGGCGGCGACCTCTCGCGTCCGGCCCTGGTTCAAGCCATGGTCCGGGGCGAGAGGGAGTGGGAGGCGGTCACCTCCTTCTGCGAAGCAGTCATGCTAGCGAAGGAGGTGGCGGGACGGCATAGAGAGAGAGCCGCACGCCTCAGCCGCCGCGGGAGACGCTACGGGCGTCGGGAGCCGCGTGATGACTCCCGGCCACCGTAGGCGCGGGCCTGCGGACGGAGAGTAATGTGTAGCTCTCCGTCCGATCAGGACCAGGCCCGTGCCGGACGGCGCGTATGTGTTCCACGCGCGCCTCAAAGAGATGTCAGCATAAAGGAAGGGGCCCAGGGCCGAAGCCTGCCGGGGTAGCGGGATCGTCCGAAAGGGTTACCGCTGCCCCGGAACATAAAGGGCTAAGGAAGGAACACGGGTGGGTTTTAGTCAGTAAGAGTCTGATGATTTCCCATCCAAAAAAAAAGTGCCGTCTTAGTGCTGTCAATCTTAAATATAGTTAAGTTGTGTCACTTTAGTCATTTCAGAATGGGAAATCGTCGTTTGACAGGAATAAACTACATTTTAGTGATTTTTAGTCTAGTTTAGAGGCATTGGTCACAAGAGAATCGGCACCAATGTCTTTAATTTTACCAACAACATTGATTGCGTCATTAAGTTTGTCGAGCGGACGTATTTTTCAAACATATGAAGCAATGAATCTCCTTCAAAATTCTTCGGATTGTGATTGAAAGTCTGTTAAGCAATTGAGGTACCTATTTACTACTGTCTTTTTACGATCATACTTCTCTTTTTACCCAATGCTAGGTACTCAGACGACTCAGGCCTCCTCCTTAAAGAATTACCTAAATTAAAAGAAAAACAGTTTGGGCTTACGACCTTTTTATGTTTGTGGCTAAAGAAGATTACAGGTTAAGAAAAACAGTCGCACTTAGGTACCTTTTTATATTAGAAGTATTATGCGAAAGTTTGTGAAGATGTTTAGATGTTTGTTACTCAATCACGCGTAAACTGTTGAACAGATTTGGATAAAAATGGGCACATAGATAGACCATTTCCTGGATTAACACATAGGATACTTTTTATCCCGCTATTCCCACGGGATCGAAACTTACGCGGGTGAAACCGCGGGGCGCTGCGCTGCTAGTGGTAAATAAAAGCACAGCGCAGGTGATAAAGTGCAGGCTGTAGTGTTTACGTCAAGTTTCCACATAAAGTGTCGCACGAGATTGCTTGATGTTAAGATACGGGACTGTGTGGATCAACAAACGGATTTGAGAACTTTTCAAGAGATTTTTCACAAATGTTGAAGGAAATCTTGCAGCTTTGTAAGAATAACTGATTAGTGGACGTAAATCTGCGAGAAAAATAATCTTAACCGGTAAAGCCCCGCGCGTGCTACATACGAGTAGGTCACGATAAAATAGAAAATCGATTGTGTCTCATTAGCGAATCATGATCAGTTAAAATAATCGTTACGCATTACAAAATTACATCGGTAACTGCGAAAATACAAGAGCTTAGATAAAGCGAAAATATCTTTACATCATCATCTGCCTAGCCTTTTCCCAACTATGTTGGGGTCGGCTTCCAGTCTAACCGGATGCAGCTGAATACCAGTATTTTACATAGAGCGACTGCCTACCTGACCTCCACAACCCAGTTAATGGGTAATACGATACCCCTTGGTAAGATTGGTTGTCAGATTTTCGGGCTTCTGACGACCCGTAACGACTGTCAAAGATCCACGAATGACGGCCGGGACCAACGGCTTAACGTGCTTTCCGAGGCACGGAGGGGTCTTGGTATGTAAAGATGGTCACCCATCCACGGCACGGACCAACCGCGGCAAGCGTAGCTTAACCTGATCGATTGACCCGTGCGGCTGATATTACTTAGCCACAAGCCTTACATACCTTAGTATATAAAACAAAGTCGCCAAAATGTCTTTACGCGCATAACTTCCGAATGACTGCACCAAATTGGATAATTCATTTTAGTTGTGTTCGGTATTGCCAGGACAAGGTTTGTATGAAAATTTCGGAAATTCGAAAAAAAAATTGCACCCTTGTATATTGTATAATTATATAATAAGAAGAATTCAAATTCACAATCATGTAAAATTAAATAGTTTTAAATTACAAGTAAAGTTGTTTTGTCATGAAAAGTAAGTGCCGAAAATATTCTATTATTTTTTTGCTTCAAAATGCATTATCGAATTCCATTTTCAAATCTAATCTTGCTCGTCACAATACCATCATCAAACTCCCATTTTATTTCAGTCAAAGTTAGTCTACTCTAAACAAAGCATAATCATTTATTCCTCAATTTTTCACAATAGCACCTACCACTCTTTCTCTCTGAATCACTCTAAGGTTGACGGGTATAAAATGTCTATGGTATTAATTCCGCCTCTGTACACTTGTGTGCTTAAAGTATTAAGTATATAAATAATATTTCCAGTGACTCTTGCTTTGCTCACATAAACGACGCCATTGCTCAGAAATCTCTCTTGAATTTGTTAGACAACTTTAACTTTTGTCGCGAAAATATGATGCTTTACCTAAATTTAATAACGCGGTGAGGACAGATGAAAATGGTAAATATAGTGGACGTTGGACTATTACCTTTGTGGATACTGAGTCGTGAACGCTGTTGTGTTGATGAAAGAATTCAAGGTTTCCATTATGTTTATTGATAAAACATAATTAGTTATGTGACACAATATCAAGCTTGCTCTCCTCTAAGGGGAAGGCAGATACAGTATATAATATCATCGTCTGCCTAGCCTTTTCCGAACTATGTTGGGGTTGGTTTGCAGTCTAACCGGATGCAGCTGAATACCAGTATTTTACATGGATCGACTGCCTATCTAACCTCCACAATCCACAACCCAGTTACTGGGTAATACGATACCCCTTGGTAAGACTGGTTGTAAGACTCTCGGGCTTCTGACTAACCGTAACGACTGTCAAAGATCTACGAATGACAGCCGGGACCAACGGCTTAACGTGCATTCTGAGGCACGGAGGGGTCTCGATATGTAAAGATGATCACCCATCCACAAACTAACCGCGGCAAGCGTAGCTTAACCTGATCGATCGCCCTGTGCGGCTGTTATTATTTAGCCACGGGCCCCTGATAAAGTATAATTCGTCTATTTTCATCTTGTAAAATCATACACATGCACACACATGATACCTATCATAAAAAAAATCCAATGAAGTCACAAAAACTACGAGTAGGTACCTACTGAGAGACTTGTCTAGTTTTGAGCTCACTTAGTAATATGAATTGTGTAAAAAAGTCGTAGACATCTAGGTATTAATTTTACTGGTAAGTGTTTACTATAAGAATGTTATTCTACCATCTACCTATTTATTTTCATAATATAGGCTATACAAGTATAATATCTATGTATATCTAATACTAAAAATAACAAAATTAAATCCTAACTTAACTAAAACTATACAGAAACTAAAATATAGCGTCGAAAAATTCATTCGCATCTACCTTAACCTACCTATCTATCTTATCTATGAACCTATGTAGGTAGTTGTACCTATTTATTATATGGAAATAAATATATTTGTAAGTATCTCAAAAACTACTTTGATTTCTTGATATTACATCAAGAAATCTTTTCAGTGTTGCCCTATAATTTATTTCCCACGTAACAATACCATTTACCAATGATGTCACCGCATTCACCGTGTGGCGGTGAGACCGTCCATGTATTTATCTCCGACACCCAGCCTGACGGCACCCGACGGCACACGGCGGCGCACGACGGTACCCGACGGCAAGCTACACCGAAACTCCATTACACGATTGCTTCGACCACTTAACGCTATCCTCACTAATTAATATAAATGATTAACAAATTGCACACCGCACCCGGCACTAGTGGCTTTCGTGGTGTCAGTTTTTGTACGAGGTGATTTTTCGCGGAACCCGTTCGAAAAGCGTGGGAAAATCTGCTGTGATTTTAAAAGGTTTCGTGATTGAACGTGAAATATATTTTATGAAAGTACTTTCTAGGAAGATTTTCGACCAGTTTAGGAATATACTGAATAGTTGCTAACTTGCTACCGTCCGATCACAGTGATCTATATTCTCATTCTAATAAGGTTGCTTTTGGGTTGCTGCCACTGAAAAGTCTGTCAAATTCATTGTGATCTTTATTCACATTACAATAAGGTTGCTGTTATGTGCTGCTGTCATAGGTAATATAACTGGGAACGGACTGTTTTACCTGTATATTGTATCACCTTATTATTTGACAGCCTGTAAACGTCTACTCATAAAAGACGTTCTGAAATTAGGTATCTCGGTTCATTTAACTTACTAGTGAAAGCTTTATGCTATCCATCAGGCGAGATCAAGTTCAAATCGTAACAAATACGGTAATAAAACTCGTATAGTAAGGCAGGGAACACACCGCACTGTAGAAAATCCATTAAAATTTCATCGTGTTTACCAGATAAGCGAATAAATTAAATCGATCCACGTAACATTTCACGAAACATTGCACATCTGTTAGGATCATTTTTAATCTAAATTCCATCCATGCCCGCCCTTTGTACTGTGGCAAGTTGCCCCGCCACCCTCATGGGCTACGTATTGCCTACATTATAGGTACTGGATAAGAATTTATTCCACACGAATAACCAGGAACACTTTAAAGAAATTGGGCAAAGGCTTGCGGGAGAGGATAGGTAGGTACTCCTTTTAAGACAAACTAAGTAATAAAATCTTAGAAGGGATTAAGGATGATTTTCGGTGAAACTATGTAGGTTGGGGAGACTTGTAAAAGTTTGCTGGTACCTACCTACGATATTAAAAACAATATTTTATTAAACAAAAAAAACAGGTAAGAGCCAAGGTTGCCCACCTGAAAAGTTAAATATACATATAAAGGGGTTTATTTATAAACGATGATTAAAGTTATGTGACTTTTAAACGTCAAAAATTTATGGTTAAAAAGTCGCTAATCGAGTAATTAGCGACTTTTTGATCATACACTTTTGACGTTCGTTTCGTTTTATACTAAATTTCCAATTCTTGCTTAAAAACATTAATATAGGTAATAAGCTGAAAGCTTAAAAATTATATAGAATCAGCTAATCGCTTAACCGTTAGTGCAACAGTAACCTCAATTCACGACACGATTTCAGTATACACCGAATTGGCGCCACATTTCTTTCACAGACAGAAAATCTTTTAAAACAAAAGACAATTTTCATCCACCAATTAAAACGCAATCTCAACTTTACAATGTCCTTTGAACAAACTCATTAATTGACAGTTTGACTTCGAGAACGGAAGTAAAACATCTTAATTTGTTCGCCGTCTAAGTACTAAGTTCTGAGACAAAACCTACTTAGGGTGTCGTTTCAGGAGACACGTTGTTTAGTTTTGTAACTCCAGTGCTCAGCTCGAGCAGAGGAATCTGCTTAAGTGGATGAAAAGCACAGCTTTACCTAGGAAATGTTTGCGCACTTCAGCGAACACGTTTTATAGATTTTAAGCTGAGCTGAGCAGGTTGAGCGACGAGGTCTTTTTTATATCTTGTTTTGAAAGATCTGTAGAGACGTAGGTAAAAATAAAAGATGTCATAGCTTTCTGTAAATCCATCAGCAAGCATAGCGACACAACTGCCACTACCAAAATTACGTGACGGAAATTCTGTGTGTTTATGTTTTCTACGAAAATTACGAGTCGTAATTTCTAAATGATGTGCCATGCGTTATTTAAAAAGCATTGCATGTGTAAACATTTCACAAATTCCCAAAGAAACGGTAACAATCCACCGAATTAAATCGAACAACGAAACAAAATGCAACTCGCAATTGTTTTATTCAACCAAAAGTAACCAAAAGACGATGATTTTGTTTATACGCCCGTGCTGTGTATGTTTGCGCCAAACGCCCGCAGGTGACTGAACAGGGCATACATACAGGCAGAGCAATACGCTCCAATAGATTGAATAATTAACTTACCCGCGCGTTTTCAAAATTCTCACCAAAAAAATATTGCATACGAATGAGTCATCATGGAAACATATGCGGAGTAGTTTAAATTGGTTACAATGCGAAAAGTCTGGAATATAATTTCCTTAGATATATACGTTACATTGCTAGATAGTCTTAATAAAAGTAATTACATATTCCCATGAAAGTACGCAATTAAAATTAAATCATTATCAAAAATTGAATGCTGTGTTTGTTAACTTCAAAAATTAACTCGTCGGATATCGAACTGACCAATTATACTGAAGCTCATTCCATTCTCCAGTCCTAGATACAGACTAGAACATGAGCTAGAACTCCCAAACGTAGAGATCGTTCAATTAACGCGGCCAGCTGGACCGTCTACTAATTAAATGAATGAACAATTAGGTACATAACGTCTGGCTACGTCCGGCCATCTTGGATAAACTGCTTCGCTAGTTATGATCTGCACCCTAATTGTGTAACACACTATTACTCTCAGTTTGAATCATTTTGAAGTATATTGCTAATCCATTGCTCCTTATGTACGAAAAGTGTGTCTGCTCAACAACGTAAATAACGCAATGCATGTTGTTGAACTGTCAAAATGAAACCCATTGCTACTGATAGTGTGTTACGCAATTACCCTGCGGATCTAGATGCCCTGTGACATTAGAATCAAGCCTTCAAATTAACTGAGGATCTAATCTAGCTCGTTAGCATAGCACTGTCTCTATACTATTAAGAAATAATGAAGTGTTTAAGGAGCTAATGTTTTGTTTATGAACCTGCGGAACAATTGTCGTATTTTTAAGAACATTCTAAACTTAGTCTCAATCTGTCACACATGTAACCTCTCTAATGTATCTATATTTTTGACGTTTGTCCAGTTGACCCTTTGGACATTTTGAATTACTTCCTAGATTTGGCCTTCAGGTACAAATTAGGTCCAAAAACTCATCTCAAACAAAGTCTGAAAAGCAGTTTTCAGACGACGTCTTCCTCTAACTTCAAAGAACAACTTCAGAAGAATAACTCACAAAAACTCACACTTGTCGAAAATACAGTCACGCTGCAAAATCTTGAACTACTGAATATAATTTCCGTTATGATAACGATCAAAAGCACGCACCATGTAACTGCGCGCATTCACTGAATTCTATACGTAGGAACGATAACAGAGAGTAGTAACGAGTATATAACATGGTCACCATTGTTTTTAACACAAAACAAACGAAACCCCGCGGTTTTGATAGATCATATCTGATTGGGAAAGTTTACCAATCAATCTAATCGCTTGATAAAAAACGTTATATAAATGTTACAACTCGGGGCTCCGTTATTTAAAGGGGATTACATTTTTAATTTTACTTTTGATGGAAAAGTTTAGATGACAGATAAGGTACCTACACTATCAGACTCTTTTACGTTATTTTTAAACATCGCCATAAATGTCTCCTAAAATAGCTTCGAAATTAGTAGCTGCTGTCAGTACCTCAAATCTTATATTATAATGAGGGTCGAAAAATTATGTGGAAAACTGTAGGTACTCATACACGCCGATTATAACTTAACACACAACTATGTTGAATGGAACCTTGATGAACATTCGCAGTTTAATTAATCAAAACTTTAATATTGTTGTTAAATAAATGTACAGTCATTTCATGTTTCCTCATCATTATTTGCAACGCAAAATATTTCGGAGCGTGAATATAATATAATTATGTAAATGGAAATTACGAACTGCAGTGCCACCCAGCGAAGAGGACCAATGATGAACATGAAAAGATAATCAGCCTATAACGTTCCCACTGCTGGGATACAGGCCTCCTCTCTGTGAGTGGGAGTGGGCCATAATCCACCAAGCGGGCCCAGTGCGAGTTGGTAGATGTCACATGTCTTCGAATTTTTGGTTCTAGGACATGCCGGTTTCCTCACGATGTTTTCCTTCACCGTTTTGAGAGCAGTGGTGATAAAATAATTTACACAAAGTAAAGCGCCGGTCAGGGTTCGAACCTACGACCCACAACACGTAAGTCGCGGACGTTGCCACTAGGCCACCACTGCTCTGAACATGAAAATAAATAAAACAAAAACTTTAAAATCAAGTGAAAGTAATTGAATCATTCATTTTGTCGAAGTTGTTAACGAACACGGAATCTAATTGGCAGCACTTGACCATTGAGACAAACAGTCGAGACATGGCGGAGAATCTAAATCAGGTTTCGGGGATCATGGAAAAACGTCTTGATTACGCCTGATTTAAATTTAATTTGTCGCGCGAGGTGCTCGACCTCCTCTCGCTCTAATGAGTTCCCAACTTTCCCTCTTTGTGAGATTAAGCCCAAAAATTGTGAAAAACTTGAGCGTCGTCCGGTCCCATGGCGGATGTTGTTTGACATACATAATATGTGGCGTCCCTGCCTGCCCCCGACAAGTTTTACGTTTTTTCTACAGCTGTTTACTTAAGTATGCTCGGTAGAATTAAAACTTAGAAGAAGTTTGTGTAGCTGAAGTGATTTCCTTAAGTCACGCAAATAACGTTTTATTAATTTATAGATAGAGGTGGTGTGTTTAGTTTGTTTCTCATAAAATTATTATATTGACTGCGTTTTGTTTCGAGAATTTGCTAAAAGATTCTGCACTTACTTATATGAACTGACGCTAATTAATAGTAATAGTAATTTCATAGAAGAATCTAAGTACTAAGCTTTGCGCGGGACAGCTCCTAGTGCAAAAACACTGGAAATATCTCTTGTGTTAAGAAAATAGAAATGTTTTAGCTTTAATACATATTCTTTAACCCTTATTTTTCTTTTAATTAAAATATTCTTAATCTTCGGTATGTTTCTAAACCAAATAAAAATATTTTCGTTTATTATGGAAATCGAAATATGTTCATATTCAAAACGTTAAAATACCATATTTTTAACAAATATGCTCAACTAAGTTACTACTAGGTATTTCATTCTGCTGCGAGAAACTCATTGAACCCAAACTGCGTCTGCTGCGCTCAATATCGTTGGAACAATAACTTTGAAAATACGTTTAAACTGACAAAATTTATAGCATGGACGCTGCCACAAATAAATATGGAAACATTCTCTGCAGATGACAACTGCGAAGTCAATGTTTACTTAATTAAACACCAAGGCAAAATACACCGAGCTAAAAGCTTTGTTTTAATATAAATCAGAAATGAGATTAACAAAATTACAACAGAATGTTTTAAAATCCTTCAAGCGAGGAAAATATTTAAACGTAACAGGGAAATTTCATTAAGTTGCTACTAATTAAAGAGCAGTATTGTGGCTGAAAATTCGGCGCCGGAACGTAAATGTGGCTTGTTCAAATTATATCTGCTAGTTATCATGTACGTGAAACATGTACAGATATTGTTGCGAATTAGCAGGAAAATTAACCTTTCTAATAAGAATAAATGGAGCTCCGTATACGATTATTAAGTAGTAAACTTGGGATAATCATTTATTACAAACTAACTTTTTAATTAAGTTGTTGAACTCTGCTAATCAATCAATTTTAATGAAAAACCGCACCTTACTTCCAGTTCTGGGGTTCTTAATAAAGCAATACGATCATAAAACGGCTAGATAAACCCGTATTTGGCTCGTTCTGTTTTTACGACGCGATCACCGTTCACGAGGGGAAGGTGAACGAATGATGTAGGTAACAGAAACTGAGCGAACTATAAGAAAATTCGAATGGCGGCGAAATATTGTCCCAAAATGTCGTAGATCCCAGTACAAAAATAATACTTTACCGGGGACATATCCTCACGTACCCTCGCAGGGCATCTTCGACAGGCTTGTCTAGTTAAGCCTCACATATTTACTGATATTGATACAGGGAATAACCCGCCAAGATGACAATTACTCGGCTCGATGGATGAGTCAAATCTCACTGGATATGACACGTTAAAATAAGAAAAAGAAACTCCTCTAAATTAAGACTTTTTTAACGAACTGCACAATAGTCTAGAAGATGATTAAATTAAAACTACCCTGATCTCAACATAGTACCTTACTTGTTTTTGCTGCAATGAAACATTTTGATCGGTGAATGACCAACAAACAGTATTTTTATGAACATTTATTTTCTTCGTAGCATTTATGTTAGCGTTTACGATCATTCGTCTACAAGCCCACCTACGAGTCTACGCTACGCTCCTACGCGCTACCACTACTACGCGCCAGAATGCTACGTCACACTTTCAACAGTTACAATTACAAGTGTTACAACTTAAAAGCCTCGTATCCACTATGCACCAATTGACGCGCAACACGTGACGCTCAACATGTTCGCCAGCTTTGCACAACAGCGCGCGACGTTGCCAGCTGGCGCGCACTATGACGCGTGGCTTGTTGTTTGTTTCCGTGCAAAATGCAGTTGAGCATCAATACCTAATGTTGTCGAGTGGAGACGTGACGCGCAGAAATGTCCATGTGGTGTAACGAACGAGTGCTTATTCGGATAAAATTCGTAAAAGATCCATCAACCACACGGAGATCACTGAATAGGTACATTCTCTTTGTTTTGTATGTAAGTTATTTCTAACCCACCAACGTGGTTTTTTTTTCTTTTTGATGCATTTTTCGATAAAATTATAACCACCGCCGCTGAAATCAACACTAGTTCCTCTGGCGACATGTTGTCGACTATTGCTCATGCGTAGACAGACAACGTTACAAAACAAAAGTTCCGCGCTAACTTTCAACATGTTGAGCAGCATGTTGTGCAACATGTCGCGCGCCAAATGTTGCTTAGTGGATACGAGGCTTCACCCTCATGAAATGTGTGCACTAAGTATACTCATTGTAACATAATGGCAATATTTTATGGTGTGAAAAACAGTTACGGAATTTAGTTAGAAACTCATTTAGATGGTAGATTAAAAGTCGGTTAAGCCTAAATCACCCGTTAGCGCGAAACTGTTAGGGTGCGAAAAAGTTATTTAGAGGTTTCAACCAAACACTAATTTGCGTGCGAACAGAGCAGTTTAGCAAACCGCATCGGCTATTAAATAAAGTAAACGACATTAATGTCGGACCTTTCTAGCGGCGATATATCTGTGGCACACGACAAAACCGCTGAATTTCCCTGGAGCGCTATCCACAACATACAGCCAAGAAGAATAACCGGAGTGAATGCAAAATGAAAATTATCATACAAATTCGCCATCTTATATGAACCGAGGTATTACTGTCACAGTATAAGTATGCAAAAATATGTAAGGAGAACGCGGTTGCTTTTACGGGGCGGCGAAAATACGCGACTGAATATTGGCTACGTATTCGCGCGCGTAAATTTTCAGCACTTGTAATTTGCATCCGTAAAGTAAATAATTGTGGCAAGTCTTTGTTGGGACTTCGATGCCTCCGGGGCTTTGTTGGCGTTTGTCGCCGAATCGTCGGCTGATGTATGGAAATTGTGTTGAATATTTTTTTGTATCTCTGTAAGCGTTGTTTGTTTGAAGGGCTCTATGCTTTTTGAAGCGCGTATTTGAGTGAGATGACGGTGATAAATCGAAGATTAAGTAGGTACTTATTAAGATATATAATATGTTAGTTAGACGATACCTACATAGATTTTAGGTATGGTAGGTACCTTTTTTTAAACCCAGTGTCAATTCGAGTTATACTTTATTATCTATGGACACCTAACTACACAAGGTTCCTATACTTCCTACATACCTCTACAATATAAGTAAAAATCTGGCAATAAGCGACGGTAATTTCGTTCAGCGGTGTTATTCTGTAAAAAGATCACCGTGATATCTTTGGTGAAGTGAGATTAAAGTGAGCTGTCATGTCACCTGATGCTAGGGACTGACACCATTGACAACTCACTTTAAGCTCACTTCACCTATGTTTTCACGGTGAGATTTTTACAGAATAGCATTACAGTTCAAAAACCACTATAAAAATCCTCTTGAACAAAAATATGAATTAAACATAGGTCTGTACAAGTTAATAAAGTGAGAGTACCCTTAGTCTAATAGCCGAAGTTACCTAGCGTAGTTAGGTAGGTACCTGCAAAAGTGCATCGAACAGCATCGAATAAGCGATGAGGTCGAGTGCGGCGACGCAGACTCTTGACGCCGAGTGAGGGAAATGAGCAGAAAACATCGATAGTTGCCGGCCCGCTGAGCACAGCAAACATGATATCCAGTCTTGCGAATAAGTAGGTAGGTATGGTATAGGTATTATTTTGAAGAACATATATAGGTACAACTGTATTTAATAAAGATCTTTAGGCGCGTTGCAAAAATAACGTACAGGAACTAAGGCCGCCATCTTGTTTTATCAATACATTTCACAAAACAAAACCTCCCCCTGATAATGTCATTCAATAGCAAAAAATCTTTGTAAGTAGGTACAGACGCCAGCACATCAAGCTACTACAACCTGTCAAATTTCTTTAATACATTTTTCAACTTTATCGCTAAAGCATAAGGTACAATGTTGATTGGGAAAATTTGACAATTTCGGGTAGTTGTACCTAGTACCTAGTTTAGTTAAAAGTTATCATAGGTCCGTCCTGCGTGTGCGATCTGCGGCGGAGAGGTGTCGAGTTGTGATCTACATAGATATTCCTGGATGGAGGATGCCAGAAGGCCAATTCCCATAATTAAAAACGTCTAAAATCTAGTCGCAATCTCATCTCAGCGACAATCAATGTCAAAAATGTAGGGAAATCAGAGGAATTTTTGACAGATCAGACTGTGAAAGTTCTTAAAATTACGAGAATTGCCCCTCTGGTTTCTACAAAGTATTAGAATGATTATATCGAAGCAGTTGGAGAGGGGTCCGTGGCTAAATAATAACAGCCGCACAGGTCGATCGATCAAGTTAAGCTACACTTGCCGCGGTTGGGCTGTGGATGGGTGACCATCTTTAAATACTGAGACCCCTCCGTGCCTCGGAAAGCACGTTAAGCCGTTGGTCCCGGCTGTCATTCGTGGATCTTTGACAGTCGTTACGGGTAGTCAGAAGCCCGAAAGTCTGACAACCAGTCTTACCAAGGGGTATCGTATTACCCAGTAACTGGGTTGTGGAGGTCAGATAGGCAGTCGCTCCATGTAAAATACTGGTATTCAGCTGCATCCGGTTAGACTGGAAGCCGACCCCAACATAGTTGGGAAAAGGCTAGGCAGATGATGAGGCAGGTACCTATGTGTGTTCTATCGTAGATCCTGGAGACTCCTCTGTGAATTCGTTCGGATGAGAGTGAAGACACAGATTACTGAATAGTTACTACGTGAAGATCCGTAACTATTACAACCCTTAGTGCTTGGCCAGACTGCAAACGTGGGCGCGGGGAGCGCGGGGCGGGCGCGGCGCGGCGTACTCAAATATAAGAACTTCATTTGAACGTCCATAGTGGGCACGCGGGCGCGGTGAGCGGCGCTGGCTGCTTGGCGCGGGTAGCGCGCGGGCGGCCCGCGCGGGGACCGGGGTTCTCGAACTAGTTCGAGCTTTTTTCTAGTAAAAATAAGTCTTCTTCATCGATATTATATTTTGACAAACACTGGACACGACAACACTGAACGAAACCGCGCTCGACTGCGGACAGGCAGATCGCGCGCTTTCCCGCACCCGCGCCGCTACCCGCCCCGCGCTGCCAGTCTGACCAAGCACTCAGTGCAATTTGGTGGAGACGTCCAGACTTTGAGATATGGACGCAAACAGTAGCTAATCTATCAAAATGCTCAAGTTAACTACGTGCGTTACCTACATCGAGGTCCTAGAACACCGCCCAGCGTGTATGTATGCCAATGGAGTTTTATTGAACGGTCAGTGGGTCGTCTTAGGGGCGGATTTTAACCTTTACATTTATCTACCAGCAAATTACCTTTACCTAAAATACTGAGTCGGCATTCTGATGCAGCTGTTGTCCCGAAGTAGTCATTCAGATTAATTATTTAACCGCTAACTTATTCCAACCTACTAAAGCAGTCAGGTTTGCGTACCTAGCTCATGAGGCCAACACTAAATTTAAAATAATATCGGCTATTCGCACGGTTGCTTCCGCCATGCTGATCAATTAATTAGCCAACGGCAACCGATGTACGCTTGATAAAATACTCAACAGTACGCCTGCCTATTTTAGAACGACTCATTAATGTATGAGAATGTTTGTTGTTGGAGTTTAATAGGGTGTTTCGAGTTGAAAAGTGTGCTTGACGGAGGCGTACCTTTTTTTAAATGTTAGCGTAACGGTTAAGTTGGTAAATGCAGTTACGAACAAAAAATAATACAGGTACCCCAGACGCATAGACAGATTTGGAGTGAAGCAAACCACCCAGTAGCAGAATATTTAGTGAGATATTTAGGAACTCTGATTACAATATAATTTTTGACCGTTGTATACAAAACTGAAATAGATGGTGGTATACAATCACCGTCTAGTGTAGATATGTGGCTCGTTACTATTATTGTAGGCTTCCAGCAAGAATAGGCGCTCTAAAGTATGTTCAAACTTATGTTTCAAATTAATATTATTTGAAGTTAAACAAATATCAACTTTATTTTAATGGTATTTAAGTAGATTTCAGAGTGGCTAGCACTATTGAAAAAGTTATAAAAATGTTTGAAGTTGTAGCGTAAACTGAACTTTATTTGTAGGATTTAAAATTATTTTTCCATATACTCATATTTGTTTACATTTTTGGCAAATAAATTCGAAAAATATAGGTATGTAAAGGTTTGAAATTTCAACTATTCATAAAGGACTTTTCAGATACTTATACGCGATATCGCTGTCGCGTTCGATAGCGATAGTACTAGTCCGCCTTCTGACGTCACTTTGAACCAGGTATCGCTGCCGAGCGCGACAGCGATATCGCTTATATCTAAAATAGGCCTTAATACTCGAACATAAACTTGAATTATGTTTAGCAATGTCTGTCGTCGGTGAAAATGTATAAATAAATTTGTTTAGAGAAGATTGATCCTAAATTCTAGCAGTGATGAGTGAAGATTCTCACGACGACGATATTACTTTTTCTTTGAAACGATCATACTAATTTGTATGTACAAAGGTCCTCAACAATAGAAACAAGAAAAACTCGAAAGTAGTCGAAAAAAATATTTATTTCATTAGAATATAAGCTGTCAATAGATAGTTAATACATTATTGTACTTGCCAGATCAACTTTATTAAGTTAGCATTTAATTTTATTGCTTTTACAGCTAGCGAACAACGTAGATATATTTTCTTATAATGTTTAGTAAGTACCAATCACTTATTATAGAGGGTAGAAGAAATGCAGTGTTTATTTTGCTACAAAATTATTTTCAAGATAATCTGATATATCTTTGCTGCGCCGACCCCAAATAAATTGGTTCATCATCGTCATTCTTTAGCTCTTCTAAAGAATGACGATGATGAACGATGGCCTACTTTTGAAAAATATATCCTTTCGCTCATTTTGAGATTTTGCTGAATAATGGAATCAAAATTTTTATCTGGAATGTTCAATAATTTTATAATATGATAAAATTCGAGATTTCTGCAATTCTTCTGTCCAATATCTAGAATACCTATAATAAAACTGTTACGTTTAATAAATGCAAATATACGTAAATAAACTAAATAATACACATATAAAAATATGTCAATGTAATAAAATTTCGAAAATATTCTATCGATCATGAAAATTGAATTATTTTTCACTGGAAACTTTGGTTTTGTTGTTAGAAACTAAGATACTTAAAATCTAAGTTATTTGATAAAAGTTTTAATGCCACTCAAGAGATTCTAAAATTACATGGCTAAAAAGTCCATTCAATATAAAACGTTAGACTGTATGCAAAAGCAACTTACATCTCTATGGAAGTTAGAAATACATGCTTTTATAACCTGTGCTGAAGTGTTACCAGCCTCAAAATATTTGTATCACATTTATCTACTTCTTCTTATTTACTCATAAACATTGTACATTGTACTATTTTAGCTGCTTAGTATTTTTTTTATGACTGGTTTATAAAACTCTTTCTTTCTCTTCCAGTTTTCAATGAACTAACGTTACCAGATTATTTTTAAAGAAAATAAATCTTATATTGACAACAGCTCAATAACATCGGCGACTCAGTGCACCAACGCATTATTTTCTTCTGAGAATGGAAGACTTCGAAATAGCTGAGATTAACTTCAACACTTAACTTTAAACGTTTCTGAGCAACACAGATTCCTAATTTAAAATTCATCATGGCGAGCGAGCGCTTCGCCAAAGTCAGTTGCTTGCGAGCCGACAAAGAGGTCGTATTTTTCAAGAATCTCTGTCTTAGTGAGTTTTTCGTCGGCGTCCGTGTCTGCTTCGAAGACTAGGTGTCTTGCTTCTGCTTCGGCGTGGTCGAACTCGGGAGGTGCGATCCAGTCTTTGACTTCGTTCTCGTCCATGAAGCCGTCTTTGTCTGTGTCTCTGTTGAAAAATGGGGTGTTTAGTTGTGATGTCTTCGTATCCGATAGCCTAGTCAAAGGAGAATCCGTGTCTACACAGTAAGACAGTGGTCAGGGGAAGGGCTTGTCTGCACTGCCCCTATATTAATCTATACTAATAAATAAAATTCGAGTCTGTTTGTAATATTAAAATAACCGCTTTTTACTAAATGCATAATTATAGATGTATACACGGTACAGACGCCAGCACATCAACCTACACCTAACTGTCAAATTTTCCCAATCAACATTGAACCTTATGCTTTAGCGATAAAGTTGAAAATCTATTACAGAAATCTGATAGATTGTAGTAGGTTGATGTGCTGGCGTCTGTACATATACCAAAGTAACATTTTTTTACAATTTTTGTCTCTGTTTGTTCCAGCTAATCTCTGAAACGGCTGGACCTATTATGACGGGACTTTCACTGGCAGATAGCTGATGTAATAAGGGGTAACTTAGGCTACTTTTATTTTAGAAAAAAAAAAATTGGGTCCCAAGAAAAAAATCCACGCGGACAAAGTCTCGGGTGACAGCTAGTAATGTATTAAACCTATTGTGTGTATTAGGTGTATTACAACTATTAGAACCAAAAGACCCAACGAGGGTATTAATCGTGGTATTCAAGCCATTATATTGTGTACCAGCTGACCCGACGAACTTCGTACCGCCCTCGCCAGCCGCTATGCCCCCGCTTTTTTAAATCTCTATATCTTCTAAGATATTTAATTATATGCTGTAAAGGGTAATTTTGATCTACATGAAATGAACAAAGTATATGTAAATCTAATGTATTTAATTCCTAAAAAAAATTGTTATTTACTAACATAGCTATTACCCATTAGCCCTAGTTACTCCTCATCTGCTCATGGTTGACTGACTGATTACAGATCAAAATAGAAAAGAAAAAAAAAACTTTATCTGTTAAATATTTGCATGCCATCACTACACGGCGGAATGTGTCTTTGCACTGAATTTCAGCCGAAAGACGTCCACTGCTGGACATAGGCCTCTCCCAAGCACCGCCAATTCGACCGGTTCTGTGCTTCCAGCATCTAACGGATTCCTGCGGCCTTCACAAGGTCATCGGTCCACCTTGTGGCCTTCTAACGCTACGTCATTCTATGTAAAACCTAGCTATTTCATGTCAGAATATGTAAATCATAGCTGTTCAATGTCACCATAAATAGGGCAATATAAATGCATGACAACAAACTGGCCGGCTGTATTGTTCAATATCAATACATTCAATGGAGCTAAATTGATATTATTGTGGTAGCGGTGGCCGAGTGACGCCTGCTTGTTGATATGATTTGTGTACCAATTTGAATGACTGGGCTATTGCGAAAGAGCAATGAACTAGAAATAGCAAAAATGGAAGAATTCGTTTGGGATGCAGTGGCTGGTACGAATCTCGAGCGCTCGATTTAAGAGTGGGGATCGGTTTGCGTATTGTAAACCTATGGTAAAAAAACGTCCCCATTCTTCATCGAGCGCTTAAGATACGTGCCGGTGACTTTAACTATTCTTTAGGTCTAAAAAATAAAAGTGCTTAACGGTCCTTTCCAAATGTTTGGTAATTAAAAATATGCGACCGTATTGCGTCAGCGATGGTATGCAAATATGCGTTCATTGAATTTACATTATGATCGCACCAATCACTCAACTCCGGAGTGAAAAAGTACCAACAAGTTCATTATAAGCAACTAATAGCCATCTTGCTCGTCTTTGAGGACGCATGTTGAACGCGTTTGTTTAGCCAGGACTTAGGAGATCAACATTTTAAGATGTTATGTGCAATATCTAGTTTTAATTCCGTGTAATAACTAGATATTGCACATAACATCTTAATGTCATGGATTTCCGTAAAGTAACGCCTGATTCCATAATATATCAACATTTTTTTTTTTTTGCTTCATTTCGCTCTGGATGACTACGCGTACCAGTCTCATAGGGTCATACTTATCATAGCACAATTAATACCATTCAGCCTGCATCAGCAGCCAGCATGCTACCACAATTGGTAGCAACATTGATGTGAGTGGGTGCTAGTATGGTGCAATCAATAAGCCCGGTTTCCACCGCGAGCGGAGCGGACCCATTAATGACTTCTTTTACTTCGCAAGAGAAAACTGCTTACATGTGTTTCCACTAACAAAGAGTCGAGCGGAAATGACTCAGCGGGCAAAAAGAGTAAAAATGAGCTCGCTCATGTCCAGAGAGAATCAGACGACTAAACTCTTTCTTGGTGGAAAAGCAAACCTATTTCATGAAAACGAAGTCCGCTCCGCTTAGCCATTTCCGGCTCATTACTCTTTCGCGGTGGAAACCGGGCTATATACTAGCACCCACTCACATCAATTTTTTATTTACTTTTACTAATATTATCTTTCCCTTCCTCGGATATTCTCTTCTTCCTACTATCCTACTAATATTATAAATGCGAAAGTTTGTGAGGATGTTTGTTACTCTTTCACGCAAAAACTAATGAACGGATTTTGATGAAACTTTACAGTAATATAGCTTATACAGCAGAATAACACATAGGTTACTTTTTATCCCGATATTCTCACGGGATCGACATTTACGCGGGTGAAACCGCAGGGCGCAGCTAGTTCTTTCATACATATTTAATGAAAATAAAATGGATGTTTAATTGTGGTAAATGGTGATGTACATAATAAAGAGTATAATAAGTAGTATTATATTCTATGAAAATAAAATAAGAACTGACCTGTACCCATTGAACTGTTCCCTCTCCTGCTTGACCCAGTCAGGCTCTTCTTCGTCCTCGCCGTCCTCAGGTTTGTACATGTCGCCGATGTACTCATCCAGGGACACCTTGCCGTCCTGCAATATTGAATAAAAGTTTTTAGATTTATATTATTATTATTATGAGCCTGTTATGTCCCACTGCAGGGCAAAGGCCTCCCTTCCGTCTTTCCATTTTCTCCTGTCTCTTGCTACATCTGGCCAATCCTTTAGATAGGCGTCCAACACGCGTAGCATGACCCCCGTAGAAACAGGTTTTGTCGACGGAAGAATAGACAAAATGACAGATTGTAGAAATATTTGTACGCATTCTACGCGTCTAAGCATGGCAATGTGTCATTTTGTCTATTCTCCCGTCGACAAAACGTCGTCATGCTACGCGTGCAATTCGTCACGCCATCTCTTTCTGAGCCTACCGCGTCGCCGATTCCTGTTATTCGGAATCCAGTCAGTGGCTACTTTTGCCCAATTCTGTTGCGACATGCGGCATTGGCCAACTAAAGTGGAATTGGGCAGGCCACATCTGCCCAATTCCACTTTAGTTTGGAGGCTGTGTTGCTCACGTCTGCGATTTGTGTTGATTGGATAAAAGTAACACTGGGTGTAGTTTCCTTTTGTAAATGGGGAGCACAAGTTCACTATTTACTGAGCAAAGGTTTTAGTACTTGTCATCTGATTGCGAGCCTTGTAAACATCATTCCAAGGTTCCGACACTATCAGGAATAGACTTTCTAAAAGCTATATTCATTCAAAGTCATCTTAAAATAAACCAGCCTATTTCATAGGTTTCTGTATTACATTTATTTATTAAAACTAGAAGTTTAATTGTTTATGTATAAATAATAAAAGAAAAATTTAACTTGCAAGAGTCCACCTTCACATACATACAAGTCAAGTTAAATAAAAGCTTTTAAAAATAAATGATAATGATTTAAGTTAAGTGACGTTTAAACGTCAAAAATGTATATGTATGGTTAAACAGTCGCTAATCATTACTTAACTTGAAGCAACGTTTATATGGGGTATATCTATAAATTTTATGATATACATAATAAGGAGTATTCTATTTATCTTAATTATTATTTTTGTACAGACGACAGCACATCAAGCTACTACAACTTGTCAAATTTCTTTAATAGATTTTCAACCTTATCGCTGAAGCATAAGGTTCAAAGTTGATTGGGAAAATTTGACAGTTTCGGGTAGCTTGATGTGCTGGCGTCTGTACAATTTGTTTATGCAGACGGAGTTTTCCTGTAATAAGCGATTGCTGCGTATACATACATTTTGCATGTTACCTTTGGCATAAAACCAGTGTGAACGATCGTTGGTGAACCAATAAAATAAATAAATATAAGTATGTTGATATTACCTTATCTTTATCGATGTCCTCCATAGTCTCGAGCACGACGACGTCCCTCATTTCGGAGTGGTCCTCCGGGTGAAGGAACGCGGCGAACTCCGTGCGGTTCAACGCGTCATTTTCGTCGGCGTCTGAAGATAAAAACACACTTGTTTATTTTCGGATTTTACTTTTTATGGCTAAAAGAAAAATTGTCGTGAATTTTTCTTTTGATCGACTTTGCCCAGAAACAACCAATACATATACAAAATACATAAAAAATCCAAAACGCCCGCAAATGATTAGTGATATCTTGTTTTTTTTTTCGACTACGGTAACCATGAATTCAGCACATTATACGAGCGTAGAAAATTTTCGCCAGTTATCAGAACAAAAATTTGCTGTTTCATAGAACAATACAATACACGGTCAAAATGTATGGAACAGCTATTTTTTTTTTAAATAACGGACAAAAAATTTCGCCTTACAGGGATTCAGAATCATGTACTGAATCTATGGTAACAGGTTGCGCATCAAAGTCCCTGTCACCCTGTATAAAATGAAGGGTAACTATTATTATCTTTGGAATATTTTCTACAGACTATGTGAAGATCTGAGATGACCTCAAGACTATTACTTCGCATAAACTTTTCATTACCGTACCAGTAACAATCACAATTGCGATTCCTAGTTTACCGCCTACAGTCCCAACAATGACCCATTTCCTTCAATTGACTTAAACTTCCAATAGAACTATAATCAGGTCAAATAATAACCATGCACTCACCCACCCTATTTCAAGTTAAACAAATATCAACTTTATTTCAATGATAATTAAGTTGATTTCAGGTGACTAGCACTATTGAAAAAGTTATACAAATGTTTGAAGTTGTAGCGTAAACTGCACTGCGATTCTGTAACCATCTCGCCGTGAAAACTTAGGCGAAGTGAGCGTGGAGTGAGCTGTCAGTGTCATTCCACCTGATACTAGGGATTGACCAAGCAAACATTTATAATCATAATCGAGATTTTAATAATATTTTTTATGTTAATTCTATTGACAATTTTATATAATTTCAAAGCTAGTATTTTAGTTGTCAAAACACTATTATTTCATGGGGGTTTTAAATAAAATAGCAGCACAGAAACTTAATGTTTTTTTTTTTTAATTTTTTTCCTAGACTGACTAGTCAATATAGCCTGAGGCGTGAGCGCGTCACGCACTAACAGTAAATAAAATCTGTGGTGTCTGGGAGAAACCTGTTAAGTCCAAAAACGTATTTTTTCAGTATAAGACTTTTAAGGTTCAAGTTTCATTTATAAATCAGTTAGGTAAAGTAGAAAAAGCCAACCACCGCTACGATTCTCCCACTCCTATGATAGTTACACTTATCAGCAATAGACCAAAATAAAATATGATTTTTTTTTTAATAACAACATAGTACCAAACTAAAAAATTACGAAAATGGATTCACGTTTAAGACAGCTAGACTAATGAAAATACGCATCGACATTGTTTGTTAGTATGAGCGATTTTAGATCGAGTCTAGTAAAGACTAACAACGCTAATCTATTCAATTAGAAGAGATAGCCTAGTGTGTCAAGTCACCGAGTGCTAACGGTGTGCCTTGCTGATGCGTGACGGACCATGGTTAGACTTTAACCCCACTTTGTGTGGCGTGATCACTTCACTAGAACTAGTTACTAGTTAGACTGGAAGCCGACCCCAACATTGTTGGGACGCCTTACAAGTTAAATAAGTAAGAACAAATCTCCAATGTGATAATGACAGTGACTAACGCGCAAGCGCGGCGTGATCACTTCACGCGACCCATGACATTAAATGTCATGGGTCGCGTGAAGTGATCACTTCACGCGACCCATGACATTTAATGGCGTGAATCAGGTGAAGTGATCACTTCACGCGACCCATGACATTTAATGGCGTGAATCGGGGGTGAAGTGATAAGATTACGCTGCGCTTGCGCGTTAGTCACTGTCATTACCACATTGGAGATTTGTTCTTACTTATTTAACTTGTAAGGCGTCCCAACAATGTTGGGGTCGGCTTCCAGTCTAACCGGATGCAGCTGAATACCAGTATTTTACATGGAGCGACTGCCTATCTGACCTCCACAACCCAGTTACTGGGTAATACGATACCCCTTGGTAAGACTGGTTGTCAGACTTTCGGGCTTCTGACTACCCGTAACGACTGTCAAAGATCCACGAATGACAGCCGGGACCAACGGCTTAACGTGCTTTCCGAGGCACGGAGGGGTCTCAGTATGTAAAGATGGTCACCCATCCTCAGACCAACCGCGGCAAGCGTAGCTTAACCTGATTGTTCGATCTGTGCGGCTGTTATTATTTAGCCACAGACCCCTCTACGCGTGCAAATATATTATTGTAAATAGATACCTACTTAGGTAACTCGGCGATGCCACTATTAAAAGAACATTAATCAAATAATATTACAAAATTCAACGGTTCAATCGACACTCGCTCAGCTCGCAATCAGTGTCTCCCGTAAAAATAACTAAGACCCGTATTTTTTATGCTAGTAACTCTTAAATGAAGAAGTGGTTGGTGGCAACCCTACGCCGAAGTGATGTTGCTATGGGTTACGAGATTCTTGGAAGTGAACTCGTAATTCACTTCCAAGAATTACTACATTCCGAATTGCACTGTAATCGTTTACAGCTTGCTTACACTTTGACCTCAATTATTCTGTATGGTATAAATTACCTATTATTCCCCGCATAATCTTACCACGCCGTACGGTTGTCAAACGTGGTATTTTGACAGTTCAAACCGGTTTCGTTCATTAAATTGTGTCATAGAGAATACGTAAATAGCAGATATGTCGTGATTACATAGGTAAGGAATTGATGTGGTTTCGAAGTAAAGAATCATTAAGTGGGTCATATTGAATTAGGGCCCTTTTTCCGAATTAGCGTGAGCGCGATAACGATGTCCCGTAAGTCGACATAGATGACGTCATGGCATGCGCCATCTTCCGATAACGGCGACCATGCCCTAAATTAATAATTATCACCGCGGGCGCTGTCACAAATGAATGACAGCCTGTTGTGCTGTTTTGTTTTGTGTCGCATCATAATATATTGCCTTTAAACTAACGTGGCATTTTTTAAATCGTGCTTCCGCCAGTACAGTCGCCACCTTAACAAAGATGAAGAAATTCGTGGTGCATACACAAATAAATACTATAATCCAACCATCCAACCATTAGTACCTATTCAAGTGAATATAGTTTAGCTGCCATAATAGTGATTTATCTAAATCGGAACGCTAATTACTTATGTGAGCGCTGTGCCGAGCCATAACTCCCGCCGCGCATGCGCGTTAGGTATCAAACTAATTTTTTTTAATATCCAAGTGAGCGCTGTCGGTGATGATGGCTTAATTCGGAACGAGCCAGAATTCACGCGCATGCGCGGCGTGAGACTCACGCCGTGAGTCACGCCGCGCATGCGCGTTAGACGCAAATCATCTAACAGGTCGAGGCTAAAAAACATAAAATTTGGGGACTTCGAACATTCAAACTCCACCACATGGGGAGTGAATAATACATCATTTAATTTTATTTGACGAATTCATCCATTGTCCAAGTTAAATAAGTAGTGGTAATGAATTTTTTTGATATCTAATGTCGAAGTTTCGCGCCAATCGTGCGTGTTTACATTTTTACTTTTCACAAATTTCACACACACACATGTAGATAAGATTTAAAATGAGACAAATATTATTGAAAATATTATGAACGACACGAAAATGCCCAAATCTTAACGTAATATTAAAACACAGGTCCAATAACACTTATTATTCATTACCACTACTCAATTTGTGTTCAAAATCGCCGTCCATTATTGTTTTTTTTTATCGTAATGATGTACGAAAGCGATAATGCTAAACGATTTTTTTTTTATTTCGATTGACTCGGGTAATTAATATGTCGAATATCGGAAATCGATACTCGGAAATTGAAATAAAATTATTTTAAACATTAAAAACAATAAGCATTGTTAATAATAATGACTTATGCTTTTTAATGTAATTTTAATAGTTTTTTGGACATTATATTGAAACTGAGTCAATACCTGAGGAGGACCTTTGACCATAGTCATTTATTGAACTTCGCGCCGAATTGTTTCTATATTTGAATATTTATCTTCGGAATGCGCTCGCCGCTTAATTTTTTTTTATTTATTGTACAATTATTTATTTTTGATACTTTCTAATAGTTTGCTACAGAATGCCCAGTATACATTTTTTTAGGTAGGCTTAGCAAAAGATAGGGAATGATGATTATTAATTGTATAAATTGGGTATTCCGCAATCACTTTACATTTCAATATGTTTTGTTAGTTGTATGAGCTTGTTAGTTTTTGTTTCTATTAGTTTACTTGAGTAATAAATTGTTTTTTTTTGTGGTAGGTTACCAAAGAAATTTAAAAAACTGACCATGTTTATATCGGACCTCGCACAGTCGGCACATTGAAAGGTTCCGTAGTTGGGTTGAATATTTACGCATGCAAAATGCACATAATTAATTTGATCAACTGCAAATATGTTTGTATTTCATAAACTCATCATTCATAAGTTCATAACGTACCCATAAATTAAAGTGCCGACCAGAAAAGAAAAGTACTGTTTTCTTATGGGGAATAACATCTTGAGCATTTCTTACTATTACAGCGAAAGTCTGCAATTAACCCCTTGGCTGCTACTTGAGATTGAAAATGCCAAAAATCTTATTTTTATAACAACTGTTTTAAGCATAACTTTTAAAAAATACCAACTTTAAATTGAATACAACATCCCGAACATGTTTTGACTACCTATGACCAAATGTAAGTAGGTATGTACCTACGCAGTATCAATATACTCGTACTGCGTAGGTACACACTTACATTTGGTCATAAAAAAGTTAAGCAAATCTCTCAATAGAGATTTGCTTAACTTTTTTTTTGTTATTATAAAAATATATTTATGACCCTCACGACAAGCCTTTTCATTTGATATATCACACGATACCTACAGTAAGCAAAGCTTTTTTAAATTTTCTATGTGACCCCAAAAAGTAAACCCATAACCCGACATTTAATGTCGTGAATCGGGTAAAGTGATCGCGCCACTCAAACTATGTGATTAAATTCTATAGTCCGTCAGCCAGCCACGCCGTTAGCACTCGATAACTTAACACAATTATCTCTTCTAATAGAATAGATTGGGTTACCAACGCTGAACATCGTCGCAGTCTTTTCTAGACTTGATCTACAATCGCTCATAATAACAAACAAATAATGTCGATGCGTATTTTCAGTAGTCTAGCTGTCTTAAACGTGAATGTTTTATTTTATTTACTGTTCGTGCGTGACGCGCTCGCGCCTCAGGCCATAATTATAAGGACTAGTCTAGGGAAAAAAATATATAAAACAACAACATTGAGTTTCTGACTAAGATTCTGTTTTGCTATTTAATTTTAAAACCCCACAAAATATTAATGTTTTGATCACTAAAATACTAGCTTTGAAATTATATAAAATTTTCAATAGAATTAACATAAAAAATATGATTAAAATCTCGATTATGATTATAAATGTTTGCTTGGTCAATCCCTAGCATCAGTGGGATGACACTGACAGCTCACTCCACGCAAGTTTTCACGGTGAGATTTTTACAGAATCGACATGCTGAACTTTATTTTGTAGGAATTAAAGTTATTTTTCCATTAATTCATATTTGTTTACATTTTTGGCAAATAAATCGCGAGCGCAGAATGGGTATGATTGCCACTTCTTGTAAGTACTGCTATAGTACACTCAGGACTCGACACAGTTACTGTTAAGTTAATCCTGAGCCATGAGAAATGAAATACTTCAATGATTTCATTGCAAAAATGATTTGATGGTTCGGGGATAAGACATTGATTGTTAAAGGGGGGTTTTGTATAGCGAAGCTGAATAAAAAAGACTTGAAATGCGCGCTTCAGCAGCCTTTAAGGCCTGGGACATAAAGTCGCGTTTTTGCCGCTTAGATTTGCCTAACCTAAGAGGTCATTTGGCTTCGTAGAGGACTTATTTTTTTATATTCTGGTATTTAGTTTTTTAGTTCGTGTAATTATCTTCCTGTGCGAGTCCCAATAAATACTTGTTACTCTTTTTTCAAGGTCAACTGATACTACTGCTTACCAGCATAAGTCCACCGTCTGCGATCCCTCTTCAGCAGGTTGGTGTAAGTGAAACCTTCGCTGTTCGGCAGCTTGAGTTCCTTCGGGTCCATCTCATCCATAAAGCCGTAAATGGTCTTTCTGTATGCCTACAAAAAAAAAACATTCAATTCGTAATTTAAATAAATCGTGGCTGGTATGCGACATTGAATACTTTAACTCAATGGGTCATGGTGCATGGGTAGCCTACGGCGTTGACAGATAAAATGGGCGTATGGGAAAAAAGCGACATGATAAATAGCGTTTGATAAAACTCGTGGTCGATAAAGCGATATGCTCTCTCGTTATCATATTAAAACACTCGTCAACACTGCCGTTATAACTGCCTACCCCACGAAGAATCGCGTACTTTTATTTTGCTATACTATTATCAACATTATACAAAAGTTGCTAAAGTTGAATTTGATTTGTTATCGAAAATACCGCCTTACCGCCGATCCGATGTTCTTCGCTGACCTTGAAAACCGTACCATACTTTATATTTTCTACAAATTAATTAATTCCACAAACTCCTCACCTCCCAAGGAATAACTTCATCATTGTTAGGGTTATGCTGTCTCCAGTGGCGGTCAACATCCTCAGTAATGTACCGCTTCTGTGTGTATCTGATCCAATCCTTCAGTTCTACCAGCGTCACAAAGCCGTCCTTGTCTCCGTCGATCTTGTCCACGATTATTCTAGAAAGAGTTAATCAAATTATTTACTGTCGCGCTTGATAATGGGGTCAGTGAACTGTGATAGATGAAGTTTTTATGTACTTTATTATAATGTAAGATAATCTGTGTATGTGTAATGTAATGAATGATTACAATAGTGTTTGTATGCACATTCCTAAGCTGTTTCTGTCTATTATAACGTGATACACCATACACCCCAATACTCAAATTACATTTTGCTATAGAATAATGTAAGACAATAATTATTCTTGGTGTTTATTTTGTATCTTTTACTAATCTACAGAATTTAACATAACAGCCTCTAATTTCCCAAGGGTTAGAAATTATTTGTACTCTACAAAAGAAGTTGGCCAAAAATGAATGTCTCAAAATCATAAAAAAGATTGATAATTAATGTATATTTAGAAACCATATGGAATGTTGTTGTAAATTGTGAATGTGTGAAAGGAACTTTTAAACAAGATGTTGTTTAAAAGTTCCTTTCACACATTAGGACTGGGAGAAAAACAGATTTTAGGTACATTACATAACATTTAAACCTTACTCAGTATATTGTTGCTTACTTACAAGCTTCATGTTACTCCGTAAATTGAAATCTGATAATGGAAACTTTAAATTAATAGAAAATTAAACTGCATGAAGAAATTACACATACATTATAAACTAATCAAATATTAATTACTTTTACCATGAAAATTTCAACTATAGTTTATAGGAAACATTTCAGTTGTAGATAAAATAAAAGTCCCCAAAAAAATATTAATCTTTATTTGTTCTTATTATTGGCAGATAAATGTTTAACTGAATAAATAAAAGATAACATGAAACACCAATTTACTGTCCTATTCATTGAATTACAAAATATAGTTGGCTTTGTGTAGGCATGCACAATAGGCACTGTAACCATTGTTTTAAAAATAACTAGACTATACCCACAGATGGTCTGGACTGTTATCAACTAGTTAAACTAACCCAGTTTGTGTGGGTGAGATCATTGACACACTGAGATAATCTCAAGATGCAGGAAATTGGAAGGTCTACTGTTTAACTAGAACTTGCTGGAATGTTGGACTTATCTAAGTATACCATACATAATCAGCCTATAATGTTCCCACTGCTGGGACACAGGCATCCTCTCTGTGAGAGGGAGTGGGCCATAATCCACCACGCGGGCCCAGTGCGGGTTGGCAGATGTCACATGTCTTCGAATTTTTGGTTCTAGAACATGCCGGTTTCCACACAATGTTTTCCTTCACTGTTGTGAGAGCAGTGGTGATGAAATAATTTACACAAAGTAAAGCGCCAGCTGTCTGGGTTCGAACCTACGACCTGCAACTCGTAAGTCGCGGCCTTTACCACTGGGCCACCACTGCTCTATACTATACTAATATATATATACACTATAGTAAGTATACTATACTAATATAATAAAGCTGAAGTGTTTTTTTTTGTTTGAACTTGCTAATCTCTACAACTACCAGTGGGGTTTGAAAAAATCTTTTTGCATTTGATAGCTCAATTCTTGACAAAGGTTATTAAGAAGGAAGGCAGGTTTAAAGTCACACTACAACCCTTAGTAATCAAGCAAAAAGGACACTACACAAAACCAAAGTATTAGCATGGTCCGGTGATGTTATGCAACGCGGTAGGTAGGGGGGGCGAAATTTCATGTAAACCTAGTCAGAGGCAGAAGCTGGTCATGTTATAAAAGGGATAATTTGTTTTGTAGACATTTTAAACATATTGTGGAAGTTGCAATAGCTGGATTTGGATGATTATTGGCACTTGATTATGCATGTGGCCATGATTTGTATTATCTTTTACTATTTGGATAGCTTGCAGGTCACTATATTCAAAGGATAATATCATGGGAATAAAGAATGAAAGTGTAAAGTGAATAAATGTATAACAAAACAAACTACATAGAACAACAGATTGCTTGTGCATATCCTACAGATTATTTAGATATTACAATTTAGTGCATATGCCAGAAGTGTTTGTGCATATGTTATGGCATAAAAGGGAAAAGGAATAACAGGATGATATTGGAATTATAGTGGACTGAAGTAGTCCGGATTATTATATATATATATTAAAAAATTACTAGTACTTAATAGAACTAAACTTGTTTACTTATCAAGAACAGAATATTCTAAAAGAAATAAGGTAACTTGTTTCAACTCACCCCAATCTCCTCTTGCTCTCTTCAGGAGGCAGCTGATCAAATGTCTTCGCCTGATCTTCACCCAAAAAGGCATCATGATCAAACTGCTTGTTATGGTATTCGTTTTTAAAATGTTCGGACTCCGAGAGACGGTCCATAAGCCGCTTTGATTCTTCAGGAGTCGGCACCCCGGCAAATACAGCCGAAACGGCCAATGCAACGAACAGAGACCTCAGCATTTCGATCTTTAACAAAGTACAATTCAATAAAACTTAGGTCAGTGGGTCGTCTTAGGGGCGTTCTCTAATAGAAACACAATAAAAATCTGAACTATTAAGTTTCCTTACAAAGTGTGTAATTACACACTTTGTAATAATAAAATTGAATTAATTAAAATACATTCTTCAATTAACAATTTTGTTTGCGTTAAAATAATTACCCGTTGGATACCGCCACGTCAACACGACCACGTAAACTTCCTCGTTCCCGGATAGATAACACAATCGGGATGAATCGGAACTGAAATCTGAATCGGGGGAGTAGAGCGAGCCCGAGCCGGCCGGACGGGAGCAGCACAAAACGCAAGACGCGAGCACGGATGCTGTGCTTTACGTGCGTTCGGAAACCTAACAAAGTTGTTATTGTCAAAAATATCAGAGAGAGCTTTGGATGAAAGTTTCGCTGAACTATAGCAAAATCATGTTAGTATTAATTATAATTCGTCTGTTTTATTTTTATTTAAATTATAATGGATTTAGACATTATTTTAACTATTATTTCCAAATACTAAATAGATATTTTATTTAGTTTTAGGGCAGATCTGTCAATTTTGATTAAAAGAGAATAGTGTTGCCAACAAAAAAAAAGTTTGGCTTCAGGTCGTAAAATTACTCGATCGTGAGTAATCGTGACTCGATTAAACTATAAAATTGTACAGCGATGCATGGTGATGCTTTTTCATAATAACTGTTCTTCAGCCATATAATAACCGTTCATAAACGGATGAATGGCTGAGCAGAATCCCGCTAGATAGCTTCTATGTCCAAGAAATTGAGCCTAGAAATTGGCCGATAAGATGCCGTACTATCCTAGTCCTTTATTAAAAGATTACCTTTATTTTAGCACTAGTAATCACGCAGATTAGTTTTCCTCAAACTTATGTTACATATAGGAAGGAATAACGAGGCCTTTGTTCACAAATATGATAGCAGAAATTTTTTCCATCGCATGACCATGATCTTGATTCCTCTAGCTATCAAAAATAAATATTTTTTTACTCTTTGATTTTGACTGCTGTTTTTTTTCTACTCTCTAATCTGTGCTTGTCTGTGGTTATGTCATAATCGTAACTGTTGTGCTTATTTTGCCCATTTCCAAAAGAAATTCCAATTATGTTTTTAGAAATAAGTGCAGCGCATTTGTAAAATAACAATAATCGGCCGTGACAACCGTATATTCAGTCTATAAGTTGCTAAAACAGAATTGCAAATGTCAATATGTCAGGATCTCGGCCTTAATTTCCAACATAGAATGGTGAGAGAAATGCATGTTTAATTATATGTTAATTAATCACCTAATTACGATCAAAAGTTGCGGAAGGGATTAGGGTATTGGTTTAGAAGACATGCTCTCGAAGTGCGCAAAAATGAAAGTGAAACCAGTGGTATTGCAACGTCTGATAAACGTCGGCATTTTTAATGGATTTGTAATAATTATGTGGTGCATTCAACTTCATTTCAGGGCGCAAATATATCACAACTAGAAAGAGATATCGGGTCAGAGCAGTTCCCACCGAATGAACATTATTTTGGTTTAGTTAATGTAAGTTGTTCACTATGTAATTACTATTTTCCAAGTAATTAGTGTAATTAGAAAAAAAAAATATAGAAAAAGGTAAGTAAGTAATCATATTTCCGTTCTACCAGAAATATTGTCATCACTCCAAAAAATGTAGTAGATCATTTTTGTCAAAGTACTTAACCTTCAATGGGATTCATTTTGATACTCAAATGTTTTCACAGCAGATTTTGAATGTCCTCAGTGAGTAGTAAGGAATATGATGTATGTAAATAAGATAAGAAGTTCTTATCATTATTATCATTTTCCTACAATGATTAAATGACAGTAGCAGATGTCCAGTTGCTATGAGATTCTAATAAAAATATGAAGAAGTTTTTAGATTGTAAAAGGAGTACTTGAAAACTCAATCACTGTAAATTATAGTGATTTAACTTGTGTAAATATTTCAGTATTTATTATGAACAAACCAACACAATTTGTTTATGATCATGATAAAAGTGAAATTAAAATTTGCTGAATGTAACTTAAATATTATTTCAGTTTGGCAATACATGTTATAGTAACTCAGTGTTGCAAGCATTGTATTTTTGCCGCCCATTCAGAGAGAAGGTGCTAGAGTATAAGGCCAAGAACAAGAGAACAAAAGAAACCCTTCTGACATGCCTCGCAGACTTATTTTATAGCATTGCTACACAAAAGAAGAAAGTAGGTTCCATAGCGCCTAAGAAGTTTATTGCTAGGTTGAGAAAAGAAAAAGGTAAGATATAGCTATGATTTCTGTTTCATTTAAAGCTTGTAGATAAAAATCTGCAGAACTCAACATTTCGTCTTCTCTAAATGTATTATATTATGTTTCTGTTACAGAAGAGTTTGATAATTATATGCAACAAGATGCCCATGAATTTCTAAACTTTCTAATCAACCATATAAATGAAATTATTTTAGGTAAGTAACAATTCTATATCATCATATTATATCATTATTGACTCACCAGCTTTACCAAAGTCACCATTTATTATTTCCTCAAATTATAAAACAAAATAGGAATAGATTGTGGCGTAATTGTGAAAGCAACTTGTGAGTACTAACTTGTTCAGTCATTTATCAAATAGGCACTATTGATAATAAAAATTTACAAAAAAATATATCTAATTGATTTTAGTTGCCTCTTTTAAAATGTAGTTTCGTATTCAAAAGAATGGGCAAGAAACTCCACAGTTACACTTTTAAAATGTTTTACATTATTTCTTATACATAATTATATTAGCTGACCCGGCGAAGTTCGTTCCGCCTCAGAATATGATATACCTTCTTCTTTTTTCGTGAGTTTTTCCCATATTTTAATACTTATTCTACTATTCGTGGCGGAGCCAAATCCAACAAATCAAAGAACATAAAAATCGGTCCAGCCGTTGTTGAGTAATAAATGGTGTAACTAACCCGACTTTGTTTTAATTATATGTATAGATTATATAACTATAATAAAATTACTATATACAATATAACTACAATAAAATTACTATACCGCAGGGGCGCAGGTGTTGCCAGTATTTAACTTCAGTCTGCATATACTCAGTGCAGACTGAACTTAAATCTGACACTATTTTCTATATATATAAAAGGAGAACTGACTGACTGACATATCAACGCACAGCCCAAACCGCTGGGTCTAGAGATTCCAAATTTGGCACGTACGTTCCTTATGAGGTCTAGGGGTGCACTAAGAAAGGATTTTTCAAAATTCATCCCCTAAGGGGGTGAATGGGGGGGGTGAAATTTCACGCGGACGAAGTCGCGGGAAGAAGCTAGTGTCTAATAAGAATCTGCTTCCACTAAAAGAAACAGGCTTTAAATGTACTCTAAATCAAGAAATCAAAATGTTTTATTTTCCATAAACCTACATGCTCATCCTGCATATTAGGTTTAGGGAGAAATGTAGAATGTAGGTTGAGCATTTTAATTTATTAGGCATTTTTGTCCTTTCTTCTTGAGGTTGGGAAAAAAATAATTGTGGTTCATGAGTTTCATGACCTATGTTTAGCAAACCGAGGACCTTAACCTGACCAAATCAAGTTAAGTACAGATGTTGAACTGAACTGAATCCGAAAGTGAAGAATTCTAGCACTTACAGCTTGTCCCCATAATGGCGATTTAGAATTTAAAGTCCACTTTTAAAATTAAAAATCCCTTGCAGCTGAACGCAATCAAAGCACACTGAAAGTACAAAAGAATGCGTCTGGCGAGAACGTCACGTGTAACGGTACCGCGCCACAGAACGCAGAGCCGACGTGGGTGCACGAGATATTCCAGGGCACGCTCACCAGCGAGACCAGGTGCCTCAACTGTGAAACTGTTAGCAGCAAGGACGAGCATTTTTTCGATTTACAGGTATGGTTTTATTTTGATTTTCTTAGGTACAAGTCCATCCCATCAAAAAAAAAATACAAACTTTCATCCCCTATTTTAACCTCCTTAGGGGATGTATTTTGAGACATTGTTCCTCAGTGATCATGATCTTTCGTTATACAATTGTTCCTCAGTGATCATGATCTTTCGTTATACAGGGTGGAAGTTTCGAATCGTACCTGGGTGTCTACTCCGAAGTGACACATACGAATGATCGGAACGATCCGACACACGGCCGAACCGAATATTGTTGTCCTACTACGAAAAAGGTTCGGATTGGCTCTGTTTGGTCGGTACCATAGTCAAAATTCGAAAAGAGGGTCGGACTGAACGAAATGTAGTGCCACAGGTGAACGTTTATTTATTTATTTAATACTTCAAGCACAAAAATGTACAGAGGCGGACTTAATGCCATAGGCATTTTCTACCAGTCAACCTTTGGGTGGTGCAGAGACAAACAGTGGTAGGTGCAATCATGAAAATTGAGGAATAAATATTTTAAATATAAAGATACACATAAACCTATTAAAACTATGAATATAATAACGTTTTATCGATATGTTTTTGTTAGTCTTTAATACTCATTTCGATATAATTGAACTGTTGAATTACAGAGTAAAATTATTTTTTATAGTAAGAAAATAGAACTTTGATGTTAATTCAATATTTATACCTAAGAACATTGTAATATTTCTCGAAAAAACAATATTTTTGTAGCTGGCATATAGATTGCTTTGCCGATTGTCAAAATAAAAAGAAAAAGGATAAAAGTCAAAGGATAACAAGTAAACAAACAAGGGGAGAGATTGTGATTTTTATTATTGCAAAATTGAGAAAAAGTACTTTTAAACTCAAAACAAATCTCATTTGTCGCTATCGCTATAGCGATGATCCTTATGATTGACCAGTGTCGTAAAAGTATAGGATGCTATTTTTTCGGATTTTAGTCGGTTCGATTCCCGGGTGTGGCAAGCGTATTTTCAAAAATCTTTAAATGCAGTTTTGCTTCTTTTAAAATTCCACCCTGTACATATGGAACTTTTGTGCAAAATTTCTTGCTCCGAGACCCAGCTGTTTAGGATGTGCGTTGTCTGTCAGTGAATGAACAAATCAATGAATTTAAGATTTTTAGTTTTTAGTAGTGCTCTATCAAAAAAAGTTATGCATGAACCAAATTAATATGGTGCGCATAGAACGCATTAAAGCGGGTAGTATTTCTACTAGCACGACAAGCATGTCCTGACATTTTGTGCCTTGGAGACACTGCGATTCAATTTACAGTCGCGCGTGCATTCATAGAAAATGTGCTAAGACATAGTATTCACCGGCACACAGTCGCCATAAATAAATATGTATTCCTCAATTTTCGTAATTGCAGCTACTACTGATTGTGTCTGCATCCAAGGGTTGACTGGTAGAATATACCGAAGGCATTAAGTCCGCCTCTGTACATTTGTGTGCTTGAAGTATTAAATAACGCGTCGCGCTCCGTGTGAGTGCTTTCAATTAAAAAACTATCCAGTTATTGCGTCCAGACTTCCAATGAATATCCGTAAATTCCGAAAATAGGGATTTTTGATCATGAAACTGATTACCTATTACCTTATGCATCAGCTATAATAACGTCTAATTGTGTATTATATCGCGTGCCGGAACAAAAATAATGTAGCGTGTTTAATTAGAAAAACTCTGCTTCGAGTATATAGTTCATATACATGATTCTAAAATTAGCGGGGATCTATATTAGGGCTGTTATTTACATGTATTCAAGCAATTAGGTAGGTATTAGCCACAAAGCATGAACCTTACAGCAAGCGCAAGGGAAACGCATTTTCATACAAAACGTGCGGTGCGTCCAGCCTGTACTGTGCGTGGGTTCATAGAAAATGTGCGAAAGTGACTGACTGGCTGTTAGCCTGCATCATCCCACTGCTGGGCAAAGGCCTCTCCCCATGACTTCTAGTTCTTTCGATCCAGGGCTAAAGTGGACCACTGGTCGCTCGAAAGTGATGATGAATTAAAATTTTTGCAATTGATTGCGTCGCGGCGGGGCCCGCCCCAATTTGTGTTAGACATAAGGGTACTTGCATACCTGTTTCTTTATATGTGAGAGCATAAGTTAATGCGGGACTATTTTACCCACACCGCTCGGTGCCGATTTGTCTACCGGGAACTCGCTTCTGTATGTAAGCACCCATGTAATTTATACAAGATATCCCGAAACACAATCGTTCCTAACTAATATTATAAATGCGAAAGTAAGTTTGTTAGTTTGTTTGTTACCTTTTCACGCCTAAACCACTGAACCGATCATCCTGAAATTTTGCATATACGTTTTCAGGTGTATAGAAACGGACATAGGGTACCTTTCATCCCGAAAAAAAGTGCCGTTTCCGTGGAAAACAACAGTAACGTCATTATGATAATAGATGGCGCCACGTTTATATTGAACTTTGTCACATTATTTAATTCTGAGTATAAATGCAAAAGTAAGTTTGTTTGTTACACTTTCACGCTAAAACGGCTGAACGGATTTGGATGAAACTTGGGACATGGGTAGACCATGACCTGGAGGAGGACATATGCTACTTTTCAACCTGGATCGCAGACGAAGTCGCGGGGTTGCCCGCGACTTCGTAGCTAGTGATATTATAAGTAAAAAAATAAGTTTAAAAACTCGACTACTGAAAAGGATGAAACAAGAAAGTACCTTTCCGTGGTCGCATGCTACCATAGCTTATAATATGTTAGTCCAATTATGACAAGTAGTTTGGAAGTTATGAGGGAACAGATGAACATACATACATACCGGTCAAAAACATAACCCTCCTTTTTTCTTCGCCGTAGTCGGGTAAAAATGGAAGATAGGACGCGCTCCGCAAGTGACACGTCAAAACTTAATAAGTTTTCTTTGTCTTGTCTCTTTTTCGCTCCCGATAATTACGACATGCCGTCCCACTTCCACGTGCATGTCTTCTAATAATGCGACATTGCGCTGTCTACAGATCGAATGTTAGGTAGGTAACCTATCTCTCTCTTCTTCTATCTTCTCTCTTTTTACTTATAATGTCATCGCCGATACAGTCAATAATTTAGTTAATTAAAACAAAAGTTTACAGTGCTTACGACCAAATCTCTTAAATTCTGATTTCTGATCTATTAAACAGTTCTTCCGGGTCTGCATGTTATGTATGTGCCATTTGAAAATTGCCCATTATAACCGTAATTCGCAAAAGCTCACCATTTTCCTTTATCGTCATTACAGGTGGACGTTGGTCAAAACACAAGCATAACACACTGTCTTAAATGCTTTAGCGACACAGAAACGCTTTGCAACGACAACAAATTCAAATGTGACAACTGCAGCAGTTATCAGGAAGCTCAGAAACGTATGAGAGTAAAGAAACTGCCACTCATATTAGCTCTACACCTTAAGAGATTTAAGTATATGGAACAGTATAATAGGCATATCAAAGTCTCCCATAGAGTCGTTTTTCCTTTGGAGCTGAGGTTGTTTAATACGGTGAGTTTGATTGATTATTATTGCCATGGTATTCATTAAATATTAAGTAATTTTTGCCCTAGCTTAGCTACTGCTACCAATTCGGCTCGTACGTAGTGGGTTACAGTTCCGACATAACCTAACCCATTTGGTCGGAGTATGCTAGTTTAGTTACTGCGACCAACTGTGAGAAAAGACCGGAAAGTTAAAAAAGAGGCTCAATTATTAGAATGTGTGCATCATTGGAAGTTCAAAAGTTATTTAGAGGTTCATTAATTTAAAAAAGCGTCCATAATTAGGTCAAGTTTTTAGAGGATCAATTAAATAATACCCTTTTTAAAATACTTATAAACAAAAGGGTTCCCGAAGGTTGCATCTTTCACCATTCCTTTTGGATATCATTATTGATTTAAAAGATCCCTAATCACGCAATGAATTAAAAGGATTTTTTTTAACCTATAAGTATTCATCCTATTAATCAGTGTATTTTAGAAGACAATTGATATGGGATGACCGAAACCGCTGTACCGCGTCTTAGGTATGTGCGCGCGGAGAAGCTCATGCGTTAGTGTGCACTTGTGCAGGCTGCTCAGTGCTCATTCAGCAACGCCTTCGTCCCGCCCCCCGCCTCGCCGCGCATTCCTAAGGCGCGGTACAACGGTTTCGGTCAAAAACTTACCTACTTTTTCCTTATCATGTGATTCAATCAAGCCTTATAGTACAATTGAATACATATGTTATAGCATTTTCCCTTACAGTCCGACGACGCGGTGAACCCGGACAGGTTGTACGATTTAGTGGCAGTGGTGGTGCATTGTGGCTCTGGGCCGAATCGGGGACACTACATCAGTATTGTGAAGAGCCACGGCTTCTGGTTGCTATTCGACGATGATATGGTAGATGTGAGTATACACTGGGTGATTTTTTATTATGATTAATAATATTACGGACATAATACTTAGGGTAGCTTGATCCTATTTTTTAAATTGTATTCTTTAAAATGCTGTTACTTATTTAGATGGAGGCGAATTCAATTTAATGTGTGATTAAAAGACTTGGTGTTACCAGCAGACTTATTAAAACAGCTTTGAGCACAAATACCGTATAATTATCCTCTTTACTCCTCTATCTGGTGATAGCAACTCTGGGTAGAAAATCCAAAAGACAATCGGCAAACGTCGTCAAATGTCTACCACGAACGTGACATAGGCTCGTGCGGTCGAGACAAATTTAATGATACCTCAAAGTTAATATGGACGTTTAAGCTAAAATGATTGAAAACACAATAATTATTATCCAGCTGTAACTTTTAACTGACAGATTATTTCTGGGTGTCTTAACAAAAGGTATTCCTTATTTAATTTGATAGAATATTCAGTGGCATAGGCTTCGTTAGTGGTGGACATTTAGACTAAGCTCCATACATTTTTATCCGATGTCCTTTGGTCTAACGTCGTACTCGTAACACATTACTTATAGAATTTTTATCTCACGAAGCGACGCGCGCTTTACTTGTATTTACCAAGTGTGCAAACAAGCTGTGAATGTGTATGTAAACGCAGGAACTCTCGGTACCGTCTGAGAAAATGGCGAAGTCGAAAGTATGTATGTGTTATGTACTGAGTTACTGACGCTACTCGTCTTTACGCACACATTCACAGCGTATTTGTACACTTAGTTACCACAAGTAAAACGCCTGTCGCTTCGTGAGATAAAAATAATGTATCCAGTATACGAATTAGATTCTCCATGTCATCTATTTTTTACTAACCCTTTTTTCACTAACCCTTGTTTTATTTCTTTACAGAAAATTGATGCCTCTGCTATAGAAGACTTCTATGGCCTAACTTCCGATATACAGAAATCTTCAGAAACAGGATATATATTATTTTATCAATCTAGAGATGCTAGTTGTTAAGTTTATTCAATTAATTTTAGTAATTTAAATTATTTAAGATAGTGATTATAATAAACCATGTTATCATGCCACATTTGTTAAAGTTGAAAAGGCATATAATTATTGAAAAATCGTTTAATTCCAATCATTGATTATATATATTATTCATCTTTTTAATGGTCATACAGTTGTAAATATATTTCATTTCAAAATAAAACGTTGTGATCTTTCTCCGCGTGAATTGTATTTTATTATTACCCTATTATCGTGTGCCGTCATTCAGTATTCTATAACGTAACAAAATATCAATCACAATCTGAATCATTTTTAAGAATATTGCTGATTCATTGTTTCATATGTTCGAAAAATGCATGTCTGCTCAACAACATAAACAACGCGATTATTCCCGATGTCCACCACTGGGGGACAGCGAAACAACTTTTAAAAGTTATTCTCGCTCGTTGTCCACCACTGAGGGACACTTCATGGTTTGAATAGGTCGAATGTGTTCCAAAACCGAATCGGGGTACCCCCGACTTCACGTAGTCTTTTGGCTGTTACCCCTAGAGTGTATATAAAAACCGGAGCCGCGAAGGGAAGGAAGAGAGCAACCCCCGCCCGCTGTAAAAAGCATGGGCATCCGTGCGAGCCGTAGCGGCTGAGGCTGGACCAGCAAAGCAAGCCAAAGTTGCGGATGTGAGCATGGGTGCCTATCCTTTGTTATGTAAGGGTGGAGGGGATGCACTTCCCGCATCGCCGGAGATGTTGCAGAAGCAACTTTGAAGTGTTTTGAGGTTAGGTTACAATAATTTGTCCCCCAGTGCACAGATTACTGAATAGTTACTACGTAACAGATACTTCACTCAGTAGAAAATTTCCAATACCTATTACGATAATTGCCTACTCCCTCGCGTCAACAACCACTGTATGCTAAAATGCGCCTAAATGCTCAAGCGTACAGCAGTGATTGCTTCGCACCGCGCGATTCCACAGTAATCGCAGGGCTGCCTCTTCGATAAAATTAAATTAACATAACTTTTTATCTATGTTATTGAGAACTGTGAATATGTTCTGACTTTTATGTGGCAGTTAAAAATTTTATCATTTATAAAATATTTAACCAACTTAAAAAAAAGGAGGTGATCAGACATACAGGCCAAACTGAGAAGTTTGACTTGTATGGTTTGTAGGTATGTATGTTTGTGCGCGATAATCTTGCGTTTGGCTAAACCGATATCGATGCGGTTTTCAGAAAAGGATTTGTTACATACATTTAGGAGAACGTTTTAAAATAAGTATTTATATAATACTTCTTAGTTTGATGATGATCTTCGGAGATGTTCACTAGAAATGAAAAAAAAAAGCCTTAAAAAAAGAGAACCGACTTCAAATAAAGCACTAAGCCGTAAGAAATAATTTGTTTTTTTTTTTTTATGTTAGTGCTAACAGCTGGTAATTACGAATCGAAAAAGCACCGACATCAAAGAAGAAATTATTTCTTACGGTTTAGTGTTTTGAAGTCGGTTCTCTTTTTTAAAGTTTGTTTTGTTAGCACATAAGGCACCACACGGCATCGTAATACGCGTACGAACGAACAGCACTATTAAAATTGAACGGCGTGCGCGCGCTTCGCTTGCGAAAACCGCACTGAATTTGGGCCGCCGCGCGCCGGCGGACCGAGACCGCTCGGCTGGGCGGTAGGCACTTATAGCGCGCAAGTACATGGAGTGACGGAGGCCTGCCCAGTGGTAGACATCGGCATCTTCTTCCTACTGAGAAAGCTATCCGCGCGCGTACGCGGTTTTCACTTTTTATTTTATTTAAATCTTTTTTCTATGGGGGAGACCTTTGCCCAGCAGTACCTATCGGCAAAAGCGGACTTTGAAAATACTCTTACAGCGTACTATGTCGCACTTCTCCCAACTGACTTTACCAAGCAACCATTTTAATAGGCCACATTTTGCTATTTTAGTTTTACAGGCGTCGTCAAGGCACTATTTTTTTTTTTTTTATATCCGTTCATGTTACAGTATCCAGATGGATAGATAGGTACTTAGGTATTAACTATTGATTAAAGGTTTGCATCACAGAACAGTTAAAAGAGGTTTGTATAATCCACATAGGTAACCAGTCATCCCTTTTTTTTTTTTTGGATGGGAACCCTTTATGTTCCGGAGCAGCGGTAACCCATTCGGACGATCCCGCTACCCTACCAGTCATCCCTAATGTCGAGATGGCCGGTCACGTCAGTGGTTTATTTTTCACATGAGAAGAGCAGTGGTAACGGCCCCGACTTACCGTGTTGTAGGGTCGTGGGTTCGAACTCCGGCAGGCGCTTTACTTTGTGTAAATAATTTCATCACCTTGATATCAGAACTGTGAAGGGAAACATCGTGAGGAAACCGGTATGTCCTAGAACCAAAATTTCGAAGACATGTGATATCTACCAACCCGCACTGGGCCCGCATGGTAGATTACACAAAGAGGAGGCCTGCCTCACAACAGTGGGAACATTATAGGCTGATTATGCAGGTAGCAACTTTTAAGAACTATTTTAAACTCTTATGAGTGGTGACCATCCCTCCCGACGTTCACACTAAGATTATGTTTCCATTTAACCATAGTGAAGTTACAATTTAGTGCAAAATGTCAAAAGTGATAGTAGTTACAAGGTTGATTAAGACTTTAAATTTAATCAAGATGCGAGTATTCTATGACAATGAGACTAGTTTTAAAATAACTTAAATTTTTTTAAAGTCCCAGATTTAAATAAAGAATTTCGCAAAATAATATTCGGAAAGATTAAAGATAGGTAGGATTAAAGTATTTTGCAACAGGAATTGATTACTTAAATAAAACTACTCTACTACTTATTACTATTACTGTTAACACTTCGCAGGACATTTACCACCTCTCGAGATAACAATAAAACTTCTATTGTGTCTCGTTCAGCACCCTTCAATGTGATAACCTCCATAAAAGGTGGAATCTAAGTTGTGATGAACTGATGAGAGAACAAAATAAAATTCATACTTCCTTAAAAATACTTTTTATTTCCATTTTTAAGCTACAAACTCATAGGGGATGGGAGCCAGTAACACTGGTTTTTCAGTACCACTGACAATATGAGCGGGTTTAGGTCCAGCAGGTTGTCTCTTCAGGTTGGCGACCTTGCCGGCAGCCTTAGCTTCAGCCAGCAGCCTCTCGTTCTCCTTCACCCTCTTGAGGAAGTCCTGTCTGCACTTGGAGTGTGTGACATGCTCAACGCGGACATTGATGCGCTTGGGTAGGATCCTTCCGCGGACACGCTTGTTCACAATGACGCCTAGAGCGTGTTGTGTGACATTGTAGACACGGCCAGTCTTTCCGTGGTATACTTTGTGGGGCATACCCTTCTGGACTGCACCATTACCCTAGAACAATAAATTATGACATGAGAAAATTTAGCTTTATAGCCTAACCAGAAAAATGTAGGCTGAAAATGTTGAGCATACATTTGAAAGTCTGGGAATAATAAGATTTAAAAAAAAGTTATTTTGAATCACTTCACATGAGCTGATCTAGTAGTGTCACTATACAAAGACCGCCCTCTATTTTCTCCATTTGCAAACAAACCCAAGTCAATACATTCACCTTGTTTATATTTTATATCTGTTAGTGGCAGATGTGATTGGCTAATAGTAGGTATCAATAGTTCCTTCGAGACGATGAATCTTCATCTTTCGATGCACAGAAACTTACCCTGACGTCAACGATGTCGCCGACTTTGTACACTTTCATGTACTTGGAAAGCGGGATGGTTCCATGGGTGCGGAATCTGCGGGCGAACAAGTCCCTGGTTCCGCGACGATAACCTTTGGAGTTCGTCATTTTTGGGCCTGAAACAAAATCAGTCTTCGATCACCGACAGTAGCACACAACACGTGGACTTCCGATTTCGACTATCAAAAGCTAGTAATAACCGGAACTACTATTGAAATCACTACTACAATTTTTGGACGTGCTTTTACATACAATGTTTAAACTTTTATTCGTAATCAGCAATATTTAGAAATATTTTCTTGATATTCACCTTGTGTTACAAAGCTTGACGGATAAAGAAAGAGGTTATGATTTATGTTAGTCTATGGTCGATGTAACTACCAGAGTCAAGAAGATGATTACTAGTCTATGCTTATTATTGGCAAATTAAAAATTAAATGAAATTATTAGAAAATCATGTAATATGGAGCCTTTCGATTGTGTATTTACGATCTTGTTATTTTTTTTACATAAATCTAAATCAAAATCGTAAAAAAAAAATAAGCTGGTAACACCAAACATGTCATTGGGCTTGTGTGCCATTTTTGTTCCGTTTTTTATTTCCCTGTTTCCCAAATTTTTACCTGAAAATGGCACAAAGTACAACTATTGCAACACCAAAAAAAAAAAAAGTACTCTCTCTGTGGTACCATTCATTGATTGTATTGTATTTAGCTAAAAGGACCCAGGAACCAGGCCTTTAAAAAAAATGTATTGTATTTGCACCTCAGAACAATAAGTTCTAATAAAGAGTTATTGACTAAGGTGTAAATCTCGAGTTTGTGAAATTAGGGCTTGTAGAGTTAGAAGCTTGAGTCTATATGAGATTTGATAACTTTTTGACAGTGCGAGCAGTAGTTTTTGCGTAAAAGAGTAACAAATGGATGTTTGTTACTCCTCACAAATTTTCGCGTTTATAATATTAGTAGGATTATAGATATTATTGCCATCTCATCATCATCATTTCAGCCGAAAGACGTCCACTCCTGGACATAGGCCTCCCCCAAGTACCTCCACTTCGACCGGTTCTGTGCTTCTCGCATCCAACGGGTTCCTTTTTTTTTTTAACGTGGAGAAATGCCCATGCATTCTGCACTACCATGGGGAGATAGTGCAGTTATGTGGGACTTTAACCCACTAAAACTCCACGGTGTCCTTCTCTACCGCTTACGGCGGGAACACGGGCACGCGTTTGCACTCATCCGTGAACCCGCCGCGGCTGTCCGTCACCGGACCCTCCTCTGGGGAGTAGTCCCCATCACCGGCGCACCAGAACACATAGCACGCCGTGACTACCCCAGGGACCAAACCAGCATATGGGTGCCAGACGACCCCGTGTCTGGGCACCCTTGGTCCCCCTGCGACTGGTCAGGTCATTGGCCCCGCCACCATCCAATTTTCGGCCGCAGAGGATAGGGAAAGCGGCCAACGTCATACCTACATTCCTCCTCCCCTGCGGCCCCACCGTCCGCCATCAGACGTTGGCGACCCCGTCAAGGCCGCGGAAGGGAGCGGCGCACCGCAATACCGGCACTCCTCTTCCGCCGCGGCCTCCAACCCTCAGCCGCGACGCCTTCCATACGACATCGCGGCCCGCCTCAGTTCCGATGTCGCCCAAAGCGGCACCGCAACCTACTTGTTGGCCGCTACGTCATCGGCTTACAGGCAAAAGCCCTGACGAGCGGCCCCTCCTCGGGTTCGTCTTCGTTTCACCGTGAGTGTCCAAGCCACGCCTACAGAGCCCCCAAGCCTCGACAATGCGGGAAACCCATCGGGGGGGATCCAACGGGTTCCTGCGGCAACCGGCAACCGGCGGGTTTTGTGGGGTTTATCTATTGGGCACAAATCCAAACTCTGGGTTGCTATTGAGAAATTCCTGATCGAAAATCCCAATAACACGTTGTCCAACGACTTGGGAATCAAACTGAGGACCTCGTGCTCAGCAGTACCGCTTGCAACCACTAGAACAAAGAACTTTTATCGCGACCACTAAGAACTTTTACCTACTATGGGACCGATACAGGCCTACTAGGTATTCGATGGAAATTGACTTTAGCATAACAATACCTAACTAACAAACCTGTATTGTCCCACTGCAAGGCAAAGACCTCCCTCTTCCTTTTCCACTCAATTCTTTTGCTTCCACACAGTCCTTTCGGTAGGAGTCAAGCTCGTCCCGCTATCTTCGTCTCGACCTGCCGCGATGACGTCCTGCGTTTATTTAGTGGGACCCGCGCGGTGGTTCTCCTAGTCCAAATTGTCATCTGACATGCGTGTCCGACCCAGTCTCAATTAAGTTTAGCGGTTTTCTGAGTAACGTCTGCGATATTGGTTTTGGCGCGCAGTATTGTGTTCTTTATAGGTACGGACAGATATTCGAACCCTCATAGATACTGCGCTCCATGACTCGCTGGCAAACCTCGAGCTTGGACCTCTTTAACATAATCAGCCTATAATATCCCCAATGATGGGACGCAGTGCTCTTTGTGAGAGGGAGTGGGCCGTTATCCACCACGCGGGCCCAGTAGGTTGGTGGATTGAGGTCATATTGAGGTCTTTAGGAGAATAGCTTAGGACTTAGGAGAGGGTTAGTGAAAAATTAAAACACAAGCTCTTAATTCTGAAGACATATTTATGTTTTATTATTCTGTATACGTTTAACACAATGTAACCTCCTAGTACATAGTCTAGTCTCGAAACATATAGCATTACAATATTTACAAAGAGTTTAAATATATGCTCTAGTGGAGGAATATAACTGTTCCCAGAAATTGAAGTTGTCATCATCAATCAAGCTTGAGACAGTCAAGTTACTGTTTCCTATTTCCACGTACTGCATGGTCTGGTTGTCAAACACTGGCCACGTTATGTTGAATGCAGAACTACAAGTGGGGTTGCTGAAATAAATAAATATTTGGTCATTACCTGTTAATTACTTTACATACCTACTATTGCATAGAATCAAGTTTTTCTAACTGAACAGACAGCTGTGCTGCTGGGGAGTTTGTTGTGCCACTTCTTCCCAGCTAAAGTACTAAGAAGTGGTGAAAGACGGGCGTTTTGGGGGACTGTCTTATGTAATTTTGACGCTCGAAAAGTCCTAATTCTCAGCCTGATTTGAATACCTACTTGCCTTTTGATTTTTATTTACTACCTACAGTATAACTTTTAGAGCCAATTTCCCTAAACTCTGTTAGTTATTAAATGGCATTTAGAGTTTAGACTGAATCTTTTGCATAGGCTAGTACCTACCTACATGACATGTAGTGTGTCGTACCTAATTACTTACATCAAAAACCATGTCTACGTAGGTAAAAAAGGCTGATGGGGCATTAATATCTAACAGAGTATAGGTATGCCGTGCATCTGGCATTCTGGCCCATATACCTTGCTTGCACCATATTCTAGAACCTCCTCGACCCATAGGTACACACGGCAACACATAAACGTTGATGTAACTCAACCTTTGAACCTAAATATTTTGGAAACGTGACTCTTTACGGAGTTTGGTCTTATATTATATGTTTCCTGTTTGCATTGATGTCAGTTATCGATTTATCAGGTGGGCTCATGTGTGGCCGCTATTTTCAAAATGGCGTGACAGTATGTATGCCACGGATCTTCAAAGCCCTTTGTCAATATGTTGATGCAAAAACTTGAGTTACTAGACAAACCGGACGATGTTGTTGCGCGTTTAGATAAGAAGGAAAACATGACGTAGAACGATAGGGTAATGCATTATTTGATACCCATCATATTATATACCTAGCATACCTACATACCCAGTTTTAGCGAAGTCCGTGAATAGCGTAGTGACTTGATCTATAAGTTTAAATTCTAAACTGCCTTTAGCCGAAGTCAGATTTTTATCTTTTGGATCAAACACGTAGAACAAGTCGTCCATATGGGCAGCTCCAGAAATGTTGTATTTTTCTCCTTGTAGACCATACAAATTTCTACTTGACGTAGAGGAAAACTGATAAAAATATCTTACAGTATTGTCAATATAAGGCAGTTTCGAAAAAAATCTTGTGGTATCATAAGTGAATCCAGCATTATTCGCATAGGTTACGAACTCTTTTAAAGAGTCTATTGCAATACTTTTGTTTCCGAAATAATGTTTTAGAATTATATCGGATAATTCCAAGATGTTATTTGGTTTAAGTTGGTCTAAAAGTTTTCGAGGAACTAAAAGTTCTGGGTACTTGTTATAGTTTTCAATATAGGTAGTCGCGATACCATCAATTATTGTAAGAACCTCTTGGCTAGTGTGTCCAAACAAAATATCTACTTTATTAACGTGGTCAAATTGTTTAAAAATATTGTATGTCAGGAAATTATCTGGTCCATTATATTTTTCAATCACAGGTACATACGGAACCATTCTAAGTCCGTTATATGTATATTCTTCAAATGATAAGATTTTCGGACTCGTGTTTACTAATTTGTCTGAAGAGACAGACTGAAGAAATTCGAGAAGTTCATCGGGGTCTTCAGTTTCAAAGCCAAGATTCTTCCCAAGAACAAACGCGCGTCTTTCAGGATGAAAAGCCAAGCTCCAATCACAAAACGGCGAGCCACTCATTGCGATGGCCCTATGAAATAATCCCTTGGACATCGGAGAAATAATATGTAATGCAATAGAAGCGCTGCCTGCGCTCTGTCCCATGATAGTTACTCTGTCTGCGTCACCTCCGAAATGTTTGATGTTCTTTTGCACCCATTTTAAAGCTTCAACTTGATCCTTCAGCCCCGCGTTTCCAGGAACGTCTTTAGTGCCGAGGCTAAGAAAGCCCAATGCATCTAATCTATAGTTAATAGTTACGACGACCATATTCTTTCTGATTATGAAGTCTGGTCCGTAGGAGTCGATATTGCCCGATCCGGTTTTGTATCCCCCTCCGTGAATGTATACTAAAACTGGTAGAGGAGTGCCAGGTGTCAAGTTTGGCGAATACACATTGAGAAATAAACAGTCTTCATCGCCAGGAATGAATACGTTTGTAAAAATGTCAATTTGAGGGCACATTGAACCATGCTGTGTTGCGTCTCTAACTCCATCCCACCCAAGCGCAGGTAGGGGCGCCTGAAAATTAATGCCAAAAGTATTATCTTGCTTTTTAATAGCCTTTCGTAGAGATCACAAACAAGCTAAATGATTAACGATCCATTAAGTTAGGTTGTAATTACAGTACTTAAGTAGTTTTACCTTAAATCTCCGTGTCCCATTAGGAGGTTGAGCGTACGGAATGCCCTTAAAACTGTTGTACTGTCCGTCTCCAGTAACTAAGTCCAGTATCTCTCCTTCCAACCAGCCCTGCTCCAACTGCACTCGAACTGCATCAGCTAACACATTTTGTATGACTCTGTGAATACATTCGTTTTGAAGTCACTGTTAAGGCTTAAAATGGAAAAAAAATAAAAATTCAAAGGAAATCAGAATACAGTTATATGCATTAGGCAACAAATATAAAAACTTCAACATCTTCTTCTTCTTAGCGTGTCGATAGCAATCTAAATGTACTCGTCCCAGAATTCGGCTACTTGTTTGGCGCCTTCACTAGCGTCCATCAGTTCCTGTAACGTGCAGCTGACAGGACACGCAGGGCACGATATTAAGTGTCCCATTGTTTGTGGAACAGCACCACATTTACACTCCAAGGCGGGGTCGTCTTCAACTTCAACATGGTTTATCGTTTACATTTTCAACTAATACCTAATTAATTAATAAAAAATAACAAAACTAAATCCTAACTTTACTAAAACTATACACAAACTAAAATATAGAGTTGAAAAATTCATCCGCATCGCTGTCGACTGGTAATGTACAGACGCCAGCACATCAACCTATGCCTAACTGTCAAATTTTCCCAATCAACATTGAACTTTATGCTTTATATTATATTATAGCGATAAAGTTGAAAATCTATTACAGAAATCTGACAGATTGTAGTAGGTTGATGTGCTGGCGTCTGTACCCAGGGCCTGATTAACCCTTAGGCTAATTAGGCTGCAGCCTAGGGCGCGAGGATCGGGGGGGCGCGCTGAAATCGTGTCTTCGCATGCACTAATCTAGCATCATTGCATCTTACCCTACATATTTCAACTTGACCGAGACAAAACACTAAAACTAAATGTGCTTGAGAGTCCCTAATTTTAACAATAAAATTAGAAATTTTGAAAAGCGCGCGTAAAACAAACACTGACTTATTACTAGAATCAGTCGGTGGAAACTGCATGAACTAGACGACAGTGAATTTATTAAAAGCAAAACAAAGGAGTTAAAACAACTATGTATATGCCACTGATTTAGAAGAAACCTTTGCAGAAGAATGCGTCCATTTGGCGCAGTTTTTAAAATCTGACACGAGGCCGAGCATTCTATTTCTGCCAGAACCCCAAAGGGCCCCAAAGGGCAGTTAATAAAAAGTTTTAATATTTCATGCATGTTCCCGAATCTGGAGATAATATTAAGATTTTTTTGACAATGAGTGTTACCAACTGCAGCGGCGAAAGGTCTTTTTCAGCACTTAAAAGAGTAAAAAATTACTTGGGCTGTGGAGCGCAAGTAATTTTTCAGATTTTGCGGAGTGTGGACTCCGCCAGCAAAAACTTGCAGCGCTCTTGCTAATGTACAGACGCCAGCACATCAAGCTACCCGAAACTGTCAAATTTTCCCAATCAACTTTGTACCATATGCTTTAGCGATAAAGTTGAAAATCTATTAAAGCAATTTGATAGATTGTAGTAGCTTGATGTGCTGGCGTCTGTACATAGAAAGTTATTTTTTACAAACTATTTGAAAAAATTGTGGAAAGATTTGCAAACGCTAAAGCACGAAAAAGGACTTTTGTATAATCTAATAATAATTACTTAATTACTATAATTTTCAAATAAATCTATACTAATATTATAAAGAGGTAACATTTGTTTGTATGTTTGTAAGTTTGTATGTAGGGGGTAATCTCCGGAAGTAATGAACCAATTTTAAAAATTGTTTCACTGGTAGAAAGCTACATTATTCGTGAGTGCTATAGGCTATAAATTATAAAGATATCATGCATATTAGCCGAACTATCTAAATTCTTGTCTAGCCAGGCGGAAAAAAATAGAAAATCATCAGCGCCTCTCGAGGAATAGAGAAAACATTTCGCAAGCACGCGCTGGGGAATCTAGCTCCGAGCGTTCACAGCGGCTTGCTAACCAAAGCTGGAGAACATCGCAGGTCCGTGCTCGGGAATCTAGCGCTGACCGTGCGCAGCGTCTCAGTGATTTAAGACAGCATGTCTCTGCAACAAGGGATAGGAAGTCTAGCGCTGAGCGCTCGCAGAGGCTCGCTGGCCAAAGCGCGAGAACATCGCAGGACCGAACCACACTCATAATTTCATCACAAGTTAAAATGTTTACCGCCCAACGAAGTGGGCACGGGTCAGCTAGTCATTAATAAGTTGCAAAAATGTTTCACTTGTATGATGCCTCTCCTCTTTTTTTAACAATAACAGAAGTGTAAATTTTATATTTAAAAAATACTCAAGTCGAAGTAACTTCACACACTAGATGACCACGCTCATCACCGCTCATGGTCAATGGCAATGGCAACTAAGTTGTCTATAGAAACTAAGCCCATACAAGTCATGCGGCCAAACACGACATGGATTTGGTTTACTACTTGGTAGCCTGCAGTCACTTGTCATGGTTTTGGTGTATAATGCGTGAGGTACTTTGCCTTTATGTACGGTCAGCTTAAAAATGGTTTGCCACCCTAAGGTTGCGTTAGTTTCGCTAGCAAATCGATCTGAAAACTTTTATAGGTAGTATGAACCATGTTAAAATTTTCACACTACTAGTCTACCTACTCATTTACTACTTTTTAGGCCGTAAGGCCGTCCGTAACACACCTGGCTGGGGCGCGTCCTCATAATTAGCCTAGGGCGGTCAGAACTCTTGATCAGTCGCTCTGTACCCAAGAGACTGGCAGCATTACCACGTTGTATGGCAAAAGCCATAAAGCCTTTGGCCAAGGTAAAAGCCAGCCCTTGGGTCACGGGAAGTGTCAACCAGCCGTATCAAAATAATACGGAATGTCAAAATATTTTTTATTTATTTATTTATTTTTATTTTACTATTTATGTACACACATATATAAACAGACAAGAAAGAACAGAACAGAAAAATAGGTACAAAGGTGATGGAAATATAATAAATATTATCAAAATATCACTTACATTAGGAATATAATATGTTTAACATATAAAATTTTCATTTTTGTTGAGTCCATCAGTGTAGGCAAGAGCTGTACAAGAGCTCAATTACTTGATTCACGCTCTATTTAAACAAGTGGACAACTGTACAACGTGCGAGCGTGACAAATGTTCAGCCAAATATTATTCCCTGGATAATATTTGGCTGAAAGTACGGCAGTTCCGTATGTCATGTTTTAAGGTAGGCACTTCATTAACATAGCCTATAAAGACTAAGGTCTTCAATCAGTGCGTCCCGCCAGTTATGACTTAAGGTCACTCAGCGAGCTATGGAACGCGCTATGCTTGGAGTCTCTCTGATGGATCGAATCCGCAACGAGGTGATCCGGCAGAGAACCAAAGTTGTCGACATAGCTCACAGAATAAGCAAGCTGAAGTGGCAATGGGCCGCCCATATTAGCCGTAGAACCGATGACCGCTGGGGTAGACGTGTTCTTGAGTGGAGACCGCGAATCGGTAAACGTAACGTGGGACGCCCTCAGGCTAGGTGGAGCGACGATCTTCGCAGGATGGCTGGTAGCAGCTGGATGAGAGTTGCCGAAAACCGAGTTGAATGGCGTGCATTAGGAGAGGTATAGGCCTCTCCTAATGCACGCCATTCAACTCGATTTTTGATTTTTGATCTCGATTTCACTGTCTCCCATTGCAGCCGTGGCAGATATTTTTATAGCACCTTATGTATATATGTAATAACATAGTATACTACTTACTACGATGTTGCTAGTAGGTAGGTATTTGCACTATAAATCGTAATCTAAATCATTTTGAAGGATATTACTAATTGTTTCAAAATTCCATCTTCTTGTTTTCTTCGATGTCTTCAATGGCTATCAATAGTGACAAAGTTAAAGAAAAAATCATATTTTCTCAAACATACTTGGAAAACCTTCTTCGAGATAAATCGAAATTGCTATACTGGTACATGCGAGCAGCGGCCGACAAAAGATGTGTTGCAAAATAGAAAGCTGTTTATTGAAAAAAAAAACAAAATTATTGCTGTTCGTCTTTGGTTCGTTGTTCGTCATTGATTTTGAAAAGTAATTGTATTTGACTAAAAAGTTATGCCTAGGTACTACTTAGTTTTAATTTCCGCGCATTATTTGAGAAAAGTACTATACAAGCCTTGGCCACAACTAGGCATTGATGTACAGACGCCAGCACATCAAACTACCCGAAACTGTAAAATTTTCCCAATCAACTTTGAACCTTATGCTATAGCGATAAAGTTGAAAATCTATTAAAGAAATTTGACAGATTGTAGTAGCTTGATGTGCTGGCGTCTGAACTTACGTATGTGTGCCTCGGATTCGCATCGGCCCACATTTACACATTCGTTCATCAATGCCTCTTTTGCTGGCCGCTGCATGTACTATATCTTAATGTCAAAGTAACCCTGATATTACAAAGTAGGACGTCCAATTTGACATAAATTATTTGAACATTCTGGGTCAACAAATAGCATTATATGAAAATGAATTTTAATGAATTTGTTAAATTTATATACCTACTTACATATTCCATTGTCAGCATTTGTATGGTTAAATACGTAGGAGGCAAAAAATCCATTTAGGATGTTTGTACAGTGGTTTGGCCTTATTAATATTAAATAAGTATAGTAATGTTCTTAAACAAACTAGCACGGAGATGGGGACAACACGTGACAACCCTATTGTTGTATTTTTAACCGACTTAAAAAAGGAGTAGGTTCTCAATTCGACTGTATGTTTTTTTTAATATATTTATTACGCGATATCTCCGGCAATTGTCAATTGATTTAAAAAAAATATTTGTTTAAATGATAGTGTTAAGCCTCAGGGGTGGTCCCATATAAATTTGATTAACTTTGCTTGGGTAGTTTTTGAGTTAGCTTCAATAATACGTACTTAATCTTGCCACTTAGTTTATATTGATGATTTTATAATGACTTCCAGTCACTGATATTTACATAGCAAGTAGTGTTACACGAATTTGTGCGGGGTACGTACTAAAAGTGAAAAATAAAAACTTTTGACAAAAAATAACATTCACTTTGTACTTATTATAGTGTCTTTTTTGGAAGTCGGTTGTTTTTTTGTGTTTAGTGTTTATCAGTGGAAACTTGTAAATGGCCTTCAATTGTATATTGTTTAAGAACACTGTAGAATAGAATAGAATAGAATACTCTTTATTATGTACACCATATAAATTACAGACGTAAATATAGAAATATATATTACTGAACTATATATATATATACTGTAGGTATTAGCATTAGCATTAGCTGTAAGATTCCCGAATATTTTATTTTATTAGTTGCAACAGGGACAGAAAGGTGGTCGTCAATAATAAATTATCGAAGTGGGGCTACTAGGGCATGTCAGGTATCATAATGAAAGAGCGCCGTTTGCACATTCTCAAACATTTTTTCTTTTTTTTTTAGGCCGCTTAGTTGTCGATGAAAAATGTAAAAAATACCCCCCCCCCCCTATTATCTCCGATGTTTGCATAGAGGAAAATCTGAAATTATTCTGTGTGATAGAAGTTTATGTAAAGATTACAGGAAAAATTAAACGATGTCTCTAAACAGCACACTTTTTCAGAAATCAACAGAAATTACATTAGCTCCACTATTGGTCAAGAGATGGCGCTGACCTAAAACTACAATATTCTACACCGTAGTGCTAAAATTCTCTGACGAATATAGGCCTCGCCGATGAAAATTTAAAAACATTTCACGTTTCACAATACGGAACCCTCGGTGCGCGAGCCCGAATCGCTCTCGACCGGTTTTTTTTTGTAAATACAATATATATATATATAGTTCAATAGTCTCGTGTAATCCCCAATATAACTCGACCCCAGTATTTCTACAGTACAAAAAGATGAGGGAAATAAAAATAACACTTTGAAATGGTGTTTTAAGTCTGTTTTCGGCTTTACTATTTTTGGTAATACTTTTCAAAAAATGTTTTTTACAATTTGAAAATACAGAAAATGCAAGAAACATTACGTTTAGTCATTTATTTAATTTATTTTCTAATTAAATTTCTTTGTGCTATGGACTCTTGCAAACACATCCTACCTAAAAGAACCTTTTTCATATCGATTAAATTATTATAGTAGGTACCACAGAGTACTTTTTGATAGACTTTTTGGTAGGTACTAAGTTTTAAGTATGGTATCCCTCGGAAGATTTATGTCAACATTGTCAACGTCGCGGTGGTATTTTATTATTTACGGGATTCTCTATAAGTTCTAAGAAAATATAATATGTTAACTGTAATGTTTTATTTTAATTAAGAGTCGTATTTAGAAATATGAATTCTTCTGTAGAAGGTATTATCGTAAACAACTGTCAATACGCCCCGATTTACTTGATACAAGATCCTGGCGCCACTCAGGTAATCATTGTTATTATACTTGCAGATATCTCATATAATGTTAAATTACATTGATTTTTATGTTCCCAGGGCAATACTTACGTCCTTGCTTCAAGTACCGTGGAACCACCCAAACCTGTTAGTAATAACCTGAAAACATTCTACGAAAACAGCGGAAATATTGAAAATGGATTAATAACCGCAGATACTGGTATTAGACCCAATGCGATCAAAAAGAGAGAGAGCGTTTTGATCAGAAATAATTTAAAATTGGCAAGTTTTCTGCTGCCTAAACATGACAATGTAAATAAACAATTTATGGTTGATAATATCGTTTTGAAACCTACCATCACGACTACTGCAAGCTCACCAGCCCCAGTAAATCACCATTTAGTGAACACAGTACCAAAAATAGATATTGATAGAAAGATAGTGAAACTCAAGGAGGTTCCGATAATAAACAGACATCGGCCTGAGAAAGTTTTGCCAAAGATTAAGCCAAAAGAGAAGTAAGTTCATCACTATTATTATTGACTGGCATTTGTAGAAAAGGCATTGATAACTGTTTGTGAATTAGAACAAACAACTCAATGTTGGTACACCCTGTGTATTGATTTTTGACATTTTTTCTTTCATCGTACAATGGAGGCCCATATCAAGCTAAAGATGTTTGGAGCTCATAATTTGTGATTATGCTTTTCTCATTGAGACGCCTTCGTATGCATTTTAGTTAATGTTTAGTGTTTGTAAGCACAGTTACTGGGTGTGTGTCCTGCAAATTTGAGAGAACTTCTTTTGATGCTAAAGCTCATGGTGAAACGGCACACTGTAAAATGTAATAAGCCTCTTTCATCTTTCTTCGCAAAGATGCTTCTCATAAAAATGTTAAATGAGACTAAGTAAGCAAAATGTGGGTGAAAAATAGTGACTCCATGTAAACATTTTACATAGAGATAGGAGATAGCCATGTATGCCCTTTTGACCTACAGAAAAAATGTCCCAACTAACAAACGACCACCCAATTAGCATCGCCTTGTTGGTATTAATAATTATGTGATTTAATAATTAGGAACAGAATGACCAGCCACATCCTCTTATTAACTAAAAACAAAATAATAATATATTATTCTTTTAGTTCATGTTTTTCCTCAAAAATAATTTTAAAACCTTTATTTTTCAGCACACCCAGCCCCACTCAATCCAAACACACATCAGTGCAATTAATAAAATTAGGAGAAACTTATCATAGGTAAATAATATGATTTTTATTGACGTTCATAGTTATTTGTTAGCACTGACAGTCAACATGCACAGCCATTTGTAATGAACAAACTATTTTCTTGTGGTGTGTTGTATATTGCAACCAGGTGAGTATGCCAAGCAACCCACTTTTAGGCAACCATAATGGATAAGCTTTAAATATTTGGGTGATTGGTTATAATTCTGTTTACATTAGTCTTATTTCTCCACTTTTATGCTAAAATAACAACATTAGTACTATTATAGTTAATACCCAACAGACCTACTATTTGTTAAGGTACTTAACCACCAACAGTATGAGTGCTTAACCCTTTGTATGCCAGAACGTGGATCCACGCAAGACACAATGGCTTTTTATTTGTTTCTGTAATTACAGCATTCGACCGGTTAAAACTGCTAAACCATATCTTTCAATTGCAAATGAGATTGTATTACCGCTGTTTCACTCTCTATTCCAGTTTAAATCACTTGAGCGATGAACAGATAAAGATGGTAAATCAGGCATTGAAAATGTTCAATGACCCTGACAAATCAGCGCCGGAGCCTACCTATGATCCAGTCACAAACACTAAATATATTTACAAGTAAGTTATTCTGCCCATTTCTTTTTGCAAACTTGAAATTCTGTAATTCTTTAAGTATACAGTTCTGACTAGTTTGTGTTTATTTCATAAATAAATGTATGGATATCTTTTTATACAATAAAAAAGTTGCAATAATAAAGAGACTTTCAATTTAAAACTCAACAATTAATTCAGCTGGCATACTATTGTTTTTTTTGTTAGTCTGTACTGTCCCGCTGCTGGGCTAAGGCCTCCCCCAAATCCTTCATATAAGTAATTATAAAAATATTATTATTTTAGGGTTGTCTCACCAAAAGATTTGACAGTTGTTGCTAAAAAGAAAATCTTACTAAAGGATCGAAAGTATCATACTAAAATTCCGAAGAGAGCCGAAGAAAAAGTCGTCAAGCATGTTAATCCAGAAAAACTTGTCAAGCATGTTAATCCAGAAAAAGTCTTCAAGCACGTTAATCCAGAAAAAGTCTTCAATCACGTTAATCCAGAAAAAGTCTTCAAGCACATCAATCCAGAAAAAGCTGTGAAGCACCTCAACACAGAAAAAGTCGTGAAGCACGTCATTCCAGAAAATGTCGTGAAGCACGGCATTCCAGAAAAAGTCGTGAGGCTCGGCATTCCAGAAAAAGTCGTGAGGCCTGTCCTACCAGAAAAAGTCGCGCGGCCCGTCCTACCAGAAAAAATCGCGCGGCCCGTCCTACCAGAAAAAGTCGCGCGGCCCGTCCTACCAGAAAAAGTCGCGCGGCCCGTGCTACCAGAAAAAGTAGTGAAGCCCGTCATACCCAAAGAACTTCCCATCTTGAAGGAAGATAGTGAAGAAGAGTTTGAACCTGAGCCACCTGCTGAGGTTTTTTTGACTTTATATTTTATTTAAGAAGAAATTAGCATGAAGAAAACTTAATAATTATAGTATATTTTCAAAATATGGAATAGAAATAAGAGTAGCCTTACATAAAACTAATAAGTGGTGCCATTTATTTCAGGCGAAGGTCACAAGGAGTGGTCGGAAAGTAAAATTACCGAAACAGATCTTACCAGAGGGAGCACCACACAAGACAAAGAAAAAAAGTGGAACAATTGTCTCTTGCTTCCAGTGTGCTGCTGTATGAACAATATTAACTTATCTTTGAAATTGTACCACTATTTTGTTAAAAGTCGGTGTTAACCATAAAAATCTCTTTACAGGACTTTGGCAGTTTATACCGCCTACAGAAACATTATGAAAACCATCCCACACATATACCTGCAAAAATCCATTCCAATTTATTCCATTGTTTACTGGCGATTCTAAAGGGTGGTTCAGATGAAAATAAAACCAATATATTTATACAACAGTTAGAACAACTAATTGTTAAACTGAAGTCTCTACTGCCTTGTTTATTGAAGAAAGTAGATGGAACAGATGGTCAACCTTGCACCATCAATGAAGACATTGGCAGGTAAAGAATTCTCATTTATTTTTTACTTGCGTTATTCTGTCCCAGATTTCTAATATTCATATTTTTTAAATTATTCAGACTATTCGGCATGAATCCTGGAAAATACAACATTGATGTAGAAGCCTTAAATTGCGTTAAAGATAAAAATGGATACTGTATCCACAATCCGCCAAAAATCAATCCAATTATTAGAGATCAAAATAAGCCCTCCCCTCATTTACTGCAGCATCCAGATGTACCAAATTCTGATAACGAAACTGAAAACTGTGCAAGAATCAATTCTGTGGCAAAATGGCCAACTGTCAGTAAAAGGATTTGGAAGCTCAAACAGAAAACACACGAACAAAGTGCAAAGAAAATGAGACTGAAATCTGAGAGTGAAACCCTCATTGAACTGGGAACTGAGGACTTTATGTTTCCTAAAGAAGGGGATAATGTGAATGCTGCAAGTATCGTTCCCGAAAATAATATGAATACAGCAGATATGATATCCGAAGATGATGTAGCGAAAATGTTGGAAAATGCACAAGACTGCAACATTAACTGCGAACCAGAGACAGAGCCGCAAACCGATAGGATCATGATGGACGAGCTTAGTAAGCCAAGAAACAATTATGTGCAATTCCACAGTGCTCACTTCGACATACGATCATCGCCGATAAAGCCATCCTCAACAGTTTTCCGTAAATTTCAGATAAATCCTAGCAAAATGAGCAATTATGATGTACAAGTCATTCGTTCGTTAGAAATGGTTAATAATAAGGCTCACGACAAACATGTTCCTTTATCAAATCCTGATAGAAATCTACATGTTTCTCTGCCAAATTCTGAAAGCAATTTTAATCCACAAAACTCGGATAACAGGCTACATGTTAGTATATCAGACAGTTTACTTGGCACATTAACAAATTCAGATAGTCTGCAACATGTTACCATACCACATGCACACAAAAATGGTTTAGATTTACACACATCCTTGGCAAATTCAGATAATAGGCTACATGTAACAATGTCGGATTCTAAAGACAGGCTTCATGTGAATATGTTAAATTCAAATAATGATTTACATGTTACGAAATCTAATTCAAATAGTGATTTGATTGATGATATACAGAACATGGATGACAGATTACATGTTACTATTCCAAACTCAAATAATAATTTACATGTTACCTTGCCTGACACTGATAGTAGGCTACATGTTAATATACCAAATAGCGATGATGGTTTACATGTAGCTATGCCAAATTCTAATGGTTTACATTTGACATTACCAAGCTCTGATGAAAATTTACGTTTGATAATTCCGACATCAGAGAACAGTTTAGATGTAAATATTTCAAATAGTGATAGCTTACATGATCTGTTCAAAAACGATGTAGATTTATGTAAAGACTCTGATGTGATAGACCCCGATCTCAAAGACTGGATTATTAGTACAAGTGAAAAATCAGAGGATGGTTTTTCAAAATCTAGCAGTTTGATCGCGCCATCGTTATTGCATGTCAGAGATAGTGTGGACAAATCATTAGATTCACACAAAAATATAAACCATTGTGATGATATGCCATCATTGGACGACTCATCTGACAATCGCCTTCTATCAAGTCAGGGCGAATCAGTATTAAACTTTTTAGATACATTAGGCAATGACTTATACCCAGAGACTGAGATTAGAAATAATGGTGTGGATTTCCAATTGGATCTGTTCGCATTTCATCATTCATAGTATATTAGTAATGAGAAAAAAAAATAATATTAAGGACTTACTAGAAGAATTATATTTAAGTATATTTTTAGAGAAGTAAGAGATTTGTACTTACAGTCATATTGTTTTATTTATCTTATTATTTACTTACATTAACATATTTGAATATTCACGAGATTAGGTAAAATTGCAATTATGTACGTAGTAAAAGCTAAAAGTAGCTAAGAAATTGAATTTGGTAATTATATGAATTGTCGCAAACCAACTAGAAACTAAAATAATTTCTCTGTACTTTGATCTATCATAATTTTTATTTTGTTGGTACAATTGATTTAGTTAATGAATAAATTGCTGTATAAAAATTAAAATGCCCTTTTTTAGTTTACATGATCAAGTAAATAATCTACAGATGGTGAAAATTAAAAAAAATCGGTAGTGTCTGCGATACAATGTGACCGAGGTATAATGAAGTCATTATCTACGCAGATGATCCCTGATGATGATAGATAAGCATCTCTAGATTTTTTTTTTACCCGACTGCCAGATGTATATGTATGAGGTTTAGATTGAAGGTTTTTGTGATTGAAATATACTTATTAATTAATAAATGAATAGGGAGGTGCAGAGATATTGTGACCGCACTATACCTTCAATAATAGCACAATATTCCTTTCATGAATGACAGGATCTTAGTCTTGTAATAACTCTAAAAACGCTTGACCGATTGAGATGAAACTGGTGTTATTGTGTGTGCACCGGAAGGTTCTTAACAAAAAAAAAAAACGGCCAAGTGCGTGTCGGACCACGCACAATGAAGGATTCCGTAGTTGGAATGAATTAATTCCAAGAACAAACTTAACAGTGTAGTTGAAAATCATGTTCTCCCATATATTGCAACTGCAAATTTAAGTTGGTTGACTGTTACTCGTAAACTTGTAAAGCCCACTTAAGTGTGATAGTTTTCCTTTCAACTTCGTTATATATAGGTACTACTGCCGTGACATTTAAATTTCTAACTACAACCGTTTAGTTGGTAGAGGGGGGACACTTGACTCTAACGAAAATTGGTACTTTAAAGCTTGATAAGTCACGAACGGTTTACTTAATCAAAAAATGGTCTTTCCAAACCCCTAATATTTTTGAAAGACCTATCCAACGATATCTCACGCTATGGGCAGGACGAAAAAAAATTATCATCCCCACTTTACATGTAAGGGAGTTACCCTAAATAATTGTTTTTTATTTTAACACTTTCGGCGTCATTAACTTGTATACTCATGCCAAATTACAACTTTCTAGTACCAATAGTTTTTGAGCTAAACCACGGACAGACAGACAGACGGGGACATGGCGAAACTATAAGGGCTGCTCATTGACTACGGAACCCTAAAAAAAGGCATTGCAATGCATGCGCAGCATTAGCTAGTGTATAATAAAGTATAATTATTATCTAAAGTTAATCTAAGCTTGCAAAACTGGTCTCTCATTCTTCCCTTCTAAGTTCTGGTTGGTCAGAGCATATCCTGTTCCACCTCTTTGCACCATTATGATGTCTTTCTCCTTAAGTTTTTCACCAGTGAGTGGATGCATCCAATCCTTCTTGATGATCTTCTCAACACATTCCATGGTAACTACATGGCCCGTCGTCCTGTAGAATTTTAATGTAATTATTAAAAAAAAACTAAAATTTATAGGACAGATTAGGTTGAAAAGCAACTAAACAAAGGATCTATATCTTCAGAATCTATCTATACTAATATAATAAAGCTGTAGAGTTTGTTTTTTGAATGCACTAAACTCTGGACCTACCAGTCGGATTTGAAAAATTCTTTTTGCATTTGATAGCCTAGCTCTTGTGGAAGGGATAGGTCATTTAAGCTAAAAAGAAAAAGCGCGGGCGATGTGCAGCGATGCAGTTGGTCGAGGGTTGAAATTTCACGTGGGCAGTAGCTAGTTCAAAATAAGATTAAGGTGAATGCGCAGTGGTAGACCGCGAAATTCAAAATTTCTTACGTTTTTTGCAATTTGCAGGCCAGTGTCAGGTTGTATCTTGATCAAAATTTGATTCGCGACAATAACAGGTACGTATTTATAGAATAATAATCATTAGAATCATTAATACATCTTTCTAAGTTAGATTTGTACCACTAAGCAGTTTTCCATAAGAGATTTGTTGTCATGGTACAAATCTAACTTAGAAAGATGTATTAATGATTCGAATGATTATAATTCAGTAAATATGTACCTGTTATAGTCGCGAATCAACTTTTGATCAAAATACTACCTGACACTGATCCGAAAATTGCGAAAAACGTAAGAAAATTTGAATTTCGCGGGCTACCCTGGCACTTCCCCCTTAAACTGATATATTAAACAAAAATTATCAGTATTAACACATGGAAAGTCAAAATAAAAGCTTATTGAAATCAATAGGTGATAAAAATGAAACTTGTATCACCTGATAACAGCACAAGGTACAGCATTGCTCAATATGTCGTGAGTAACTGGACACATGTATCTGTTCTCCTTAGCTATCAAGGACTTCTTATCATCTGGGTCATTTACTAGCGTCCATTTTACTTCAATTAAGTCCTTCATTTTCAATGGTTTTCCACTAATTGGGCAGCCAACTGTAGGATCGGGCTTTTCCATTTTAGAAATCTTGGCATCTGGTAGCTGAGAAGGCACCCAAAAACTTGGCAATTGCTTTGCTTTGCCACTAGCAAGATTTGATATAGAGGATGACGTAGAGGGCCCGCCATCGGCCGGTTGCTTACTAGAGATATTCTTCTCCCTATTCATGAATTTAATTAGATTCGCTTCTTTCTCAGCTGCTGCCAACTCAGCCATTTCTGACTCCTCTTTCTTCAATTGTTTCTCATACTTCTTCAACTTACGTGTGTATTCGTTTTTCTTAGTGATTATGTATTCTAATATAGCTTCTTTATCAAATAAGTATCCTTCTTTAGTAATCACAGGGTTCCTACAAGGCTGTAAAGTTAGACTACAGCAATCGAAGCTTTTGACAGAATCCTTCCCAAGTCTTTCGTTTTGAGTGCCGTATCCAGAAGCGGCAGCATCTTTTTTCTTTTCATGGTACGTGTATACGGCACCAGCTGTGCAATTTCTTGCATGTCGAGTCATTGCTAAGTCACAGTGCTGGGCAATTCAAATTCAAAATATTTTCTCACAACTTCAACAAAAACAACTGGGAAATACAGTGGGAACTCAGACCAAAGAGTATAATAACTATACAGACTCAGACCAACAAAAAAAGATAGACAGCGCGCCGCGAACATTAAAAGTGAAGCCACCTTTTTATCTATGTTGTATTGAAGGGTTGCCATTTGTTAAATTTTTTCCCTATAATTTGGGGATATTTGTGTGGGTAGGAACTAGTATAATATTGTACGAGTATTGTTGAGTATGGTATAGTACCTCAATTGTTTAGATTTTAGAAGGACTTCTATTAAAAAAAAAACAACTCATATTTTCAATCAACTTTATTAAATATTATTATATTATTTATTTTTAATTTCATTATTAATTGGAAACCTAAAATATTAAATACATATAAAAAGAAAATGGGAATATAACTCGAAGTAAGAAATCATATTTATATGTATACTTAGATTAATCGAATGGGGAAATTTTAAATCGTCTTATGGCAACTTCCGCACTTTATGTCACTGCTTTCGTTCGTTGAGGTTTTTTGTTCCAAGTAACCTAAAATTCATAGATAAATAATAAAGAAACGATGTTATTTCAAGTACTTATAAGTGAAAAGCGATTCCGTGAGACTTTTTGTGTGATTTTGCAACTTTTCACTACACAGGAAGGCATAATTATATTTTTTAAATCTATGTTATCTTGACGACGACTTGTGACAAACTAAGAGCAATGAGCATGGTTTTAGTGTAGGTGTGTGCGTGAGCGTGTATGTTTACTTGCAGGAGCACGGTTTTAATGGCTTCACTTTTGATGTTTGCGGCGCGCTGTCTATCTTTTTTTGTTGGTCTGAGAGTGGGAAATACTTCAGTCTATCAAAAAGTAATCTGTGGAAATACTGACAAAAGTGACAAATGTCAACGTCAGTTTTGTTTGTTTGACAAAAAGCAGAATCACAGAGTACTTTTTGATAGACTGAAAAGCAGAATGAAAATGAATCCGGTTATGGAAGAGGCATCAAAAGAAAAAAAGTTAAGAAAAAAGCTAAAACCATCTACAAAACTAAACTCATTGAAGCGCTCTCGGGTCATGGACCGGCTAAAGCAAGGAATATACTACTCTCTAACGAGAGGGCTAAAAGTCCGACCGCGGCAGATTTGCCAAAGATGTAAAAACATTGGCCGCTCGAAATTGAATAAAATCGATAAGTGTTCGTCTAAATCTCCGAGCTAACTAGATGAAAACAAACATTACATAAAATAAATACTCTTGTTTATCGATTTTATTCAATATATTGGGCAGGCGCCGGGTGGGCCGTTCCCACCCGGCGCCTGCCCACAGAATGGTCTGATGCCCACCCCAGGATGTTTGGGAACCTATTCGAAGTTCTAAGCTGGATACTTACTTATTATAACTTCACACTAAAGCAATTAAATAAATAATCTTCCACCAAGACCTACACAAACTTATTATTACCTACATAATACATTCCATTTTGTTACTTTTGAAATAACAAAAATAATTATTGAATCTACTACTCAACGTAATAAACTAGAGTAGGTACAGACGCCAGCACATCAAGCTACCCGAAACTGTAAAATTTTCCCAATCAACTTTAGCGATAAAGTTGAAAATCTATCAGATTGTAGTAGGTTGATGTGCTGGCGTCTGTACATTTAAATTGCGCGCCACAATGCAAAGGGACAAGCGGGCGCACGTTGGAACACCGCGCCGGCGCCTTTCCGGCGCGCCGCCGCCGCGTCCCGACACACATAGCGAATCTCCGAGGTAGGCCCCAACGATGCACTGTAGGTAAGGCGGCAGTCTGTGATGGACAAGTGCCGCCCTAATCGCATCCCAAGGCAAAGAATTAAAGGCGTTGATGATATCCAAACTTACCGCCAGCATCACAGGCCTGATGGTCTAGTGGTTAGTGACCCTGACTGCTATGCCGGAGGTCGTGGGTTCGATTCCCACCCAGGACAAATGTTTGTGTGATGAGCACGATCATTTGTTCTGTGTCTGGTTGTAATTTATCTATAATATGTATGTATTTAGAAATATATAAGTATGTTTATCAGTTGTCTAGTACCCATAACACAAGCTCTGCTTAGCTTGGGACTAGATGGCGTTGTGTGATAGTTGTGGAATATTATTATTATATATTATTATTATTATTATCACCCCACCCCGTGACACCAACACCACCTGTTTTGCCAGCGAACGGACGCGTAGGATCGCATCCACAGTAGAACGCTGTTGCCGGAAGCCATACTGGCAATCGGCGAGGTCGGGACCAACTCGTGATAGATACCCGACGAGCCTTTCGGCAACTATTCTTTCGGATAGTTTGGAAACCTCGTCGAGCAGGCAAATAGGACGGTATGCAGAGGGATACTCTGAGTCCACAAGACCACTCTGACCTCCTTCCAGCCGGAGGGAAACACGCCCACACGGAGGCAGCTGTTGAATAATCGTCTTAGGCGATCCCCCAGAGCAGCCAAAGCCAGAACCCAAGCCCGACCAGGGATGCCATCCGGGCCTGGCGCGTTGTTATGAGCCGCCAAACGTCTAACGGCTCGGTCTAGCTCGCTTTCGGTTACCCCAAACTCGTCAGACCAGTCTGAAGAAGACAAGAGTGGTGAAGCCCCTAACTATTGGAAAGAGCGTGTCTACGACTCTCTGCAGTAGACCTGGATCCATGGTTTCAGTGATAGGGGAGGCAAATAGACGTAATTTGGCCATGACCAATTTATAAGGTCTTCCCCATGGATCCCTGTTCCCTATCCAGCCCCTCGAGAAGCTCCCGCACCTGGCATCCGTGATGGCGTGTTGGAGATCCATTGTCGCCTCTCAGTACACTATAGCATGTGGCTATTTCCTCCTCCGTAGCTCTCGGCTGTCGTCTGCGTCTGGTGCGTTGATACTGGCGTCGGGATCTAAGACAGACCAACACGCAACTGCGCAATATCTTCCGACCACCAATAGACCGCACAAGGATGCTGGGCGCACCTGACCCTGGACATGGAATCATCGCAAATCAACGCCATCTTATCTCGGAACCAGACTGCCTCTTCCTCTGGATCGGGTGAGTTCCCCTGGGAACCAATATCTAACGTTAGCAACTGCGATTAGCATGTCTCTATTGAGCCGCTTGAGGGCCCATCTACAAGCATTTGAGCAATAAATATCTTATTTGTCGTATATATTTTTAGTTATTCTTTTAATCACTACGGCAACCCTGTTCTTAAAACTGCCATAACGGGGAAATAAAATAACAGAGAACAGACAGCTAAATAAAAATCAAACGTCAACACAACGAACGTTGTACGTCTTGTTTACAATTACGTTTTATTTCCGTAGTTTCTCGAGTTTCTCTTTCGCGATAGGTGTCTTCTTGAGGGCAGTTCGATATAATATTTAACATACGATAAAACCTATCTGTGATTACAGCAATCTAATCTTTTAGATTTAATTATAATTCACTCGCAGTGATAAAGTTTTTGAGTGTGTCGACCTAATTCATATTGGACACATCGTTTGGTGTGTAATAAATTTGTAGTGTTTTCAGTTTCGTGGTGACCATTTTAAGTGAATAATGAACTTGTCGTTCGCGGGTTGTGGTTTTCTTGGTATCTACCATGTTGGTGTTGCAGTGTGTTTTAAGAAGTATGCGCCTCATCTGTTGTTAGGCAAAATTTCTGGCGCCTCTTTTGGCGCCCTATCAGCATGCTGTATGCTCTGTGACCTGCCCATAGGTAATACCCCTAAAACGACCCACTGACCATAAGTTTTCCAAATTAATATACATAGTTCATTCTAATTGAATCTTCATCTTTATCAATATGAAGTTCAGTTCTATTTATTTTGCCTGAATTTAATTAGGCAAAAATCCGTTATTGTAGAGAATAATTGAACATGAGATCTGTGTAACATGTATTTAATAGCACAAAAAAACCCACTTAAATTAAAAACATAAAAAATATATTTAAAAAAAAATCCTTATTATTTTATTTTATTCAATTCACTACAATATTCTATTGTTTCTTCATTTATTTGACATAATAGATTCTTTATCAAACAATGAAACAAAATTTATACAATCTAAATATCTTAAATTTATTTAGAGAAAATGTAACTAACTATTTACATTGGATACCAAGTTAAATGAAAAGATTATGACAGCAATGCGGACAAGTACTTTGACGCTAAGTGTCCGTTGCAATTAGTATGAAATATTTTCGCTATCTTATTGAAATGCAACTGCCACAGGGCGGTTTAAACCACAGGGTTTCACCTGCATAAGTCTCGTTCCTGTGGGTATATCGGGATAAAAAGTATCCTATGTCCTTTCCCGGAACTCAAACAATCTCTATATCAAAATTTATCTAAATTGGTTCACCGGTTTAAGCGTGAAGAGGTAACAGACAGACACACTTTCGCATTTATATTATTAGTATATTAGTATGGTATGGATTTTCAATAGGGAAAAGTCTTTTGATATAAATAAACCAAGCATTCCAAACAGTACTAATACAGATTTAGAAAATTCTGATCAACAATTTTCTGGAAGAATCTTCCATTTTGACAATGAAATTGTGCCAAATTGTTGAGTTCTATTATTGTTTAACTATTTTGATCCTGAAACTTGATGGTTCAAGATCAAAATAGCAAAAGACAAATTCGTAATTTAATTAAAATTGTGGAAAGGGTAAGCCATAAAATTAAAAATGCTATAAATTTAACTTTAAGTAAGTCACAAAAAAATCTGCAGTGCCAATTTAAAAGTGGTTAATTCAATGTGTGGTATGCTCATTATTACAGTCACAATCTGAATCTACCAATGGTTAATAATCATATACCTTAAATTCCATAATATCCGCCTTATCAATTTTGCATTCATGTTACATACATCCTCAATGTTCTTATTATTCGCAAACAATAATCTTAACAGCTGATGTCCTACATCTTAGGTTGTTGACATTTGCTGATAAATACTTCACCTAATTAGCTTCAGATTTGCTGATAATAACAATATTAGTTACATTGTATCCATGCGAAAAAAAGATAGCATCCTTCTAAATAATTCTAAAAAAATCTCCAGCTGGCTAAAAATGCGCGTGCGACGTTTTGTCCGAGGCATTGTCACGCACTAAGCCCTCGTACCCACGGGCGATTATTTTCACGAACTGCGTTTGCACTGCTTAGCGCCGAGACCTGACAATCCATCATGTCCGGGCCACACCAACGGGAATCGCCGATAATTATCGCGATAAGTTGTGGCTGCACCTACAATTAAGGCCCGTCATCGCGATAATTATCGGCGTTTCCCGTTGGTGTGGCCCGGGCATGTTGGATTCTAAATATTCAGGTGTCGTTTCGGCGTGAGATGATGCGACAATAGGATTTTGTCGCGCTGCGTATGTTAACCTGGCATGTGTCCCTTATTTCTCGAATGTAACTTACGAAAACATATTTTTACCAGGTGAGATCACAACAGATGTATTAAGGGTAGTGACAGAGGCGAGGGCTGGCTCCCTTGGGCCATTCAGCCCTTCCTTCAACATCCAGAATGTCCTCCTCGAGGGCATGCAGAAGTATTTGCCCCATGACGTCCACAAAATCGTCAGTGGCAAGCTCCACATTTCCCTGACGAGGGTCTATGATGGGAAAAACGTCATTGTCTCTGAATTCCCCACGAGGGAAGACTTATTACAGGTGAGCATTAGCAATGTTGCCTTATTTAACTCTTTTGGAAATGCGTAAACACTTTCCGTTCACCACTGGTTTTCCTCGTGCTAAATAATGCGTAAGTATTGTTTTTATTTTCGCGCGCAGAATCTCAGTTAACGTCATCGTCAACATCACGTTTGCAACAACATATTTCCTAGTTACTATCTTATATGACGCGCGATTTCTTCATGCAAGGGTAATCTGCATTTAGCCAAATGTATGTCAAGTAATGCTTGGATAATAATACTTTAAACGTAAAGTTACATAACTTTCGCAATGAACGTGGTTCGCATTTTTGTAATCTGACATAATTTGTTTTAATTTGACCTCTTGGCTAAGATTTAAACCAACCTACAGCATCTCGTAAGAAATAAGTATTAATTATTTTGGCAAAACAGCGTTCAAATAATATTACAAGTCCAATATCACGATTACCGAAATTTTTCTCCACGCCCAAAACTGCTAAGGAGTGTCTTTTATTATTATCCAGAAACATAATGCAGATGTAAATCTGCGTTATGTGATGTCTCCCTTGACCGAAACAACTAAAATCTATTTTCATTATGTGGAGATATGATTAGAACAATCGAGGATCTAGTGTGAGTGCTCATTTCGAACCTATCGTTAAACATTCTACCTATTTTTCCTAGGCGCTGTTAGCGACATGTTTCGTGCCAGTATTCTCTGGGCTGCTGCCCCCCCGGTTCCATGGCATCAGGTACATGGACGGTGGCTTCAGTGATAACCTGCCCGTATTGGATGAGAACACAATCACTGTCAGTCCCTTCTGCGGCGAAAGCGATATATGCCCCAGGGATTTGAGCTCACAGTTGTTCCATGTAAGTACATATTTATTTATGAACGAGTCTTTGCTATAAATAGATTGTATGGTCACATCTAGCGGATGGCCGGATGATGTCAGATCTATCTATGGCGTTTTTAAAGCGGCGTCCTTGAGCTAATTATCTATTGAAGTGTAATGGACGGGGCAATGGGGCCAATCTCTACCAGGCCATTAATACGCAATGAAGTTGGTCACTTCTTTGGTAACACTTGACATTCTTTCTCGCATCTGTTTCGACGATACAATTAGATTTTCCAGTACTTACCTACTATTTTACACTATTGTAATGAATAATGTTAATGTTTGATGTTAGCATATTCAATGTACCTAACTACCTGGTAGGTAACTGACTTCAATACAATACAATAGACGATTGTACAACTCGTTCTTAAACCTTATTAACCTAAAGTCATTGCTATACTCTAGCTAGTTTAAGTACCTTAGAATGTACATAGTGTGAATACAGGTCATCTATTTTCGTACATTATGTTTATAATCTTAATTAATCAATTTGACACTGATTTTTGATGGTACTTAGTTAGATCGACATATTATGTAATTCAATAACCGTAATTTCTAAAGCGACACCGAACGTAGCGTTGGAAGGCCTCCCACAAGTTGGACCGACGATCTTTTGAAGGGCGCAGGAACAGGAGAAGCACAAAACCGGTCGAAGTGGAAGTGCTCGGGGAAGGCCTACTTATGTGCAGCAGTGGACGTCTTTCGGCTGAAATGATGACGATGATGATGAATTTCTAAAGGACCCAGTATTTGTTTCACTACTGTCCGTATTTTGCCTCATACAATCGCAATAACATTCGTTGTCGTAAACCTTTTAAAATCTCATAAAACTGTTGAAGAAATTGTTACGTGACTTATCACGCAACGCGCTGTGAAACTGTCGACCTTCTAGCACAAGTTCACGGTTTCGTACAGACGCCAGCACATCAACCTACTACAATCTGTCAGATTTCTGTAATAGATTTTCAACTTTATCGCTAAAGCATAAGGTTCAATGTTGATTGGGAAAATTTGACAGTTAGGTGTAGGTTGATGTGCTGGCGTCTGTACATCGCATTTGAACAAATATTTTTATGTGTAAGGCACACACAACAATATTTGTTCGTGATTTCTTACTTTCCAGATGTAGGTGTAGGGATTATTATTATGGTATGTAGGTGTATAATACGATGTATTATTTTTAGGTATAGCGAAAGCCCAGATATATATAGGGAATTTAATTTTTATTACGGAACTATCTACCCGTTCTAATCGCGCCAAAGCATGTTTTAGTCACTTCGATCATGGAGGATCATATTGTTGTTTGGTAATATGAAAAACTTCGTCTCGATTGACACATTCTTGAGCTTGGAACTGAATCTAAGCGGGCTATAAACAGTTAACAGATCCTCAAATTCTCATTTCTCAAAATCTCAACAGGTAAATGTGGCAAACACAAGCATAGAACTATCAAAGCAGAACATGAACAGATTCGCGCGCATCCTCTTCCCGCCTAAACCAGAAGTTCTAAGCAATATGTGCAAGCAAGGCTTCGACGACGCACTCCGGTTCTTGCAGAGAAACAACATGATATCTTGCACAAGGTGTCTTGCCGTCCAGTCTACCTTCCAACTGCAAGATGTGCTCGATGATTCGACGTATGAATACGATCCAGATTGTGAAGAATGCAAGACTCATCGACAGGTAAAGATTACGGGGTGAATCCCTTAATGGCATCGTTTATCGGAATTAAATATATAAATTACTCAAATAATTTATGTTTATTTCTACCTACTAAGTTTTATCAATGCAAATGGCTTACTTTGATAAACTCCCTAATCACGAATTATATCTCAAGAAGCCACAACAATTAACTTAATTTGCAGGCGAATGAAATATTTGGATTTCCAACAAGAAATATTTCGAGCGTGAACTTCAACTCTAGTACGAATTCCTATTAAAACACATTCACTAAAACTTGGTTCCATTTTTAGGATGCCTTAGTGGACGACCTCCCGGACACAGTGATGACGATATTCCAGAATGCGATAGACTCTGCGAACAATGGCCTTGTCAACTGGGTGATGAGGCAGAGGGCTATGAGATACCTAACACTACTCACGCTACCCTACAGAGTTCCCATTGACATAATGTATGCGTCATTTACCAAGTGAGTATTTTTCATGTCTTTATCGTGTCTTAAATTCATTGGTAAGTAGCAAGCCCAGCTCTGGAGGACTACTCTTTATGTCCGTCAACGAAGATATGGGCCCGTCCAAAAGTAGTTTGATACTTCGGAATGAAACCCTACTCCCGATTTATTAAATATATCGGACGGGCAGTAACACATCGGGAGTAAGGTCAGCTGTCAAATCGTGTAGTCATTCATTCTTAGTTCGGGCCCCGAACTAATCTTATGTGTGTAGGTGATACTGAGTAACAGTCGCCCGTAACTGCGACCGAAACTACGGATTTCGTGGTTAAGAGTCTACACTCTAAACCTACACACATAAGATTACGCTTCGACCTCACCTGAGGGGGTGTAGACCCCCTGAGCAGTGGCGTGCATTGATTTTCAGAATAGGTAGGCACTAGGCCGGGTCTAGTTTAGGCAAACGCGGTCACTAATCAGAAAAAAAGTGAGGTCAAAAGTGTGGTTATTTGAGTAGGTATGCCTACTTAAGGGTGATAAATTGCGAAGGTCGAACGTCATGGTATTACGCGTGAGACGTACGTATTTTTAATTTTGTCGTAGTAAAGACCAATGACAATAATGCGAATAGTACGGGAGCCGAGTAGGCCGTCCGGTGACTGCCTACTGCCGCGCGTGTTTGTATGAAGATTTTGTTTTTTGTTAGGTATGATAATTTAGTGAGTTTCTTAATTGTGGGGCACACACACTAAAATGTAATTGACAGGCTTATGTTGATATATCGAGGTAGGCACAACTTATATGTCTATCTATATGCAATGCACGCCACTGCCCCTGAGGTGAGGTCGAAGCGCAATGTTAGGTATATACGCAGCGACTGATCGCTGGCGACCCGCTCTGGATGCCAAAACCTCACGTGCACACACAGATTTTGACTTAACTAGCGAAAAATCGGCTGTCAAAATCTAACTAGCATGATGGAGGTGCAGTGAGAGAACATTGTCATCTTCATCGGTTCCCCAGGGTTTCATACCTTATTTTATTTTTTGGTGGCCTATGTTCAGCATTGTACTTCTAACTAAGGTGTTCAGTTATCCACTGAGTATTAGTAAAATAATACTCACGCCCGCCTCTTATAGGGGTAGGCAGAAACTAGGTAGGGTCTTCTAAAAAGGGCCAATATGCAATCTTTATAGCAGTTAGGGTCTGCACCTGACAAGTAGTTACTCATAACTCAAGTCCTTTTTAAAAGCTGGTCTACCGTATTTATTCGTTTTGATATATCTCAATTAATTTATTTTTAATGAACAACTCTCACCATCTAGCAACTTAATGATAATCATGAGTCTTGAAGTTCATTTATCTCGAATCTCAATAAATCATCCCTTCCCCAGAGAAAGAGAAAGTAGCTTTCGGATCACGATATCCACGTTGACTGCCCTTATAAGTACGTAACTCTTTACCTGATCAAGTTTCTTTTATATGTTCTACATACTAAATTAGCACTTAACTACGAGGTATATAACATCCGTAACAGATTGAAGAATTATAGCAGGAGGAGGTATTGCCAATGTTGCTTTAAATACAATTTAAACGTAAAATACGGTTGTAAAAATGATAAAATTAAGTCAAGTTATGAAGAGCAGTATTAGCTCGTTCTGCTAAAAAAGTTGCGAATAATGTTTAAGCGCCATTACTAGACATTTGGTTAGATAGCTTATTACCCAATTTAATAACACCAAAATACCAATACATCCTAATGATTTATTGGTATTTTGATATTACCCAAAATCAGCATGGAAATATTACACCGACAAGGACGTTTAATTAATGATTCAAATGACTAATTGTTGTATAGTAGGTATAAGTAAATAAGTATGTATATGTACGGTCACCAAAGGAGATAAGTAATCAGGGTCGTCGGTATAGTTGAAGTTTAGTAAGAATCATTTTGACGTTCAAAGTGCCTTTTATGTGCCTATTTGAAATAAATGCTACGACTTTGATGGATGTTTTCGAATAAATTTTAATTTAATTAATACAAAACAATCAGTTCATTTATCAAATTAAATTTCGTTCGAAAATATCCATCGGTTTCTTACTAAACTTACTATATCCGACGACCACAAATTTGTTGTTCCTACAACAAGGCTCAAGAAAATAGGTTGCTCGTTTAGATGCCAATGTATACGTTTTTATAATAAACTTCCTAGCCACATTCAAGAACTAAGCCTTAATAAATTCAAATCTTTTATAAAGCGAAAAATATGCCAGAAAGCTTATTATACTGTAAAAGACTATATTGAGGACAAAAAGGCTTGGGATTGAGCTGCTCCAATATGTTTAGACAGTGAATGTAGTTTTTATTTTTTTGCTATTTTACACTTTATTTTTCTTAATATCTATGTACTTAAACAATGACATGTACATTTACTGTATCAAATATTATATATTTTAATTATTTTGAATGTGAGGACTATGTGGGTCATTGTTTCCGTTTTAATCATGGTTTGGCAGTTTGAGTAGTTTATGCGGCCTACCCGAATGTCCGGTCTTTGGTATTGTTCGTCAAATCGTTGAGCTCCTTAAGTTCTGAGTTGAGCTGCACGGTTACTGACAAATGCGTGCACTGACTGGACAGGTTCACTCAATCTGTGTGGTTCTTTCCTCAAAAGACCATTTCAGACACCAATCTACATGGTCCTCAAAGATTATGTCTGGATTTTTATATACACATTGACATTTATTCATTTTATATATACAATGACATGAATATTTACTTTGTAAAGTATTTTTATTTTATTTAATTATTGTGAATGTGAAGACTATGTGGGTCATTTCTTTTTTCTGTTTTCCTTCTTAGTTAGTTTTAATCATGATCTGGCAGTTTGAGTAATTTACGCGGCCTACCCAAATGTCCTTTCTCTGGTATTGTTCGTCGAATCGTTGAGCTCCTCAAGTTCTGAGTTGAGCTGCACGATTTTTGACAAATGCGTGCACTGACTGGACAGGTCCGCTCAATCTGTGTGGTTCTTTCCTCAAAAGACCATTTCAGACACCGATCTACATGGTCTTCACATGATCTGACCAAGATTTTGTCTGGACTTTAAAAGAGACTGTGACCTCTGAGTTTGTTTCGGCCTTTCTTCTCAGAGTAGTCAGATAGGAAACGCCGACCTCATCTAGCTTTAAAAAAATATGATTGACATGTAAAAGTGTTTGTACAAACCTACTTACAGAAATAAATCATTTATCATTTATCATTTAGACCCTGGTTACTTATTTGTTTTGGTGACTGTACATAATAGTATAGGTAAATAGGTGTACATAAATAGTTACTTATATATTTACTCCTATCATGCTTCTGGTGTAATTTACTTTAAATAAACGTAATAAAATGTATTATAATGAAGGTATTGTCACCCGCGTCGCTGACTCGAAAACACTTTTAAACAATGTAAACATGTTAGAAATATTAAATTATCGCGTAGAATACGTTTTTGAATTCAATAAATATATTGAAATGAACAATGAAGTCAAAATTAATGTATGACGCTAGACGGTAGATATATAAATTGTTTGTTTGCGTCATTATGGCGCAATTACAATTTGTAGATAAAATGATTTATATGCTTTGTTTGTGCGCAATAATTTATTGTAGTAAGTTTAGGTACTTACCTACAGACTACAGCTATTTCAAAAGATTTTTTTTTTTGGAACCTATCCATACTAATATTATAAATTCGAATGTAACTCTGGCTGTCTGTCTGTATGTTACCTTTTGACACCTAAACCACTGAACGGATTTCGATAAAATTTGGCAGAGAGATAGATTGCATCCCGGGGAAGGACATAGGATAGTTTTTATCCCGATATTCCCACGGGATCGACACATATGCGGGTGAAACCGCGGGGCGCAGCTAGTCTTTAATATAGAAAAAATCTGAAGGTTTTCTTTAAATTTCATGAAACTTTCTCAGATTCGGATATCAAGTTACAAAATATTATTTAATAAGTTTTTCAAATACCTTCTAGTATAATTTATTAATACATTATGTAGCATCACTCACGCTAGTTAAATCGAAGTTATCATAATGTGTGTTCACTTTAGCATAACATAATTATTCTATTTTAATATGCCATTGTTACCACATTCGTGTCAAGGACAATAAGTCAGGAAATAATGCAATGTGATAAACTGTACTATAATTACTTATCAATAGATTTTTCTCAGAAAGTAAAGTGACACAAATAAGTGTTGACTGAATTTCAAACATTGAGAGATATTTGAAATTCAGTCTTCATTTATATACAGAGACCATGGACAGTAAATATGTATGTCGACTCGACACTGTCCTAGACTCCTAGTGTACTAATTAGCTGCTAAAGTGAAGGCACAAATAAAATGTGTGCGTACAAGAGACGTTTATCAGTTTTAGCCCTACGGTAGGCAAAGCATCGGCAGAGCCCTCGGTATTGCAGATGTCTATTGTCTTTAGCGTCGCCGTGCAGCGAAAACCTCATAAAGAAAAATCTCTGTTTAGTTTTTTGTTGGGTAGAAACCTCGTAATGCATATTTAAAACAAACGAGTACACTTCACAGCTCATCTCTCTAAGATACTTCTAATAAATACCTACTTCATGTTATGCTGAGTGGAAGCCTTCTTGTCACAGTCATCACGAGCAGCTGTCGACTGTTTCTGTTTTGAGCTCGTGATTATAGATCTATTTTGTTTTTATTTCTCTTTATTTTTCGAGTTAATTACCTTTGTGTGCACGTGCTTCGGTAACAAATAAACCTATTTTACTTTATTTCTTTTTAATGCCTACTATTGATGATAATTAGAACCTCGGGGAACGTCACATTTTTCAGATAGTTTTTTAACTTCTCCTGTATAATCACGTTTATTACAATCACGAGGTTTTCACTGCACGGCGACGATATGCGGTAATAACTAGTTTTAGGCAGACAGGCCTCACGCGTTGGCCATAGTGTCCATAGTAACCAAAATGTAACCTTACCATAATTCCCTTGTATAAGATCCCTAGCTTCTGCTTGCAACTTCGTCCGCATGAAATTTCTTGTTCTTCCGACCCACCCCGTCACGGTCGCATCGCATTACTTCGAATATGCTTAACGTTCTTTCAGACTTTTTGAAGTGAAACTTCTTTACGCACGCTTGACTTGGGGAGTAAGCTGGCGAACGCGTGACGTAAGCGTTACGAAAAGTGTGATCGGGCGAGGCGAACTGGAGATGAGTGGTGGATATAAGCAAGAGACAGCAGTGCGCGCGCACATTTTCTTTCTCTCTTCCTCTCATAGCCAAATACGCAATACTGAAGTTTCACTTCAGTCGTGTGGTCATAAGCACACTCGTTTTTTTTTTCTTTTTGCTCGGCTCCTAAGGGTCCTAGAATACTGTAAAGCAAAAATATTTTTTAAAATCTGACAGGTAATTCCAGAGATTAGCGCGTTCAAACAAAAAAAAAACAAGCAAACTTCAGCTTTATTATTAGTATACTTAGATATGGATTTCCCGGCTTCTGTCACTAACACATCAAACGCTTTTTAGCTATGTGGGCGATAAAGTAGAGACGCATGCGGTTCAGTACAAAGTGGCTGCGAATGTACTCGTCCGTAGAAAGCGGTGTATCCGTCACAACAACCTTATGACTAGGTCAGTTTTTCAAAGTTTTTGTAGAAGGTGGAAGGGTTGTGTCTGTCTGTAGTACTTTGTTGTCCGTTTTTTGGTATGGTGATGGCTATAGATTAGACTATTTTTAACCCCCAACGCAAAACGCGGTTTAAAGCCTTTGGCTGTCTGTATGTCTGGTCTTGGCATTGTGCTTTTAGAAGCACAATGACGACCACGAAGCAAGCACGATGAGACGAATGTACCAATTTCAATGTGGTTTATCATTGGTGATATTTAAACTGGTCTCAAAGGTTGTAAGATATACAACCTTTGAGACCGTGATGTGCTGTCCTGTAACTATCTTATATACAGGGTTTTTTTTTTGTGGATCGGAAATCATCAATTAACCCGTCCCGCTTTGGGTGGAGCGGAAAGGAGTGTCAGACTCTTGCTGACTAAAACCCACCTGTGTTCCTTCCTTAGCCCTTTATGTTCCGGCGCTAACCCTTTCGGACAATCCCGCTGACCCGACAGGCTTTGGCCCTAACGAGCCCCTTCCCTTTTGCTGACATCTCCTTGAGGCGCGCGTGGTCTGGTCCTGATCGGACCGTGAGCTATCCATTACTCTCCGCTCGCAGGCCCGCCTACGGTGGCCAGGAGTCGTCACGCGGCTCCCGACGCCCGGAGCGTCTCCCGCGGCGGCTTGGACGTGAGGCTCTCCTTCAACCATCCCGCCACCTCCTTCGCTAGCATGACTGCTTCGCAGAAGGAGGTGACTGCCTCTCACTCCCTCTCGCTCCGGACCATGGCTTGAACAAGCGCCGGACGCGAGAGGTTGCCGCCGCTGCTGGTCGCCTCTACGAGGCCACGGCTGTGCTCCGCCCAAGCGGGGCAGATCTGCACCGTATGCTCCACCGTGTCCTCTGGGCGATCCTCGCAATGGTAACACCCGGGCGTCTCCTTCCGCCTGATGATAAGCAGGAACCTCCCGAAACATCCGTGTCCGGTGAGGACCTGCGTCAGGCGGTAGGTGAGAACGCCGTGACGCCTCTCTAGCCACTCCTCAAAGAGCGGTCTTATCGCCACTATCGTGGCGTGCCATGCGCTGGGTTACGAAAGTCGCTCTTTCCATGCCACTATGAGATCGTGCCGGGGGTCCGTCCGCTTCCCCGCGATTTGCCGCGGAAGCGGAGTTTCTCCTTGGCGTAGTGCCTCCACGCGCCACTCATACAGGCGCGCTCCAGATCCCATGGCGGCAGTCCGGCAAGGAGGCTTCCCGCCTCGCCCGAGATCGTGCGGTACCGGTGATCAGCCTTACGGCTACCACCTTTTGGGGCGCGTATCTGAATAGTGGGCGGCTCGCCGCCGCAGTGAACGCGCCCACACCGGGGCCCCATATAGGGCCATGAACCGCACCAGTCCGTTCCAGTTTGGGGGCCAAACGTCGGAAATGTTCGACGAAGTGCCACCGGCTGTCGAGGACGAGACCCAGGTATTTCATCGTTGTCTCGACGCCGATGTGAACCCCTCCTACCGACAGTTGGGATCCCGATGGTGGCCCGTTCCGGGGCCCATGAAAAGACATGGCCTCGGACTTGTACAATGCTAACTCGAGACCCAACCGCCGGATCCTTTCCACGACTATCGCAACCCCTCGCCGCCTGATGCGACCTCCCCTGCGCCAGGACCAGCGTGTCGTCAGCGTAGTAAACCATGCTAACGCCATCAGGGAGGTCGGCCCGCTGCACCCAGTCGTAATCGATGTCCCACAGGAGCGGCCCTAGAACCGATCTCTGTGGGACACCGCACGACATCTCTCGCCGGTTCCACTACCCGTCGCGATCGAGATAGATGACGGATCTGTCGTGAGGGCTCTCACGCACATGATGGCGTCCACCGTCGAGCGCCCCTTGCGGAAGCCAAACTGGCTATCCGCAAGATCTGTCCCCGTCCTCACCAGGTACCCGACGAGGCGGCCTGCAATGCAATCAATCTCTCAATGAGCTTACCGACCTCGTCGAGCAGCACTATGGGCCGGTATGCTGACGGAGAGTCCGTAGGGCGCCCTGGCTTCTGAATGAGGACCAGCTTCCCCGTCTTCCAACGGAGTGGAAAGTGGCAAAGTCTCTCCATACATGCGCTTAAGAGCGCCTCCAGTCGAAGCCCGAGAGCCCTCGAGGCCAGGACCCAGGCTTTACCCGGCAAGCCGACGGGTCCTGGGGCGGTATTTTTGGCCTACAGTCTGCCTACTGCCACTCACAGATCTACCCCGGTCACTTCAGGGATGTCGTCGTCAATCGCGTGGTCCGCTTCGGGCACCGCAACTGGCGGAGCCATGGGCGGGGTAGTATGCTCCCCCCGTGAAGGGATCAGAGCGCTCTCCACCTCCTCTACCAACTGGGGGCGGAGACGACGGTCCAGGTGCGGAGTTTATTCCGCACCATTTTGTAAGGGCGCCCCCATGGATCTCTCTTCAGAGTCTCCACCATCTCCTCACGCGCCATATCCTTGGCCCGCTGGACAGCCTCTTGGAGGGCGGTCTTCGCCGCTCTGTACCCCTCGTACAGCTCCGCCTCCGTGGCTTCCGCATCCGGAGGTTGTAGAAATATTTTAGTAAATCTGTCTACTTTTTTTTTTTAATTAGACAGATTTATGTTAGGTTTTGAAATGCATACTAACTTTTATATTGCTAATTACTGAACTTGTGTTGTCCCTCTTCTATCCATACTAATCTTCATTGCCCATTCGTGCAAATCCATCTATTATGATAAGAGATGGTCAAGTCATAATATTATATCTTTCGCTGTAGGTATTAAGCGAAAAAAATTGTGCCCCTAATGTATCTTCCCATAATGTTTTTGTGCTGTTCGGTTTATTGGGAAATATACCTAATTATTGTTAATTAGGTATGTTTCCCAATCATCCGAGACTTCTAGATAATGTTACCATCACATGTTGCTAATGAGATCACTACAATTACCTTGACTTATGTCCTATGTCTGACGCACAAACAATTTTTACACAAATAGTTCCACTGTCATATATTACATTATTATAAAGTTTATCTGCAGTGCGTCCTCCCTATCTTGGTATGAAAAAAAAAAATTTAATAGGTCAATGTCAGTAGGCACGATTTCTTACTGTTTCCTCTCTAGATGTTAAGGTGCCTGTTATGTACCTAATTCGTTTATCATTAAAGTATTGTTTTATCATGTAGGCAGTAATATCGTATGTATTTGGCAAAAAATTTAGATAGGTATTTTATTTAAAATATGTAGTTACTTTTTAATTGTTATTGTTTAAAGAGTAATAAACTCCGGTCGATTGATTAACTTCAATATTTTCTTTATTACGTCAAATGCATGGATTATAAACTACTCGTATGTCTTCTTTTCTGTTTTTTTTTTGTTGGATGCCTTCTTAAATCATTGCGCATTACTATTTAGATTTTTTATCGGCAGGTTAATTATATCATTCTTCCCTAGCCCATGTTAATGCGGATCTCCTAAAATCTTGAAGATTATGGCCTTACAAGAGTCCTATTGCAAAACGATCTATCCAGGTGTTCTTGAAACCTCTTGCTAAGTTTCTCATTCTTCTCTTAAACTGGACAATGATTTCACCTCAGAGTGAAAACTATTTTCATCCAGTTTTCTGCTGCTTTTAGTATTATCTTCAATTTATTTTTTTCTCTAGTGTCTTGCGCTGGCACAATTTTCCCTCGGTCTTTACCAAGATTCGGCTCGTTCTCTTGTTTTGTAAAACTGCAAGATTGAGTTAAAACTATGTGATAGATAATTCTCTACCTACTCAAATAATAGTTACAATGATAACGCTATTTCTGTAAGTTTAGTATTGGTTTAGCTTTCTTTAGCTTAGATAAGGGCGTTGACTATTACATTGTGAGATAGTGTTATGTGTAGTGAGCAGATTATGATTTGTTTTACTTATTGCACTAGACTTACGTCGACTAGTGTTAGTAGGCCTGTTGTGTATGTGGTGTCCTTTTGACTCCTGCACATATGTGACATAAGATACTGACATTTAAGTCTTTTGTGTTTGCGTTTTTTTAGTATAGAAGTTTGACATTACACCTGTCAGATTAGTATCTGGGATTAAAAAACAAACTTTAGCGTTGCGAACCCGGGTATATTTAGTAGGAGGTAGTTAGAAATTTTGAAAGCCTTATGCTAACTAAACCCGACCAAAACCCTATGGAGTGTTTCCACAAGGTACATTTACTAAAAACGCCACGTGGTCAGCACTATTTTGTTATTACTTTAGGCAAGATGTTTTAACATGTGACGAATGTTACAAGCGCGAAGCGTCGTGTTTCATCCTAGGGCCAATAGTCCAAGACCACTTGACCGATAAAATTGTCCTAAGTATATGTTTGTCTATAACGTTTTTGCCCAGTTATTAAAATTGATAAATCAAATCAAGACCTTTGTCGGTTCTGTCCTAATCAACTTAGTATGAAAGTGAACGACCATTTTGACCTCGAACAAAATGTATAAGCTTATAATAGGTACTTACTGAAAATTGTTACTGATAACGCGTTTGGTCTGGGCGCTGGAAAATCATTTCCTGTTGTGTAAAAGCTAATACCGAATAGATGCGTCTATTGATCTACAATAACATCCTGTTTTACATTATACATATTTCATGTTTTACTTCTCTATCAGTTGATTCTCGCATATTTTCGTGTAAATCCCTCCCACCCACCGGAGTCCGGCGTCAAGCGGCCTGCTGTGTTTCGTCAATGCGTGGGAGTTCCAGTGCCTTAGGCATCTTCTGGAGATGCTCGTTCCATCATAGACTTCATCCATCGCTTTCCATCAGGCGTGATGGAGGTCAAGAGCGGGCCCATTCAGCAATAAAAAAAAACTTTAAAACAATATTGTAGCTATTCACTTTTGTAAGAGTCTGGAATACCTCAGAGTTTTCATTGGCCTACATAATCTGATCCATGACGATAGCCATTTTTAATCACAACGGTAGTTTGAGTTCATCAATTAATTAATTACACGTTATGAACTTGTGTGTGATCATAGATATCCGTGTGTGATAGTGATCCGAAGTTGTTGTTGCCTCATGACCCCTAACACACTTTCTGCTAATATAATTAGCGAAATAAAATCCTAATTGGATAAATAAGGACGTCACGTTTTCGAACTTGTGTTTGTTATCAAATCTTTTAATCTGATGTTATAGAGATAGCAAATTAACATGCGTAATCACACGTGTTTGGTCGGTATCAGATCGGGGAAAATTCGGCACTGCATCCGCACTTACGCGAAAATTTGGAACCGTTCCGAAACGTAAATTATTCGTCCGAACAGAATCAGTTTTCGATGTCTTCTGGGAGGGATGGAGGATGGATCATGAAGGTGGAGGATACATTCATAGAAAATCTAAATTACATAATTTTACTGGAATTGTCTTTCAAGCCCACAGGGTTGTGAGAGTCTAGAATGCCAGTGTGCCCAAAATTGTTGTAGAGAGTAACTATTATGCAGTGTGTTCAGTAGTTGTGCATAATACTTTGTTTGTATTTCTACTATTAGGGAGGATTTTTTAAAAGTAAATTATACACTTTGTTATATACTCTGCACCTATCTATAACTATTTATAATGCAGTGGCCAAACCAATGAATCCGTCCCAAATATATATAATATATGTATTAAATTTCACAAGAAATCTCTCATTTCTCCCTCAGATTCGTAACATGTACTCCGATAATGAGCAAGTCGCTTTGGAAGCTGAGTCTCAACATGCTGCAGCAGCTGCACGGGTTCATGTACGCTACCCACGACCGGTCAGAGGCCGCCGCCAGAATCTATTACAAACTGACCATGGACACCAAGATGGAGCCTAATAATGAAGGCAGACAGCTGAATAGGAGGTTTGTGACTTTGTTATTTTATTGAAGCTTGAGATCAGACCGTGAAGTCAGACTAAACTTTGGTCTTGAAACTAACGCAAACGGGTTCTTGAGTTGATGTTTTTTTATGTTGATGAGACTTGGTACTTAAAACATTTTTTTACCCCCTTTTTTCTCTTATGTTCTTTGTTCTGCACTTTTTACTCAAATTATTCAGTACTTTGTTGCTTGTTTAGTAATGATTCCTTGAATTCATTAAGTAAAACAAAATGATGCTTTGTCCTTATTCTGGTACAGACGCCAGCACATCAACCTACTACAATCTGTCAGATTTCTGTAATAGATTTTCAACTTTATCGCTAAAGCATAAGGTTCAATGTTGATTGGGAAAATTTGACAGTTAGGTGTAGGTTGATGTGCTGGCGTCTGTACTTAGTAGGTAGTCTGGTGTACTTTTATTTTTGTAGCGACACCGACATAGACAGATTTCTTGTTGTAATTGTATGATAAACACAATTAAATTACTCATATTATTGTGCTTGTATGCATGTAATAACATAATATGGTATCATTTTATAACCGTAATCTAATCTTTACGACCTTCGATAGCTGGTTAAACTTGACTTTGTATTCAACAATAATGATGCTAGGTTAGGTTTATTGTCCGCCATCTTGAGGTAACAAACACATACGATTTGTCGCGACGCTCACGACTTCTACAGTAAATGGTAATTTGCCTGAAACGCTTCTTTGATCTACCTGGTAATTTGAACAGCCCGATCTGTTGACAATGGAGTGTGAAACTAAAACGAATAACCTCCAAATAGAAGACTACGGACTGGAATCAAAAGATGGAATCCAAAATTTTCAGGATCCTCGGGTTATTAAAGCCTCTCCCTTTGCTGTGCCCGACAGGGTCCACAATGATCATGTCTTTGTAAAACCTATCACTTAAGCTAAGTACTTACACATTGTGGAATGCAATGAATATATTGAAAACCACGTTTGAGACTCCCGGATTTCCTGCATCGATATGTCAGTTATTAACTAACAATGCCTACGTTTGCGACTAATTTATTGTCATTATTTACAATGCCATGCAGTTTTTCAAACCTAGTCTTTGGAATACTAAAGTCCAGATCGTTCATTGTTTATAATAGTGACAAATTAGGTTGGACTTCACCCAAGGCGTAGGCACTCGTAGGCACTAGGCAGTCGCTTCCGCAGAATGGCATTTAATTCACTAAAAGGCTCCTGAGCGCTTTTTTTCTCTTATTTGAGAAGTGATTGTGATATTTTGCCATTGTAGATCAAGCTAAAAATAATAATAACATTCAATACTGAGCCAAGCCTTCATTTTCTGATCAATAAAATATTGTCATTCCAATTACGTATCTCATGTTTATTGCAACGAGTTTACTAAAGTAACATGAGATAATAAATAATAGTCTCATTTACTCGTACTGCGTAGTAGTTGCATGAATGTGCATGTGTGAATGTCATCTCATAAACGGCTGCACTATCTTTGTCCATAGTTGTTTATAATTTTAAGTAATGATTCAGGTTTGAACTTTTGTTGATACAATGTGTTAAGGCAGGTGCTGATCGCTAATTAGGCTTTAATTAAGGAAGACGATAATATTGCGTCGCCTTATTCAAGATGATGCATCGTCTGACGACACGTCTATTTATAGTAAACATAATTTGGTACTTATCTCCGAAACCGCATTTAATTGTAGAAATAATTGATGGACTTTGGAACATTAAAATGTTATGAGTGTACTGATTTTTTATCAATAGATATTACTTACAGTTACGCAACGTCAAAAGTCCGGTGGGTTATTTCGTTTATAAACCACGAAATATGTTCTCAACTTAGAAAACACTAGCTTTTGGCCGCGGTATCGCCCGCGTGGATGTCGGTAAATATTCCACGGGAACATACTACACGGATTAAAAGTACCCTGTGTTAATCCAGGTATCTAAGATAAATTATCTGTGTTTCAAATTTCATCCAAATCCGTTAAGTAACCGTTTTGGCGCTAATCCGGAACATACGTCCAGACAAACGGACAAACATTCTAAAAACTATATTTTCGGCACCAGACTCTTTCCCACACCTCGTATGTAGCAATAACTATTTTTTTAAAAAATATTCATTGTCCAGTTTTGACTTCGTTACTATTTTATGACATGTATATTTAAATATGATCTCTTGTTCTCTTTGTTATAATTCTTATGATCAGGACTCAGGAGAGGACATTTATATAACAAGCCCCAAACATTAGACCTTTGTTTACGATCCGATCCAGCCTATCCCTTGTTGCTCTCTCCCAGCGCCGCCCTAAGCGAGGTCCGTCCCCACAGGGGGTGCCCTTAGCGTTTAGTCGCTTGGTTTATAAGTTTTATGCTTTGGCTGGACTCCTTAAATTAAGGCATCCACAGGATAGCCCTGTTAAGCAGCCGAAAACCTGCTAGGTTGGCATGCGAGATGCCATACTTACACAAAAAAAAAAAAAGATCTTTGTTGTCTGCCCTTTAAATTATTATCTAACGTTACATTTTATAAGTTTTATGCTTTGGCTGCAGGCCTTAAATTATTAAGGCATCCACAGGATAGCCCGATTAAGCTGCCGAAAACCTCCTAGGTTGACATGCGAGATGCCATACTTACACAAACAAAGGCCTTTGTAGTCAGCCCTCTAAATATCTCTATCTAATTTTACGTATTTTGAAGCAATCAAAATCTATCTGATAGCAAAGGAGGATATCTATAGAACAATTAGCTATTATTACATAGTTGTTAGGTATCTATGTAATTGTGATGTGTGGAATGTAATGTACTGACATAACCTTTAGTCATCCTTTACTGCAATCTAGTTATTTATGGACATTATCTTGGCATACATTTAGAACCGAAGAGAAAGCGTCAAAACAAAACACATGTTGGAAGAAGGGACCTTTTGTCTGTGCGCACAAGAAAAATACTTCTGGGAGATGTGTAACAGTCTAATTCAAACTTAATTTTCTTCTAAGGCTTCTACTTCAGCCTAATAGCTGGCGTTTTGAGAATCTCTGCGTATGTTAATTTTCTATTTAGGTAAATGCTTTCGTGCCCAATTACGTCCAGGAGGCTTTTGGCTACTTCGATATCTGTATTTTTTGTCTTTTTTTGTAATGTGCGTTGAGTTTGTGAAGAATAATAATAATTTTCTATCTTTCATAAATTTTTTGACCCAAAAATAAGCCATCTTATGTCATTTCTGGTAATAGGTAAAATAGGTCCTCCGTTAGATGAATTCAAAGGATTGTGCAGAAAGGAGATAAGGCAAGCCCTCGTTTAATGAGCCAATAATTCATCAAACATGACTGTAACAAAGGGAACACAGCTGTTTGATTGACACTGTGTCGATAAACTCACAAAGACTGTTATCCAACTGGCCCATTTCTCGAGTTTGTAGATGGTCGACCAAGTACCGCCGTGGTATCGCTTCTGATAAGGTAGTTACACTAAATAATTGTTTGCATATTTGTGTAAAATGTGAAATAATAATTGATAGTTCATTCGGTTGCGACATGCGGGGTGGTTTCCCACGGTAAAGTGTGTCGTGAATGATGATTATCGTGATATTTTCAACGAATTCTTACTGAATTGAGGAGGTACATATAGGCTGTCGCTTTATGCAAAACTACTGTAAAATACTGGTATTCAGCTTCACCCGGTTAGACTGCAAGCCGACCCCAACATAGTCGGGAAAATTCTAAGCAGATGATGAGTTCTTGGTATTTTAACATTTTCTGAATTACTTAAAGAGATCTTTACATGGCTAGAAAGTACCATGACAACTTATAATTTTGGTGAAACAAATTAAACGCAAAATTTAATTACGTAGGCATACTGGGAATATTAGTAAAAAGTAGTACCTATGTATGTATAATTTACATTTGCAAAAAAAACTATAATGTTTTTAACATGCTCTCTTGATTTTTGAGTGAATACTTCTTTAGGCGCGTTGGGCATTTTTTGAGATGGGGAAAAAACAATTGAATTCGCGCCACTGTTACCGTAACCGACACCGCTTCGGATGTGTTCGGCTGTCCTCGGGATCTACTCGATTTTAATGTATTTCCGATATATCAGTGAGTTATGGCAAAGAATTCTGTTTGTGTTTTGTTTATATGACGATTCAAAAAATACACACGTAATTGTTCAAGTTTTCACTACTGTCGGCACTCCCGGGAGTGCCACTGTTTTTTTTTCTGATAAACTGTTGCTGTTACGTTACAGTCGTTATACTTATAAGAGTTATTTTACTAACGATTATTTGAATAATCCAACACCAACATAGTTGGGAAAAGGCTAGGCAGATGATGATGAACTTTGAGTCAGACAAATAGTTATCTAGAATCGATGACCCATTCAAATAAGAAATGATATAAGAGGAAAAATAATCTGCTATCACTAAAATTTACGCATAATTTATAACATTAGATAAGGTACCTATTGCGCAGTTTGCAAAAACTAAACTATTTTTCTTGCAAAAATATATGTCACTAATCTGGTACTTACCTACTTATTTCCAATTATTAAATTAGATCAGATAGTATAATCCCCAACCTTGGGGGTCTGGAAAAACAATTCTGTTATTTCATAGATTAAATAGTATAAATAAATAATCCTCCTGCATTAAAGTTAAACCAATAGAAGAGAAACATGACTTTTGTTATTGTCGTTTCAACATGGTGTGCATGATAAAAATACGTAAGTACAAGTTAATAGGTAACTACTAATACTTTTACTTATTGAAAGACATATAAAAATATTTATTACTAGCAGCGCCCCGCGGTATCACCCGCATAAATCTCGACGCCTAGGAATATCGGGATAAAAAGTATCTTATGTGTTAATTCTGGTTATAAGCTATATGTGTGCCTTTCATTCAAATCTGTTCAGTACCTACCTTGTTTTGAGCGTGAAGAAGTAACAAACATACAAACACACAAACTTTCGCCTTTATAATATTAGTGTGATGCACTTGTAATTTTTCTTGTATGGCACGCTTTGCTTTAATAGGAGAATTAAATCTAGCAGTTCAAAATGAATCAAGTTGATGGCAACAGGCTCGCCCCCTATTAAGTATTATGGGACTTAAACATAACTGGTGAAATGTGGGTGTACTAAAGATACACGCCTACCCAACCCTCCGGAGAATACGTGTGATGTTAGCTAATATGGTTCATAATATAAAAAATTATATTACGTAGTTGGTTTGTGCAAAAAAATGCTAAATACGTCTCATGCGATTATGCTAAGTTGATATCGCTCATTTGGAGAAACATCGACGTCACAGCTTCTTTTAAGTCTTTGCTTTCCTAACTTAAGGCGACTACATGACCTAAAGCGCGGTCACTGTCGGACTGCATAGAAAAGAAAGAGAAGCGCGATGACACAACGGTGGTAATTTATTGCAAATATGAAGAAATTATCTATTTACAAAAACTATTTAATTATAAATAATCCATCACTGAATGCAGTTTGGCATTAGACATTTAATGGTATATTTTTAATTGTAATTAAAATTGTTAATGAAGGGATAAACTGCTTTTAAAGAAAATTAAGAGGTGTATTTGAACATTATTTTGATGCATTAATGTATATTTATTTATGATTTCAGTTCCATCACTGTAATAAAGTAAGACTTGAAAATATCATATTTTTTTCTTTGGTCAAAAGTATTTACGGTTTAAGAGATACACTGCTTTAAAAAACCAAATTTTTGTCCGTTTACGGAAACCTCCGCCTTAAATAGGTACGCATTCTAAGCGCTTTGGCATAATTTAACTAATTTTTGGGAAAAAATACATGTAGGTAGGTACATTGATGTTTCTCCAAATGAGCAATATGTTGACCAACAGCCTGTTTAAGACAAACAAAAATAGGTACAACAACAAATATGTAATTTGCATAGGTTTACGCTTAAAAGCATCTGCCTAACCTTTCCCAACTTTGTTGGGGCGACTTCCAGACTAGCCGGATGCAGCTGAATACCAGTATTTTGCATAGACCGACTGCCTATCTGGCATCCACAGCCCAGTTACTGGGTAATACGATACCCCTTGGTAAGACTGGTTGTGTCAGACTTTTGGGCTTCCAACTACCTGTAATCAAAGAACTACAAATGATGGCCGGGACCAACGGTTATCAACGGTATATCGTCCTTTCCGAGGCACGATTATGTAATGTATGGTCAAACATCCACGGACCGGCATCGGCAGGAGATCGACCCGTGTGGTTGTTATTATTTAGCTACGAGCCAAAACACAATAATTCTTAAATCTATTAATTCTATTCAACATTAAGGCGGCCAACTTTCCGAAAACTGAATGCGGGACTTAACCTTTCGTGAATGGGGGGGGGGGGGGGTTAGGGATTAGTAGATGTAATTACCAAAAAGTTTTTGGCAAAAACATTTACATACTAAAAACACAAAACTAATTTTCAAAATCAAAACAATTCCATTACTCGTGCGCCCCTTTCCCGCTCTTACGCCTCATGAGTTCAGTAGAGAGAAAGAGAACGAGATTAGCGCGTGCGCGATACGCTTGTCGCTATTATAGGTAAACTGTGTTCCTAGTTCCTACGCTGTTGACCGTGCGCGCGTGTGGGTGTTGTGTAGAAGACGTGTGGTTTTCTGTATAGTTATTATACTCTTTGCGTGTGGTAGAAAAATAGGGATGCGGGACATGCGGGACGCATACAACGTTTTACGGGACTATTTTACTAATAATTTCAAAGCGGGATTTCGTCTAGCATTACGGGACGGTCCCGCAAAATGCGGGACGGTTGGCCGCCTTATTCAACATCCTCCAAGATTATAATGATGAGCTCACTAAGCGATCATCGACCAAAGGTGAAGTTTTTATCCGCCACAAAAACCTCCACTACTTATATCAGTTTTCGTTGCGTAAACTAGGTACTTATTATGGTATTGTCAAACAATTTTAAACTCATTATGCCATCATTATGATGATCTGAGAATAAATAAAAAACACGAGGCTCTGATTCTATTGTTTTTCATGATAAATGATAAATGATTTTATTTCTGTAAGTAGGTTTGTACAAACACTTTTACACGTCAATCATATTTTTTTAAAGCTAGATGAGGTCGGCGTTTCCTATCTGACTACTCTGAGAAGAAAGGCCGAAACAAACTCAGAGGTCACAGTCTCTTTTAAAGTCCAGACAAAATCTTGGTCAGATCATGTGAAGACCATGTAGGTTGGTGAGTTGGTGTCTGAAATGGTCTTTTGAGGAAAGAACCACACAGATTGAGCGGACCTGTCCAGTCAGTGCACGCATTTGTCAAAAATCGTTCAGCTCAACTCAGAACTTGAGGAGCTCAACGATTCGACGAACAATACCAAAGAAAGGACATTTGGGTAGGCCGCGTCAATTACTCAAACTGCCAGATCATGATTAAAACTAACTAAGAAGGAAAACAGAAAAAAGAAATGACCCACATAGTCCTCACATTCACAATAATTAAATTAAATAAAAATACTTTACAAAGTAAATATTCATGTCATTGTATATATAAAATGAATAAATGTCAATGTGTATATAAAAATCCAGACATAATCTTTGAGGACCATGTAGATTGGTGACTGAAATGGTCTTTTGAGGAAAGAACCACACAGATTGAGTGGACCTGTCCAGTCAGTGCACGCATTTGTCAGTAACCGTGCAGCTCAACTCAGAACTTAAGGAGCTCAACGATTTGACGAACAATACCAAAGACCGGACATTCGGGTAGGCCGCATAAACTACTCAAACTGCCAAACCATGATTAAAACGGAAACAATGACCCACATAGTCCTCACATTCAAAATAATTAAAATATATAATATTTGATACAGTAAATGTACATGTCATTGTTTAAGTACATAGATATTAAGAAAAATAAAGTGTAAAATAGCAAAAAAAAAAAAAAAAAACTACATTCACTGTCTAAACATATTGGAGCAGCTCAGTCCCAAGCCTTTTTGTCCTCAATAATTATAGTCTTTTACAGTATAATAAGCTTTCTGGCATAGTTTTCGCTTTATAAAAGATTTGAATTTATTAAGGCTTAGTTCTTGAATGTGGCTAGGAAGTTTATTATAAAAACGTATACATTGGCATCTAAACGAGCAACCTATTTTCTTGAGCCTTGTTGTAGGAACAACAAATTTGTGTTTGTTCCTAGTATTTATGTTATGGATATCACTGTATTTTTTAAACAGATTAATATTTTTATGTGCATACAAAAGATTATCATAAATGTACTGAGAAGGCACAGTCATTATATTAATCTCTTTAAATTTGTCTCTGAGGGAGTGTCTGGGACTTAACTTATAAATGAAACGAATTGCCCTTTTTTGTAAAATAAAAATTGTCTGAATATCGGCGGCATTTCCCCACAACAGAATACCGTACGACATCACACTATGAAAATAACTAAAGTAAACTAAACGGGCTGTCTCTAAATCAGTTAAATCACGAATTTTCCTAACGGCGTATGCTGCAGAGCAAGTTTCAAGAGCAATAACTTACTATTCACGATTAGGGAGGCTATGAGTTTAGGATTTTCCGGATAAGTGCGGAGGAAAAAGGTTGTTGTCATCTGGAGTTAACATTAAAAAAAAAACACAAATAACTAAACATCTTTGTTTATCATAATTATTATATAAGTAGGTATGGTATGATTTTAATATTTTATAAACACGGAACGAAAAGTAATTGCAACACGATTGTTGAAGTGTCAACTTTAACATTAATTGAAATAATTTATTTGTTTAATTACGTCTTAATAACGTCATTAGGGTTCTGAAGGTCAACATAATGATGTGAAGATCATCGTAATCACTTGAATTTATAGCTATTATCTGCTGGATTAACTTTCGACGTTATCAGTTATCGGTGAACCGCCGACTACGTAAGAAACCATTTAGAACGATAACCATCTGATTTGTTGCACTTAGATATCGTTGCCAAGTTCTAATACTGCGACCGAAAGTCAAATGGAATTACCTTTCCAACGATAATAATCACCTTTTTTTTTGTGGATGGGAAATCATCAAATGACGCTCTCCCGCTCTGGGTGGGCGGAAGGGTGTCAGACTCTTACTTATAATCTTACTTATTATAATAATCACCTTACAGACAGTTTGGGCACGATTCCTAAACAGAACAGTCGCTTTTTCAAAAAACCATAAATTCGGTTTTAATTTTCTCCAAAATCGAGCTCCTAGCCTTGACCGTTTTGCATCATATTTGGGTTTCGCCCTGAAGTCTCATCTCAAAATTCAGCCTCTAATATCACTTGACATGGACTAGCTTCGTATTACCCACCATTGGTTTTGTCCTTATAACATACCAAAATCAAAAATCTAAATATTTTATTATTTCACATAGACCTACATGGGCACATTGAGCACTTATGAAACGCCAGAAGCTAGGTGCACAGGTCCAATTGGTCGTTTCCTATGGAGAGAAGCCGGCAATAAACTCCACGGTTACTCTTTAAAAATTAATTAGCTTTTACAAAGTTTGCAAATAAAGAGTTGAAATTAGAATTGTCTGTAGGTGACTGGTAATTAGTGACCGATACTTAAACTCGTGATTGTACTCATGATAACAAACAACTTTTACTATGGGACCAAACTGAAATTGCGAAAAAAAATCTGCTGTTTAGTCGTTTATGTTCGCCTAACTGGCCAAAATGTACTGAACAGCAGATATTTTTTTGGTCCCATAGTAAAAGTTGTTTGTTATCATGAGTAAAATCACGTGTTTAGGTATCGGTCACTGATTACCAGTCACCCTATATAATGTCAAATAGATAATAAAATAATTTCAAAGAATGAAAAGATTATGTTAAATATGAAAGAAGTAATGTAAAAAAAATACACTCGGTAAAATTTCACAAGATAAGCACAAAAAATTACGGGAATCGACGTAGCTCAGCAAAAAAATAAACAAACAACAACCCAGCATGAACTATAACCTCTTATGATAAAAAAATAAAATAACGCTATTATTTGCCATCACGCTACGTCGTCGATAGATTAAAACCGCTGCCGTTTTCACTGTACATTGGTAACTGACCTCGTTGGCTTTCGAAAGATAATTGCATTCATCCTGAAAAGTGCGCAATGTCTTATGTAACTTCCTTTACGCAGAATTTTGAAATGTTTTCGGACTGGTCAAGTTTTTGAAATGTTGCGCAGAAAGATTAGTACCGTGGTATTCGTTTTTTATCAGCATTAAAGGATACAAGAATTAGTTGCTGTTAAATATTGACAAGTCTGCACCTTAATTGAGTAACACTATCAATCTCAATCTGAATCATTTTCAAGGATATTTCTAATCCATTGCTTTGTATGTTCGAAAAATGCGTGCTCAACAACGTAAATTACGCAATGAATGATTTTATTGAACTGTCAAAATGAAAGCCATTGCTACTGATGGTGTGTTACGCAATTAACCCGCTGTTCTTGCTCAGATATGAGAAGAAAATTTTATTTATGAAAAAATCTATTTTGGTTTTTGCATATTTTCTTTACCAGCATCTTTTGTCATGAATTCTTGACGAAATAACTCCTCCTAATTATTCTAATGTATGTTTTCTTTTGTTTCACCAGGCGTGCAAGCGAGTTCCGCATCACATACGGCGACACGCGCATAACGCACGATGACGTGGACACGTTCGAGCACATTCTGAATGTGACGTCACATAATGAAGCCCTGCTCGCTTACTATTACCTCGACGGCGAAAATAAGGTAATTATTTTTTGGTTGGTACAGCATTGAACAGAGACAAGGAGGTGCGGATAATTGCCCTATTTGGGGTTCTGCTCGTGTATCTCATCGGCGTGGTTTCCTCAGTGAAGGTCTTCGACATCTGCAGCAGGCATTCGAAGAAAGGTTTTAGGTCATTCCAAAGAAAGAAAGCCAGTGCTGCATACGTATTCGCAGAAAATTATGTCTAATATTGGCCACAACTCTATGGAATAGTGAAGGTTTAGGTACACATACATAAAATCACACCTTTTTCCGTGGGGAATGCATAGTGTATGTATATTTGTACTTATTAGCAAACATTCCGACGGCATCTCGAAAAAGAAAGATTGAAAGTAAATTCTGATTATACCATAAGAAAATATAGCCAAAGACACCCTACACTTATTTCCTTGATAAAACTTGAGAAAGAAAGGAAGAAAATACATTTATTTACAATACGTGCGCATCTTTCCGCTAGCAAAATATCACAAGCGATTCTAATTAGCATACTTGACCCGCGCTATCGTCGGCCAATAGCGTGCGCGGCCCGACTGAATGACGCGAGCATCGTACGACATCGGGAGACCGCACGCAATGACGCAAAGGGTTAGCACTGATGATCATGATCGAGAGAAAAAAGATTTTATTGGTGATGTGATCGAAGTTGCCTATACCTACATTGTATAAAGTATGTAGCTGATTTAAAATGAGCTTCATTGGTATTTTTAACTAGCTTCTGTCCCGCGACTACGTCCGCGAGGATGTGGATTTCATGGTTTTCTTTTTGCGCGGAACCCTAATTCTTTTTATAAAATAGCCTAGATAGCTGATGTTATAAGGACTAACGTAGGCTCAAAAAGTCCCGTCTCCAAAATCGCTCCAGCCGTTTCGGAGATTAGCCGGAACAAACAGAGACAAAAATTGATTTTTTGCTAAAAGTACCTTATATGCATTTAGTAAAAAAAGCTGTTATTTTGACATTACAAACAGACACTCCAACTTTATTTATTTGTATAGATATCGATTTTTTTATGGTTTGAAACTCGATAATTATGTTCAAAAGCTATTGCATGAAAGTGCTGAAATATGAATATCATAATAATATTTTAAAATAAAAGTGATAAGCTTTATAACTGCATTTTTTATACTTACTCGATAATTTGTTCAACTTGGAAAGAAGACAAATCACAGATGAAATTGCGAGCAAAATAAAAATATTACAATAATATTTACTAGTGTCATGTTTTGGTATTAATATTACTCATTAATTAACTTATGTAAGTAATGAACGACTCATTGAGTCACATGAACGTTGAAATCTATGTTTAACCGATAATTATGATTATGGGATCAATCAATAAAGATTTCATGTGCCAACACAACTAGGGTTGCCAACTTTTTCTAAAAGAAGTAGAGTATATCTGATTTCAGAGAGGGTAAATAAAGAGTACAGATTAATAAGAAAGAGTAAAGTAAGTTGGGGTAAGATCGTTGCTGGGGTAAGACCTTAGGAATCAAATTCTTTGCCTGCAAAATTAAATTTTGCTCTAATCTTCGTCGTAGCAGAATAAAAGTAATGATGGAGAAGACAATGTTTATTACTGCAATAAAAACATTGCCACATTAGGTGGGAATTTGATTCATACGGCTTTATCCCAGTAACGATCTTACCCCAACATACTGTACCATTTATTCAATTTTAAAAAATGTATTTATTAGTACTTTTTGCGGTACATAACGATTTTTTATTGTTTTTAAAAGAAATGTAGGACTCCAAACATATTTGTTTATATAAACAATGAAAAATTCTTATTAACTTTTTCAAAGATTTTTTTACTTTTTCGAAGATGATTGTTCAATGGATTTTAATTTCTGTTTTATTGCATAGCCAAAATATTGGTCAGTGGGTCGTCTTAGGGACGGAGTTTTAGGAGATTATCTTCGTCATCCATTTTAAAAGTCAGTTTATGTAAAAAGAGTATTTTATCGTATTCTATTAGTGTTATAGATTATAGAGTACATCTACAAGAAAAAGAGTACGATACTCTATTTTAAGAGTACGGTTGGCAACCCTAAACACAACACTACATAATAAGGAGTCAGATTTTATTTAATGCCTACATTATTATTATATTTATTTATGGACATAAAATTAAGAGAATATTGTTAGGATTAAAGGCACGGATATCGAGGGATATGGCATGGAGGCTTTGTCGCCTCTATAGTAGCAATTCTGACAATATGTTGGTACGCGCGACGGCGGTAAGCGCCGTTGTCATAATATGTTTGTATCGAAACGTGTAGTGTCATTTCGTATTTTTACAAAATGCCGAATTCTTCCGTCCTTATTTGCAAATCAAATCAAAATATTTTTATTTCACATAAACCAACATGGGCACTTATGAAACGTCAGAAGCTAGGTGCACGGTTCCAATTGGTCGTTTCCTATGGAGAAGAACCGGCAAGAAACTCCATGGTTACTCTTTTAAAAATAATTGGCTTTTACAATGCTTTCGAGTTACAGTAGGTATGGGAGGACAGCGTAGGCCTGTCAACAAGTACCAGGTACTTGATAAAATAAAAAATGGTCTACAGATCTAAAGTCTACAAGGCTTACAAAGTCCTCACATTTACAAAAAAAGGATGTATCAAAAGGATAAACAAAATATAAAAATCCAAAAATAGAACAATCACAACAAACCTTAAGACAAGTGGCGTGTCCTACCACCGGTAATTAAAAAATCACTGCACTAATTAATTATTGTTTAAGGATTTTACAAATATCACGTTGTGGAATATTTTTGAGATAACATAAGAAAATTGCCTAGCAACGGACCCGTGTCAAATAATGCACTAGTGATGCCTTGCATAGCGCTGAGATACGGCTATCGATAATTGTTAGCCTTTCTAAATTCGAAATTATGTTAAGAACCTATTTTACAAGATGTAATACTTACATTTTATTTCAGTTTCCCGAAAGATCCAGAAATGAAAAGAAATGGATAGATGCAACAGACAGGGAAAATAATTGGCTTCCCTCAAACCAAACTGTAAATATTTGTTCTGTACACTTTAAAGTGATTGCTTCAGGTAGCCCGCGAAATTCAAATATTCTTACGTTTTTTGCAATTTGCAAGTCAGTATTAGGTTAAATGGTGATCAAAATTTGATTCGCGGTTGTAAAAAGGATATATTTACAGAATGATAATCATTAGTCATCAATACAACTCTATAAGACCACGTAATCCTAACTACGACAATTTCATGATGTTAGGATTACGTGGTCTTATAGCGTTGATGCTAGAGTTGCATGTGTGCATTCAGTGACTGTGTCTATACTTTCTAGTGCCCGCCACTTTTGAGCATGTGTGCAATAAGATAGCACAAAAGTGTTACGCTTATTTTCTTGTGTGTATGCCAAAAAAGACGCCCAATTCGATCATGTGTGCCTTATGTATTTCTTTTGTTTTTGCGTGTTTCCGGAGTGGGGAAAATGTGGCGACTCTTGAACTTCAACAAATATGCAGTGAAGGCATATTTCTGATATCTATGGTTAAAGGACACCAAAGGAAAGGCCGTTCTAAGGATTTCAATAATAAGTTTATTATCATTTTATTTATATATTGGAAGGTGTGTTTTACTGATATTACGTGAGACGTGTGATCCCCACAAGGCTATAACAGTAGTACAGTCACTGTGAGAATGAGAAAGTAAAGATTTCAGTCAAGTGGTAAGGATGGGCTCGGATAATAAAAGAACATTATGAGTTATGGCTAGTTTACACAGGGCGAGCTAGCGTACGAGTCAGCCTGCCGAGTAACTGCACTGCAAGTAACTCGCACTGTTTGGACGTAACTTACGAGTAACTCGTAGGTGCGAGTTGGACAGTAGCTCGCATCCGAGTTAATTCAACATTTTTTGTTTTCACTCGCCTGTTCGCCCGGCAGCAACTCGCACATGGCAGCACTCGCATCGTTTTGACGCGTTCGGCAGTAGCTCGCCAGTGCCAGCCGGACAGTTGCGAGCGGAACCTGTGTTTTTTGTGCGCCCTTTTCTTTCGCTCTTTTGTTTTTGAAGTTTTTCATAGGCATTTTCCAATTCTTGACATAATATGATTGTTGTCATAGACCTTACTACCGTTTTTTTTTTAATTAAAACACGTTCACTCGACATCGCGACAACTCGCAAGACTAGGCTGGTCAGCAACTACTATGTGTCGTGTAGACAGCAAAGGCGAGCCGAGCTACTGGCGTGCAAGTAGACAAGCCGAGTGGCTGTCTACTGGGTAGGCAGCAGCTCGCATTGTGTAAACTAGCCATTTGAATGAGAAAGACGACCGTGTTAAAGTTAGATCGATTTGTTTTTGCTATACTCCAAAACAAATCCATATTTTCTATACAAATAATAAAGCTGAAGAGTTTGTTTGTTTGAACGCGCTAATCTCTGGAACTACCAGTCGGATTTGAAAAATTCTATTTGCATTAGATAGCCCAATTCTTGAAGAAGGCTGTAGTTTATTTAACATCACGCTATAACCAATAATAAAGAGTATTCTATTCTATTCTATTCTAACCCTAAGAGCCGAGCAAAAATAAAAAAAAGTAGAAAGAACGCTAAGCGAAATTCAAGCGATAGCACGGGTAGGTGATGCGATGCGACGGGGTGGGTCGTGGGAACAAGAACTTTCAAGCGGACAAAGTCGCGGGCAGAAGCTATTGTAAGTATACTTACAATGTTTACAGGAAGTTATCGCGTTCGAAGTAGTTCAAACATTTCGAACTTCGCTCTATCCGTGAGTAATAGCCGTGGTAGTAGTTCGTATCGTCCACTTGGTCGTAAATGAGATAGCGGTGTCTTTGTTTATTTGCGAAGCTTTGATAGTGACCACACGTCAAGCTTTGGTGGAACCAGAAATGAAGCTCTGCTGGCTATACTAGTTTCATTTAATTAAACGACTTAGCAATCTTCTGTCCTTCATTTCGGATCCCCAATGTTGTGGTGATTTGGTGGTGCTGGTTTCAAATATCGTACGATTTAATGTAATGATGTAATGCAACTGCAAGCTTCTTAAATTAATAAGTACTGATATTTTACTATGTATTTTTTTTTTTTTTTTTTTTAAATAATAATATTCCACAACTATCACACAACGCCATCTAGTCCCAAGCTAAGCAGAGCTTGTGTTATGGGTACTAGACAACTGATAAACATACTTATATATTTCTAAATACATACATATTATAGATAAATTACAACCAGACACAGAACAAATGATCGTGCTCATCACACAAACATTTGTCCTGGGTGGGAATCGAACCCACGACCTCCGGCATAGCAGTCAGGGTCACTAACCACTAGACCATCAGGCCTGTCAATTATTACTACATAGGTTATTCAAATGTAGGTACTGGTTTTTCTTCTCGAATTGGTAACCCTAGCTGTGATACTTACCTACACCACAGAATAACTAAATAAAGTTATATTTCATAAAATGATGAAATCAAGCAATTAGTTAAAGATGTGTTATATCAGGCCGGACGACGGCGACGTGTAGGCCGGTGTAGGTGATGATGATGATACACAATATTTGTCTACATTTTTCATTCTATACTTCTAAGTACTTACCTATAATTATCGAAGTAGGTACCTCGACTAATAATAAAATTGAAGAGTAGCGCTAATCTCTGGGAACTGCTACCAGTCGGTATTGAAAAAATCTTTTTGCATTTGACAGCCCAATTCTTGAGGAAGGTTATAAGTGTTCTATGTAACACACACGCTACGGGACTAAGGCCGCTGTCTCGAATTTTGCGGGCAGCGGCGCGGCGGCGGCGGGCGGTCGCGGCTTGACTGGAGTGCACCGCTCGTTGCCCGCTCCCGCGCCGCTGTTTTCGGGAACCGGTCCATTTAAATGTGCACATAAGATCCTGCCGCTCCCGCGCCGCCGACGCCGCCGCCCCGCTGCCCGCAAGATTCGAGGCAGAGGCCTTAGGAGCCAAGAAAAAGAAAAAAAGTCTGAAAGAACACTAAGCGAAAATAAAGTATAATAATAGCGCGGGCGGGTGATGCGGTCCCACGCGGTGGGTCGGGGGGACTCGGGAGCCGGGGGTCGAAATTCCACGCGTCGCGGGCAGAAACTATTAACCTTTTGACCAATTTCCGTGCCCCTACCGCTCGTGTCGTTTTTCTGCGACAGAGAACACGCATGAATTTGTCGTTCTATTTTCGTCCTATTAATTGCGTGGTACAACTAAAACCATTATTAAATAGAGATAACAAATTTTTGACTATTTTCTAATCGATACAACGATTGCTCCTACTTATTTATTGTAGGTATTATTTTATCGTATTTTCTCGATTTGTAGCCGCGCGCTAGGGGCACGGCAATTGATATTCAGCCAAGCGCTTAAAAGGTTAATATAATACACATAACTAACTAATAAATTTATATTTTATCAGGAAGTACGTAGGTAGTGTTTCTACGTCCTCAATTGGAGTACAATTAGTTCGCATTCTATTGTTGATTGATTTCACTTTCTTGGCGATTTAATTCAGTATGATATAGTACCTAACCCAATGATATTTTATTATATATTTGCGTGTTTCCTGATTAGACACTTAAATTACTTTAGACGACTCCTAAAAATTACTATGTAAACAAACGAATTTAGTTAACAGTCTTAATATATTATACATTTTCCTACCATTGTTTCAGATGAAAATGACAGAGATATACGACGTGACAGACGCAGATACTGACGCGGTACAGTCGCCCATGGAGCGTGACGTGAACAAGCAGCTCGAGTTCGACAACGACTGGAGCGCCGAGCTCATTGCCGACAACGGTCAGTATTAATAGAAGTGTAACACGTATATATAGGGTGACTGGTAATTAGTGACCGATACCTAAACACGTGATTGTACTCATGATAACAAACAACTTTTACTATGGGACCAAACCTGAAATCGCGAAAAAAAATCAGCTGTTCCCTATATTTATGTTCGTATAACTCGTCAAAATGTAGGGAACAGCTGATTTTTTTTTCTGAAAATTATTACAGTTTGATTATTTTATATATACCTAGTGAAATAAGTCCATGAATACAAGTTATATTCTTTTGTCTAAACCTTTTGTTAGTAGTAAGATAAGCCAGCTATTGTTAAACTGGAAATTTCCCTACGCAATTTGTTGCCCATTATTGGTTTTAAAATTATAATTGAGTTTTACAATTTGTAAGTAATTAAGATAAGCCAGCTGCTATTGTAAAAAAATTGAATTTCCCCTATGCAATATCACCCTAGAGGCGAGTTCCCGTGGGAAAATTGTACTATTTGTTCGAAAACGGGAAATCCCGCTGTGCAAAAGGTCTCTGGACCTATCGCAAGCGCTGGCCAATAAGGAGCCCGAACGCAGCCTTACCCCCAGATCGGTCCGGCTTTTTAGGCCGGCCGCATACGTCCGATTTCCTGATTCGGTTTCCGAATCAGGAATTCAGATTCGGAAACCCTGAATGCACGCATTTCATACAAAATCTTCTCTTTAGCGCACACGTTCTTATATTTTCCGTTCGGTAACCCTGACGGAAAATATAAGAACGTGTGTGCTAGAGAAGAGTTTGTATGAAATGGGTGCATTCAGGGTCTCCGAATCAGGAAACCGGACGTATGCGGCCAGCCTTAGTAGGAGAACGCACAATACAGAAGGGTCGTTAACGTTGTTGTTGTCACAGAACACAATATTATACTCTTAGAACGTTGTACCTAGTCGTTGTTATCTTGTACGTTCTCGAACCAATGTTCAGTCTAATGATTGTACCTAATTTAATTTAATGTAATGTCAGTGTGTGAAAACTAATAAGCCGTATTCAATCAAGTCTGTTTTAATCTCGAATCCCCACCTACCCACTAACTTCTCGTATGCTACACCTGAACTAGTTTCCTACCGGCGAGCTCTCCTGACTGACGAGAACACTGGTCCTTCGAGCCGGATTCAACACAATCCATCCATCTTTGTATGTTCTTCTTTTTTCTCTATGTCTAATAAACATTTCAGTCCTGTAACGTTTTTTTCTCTTCTACAGACGACCTGGACATGGAAGCAATGGACGACGACGCTCTAGCCGACAGGAACATATTCTCTGATCCCGAGAGTGAATGGAATCTAAGGAGATCAATGTCTGCTTCCGACAGCGATGCAGACCAACCTGAGTCGGATCGAAGAGGGCCCTATATTGAATTAGCTTAGTATAAGGGTTGTAGTTGGCTAACCTTTTGACCTTCAGATCTTTTTCTTTTCGCGTCGGTAATATTTTTTCGGGCCAGTCTCGAGTCTCCAAAATTCTTTTTTTTTTCTCATAAACCTACATGGGCACTTATGAAACGTCAGAAGCTAGGTGCAAAATTCCAATTGGTCGTTTCATAAGGAGAAGAGCTGGCAAGAAACTCCACGGTTACTCTTATAAAAATAATTGGCTTTTACCAATTACAGTGTTATTATGTATAGGAGTACACAGTGTAGGCCTGTCAACAAGTACCCCAGGTAAGTGACTAACAAACCGACACATACGTTAGTCTGCAAGGCCTGCAAGTTGTCACATTTTCAAATGGAAAAGATATCTCTAGCTGACTGAGAATTACCGGTGACAAAGGCGTTCGGGGCCTACCTAGCATTTGTTTCATCATCAACATCATTATAACTAAAAGTTCTCTACTGCTAACAATACCCCTCATCCTCTTTCCTCGTCCGCTGGATGCGAGTCGCATTTGTTTTTATACATTCAAATAAGTAGGCGTTCCATTTCGGGGAGGTCGAATTCAAATCAATGTCATGTCAGATGTGGTTGAAAAAAAACTACGTAATAAGGTCTAAGGAAGTACTTTTCAAAGGTCTAAAGGTTAGTCAATTAATGTTATACTTTGCCAACTATTTTAATTTAATTTCCCGTTTATCCAAAAAAAAGCTTTAGACATTGTAAAGAAACGTGATCATATTAATTTGACATCGCAACAGTTCCGCTGATTACTTTTAAATTAGGTATACATCATAATAAAAGTGAATAAGTCATATGTTTTCTCCCTCTTAACAATAAGATAATAAAATAATAATCGGACATGTAACTCTCTGTTTATCTTTATTAGATAAACGTTATTAGATCCACGGTTAAGGTGCGTGTTTCCGACCTTATGTAGGTACACACGCAAAATATCTGTGAGCAAGGGGTCGTTTCCAAGGGCGAGAGAATCGCGGCGAGTCTCCCCGTGCCATCATATTTTCGCCGCGATGATATCGCCGTGTGGAGACACGTTCCAAGAGAGTGTATAGAAAAATACGTGGCACGACGATAATATCGCCACGATTCTCTCACTCGTTGAGACGGCCCCTATGTGTCATCCGCATACTGTCTGATATTGACAGACTGCACTTAATAGGCGTGCACTTATCACACGGAAAACTATCTATGCGCAAAAATATTTACATAGCTTCTTGCGCATTTGCAATGTTGCAATGTTGTTCAGTGTAATGTTGCAATGTTTACTAAGCCAAGTCTTGAATACTTAACCATCATTCATTTGACCCTTTTAATCCAACTAGGTAAACTCCTTTTCAGTTCAGATTTAAAATGGGTTCTCTATGATCACGTTTCTGCATACTGTAGCAGCAAAGAGCCAGTGATGTTAATATGAAAAATCGAAGAAAAACCAAGATGCAAGATGTTTGACAATGAGTCTTTGGTCGTCAGTTCGTCACACATTTCAACATAGGACATCGACAGCAGAAACATTTTTGATAATTTCCTCTTTCCTCACGACCCAACTAATCTGACTTTCCTGACTAATCTGCTTAATTACTTCTTATATCTTAAGTATTTCCTATTTAACCACCCAGTCTCCTATTTTAAAATTGTTTCATAATACCTAACCCATTTCTTATGAGTTGGAAGCAGATACATTTGTCAAAAATCTTTCGTCTGAGGTTCAGTTCCTAGGTTTATTATTTTAAATTTAAGTCATCCTGGCTAATGTACTGAATATAGTACTGATCTCGTTACAATGCAAAAAAATATGAAAAATAACAAAAAATATGTACATATAATAGGTATTTACTGTACTCTAGGTATTATGTCAAAAAGGCTATAAATATTACAGGAACATAATCTAAAATGGTCATACAAAGCTCTTTAATATGTTTTAATAGTATGTATTTTATCAAATTAGAAAATATAAGTACTTAAATTAGACTTAGCTTGAATATTTCCAAAGAGTTGTGCTTACTTTCAAATCTGGTCGGAAAGAAGACCAAATATTCTTAACTGGTAAAAATTTTAGTGTGCGGCCTTTCCGACTCTGCGACCTTTAAAAAAAAGTTACGACTGAAGGATAGCCACACAGCTCTTTGAAAACTTCAGCTGGGATTTGACTACCACCCAAAACAGTATGGATTTATTATATTAATTTGTAATTTTGTATATATTACGGAATATATTTTTCTCAAACAAGCTTGGAAAAAGCATTATTTTGACAACCTTCTTCGAGATAAATCGAAATTGCTGTACTGGCCAAATACAGGCGAGCAGCGGCCGGCAAAAGTTGTATGAAAATCCATATCTGTCGTGTTTTGCGGCTAAATAAATTACATAGTAAACTCATATCTGTCGTCTAATTTAAAAATGGAAAGATCTTTTACTCCGAAACATGGCAACCAAGGAGGTAACTTAACAAAGGTTTTATTTAAATTTCGAACTGGCTTGCAAATAGAAAGCTGTTTATTGAATAACAAAAAAAAAACAAAATTGAACACTAACGCGGGAAAAACTATTGTTGATCGTTGTTCGTCATTGATTTTGAAAAGTAATTGTATTTGACAAAAAAGTTCTGCCTAGGTACTACTTAGTTTTAATTTCCATGCACTATTTGAGAAAAGTACTATACAAGACTTAGCCACAACTAGGCATTGATGGACTTACGTATGTGTGCCTCGGCTTCACCTCGGCCCACATTTACACGTTTGTCCATCAATGTCTCTTGCTGGCCGCTGCAGTAATGTACACACGGCTACACATCAAGCTATACATTTCCAGTTTTAGTTGACCTCGCATTGTATAAGTTTTTCGTACAATCAGAAGTCAGCTTATACTGGTTATGTATAGCTTGATGTGTAGCCGTGTGTACTATTATTCCCAGTCCAATTAGGACGCGTTCTGATTTATTTTGTATTATTGTAAATATGTACTATACAGAATTGTATGACTACAAAGAATATTTTCGCATTATCGGTGACAGTGCAGTTATTTTAGTTTAATTTATTTTACAATATTAGATGTGGTGAACTGAGAAATAATTTACACCCACCCTAAGTTAAGCTAACGCCATATATCACCAATAAAGTGAGTTAATCAATGCCCCAATAGTCTTTGATAAAATTAGAGCGAAATACTATATTACTTTTTCCTGTCTTTTATTTTCAGAGGTGCCAATCTTATTTTCAACTATGTCTAACTCCGACTATAATTTTCAATTCATCACATCGTATGTAACTCTAATGTGATATCATTATTATTGAAAGTTATTATCTTCTTATAAGAATTAGTTTAATAATTTAAAATATCAATTGTTATTAGCCGATAACTTCAGAACGATAGGGTCTTTACTCACTAGACAAAATTTTCTCGCTCTCTTTAAACCTATGCAGATGACTTATGATTCTTAAAGGATGTGATAAAGTGGATAAAGACCTTTGTTTTGTTAAGACTCTTTTCGTTGATAAGTATAGTTTTAATTAAAAGTGCCTTAACAATGTTACCATGTGTTACCCCTATATATTTATCTCTTACAATGTCATATCAGGGTTTTTTGTATATCTGTATTCTGTAATAAATAATAGATATGTATTAATGAAAAAAAAAACAAAATGAAAACGCAGCTAATAATCAGCTGAAAGAGAAGTAAAGGTTAGTTTCAACCCTGATATGAAAAAGAAGAGGTTTTATAAGTATTGATTGTTATTATACATACATGTTATCGTCTAGTAATTAGATTATATTATGTGTAAATAGTTTGGTGAGACGTTTCTAGGTGGTCTCGCCTTCGATTAGATATCTGATTGGTATTGACTTCCGCAACCAATCGCCATAAGAGGTGTTACAAGCCAGTTTTAGTTATTTGTACGACACCCTGGAGTCTAAACTATGATATTATAAGAAAAAGACGTAGATAGGTTACCTACCAAACATTCGATCTTCAAAAAAATAAGTTTAAAAACTAAAACCCGACTACTGAAAAGGACGAAAAAAGAAAGTACCTTCCCGTGGTCGCATGCCGCTGTATTAATATATTATAAGCTATGGTAGCATGCGACCACGGGAAGGTACTTTCTTTTTTCGTCCTTTTCAGTAGTCTGGTTTTAGTTTTTACACTTATTTTTTTAATTTTATTTTTGTAAGTAATTATTTTAGGGCTTATCTCAGTAATAATTTTTTTTTTTAAATGTGCTAATTAAACCCTTTCATTTGATACCCAACAAGGCATGATTTAAAAAAAAATTTAGATCATGACTTTGTCCGCTAGAGGGCGCCATATTCAATTTAATGAGACGTCACATAGCCTATAACCAGCGGATGATCAAGACGCTTCCAACGAATCATTTGTCTAATTATGACAAGCAGTTTAGAAGTTATGAGGGAACTGGTGGCCTACCATGACCTAATTAAAAACGATTCAAAAACAAGACATTTCAGTTTAGGTTCCTAAACTGCATCGCTTGAGCTGCTCTATGGACGTCATGGTACCAAACAAGTATGAATAAAACCAAAACTTGCGACTCAGTTTGGGACAATCGCTGTCAGCAGATGGCACGGCCTAAACTGAATCGTTAAACTGACGTCATTGTACGAATTAGAAGAATAGTTCACTAGGTCCTAAAATGGATCGCGTTAAGAGCTTGTGGTAGGCCTCCAGATGAACATACATACATACATACCGGTCAAAATCATAACGCTCCTTTTTACTTCGCCGTAGTCGAGTAAAAACCGCGTAATGTCACACTGTAAAATGACTCGTGGAAGTAGGATATCGTAATTATTATCGGTATTGAAAACCGCAAGGCACCGAAAACTTGGCTAATTAGCCAAGTTTCGACGTGCCACTTGCGGTGCGTGCTTAACCTATCTACACCTTTTTACTTCTAATATCATTGGGACTAAAATTCAATTTTAATTGACAATTTGATTTTATAGTATTAATTTTCCAAATAATTATTCAAATCAGATATTTGGTCCTCGGTGATTGTGTTGTCAGCGGAAGTTTCTGTAAACGACTGTCACAATTTTTTTTAAATAAAAGTTATAAAATTAACGTTTTCGTTTGTTTAATTTCATGTTCCAAAAAAATTATGTTCTTCCTTGAAATGTGAGTGTGTTGAATGTGCATTTGGTATTTTCAAGGCGATGAAAATGGACTGTATGCATTTGTTGTTGGTGGGAAGTGGCAAAATGATGAAAAACCATGTCCGTGACCACCGCCACCCCACCAACGCCAATCGCTTCCATATTTGGTAAATAATTAGTACTCAATTGGTACTAATTAGTACTGTAACAAAAAAATTGGTACCTTAGTAGTTTTCGAGAAAATCGACTTTGAAGGTGGTCCTGCGGTAGTCACGCTCCCTTCAGCAGGACCACCATGAGCGCCGAAAAAGGGAGCATGCTACAGCTATTCTAAGTACACAAATAATTAGTACCCATAAATGTGATTCATTTCGTAAAAAAACAGAACTGAAACATTTGTATTTACCGAGAAATCAACGATGATAACTTTCACGCAATCGTTCAGCAGGACCACGATTTTGAATGTTGATTCCAAGTTTGAGAAGCTTGTCGCTTTCAAAAGTAAGTACGTCGAAAAATACTTTATTTAACACATAAAAGCTAAAATATATATCTGCTAAAATATAAAATATGGTGTCGCGGACTTTTTTGTAGAACTGTTCAAAGCGGACGGTTGCCATACCTACATTGTTTTCAATTATATACAACTGTTAAGGCAGCGCATGCAAATAACTGTTGTAAGAGCTATTTTTTTTTGGCTAGACAAAAATTGAGATAGTTCGGCTAATATGCATGATATCTTTCAAAATCAAAATCAAAATATTTTTATTTCACATAAACCAACATGGGCACTTATGAACCGTCAGAAGCTAGGTGCACGGTTCCAATTGGTCGTTTCCTATGGAGAAGAACCGGCAAGAATCTCCATGGTTACTCTTTTAAAAAATAATTGGCTTTTACAATGTTTTCAAGTTACAGTAGGTATGGGAGGACAACGTAGGCCTGTCAACAAGTACCAGGTACTTGATACAATAAAAAATGGTCTACAGATCTAAAGTCTGCAAGGCTTACAAAGTCCTCACATTTACAAAATAAGAATGTATCAAAAGGATAAATAAAATATAAAAAACTACTAAAACCAAGAGATGTTATTGCCATTTCAACTAATAAATAGGTGAAAAATTAAAATTGTCGGTACCTATATAATGTCAAATAATAAAAAGATTATGTCAAAGAAGTATGTACAAATAAAAAAAAAATAAACATCGTAATTTGAGAACAGTTAATAGACATTTACGTAGTTATGCCGTTAATGAGGTGCCAGGGAAGCCACATGTGCAGAAGGAATTATTGCCAAACTACCTTGTCTTCAACGTAGTCTTTAATCTTATAATATGCTTTATTGATAAGGACACGTTTGACGAGGGTTTTGAACTTTCCGCCACTAAGGTCTGTAACCGATTTTGGCAACTTGTTATAAAAACGGATGCTGTTTACAAGAAATGACTTGCTAGTCTTAGTTAATCTAAATTTAGGTATCACAATTTCATTTTTCTTTATAATTTATAGCCTATAGCACTCACGAATAATGTAGCTTTCTACCCTTGTTTCTACCAGTGAAACAATTTTTAAAATTGGTTCATTACTTCCGGAGATTACCCCCTACATACAAACCATTGACATACAAGTACCTCAATGATACAAACTTACAAACAAATGTTACCTCTTTATAATATTAGTATAGTATAGATAATATTATGCTTCTTCTTTTTAAGAACATTCAAATAAACTGTAATTCCATAACATTTTGCGGAACATATATTGTGTTGTTTTGATAGGTATTGACACAAGCTATCACCCCCTGCAATATGTCGTACTATTTACTGGACACTCTGTATAACAAATCTAAAAAGTTTACCGCAACCAAGGAGTTTGCAACATAGGTTTTTTATTGGATCAAATTCGAGGTCCGTAAGATAGAAAATGGGTGTACTATCTGGGTACCAAATCCTAACTCCTAGTCAGAAAACTATCTAACTAGGGCCATAGATCATCATTACTGGAATCACGCAGGAAATCAAATTAGGCAGCCGTTTAGGGCAGCCACGCTTGCGAGCACTATCGATGACTACACCCATAAATGAGCCGATTCTGTAATGCAAGAGAAGGATAATTTATTTCGATATCCTATTTGCAGAATAAATAATTTCTTTTCCAGGTCGGGTGCCTTTCGGTTTATTCGTTACACACTCCGACGTCATACAAATTACAAATGATGGAGATACTGGTCGCACCAAAACGAATAATATGAAAAAAAAACTAATGTCAATGTCACGTATGTTCTAATTTCAAACTGTCCTCATAATATATTTTTGAGAATTATTCATTAAAAAAATATTTACTTACTGATAAATTTTAACGATATTCTTAGCAAAAAACCGCGCAGTTTTGCACGGTATTATATTGTAATTTGAATGTTTTTTTTAGTTGTGTTTTGAATATGGTCGGCAAAGAGACCGAGCCGAAAAGTAGCCGAATATTTCATCAATGTTATTTGAAGTGCTGCAAGTTGCAGAATCTTACGCCTTTGACCAATGTCATACCTTCTGGCAACGGGAAGGTGGTGGATTTCTGTGTGGATAGGATCAAATACGCGGATTGGCCGCCTATTTTAAATGCACTCAGCTGTGATTTGAGCCTGCATTCAGTTTCTATAAAGTGTCGACAGCAAGTCAAAACAGGTAATGTACGAGGGGCGTTCAGTGTATTCTCGGTATCAGGGTGATTTACTAATGATGTGGGTAATTTGACTAATTAATTAATTAAGGGCATTATCTAAGGGTACAAAGGTAAAATTTCATCCTAGTTGTGATCATTAGTTTGCTAGTTATCCTTAGTCAACGATAACTGGAATGGCTAACGTGACCATGTTGAAGAAAATCGAGCTCCGCGCTGTTATTAAATTCCTTACCAAACAAGGAACAAGTCAAAAAACTATTCACGAAGAGATAGTGGCTGTTTACCAAGATTCTGCACCTTCGTTATTTACGGTTCAAAAGTGGTCAAGTGGATTTAAAACGGGCAGAGATAGTATTGAAGACAACACTCGCTCGGGCGGCCCGGTTACTGCCTCTACGGAAAAAAAACGTGAAAAATGTTGAGAAACATACTGGAGGATGCCCGAATGAAGATCAAAATGATAGCACAGATGACCCACCTCTCTGTTGGTTTCGGTACACTATTCTTCATGACCTTCTTTACCTTTCAAAAGTCAGTGCAAGATGGGTGCCGCAATTGCTCACGGCGCCTCAAAAGCAAGTGCGAAACGAGTGCTGTAGAGAGTTTTTAGAGCTCTGTGGTGAGGACCATCAAGTATTTTCGATCGAATTGTTACTGGAGATGAAACGTGGGTTCATCATTATAACCATGAAAGTAAGCAAGACTCCATGCAGTCCAGTGGCACAAGAAGGGTTCTGCGCCCCCTAAGAAATTCAAAGTCGTTCCGTCTGCCGGGAAAGTCATGGCCACAGTGTTTTGGGACTCAAAGGGAATTTTGCCGATTGAGTAAAAAAAAAAAGTGAAACCATAAACGCAGCATCCTACGTCAATATCCACTATACGAAATTTACGGGAATCAATTAATTAACTTTTTAAGCGCTTGGCTAAATATTCATTGCAGTGCCCCTAGCGCCCGGCTACAAATCGATAAAATAATACCTACAATAAATAAGGAGGCGAAATCGTTGTATTGATTAAAAAATTGTCAAAAAGTTTTTTTCTCTATTTAATAATGGTTTTAGTTGTACAGACGCCAGCACATCAACCTACACCTAACTGTCAAGTTTTCCCAATCAACATTGAACCTTATGCTTTAGCGATAAAGTTGAAAATCTATTACAGAAATCTGACAGATTGTAGTAGGTTGATGTGCTGGCGTCTGTACCACGCAGTTAATAGGACAAAAATAAAACGAAAAAATCATGCATGTCTTTGTCGCATTAAATACGACACGAGCGGTAGGGGCACGGAAATATGTGTCGCAAAAATGCGACACAAGCGGTTAAAAGGTTATGATAAATAAATGATAAATGATTTATTTCTGTAAGTAGGTTTGTACAAACACTTTTACACGTCAATAAAGAACACTTTTACACGTTAAAGAAGACAGACGGGGTAAACTGACCACCGGTGTGTTGCTTCTTCACGACAACGCCCCGGTCCACACGGCGCGTGTTTCCACGGCGGCGTAGGACTATGTCCCCAGCCTGACCGATGATAATATAATATTCACAGATAAAATGGCAGGGGGTGACTTAGTATAATTCCTATAATGTTCCCACTGCTGGGACACAGGCCTCCTATCTGTTAGAGGGAGTGGGCCGTAATCCACCATGCGGGCCCAGTGCGATGTAGTAGATGCCACACGTCTTCTAATTTTTGGTTCTAGGAGATGCCGGTTTCCTCACGATATTGTCCTTCACTGTTTTCGGGAGCATTGGTGATGAAATAATTTACACAAAGTAAAGCCCCTGTCTGGGTTCGAAACTACGACCTACAACTCGTAAGTCGCGGCTCACGGCTGTTACCACTGGGCCAACACTGCTCTCTGGGGGTGACTTGCACACTTAATAATGGGTCTCCGGAAACCGTCGCTAGCACATAGTAACGTAGCGAAAAGAAGGCAACATGTCCTGAGGTGCTTGAATGGAGACCTCTCCTCTCTGAAATACCTATTCCACGGGTTTCAGAACAATCCCAGAGCCCGGAAGATGGTCAAGATACCTACGAGCACTTACCTACTGGAATACTTCCTTCCCCCGAGCACGTTTGCTCTTGCGAATCTCCACTCAAGCCGGCCAATAAGGGCTGCTGCCCGACAGCTCGCCACATACTGCCCTGCGGGCATTGACTTATATAGAAATCATTGCCTGCGGGTTTCTGTATCTCTCTTGGTCTGGCTCCTCGCCCTAGACCAGTTCCGGCAAGGTAAACTCTGCCGGCACAGACATAGAGTTCGGAGCTCACAAAGCCCAACACGACGTCAACGTAGATACAGCGGTGGGGAAATTAACTATTATTATTCTTAATTTCTAATATTTAAATATACTTCCGTAATCCGCCAATCTTGTAGAGGCGGGAAATCCATCACACCCCTAACCCACCTTGATGATCGAACATATCGTCGCTAATCTAAGTGACGTAACTGATTCGAAGCTTGATTTACAGTACAGTATTACTACTATTGTTATCGTGTTAATATTGTTTTAATAATAAATATTTTAAAAGATACGTCACTTCGTGAGATCTTTGTTTTTATTTTGTTCGGAATACATGATCAGATATCAGATTCGACTTGGAAAATGTATCAAATTACTATAGTTAGGTCGGCTTAGTCCAAAATGTCGGATACTTCAGTTAGTTAGATTAGCGACGATATGACCAAGAAGCGTTATCAACCTGAAACAGAGTCACATAGTGTCTGCTATCGAAAGGTCAATGAGGCGATAACCTAGCTAATCCTATTTATAGGCATTAATCATAGATAGGGTTCTAGAATAATCTTTGTAGGTACAGCAACTGGACTTTGTTCGTCATAAAATGATCACGTTTAGAACTCTTAATCGAACGAATATAACAAATCAAAGTTATAATAACAAGGAACAGAACATTGCAGATCTTTGGCAGATAAGGTTTCTGACATCAATTGGACTTTAGCCTAGATTTAGATGTATGTATCATAATTTTATGGGGAAGGTTAATTTTGCCTTTAGATACGACTTTTAAATTGATCTAATCATTTTTAAACTGTGGGCTCGTGATAACGTTTGTCGCTGGCACGACAGTTATGAAAACACGGTCCAAACTGCAATCTATTACTCTCTTACTGCACATACTTATGCGCCCACACTGGCTTATCCTTATCTACGGATTTAATCGAAGTCTTATTGTGTAAATTGTACACCACAGACTACCTACAGTACTTGTCTGTCCTTCCTCTTTTTAATCCATCCAAAGGTTGTCTTTAAAAGATCGCTTTTAGCGATAAGACCGCCCATTGTGTCACCCATTGTAAAGTTTCTATATTTATGTCTAATTTATATGGTGTACATAATAAAGAGTATTCTATTCTATTCTCGTTTTAGCTTAGAAAATCAAGTTCACTAGGAACGTAAGAACTAGGCATTGCACGCAACCGATCATGTGCATACTTAAACCTCCTCTTGAAACCAAGAGATCTCAACTCATATCGATCACGCAGGCAGTTTACAACTTTAAATGGACCACGGATCTTAAGGTCTAATTTTGTTTGATTATGTTTTGTTGGCCTAAAATTTACTTCCACGACATTATCGGTGGCAGCGCAGAGGTCGATCTTTATAACGTTCATTTTGTAAAAAGTACCTAATCCCGTTTCTTATTTGCCTTTTAACAACAGTTTTGGAACACATAGACTGCGAGAGACTAGCAAAAACGGTTAACAAGCGTTGTGTGGTACTCACAAACTTTATGCTAACCAATTTAGTGGAGGCGACAGCGCAACTCCTCTCTAATACCACATTGTTGACGACCTTACTGCTTGATGGACTGCCGTTAAGGATACCGTATTTAAATCCTTTTTCTGAGGTAAGACCGAAAAGCCCGGTTTCCACCGCGAGCGGAGCAGACCCATTAATGACTTATTTTACTTCGCAAGAGAAAACTGCTTACATGTGTTTCCACCAACAAAGAGTCGAGCGGAAATGACTCAGCGGGCAAAAAGAGCAAAAATGAGCTCGCTCATGTCCAGAGAGAATCAGACGACTAAACTCTTTCTTGGTGGAAACGCAAACCTATTTCATGAAAACGAAGTCCGCTCCGCTTAGCCATTTCCGGCTCATTACTCTTTCGCGGTGGAAACCGGGCTTAAGACTCTTGTACCTTCTTTACCAAAATACCGATGAAAAGCTGCAGAGGGGATCAGCCAAGTAAATAAAGCATCTATGACGCCGTTAAGAAGAAAGAAAGAAAATACGTTTATTTGCAAAAAAAAAAAAATGGGGGAAAATATCCGTCACATCCACACAAAACGGCCATCGCTTAGCATAATGCTACGAGCCTATGCGAGACAGAGCCCAGCGTCCTGGTCCGTTCTCACTCCTTTTTGTATCAGACAGGAAAAGCCAGACGTATTAAAATGAATGCTAAGCATATAACTACTGTAAATAAAATAGATACCTACGCTGTAAAAATGGGCGACTTGGATTTTGGTGCACCCATTTTTCGATTGATAATTTCCCTAACTCTACCTAGATTTTCTTGTATTTAAGGCTCTATTAGCGAATAATTCTCTGCAACACATACACTTGCAACGCTGTCTAATCGGCGATGCGGGCTGCTTGGCTATCTGCAAGTCAATTAAGTGTCTACCGAACATCCTGACCTTGGACCTATCTGGATGCGAGCTCACGCCTCTAGGCGCTGGATACATCGCTGAATTAGTTAAGGTACGTTCTGACGTTTTGTGACCGCAGTATTTTTAAAACTGAACACGCAGCCCCATCAGGGCAATAAAGAGATCATCATCATCATTTCAGCCGAAAGACGTCCACTGCTGGACATAGGCCGCCCCCAAGCACCTCCACTTCGACCGGTTTTGTGCTTCTCGCATCCAACGAGTTCCTGCGGCCTTCACAAGGTCGTCGGTCCGCCTTGTGGGAGGGCCTTCCAACGCTACGTCTTCCGGTACGCGGTCGCCACTCCAGAACCTTTCGGCCCCATCGGCCATCTGTTCTGCGAGCAATGTGCCCTGCACACTGCCACTTAAGTTTGGCAATTCTTCGGGCTATGTCAGTAATAAAGAGGCACGTATAACTAGATGCTTATTGCCAAAGCCTTTATTCTTCGATCAATCGCGATCCGCTTCAAGGGATGACCTTCAAAAGTTATCATACTGGGTAAGCCAGAAGCCCGGGAGAAAAGAAGTAGGTACCTACCCAAAATGTATTTTCAATTCCAAAATATTTTCTTTTCAATTCCAGTTTCAGAAGATACACAGATACAGCGAGAACTGGACGCACACACTACGGTATCGACTACCCGAGCTAGACTCGATGGAAGGTCTGCGTAGGATCACAGTTTGTGCCAACCCTCAGTTAGGCGACGCAGGCGTCGGGAAGCTCCTGGATGTGCTCTCTGATGATTTGTGGATAAAAGGTCAGTGCTGTGCTTTATTACGGCACTCGCTCACAATGGGTGAGGCAAACGAAAGCCTCAAATTCACCCAAGTCATTCATATTGTTGCGTACAGCACGCAGTACGCGATTATTCGGTTAGGTAAATGAAACGGTTAAGTTAAATATTGAAAGTGTGAGGCCTCGCATCGGCGAGATCGCGTTTGCGAGACTTGCGAGCTATTCGAGATCTGAAGGCGAACTGACTGTCGGAGCGCGCGTCGCCGTCGCCGCGTACAAGCGCGAGTGGAAAATTTTCCAAGCAAAATGTGAGCTCTACGGATCTTGATGTTGAAGCGCGACGATGTGATGTCTAACATAACCAACTTCAAACAAAGAGGAGGGTATTGTTTTTGATGTACTTACTTATTTATTTTGTTAGAAAATTGTAAATATGCGTAAGGTCGCAGTTGCGAGGTGTCGCATACTAATTTATTTAATTAAAAATGTTTTCCGTACGTAACACATATTATCTTCGAATGTTGTTTCATACTTCTACGAATTCTCTGTTCCAGCACTGGATGTCCAGAACTGTGGTGTAACAGAAAACTCGGCGACCACGATTCTACAAATGTTGACTTCCAACAAGACTCTCATAGTGTTAGATTTAAGGAACAATGATGTGTGCTTAGAGTCGCTGTCCAAAGTGCGTTCCGCGCTCAGGGATAACGAAAGAGGGAGCGAAGGAAAGGTACTTATCCACTATGTGTATTACCACCAATGATTTTAGCGGGGTGCAATTAAATAGCTTCCATAACTGTCAATATTTAAACGTATACCGAACTCATGCTGTATTTCAGCCCTGCTTCCAAATTACTGACTGGCCAGTATATTATTATCCCACGGTTTGAGCTATTTTACGTATAATTATCTATCTTCCTTCCGATACGAGAGAAGACTGGGCTCAGCGCTTCTGATGGGAAATTTTGAAAGGATTTCTCCGATCAGGTGCAAATGAGCAGACGTTTGATGAAGTCTTACATAAGAACCCCCTTACTAATAAACGTTGTGTAGCGTCTGTATAGTTACACAACGCTGTCTTATTTTTTCGAAAGTCAAATTACTGACGACTAAGAGAGAAATCGCTGTGTAACTATACATAGGTACCTACGTTTATTAGTAAGGGCGGAACTGTATACAAACTAACTAACACTTTTTTGTCACAACGTACATGATCATTTTGGTCACTGTACAAACATTTAACATCTTTGTTTCAGTTTTCATGGCTTGCGAGCCTTAGTGGGCCTTCGAGTGAAAGACTGTTTAAATCAGTTGCATCTAAGTAAGTAAAAAAATATATTACGATACTAGCTGAGACGTTGTTCTATCAAAATTTCAATCATTCATACAAAAATTCTATAGAAAAAGCAATTTAAGTTTTTCCCAAATTTTCCCCATTTTCCTGAAACCTTTCCATAAAAACCTAATTCGGACTAGGTATTACGAACAGTTTAATACAAAAATAGCCAAATCGATCCAGTCGTTCTCAAGTGATGTGCTTACGAACAGCATTTCATTTTTAGGGTTCCGTACCAAAATGGTATAAACTTTTTTTTTTTTAAACCGACTTCCAAAAAAACACTACAAAGTGAAAAATAACTTTAATTTCGGAAGTCGGTGTCTTTAAAAAGTTTATTTTTCGCTTTTTAGTGGGTCTGCTTGTAATTTATCTAAGTTACAATAGCCTAGTGTCAACTTGCTCATCGCCTTTTACAAAATATTGTTTTTCCCGATGCAGGGACGTTAATTGTTCAGGAGTTCTCCTGCGAATGGTGAAATGGAGCTGATGGTGGACACCATCAGCTCCATTTCACCATTCGCATTGTGATGAGCATAAATTGCTTAGAAACCATAAAGTAATCGAAATCACAACCCGTGAAATACTTATAATTGAGTAGTTCCGGTGGCCATCTGTGGTCTTCATCATCAGTTCCACTTCACCAAATGGTGCTTTCCGAGAGCAAATGCACGAGTTACTATAAAAAATACCCAAATCGCTATAGGTGTGCCTATAATATTTGAAGAGTTCCTTCGATTTCTCCAAGATCCCATCATCAGATCCTGACCTGATGACAATGGGACCAATCTGAAAGTATATACTTTCAAATAAAAGAAGAATTTTCCAAATCGGTTTATAAATGACGGCGTACTGAGGTAACAAACAAAAAAAAAACAACCAAATTGAGAACCTCCTCCTTTTTTAATAATTTTTGAAGTCTGTTAAAAAGGAACTCTTATGGTGCGATTCAGTCTGTCTGTCTGTCCGTCTGTCACAGCTGGATATCTGAAGAACTACTAATGCTATCAACTTGAAATTTTGAATAGTTTTTGATGACGTTTGCCCAACTATTTTGCAAATAAGAAATAAATAAAAATATATACTTATATTTTTTTTGCAACAGGAATTGAAAAGGGTTCTGAAAAATTCGAAGAGGGGCCACTAGGGCACGTATCATAGTATCATATTTATGAAAGAGCGCAGTTTGCACATTCCCAAACATTTTTCTTTTTTTTTAGGCCGCTTAGTTTTCGACCTTTGATGAAAAATTTATAAAAAATACCACCACCCCTCTCTAAACTTTGCATAGAGAAAAATTTGAAATTATTCTGTGATAGAAGTTTATGTAAAGACTACAGGATAAATAAAAAAATGTCTCTAAATAGGACACTTTTTCAGAAATCATCAACAATAGTTACATTAGTTTCACTATCGGTCAAGAGATGGCGCTTACCTAAAACTGCAATATTCTACACCGCAGCGCGCAGTGTTAAAATTCTCTGACTAATATAGGCCTCGCCGATGAAAATTTAAAACGTACGGAACCCTCGGTGCGCGAGTCCGACTCGCTCTTGACCGGTTTAATTTATATAGGTCATATCATTATAGGTACAGACGCCAGCACATCAACCTACCCCAATCTGTCAAATTTTCCCAATCAACTTTGAACCTTATACTTCAGCAATAAAGTTGAAAATCTATTACAGAAATTTGACAGATTGTAGTAACTTGATGTGCTGGCGTCTGTACATAGGCTTCTTCCTTCTTAGCAATTCTTTACATCCAGTCATTATTGACCTTTTATTATTTATTCTCTTAGAGTTGGACTAAAAGACCGAACACTTACTAACGTAAGAACAACGCCCACGAAATATGTTGGCAAGACTAGCACAGCGAAGAAAGAAAAGTAAGTACTCCATTTCCAATGCAGGGATAAAGCCTAATCTGCAAATCTTGTATATTTGCTGAAAACTCAGTGTTCATACACACGAGCGGCACGCGTCAACGGCAGAGGCAACTGCAGCCGTCGACAACGTGTCGCTCGTGTATTTAAGCACCGAACTCAAATACTCGAGCGGCTCCGGCTCCGCCCCGACCCTTGCTCGAGCCAGCCCGCCTGTAGTTTTAAATTCGTCCCTAAATAGTTCCGATCCAGCCGGTCCCTTGCTGCCTTCTCCCAGCGACGCCCTAGGCCGAGGTCCGTACCCCACAGGGCGTGCTTTGTCGCTTGGTTTTTAAAGCCCTGGCTGGAGGCCTTAATTTATTGAGGCATCCACAGACAACCTCATAGGTTGAACTGCGACATGCCATTTATAAAAAAAAATTACACGGGCGGCACGTCGGCTGCCGTCGACCAGTGTCGACAGCTACAGTTGCCTCTGCCGATGATACATGCCACTCATGTGTATGCACACTACCATTAAAACACGCGTGTTTCCCGCGAGGGAAAGGCAAGTTATGTTACGTCGGATAATGGCAATTGCAAGCCCTATTGTAAATTTGCAATGGGACTTGCAATTGCCATTAACCGGGCACGGCTATTGAGAAATTTCTAATGGAAAAATCCAATTAGGTACATTAATTAACTTCTCATTTCCAGAGACTACGCGGAGGTATTAGAGGAACAGCTCCAAGAAGAGATCTCGCACAGGCAACAACTTGAAGAGCTGAACCAACAGTTGGTAGACCAGATGAAACAATTGAAACAGCAGCAGTTAAGACTGTGGGGCAACAGTGCGGCGTCTTCAGGTAAATTACGATAACATGAACTGACAAAGTCTTTCGAAACGTTCGAAAATACTAAGGCACTGAAATTATTTTGAAAGGGTAGAAGGGCGCGACAGGCAACCAACGTATTTACGTTGATAAAAATGCACATGGACACATGAATGTCAGACAATATATTGTAAAGGACGAGAGTGAGAAAAACGACGAAATATCGTTTTCAATTCTAACATTCAATTTCATTGAGGGTTCAACCTGTGGAACTGCTTAAACAAGCCTTCGCCAAAAATTATATCACTGTATTTTTTCGTACTATCCAGGTTCGGAACACTCCTTCGAAGCAAGTTCGAGGTCGGGAGACTTATCAAGCAGTTCCGGTTCGACGAGTTCTGTGCCCATTGACCAGACCACGCTGTCTTACATACAGCAGGCCTTCAAAGACATATATGCGTTCATAAAGAATAATCAGTGCTACGGAGTAACGCCTAACGGGTTAGTTTTATTCTCGAACTGCAAAACCGATCCGAGTTGCCACCCACTTCTTCCTGGGGGACAAGGGGTTATTAAGTTCATTCAGGTACTACTTACACACCAGCCAAAAAGTAAGGCAAATGATTTTCCAATAGATGTGATTTATTATTTATATTATTACATTAAAATCACGCGTAGAGGAATCACGTAGAGGGCTTGTGGCTTTGTAATAATAGCCGCACGGGTTGATCGATCAGGTTAAGCTACGCTTGCCGCTGTTGGTCCGTGGGTGGGTGACCATCTTTACATACCAAGACCCCTCCGCGGATCTTTGACAGTCGTTACGGGTCGTCAGAAACCCGAAAGTCTAACAACCAGTCTTGCCAAGGGGTTTCGTATTACGCAGTAACTGGGTTGTGGAGGTCAGATAGGCAGTCACTCCATATAAAATACTGGTACTCAGCTGCATCCGGTAAGACTGGAAGCCGACCCCTTCGATAGTTGGGAAAAGGCAGGCAGATGATGACATACATTAAAATCACGCCTTCCCACGGCGGTAGGCAGAAACTACAGAACGCCACCTGCTACGATCCTTACATACTGCTTTTGCTTCGTTTACGTTCATACATCTGATCGGGCAGGTTGCGATAAAACGCACCTGACCTTTCTGAATTTAATGTAATGTATTTATCCATTTAAAACCCCATAAATTAAAGGAGGCAAGGTTTGAACTCCGAATTGGTATTGAGATTCAAGAATAAGGAAATTTGGAAATTGAATTCCAAAAATAACGTTTGGATCCAGATGGCCAGCCAATATGGCACTAAGATTTCACCTTCTAAATATTATAATCCCCAGACAATGCATTCACGAAAAATTGAAAGAGAATGTATCAGAGCTACAGCCAATCGAGGACGAGGAGGAGGAAGTGGAAGAAACAACATACAGTGAAGAGATACGAGTTAACATAGGGTCAAAGAGGCCGCAGAGTTCACACCAATTCATGGATAAAATGAAGGTCAACAAGACGACTAAGTCCGCCCATCTTTTGGGTAACTTGCAGCGAGTGGAACCAGTGGAAATGGTAAGAGGTTTGAATACTTTAAACTTCTGCTAATCATTTAACAAATTTTGTAACAAGTCTTCGGGGAAGCCTTGAAAGAACACGACTTATGTCAATGTCCATAAATGCGGACGAAAATGCAGAGTAAATAGTATGTAAGAGCGGCAGTTAATTTATTTGTGGGCTATTTTATTTTTAGACACTGGAGATGATTGAAAGGCAAATGGGCGACACGAGGAACGCACACCGCGAGGAATCAAATACGTTAGAGGATAATATAATTTCTACACAAAAGCCTAGTAAAAAAGTAAGTGCAATCTTGTTTGCTGGTAACGTTGCAATGTTCGATCATCCAATTTGAAAAAGTTTAAGCATCATATCGTCATCATCATCATTATGACGCGGTGGTATGTTACCTACGTTTTGCAGTTATTTTGAGTGATATTGGAAAACAGATTGGAAATCTGTTCGAGCCCTATCAAAAATGCATTCATCAGGATGAAAAGCACATTCAAAGTATTTATTTGATTACAGAGCATACACGAGCAGAATAGCCCCTGTAGTAGCGTGGTAAGCGACTCGGACACGCTAATAAGTTCACCACAGATAACACAGCGCTCCATACACCCGGTCCTCCCGGTCCTAGTCAATCCGCGGGAGGCACTCTACTCGTCCTCATCCGAGGACAGCTCGTGACGGACGTTTTTTCGTATATATTTATGAATTTATTATGAATATCATATTTTATGTCATCATCTGCCAAGCCTTTCCCAACTATGTTGGGGTCTGCTTCCAGTCATCGAGAATATCATGTTTTATGTACGAATTAAAATTATTTCGTTTATATTTGGCTTTTTTCTATCTTCACAAAAAAAAATGAGTTAGGTTTTTGAAAGTTACGACTATGAAGCAATAAGCTTCATAGTCGTAACTTTAAAAAACTGTAAAACTACACGCCATTTTCCATAAGAAATGATAACAATTTCAAGTATAATGATTAACAATGCAAACATTCTGGCCTCACCACTGACCTGTAATAAACAAGTGTGGGCCTCACTCATAAGTTCATGTCATATTTATGGCTATGTTTGTGTCACGCAGATTTGCGCTCGCGTGCATGCCGCACCCGCATGCGTGAGCTTCGTACGTGTGTTGCACCCTCAAAGTCTCCGCGTAACGTGTATGTGTGCGTGTGGCATGCATGACAGTAAAGTATTTACGAAACGATGGGATTCGGGCGGCACGCATACTCGTGAAACACAATAGTAGCAAACAGTAACAGTTGGAAATCAGGCATGCAAACTAGAGCCATGACTACCAGGCACTAGGGTGAATCTGAAGAATACTAATCTAATCAGCATGCAATTTTTTATACTTATCATCTTAGAAGCTTATAGAAAAGACATTTTAAATTACAATAACGAGTTTATTATACTAAATTACACTACAAGTATCTAACCTATTCACTTCTTAGCGTCGCTTATTTCTACATTCTTTTGCTGCAGCTTGGCAATCATGACCTTCTCTTTAGCCTCTTTCCGGGCTTGTTTCTCTAATTTCTTCTGTTCCTTCTCCCGTTTGGCCAGCATCTCTTGGAACCTCTCATCACGAGGATCCAGCTTGAAGCCAAAGTGTCTTCTTACTTCCTCTACTAGTCTCTCTTTCTTTTCCTGTAAATAATAATAATAATAATAAATTGCCCGACCCAGTTCTCGAAAATGGTAATATCACGTTGTACTGGGATCGATCCATAAATCCAAAAAAATCCATAAACAAATCAAGTATCTTGACTTGGCTCGCGAGGTTGTCGACATGTGGGATGTGGACTCAGCGATCATTGTGCCGATAGTCGTGACTGCCAATGGGTTAATAGCCAAGAGTCTCGACCAACACCTAAGGAGGCTCTCGTTGGCCAGCTGGATCAAGGGCTTGATTCAGAAAGCGGTACTTCTGGACACGGCCCGCATTGTCCGGAGGTTCCTCTCTCTGGAGCCCTGACCGCCGGTAGCTTGGACCCTGTTCCCGATACCGGTGGGCTACTATTTTTTATATTTTTAAATGTTTTTATATATTATTTTTTATATTCTAATATTTAAAAATATAATTTATATGTAAATAATGAAATAAAGGAAATAATAATTTATTTCTTTTATCAGACAAAGTCCATAATTGTTAGTTACAAAAATTTTCTAAAAACTATGTTAGTACAGACATATTCAAAAAAGGTAGGTACAAAAAAAATAAAAATGAAAAGGTAGTCATGAAAAACTCTCGCTCGGGTTAGGGTAGATTGCCGCGCTATCTGACCAGAATCCGAACGAAAGCCCTCATGACTGTCGAGTCATACTTCTCACCAATTACTCGAAGGATGCTGTTAGTGCTGCCCCGTACTCTGCTTAGTAGGGAGGCGGTTCGCTTGCGCATTATAGCATGGAAGCCATCAACCCTAGCCTCCACAAACATACCCGAAGCGCTACAAAAACGGGGCAGCCCCAGCAGCATCCTGAACCCATTATTATACTGGACACGCAAGGCATTGATCGACTTCTGAGTACAGCTGACCCACAGGCTACTCGTATAAAAAGTTTGGCAGTAAGCTTTAAAAAGTGTAACCTTTACCTGCTTACTGCAGCGAGCAAACCTGCGTGCCAGCATATTACTTCTAACCGCCAATGCCCTGCGTTCCCTTTCAATGTCAACTTGGTCCTCAAGATCCTCAGTGACATAGTGCCCTAGGTATTTGAACTGGTAGACCCGTTTTAGCTCAACACCATTCAGTTTCAAGGCGGGCACACTAGGCGGACACCTGCCAGAGGCCCTGAAGACCAAGAACTCACTTTTTTTGCAGTTATACAAAAGACCATGTTTAAGGGCATACTTTTCACAGACCAGTAAGAGCTGCCTTATTGCACTGACAGCTGGGCTCAGCAGCACCATGTCATCCGCGTAACTAATATTATTCATACAAACATTATCAATTGAGCAACCGACATGAGTGCTGCTGAGCTCTGCTAGCAGGTCGTTAATGTACAAGTTAAATAGCTTAGGAGAGGTCAAACCACCTTGCCTCGTCCCGCACTCCAATCCGTACACGTTGGAGAGATTGCCTGCCCATCTGACATTATTAGTCTGGTTGGCATACCAATAGTGGAAGAGCCGTTGCACCTGTGCATGCACGCCCGTTTTTTTAAGCTTAGACCACAGCAAGTCATATGACACTAGGTCAAAAGCCTTTGAAAGGTCGAGGAAACATGCATACACAGGTGTACGCCTCTCCGTGTAGTACTGCACGGTGTGCTTGAGGCTCAGAATGGCGCTTTCAGTAGAAAGTCCGGGGCGGAACCCAAACTGCGCATCATGAATACTGAGATGCTTCTCAAGTTCCGAGTCAAGCACAGCGTCCAGCACCTTAGCTACTACTGTCGCCAACGAAATTGGCCTGTAATTTTCTTTATCGGATAAATCACCCGTTTTATTTTTGACAATGGGAACAACAATAGTTCGCAAGAGGTCAGGAGGGAGGTATGAATGACTCATGCATAGTGTGTAGAACATTGCCAGCACGCGCGGCAAATGAACGCCTGCATACTTTAGATGCTCAATGCTGAGCCCGTCGTGTCCGGGTGACTTACCTCTGGACATCTTCATAATTATACCCGACACTTGTTTGGCTGTGATATTAAATAAGTCACCGGTCACGACTGATCCAGCATCAGGGTTCACCTTTGAAGGACCAAGCGGGGAACTCACCCTAAAGTGCTCTTTAAACAGATCAGCAATGCCCTTACTGTCACTCACACCTCCCACGCTCACAGGAATGCCAGGCTTAGGATTCAATTTACTAGTTGCCTTCCAAAAATCGCCAAAGTTATTTGAGGAACGATGTTGAGCAATTATATCCATTTTAATTTGCTCATGATTGTCTTGGCACCATTTCAACTTTCTTTTGAATAGTTTTCTACTCTCACACATATCTTTATAGACGTTACCCTCCTTTGGTCTATTATGCCCAACCCAATTTAAAAACTTAAGCCTGGCATCCCTGTGTGCCTCGCTTACATGTTTATTCCAACCAATTACTGTACGATTTCTACGTAATTTATTTCCATGCTTATGACTGCATAAACATGCCTCGGATAATATCGTAACGATATTCTCATACAGTGTATCCAAACTTTTTCTGTGCTCCATAATATTGCAAACATCAAAACTACATTGCCTAAATTCTTCTGGAAAATCCAGAAACTTAAATTTACTATTACAATAATCTCTGTATTTATCAATTTGCTCAAAGATGAAAACAGAATTTTTAATTAATTGTGAGCAAAGCAAATCTTTGATTGTGAGTTACATCAATGTTAAGATAACTTTGAATGTTTAAAGTTCAACTATTGATGTATATAACAAAGAAGGGGAAGGAGTCATAAGGCATCAAAAAATTCCCACAATACCCAAAATTGTCATGCAATGCTCATTCTTTGACCTAAAAATAGGCCAGCCCTGTGGCCACTCCTTTCTCATATCATGAAAATATTTTGTGTGAAAATACAAAACCATCTAAAAAAAATTACCTGTAAAAAAAACAATCTTATTTTTTTTTTTAACCCCAGTGGGTTAATTTAAAAGATATTTTACAGGTCATCACTAGATGAACTCTAAAATATCTTAAAAACTTTAAAATAACTAAATCAGATTTACAAAGTTTACTAGAAAATATTTACTCTCAAAACAATTCAACAAACCTTAGCTGCATTTGCTTCAGAGGTCTTTTTAGCAATCTTATCAACAAGTTCTTTGTTCCATTGCGCTAATTTGGCAAACTTGGCAGCAATATCATTGTCCCTTTGCTCAATCTTCTGTTGTTGTTCTTTTCTGTTTTTTTCTGCAGTATCCATCATCTGTTTTATAGTGAATGGGTATGCTACAGATTCATACTCCACTCGATCCTGTATGTCTTGCCTTGATGGGAAGCATATGCCTGAAAATATAAAAGGTTTGTTTGCAAAGCTTTGGTATGTTGAATTATGAGAAATATGTTGCCAATGTAAGATGTAACTACATCTAACAGTGTAGCAGTAGGAAGTGTAAGAATACTCAGTGTCAAATTCTGACTAAGGGCCAGAGCCTACTGGCGTCATGGCACCGCAGATTCTTTGGCATCACTACATGCAAGCGCATACTAACGGCAAAGATACCGCGGTAACCTTAGGCATGCCACAACATCCTTATTAATCATCATTGAAATTTTAATTTTATTATACTAATAAGTTACATTTATATTTATGCAACCAATAGGGTCGCATAAAAATACATTGCCGTGCCGAGCCGCCGGCGGGCGCAGGCCCTAAGACTTAATCAGCTATACCAGAGATTGAGAGACTAAAAAGTTTTTATATAAGTATATAATTACTTGGATTAACACCACTCGCAACGCCGTACTTCCCATACATCTTTCTACTGTACTTAACAGTCAGGTGGGCCAAACATTTCGGCTCCTCATAAGGCCTCCGCCCGTTAACAAGATTCTGATGTGCCAACGACAACCTAGAAATGTTCCTCTTTGCTTCTATCGCAGCCTCTTTCGCCAGAGTATCTTCATCATCTGCCACTACTGGCTCGAACTGCTCGACGGCTTCCGCCTGTGTGGTTGAATAGCGGAACAATGTACCTATAAGGTTCGGCCGCAAATACTTCGATCTTATGCACAAACTCATTTTGAGTAATGTTTTTGTTGTTAAGTTTTACTAAAAATATGATTCTGATGTGAGAAATGTGAGGTTATATTTTTGACATTTTACTGTTGTTTGACACTTGCTTGACGTTTGATAATTTATGCAAAGACAATGAAAGTTTACAACTTGGTTGCCATCAGAAAATGTTTTTATGCCCTATGACTATGAGCTCTTGTCTTTTTTTTTCCTTTTTTTTATACACTTGTATATAATATATATATATATATATATTTTAGATTGTAAAATACTTCTTGTAATTAATATTTCAAAAATAAATGCTAAAGACTGATGTTGCCATCTAATAAAATGTGTGAATCACCAATTAGTATTTTGTAGCCGATTGATTTTGGACTTTACGACAGTGGCATAAATATCAAAACGTATTGTATGTACTGCTGTGAATTGTCATCGTGTCAATGAATTTCCATTTCAATCGCTCTCTGCTTTGTCTTGTCTAGTCTAGTTGTCTGTGCCCTCTAATTAGATAGAAGCTCTCGTTTCTTGGTTTGTTATTTTATTCAGGGTCCTGTAAAACTTAAAATAATGGATGATTTCGGTGATAGCTTTGTCCAACCCGAAGTAGACCCCGCAGCGGAGTTCCTAGCTCGCGAACAGAACCAGTTAGCAGGGCTCGAAGATGAGTTGGAAACCAGTGCTCCGCCCCCCATCATATCTTCTTCAAACGGCCTAGTAGATGATTTTGTGGGTAAGTAACATATTTGCATTCGTTATTAAATCATACAGTATTGTCAGTTATGGTGTAATTATAAAAATCAATACTCTGAACAACTTAAACTTGGCGTTCTGACATCAAATTTTCGCATAAGTGGCAGTCTCCATCCCAATAGAAATAAAATATATCTACCCTATCTCTGTACGATTCGGCAATTAATAAAAGTGACCAATATCCTATCAATTACGCCATACATTGATATAACCATTTATGTGCCAAATATCTCAAATAAAAATGAATGTTTATCTACAGAAGTGCCAAGTGCAGCAACCTTCGACTCAAACGGTATTTTAGATGACGAGCCTATCCAGACTTCTGTGTTCAGACAAGAGAGAGAAGAACCTGAGAAGATCAAAGCTTGGCGTGAGGAACAGAAACAGAGATTGGAGGAGAAAGGTAAAAAATAATATATTACTTACACCCCTTTTTTTAGATAGCATAATACTCGTATTTGCATCATTGTAGGTACACATTATATTATGCTAGGTTCTTCAAGACTTTTCTATAAACACAACTGTCCCACCATGACCACCTTTTATAAAAGGCAAGGCAGTAATACTATTAAATTTATAATATGAATGTTTGCTCTAAGTACTACCACCACACACAACTAGGGCTAGAAAAAGTGGGAGAGGCATGTTTAAGTAGGACATACTAATAATACAAGGATTATGTAACTACCCTACTTTTATGACTCTATCTGCCAAATGTCAACTTGTTAAAAAAAGAGAAAAACTAAATCTTCTTCATTTGCAATCAGCATTCTTAGCCATAATTAGAAAATCTGGTGAAATTAAATAATTTTATGAGAGGTAATCCACCGAGTTCACCAAGTACTCTCACTATCTTCAAATTAGTAGTTTCTAATCTTTCTGTTGATCTAGTTTCAGCTTCGTGATGTCTTGCTTATTAATATGTATTTTTCGCCTTTCTTCTTCGCAGCAATCCTTCGTCAACAACAATAAGCTACTTCTTAGTCTGATATCTCTGGGTTAAATAGCAATAAACATTTAGTTTGTATCTTGAATTCAGATGCTGAGGAAGAAAATAAGAAAGAGGAGATGCTGAAAATAGCCAAAAAAGAGCTGGAGGACTGGTACAAAACTCATGAAGAGCAGATTGCTAAAACTAAGGCAGCTAACAGGTACATATTATCCAGTTTCATTTGCACCTAGTAACCTACTTATATTAGGTATTTTTTATTTAATTTTTTAAGCGATAATAAACAGCTAAAATATAGATTAACAGTTTGTCAGTAATGGTCATAGTTTAGTCTTATTATGTGTAATTTTATGCCTTTTTAAAAATGTTTGACTACCATAATCAGATATTGCTTCTTTTTTATGGTATAAAATAGAAATGATAGCATTGCCTGTTAGTTTACAGGAAATAATAAACAATTCAGGTTATATTTTCTTATATTTCCTATTTGTGATAATGTGAAGCTAATAATTGTATACTAATTGTAATTGTATATAATGGTACAGGCCAAACAACTCAATAATTCTATTTTTATTATACTAATGCCTGATGATGAACTGTAAAAAACAAATACAACAAAAAGCAAATAAAAAAGATTATTTACTTAACAGTAAGTACTTAGTCCTATCTAACAGCAATTAGGTACTCTTTGATAGGACATCGCTTGGACATTTACAGATATCATTGCAAATGATTCACGTAATTACTGCAATTGTTTTTCTTTGTCTACAATTTTTTAACAATGAAACATATTCAATTCCTTTGCATGAATAAATAAAACACTAATTGGATTCTTTTCTTTTCAATGCGATCAGGGAGTCTGCTAAGTAAGTATACCTGAAGTATAAACTAAAACAGGAACTAATCTGGTTTTACTGGGTGTTGGTTCTAGGTGATAAAGTGTCTTAATTATTTTCATTTTGTATGTCCAATAACCTGTTGGGCATTTCATATTGACAGGGATAGGTGCTGGTGTGACAGGGATAATGTTGTAATAATAACTTTATTCAGTTTAATTTTTATATTTTTTGTATATAAAATAAATAAAGGAACCATCTACACTTCAGCATCGTTGTACACTCATCAACAGTCAAAACCAATAAAACATTTTTTGTAAACACTCCATTTAAAATTACAACACAATTTCATAATCTAATAAAATCTAACATTAGGTCAAATTGCATAATACATTGGCATTACATTGTAACCCCTTCACAGATGGAATATAATATAAGGCACAACATGGATTCTTAAATAAAATTAAGTAATATATGTTTGATAATAGGAATGCCGAGAAAGCTTTAGCGCGCGGTTCGGAGTGTACCGTGGAAGACGGTAACGAATGGGAGCGCGTTGCGGAGCTCTGCGACTTCGGACCGAGGCGCGGCCGGGACGTCGCGCGTCTAAGGTCCATTGTACTGCAGTTGAAACAGTCTGGAGTCAGACCTAAGCACCCACCACGCACTACTAAAGTGTAAGTTTCCATACCCATCATTCCTGTGGGAAGCACTTGTAGAGTTACAAAATTTAGGTCCAATTCCTAAGACATACAGGCAAAAAACATAAATTATATGTTGTGTAATTCATTCAATAATAATTAACCAATTCGTAAAATAGCTGTTTTATGGTGGTTCCTGAACTGACTAGATGTCATCTGTATGCTTTTCATAATAGACATAAAAGCTAAAAAAAAACTACTACCAAATAAACATTATTAAATAAATATATTTGATTAAAATTATAATTTTATCATGGTTAAAATAATTATATTATTTCTTTTGTTCACAGAGCTTGAATTGTCAGTGAAGATACCTACAAAAAATTGTACCTAATTTTCAGTCTCGGTAAATTAAAATCACACTTAATTATAATAATTTAGGAAAAATATATTAATATAAAGTTGTTCCACTGCTGTTTAATAATACTGGAATGTAATAATAACCATAATAGAAGTGTTATTTATTCATTTTGTATTTTATTGTATGATGTTATAAAACGTAATGGTAAAATTATTATTAGGAACTAGTTAAGCCATCGCGTTTTTATTTTTTGTCATAATGTTAATAAATATCATTCCAAAATAAATAATTGTTCAATTCTTTGGTAAATTTTTCACCTTAATTTTTTTAATGTGGTCAAAATGTGGGTCTACACACACTCCAATGTTATTAGAAGTACCTAGTTAGGTTATACAAGCTCTGCAAGTGGCACTTCAAAACTTGGCTAATTAGCCCAGTTGTGTTTCATCTTCTCTCTTCCTATTTACATGTGTCATAGTATGTCATCGTGCCATTTTTGAAGATCAAATGTTGGGTAGGTAACCTATCTAGATCTACCTCTTTTACTTATACTATCGTTGCTGCAAACTATAATTAACCCTATTTGTGACTTCCTAAAATAAATTTTCTACTTATTCTTAGTGTGAAAATACTAATCAATTCAAAAATTAAAATGAATACTTTATACTATAATTTAAAATCCTTTGCAATATCAATATGTTTTTTTTTATATATTTTTTCAGTCAATTTTAATAACAAATACATTAAACTTATGACCAATAGAAATGGCCATACACCACATGTGAGGTAGTTTCGTAATTGTAATCCTAGAGACCTTTCTTTATTCATAGAAATCTTATTGTATACTATTTCTGTCCTCTTTGTTATGTCCATCCAATTGTACATTTTCCTTATTCTCATATTGCATTCAAAGGGACATAGCATATTGCCTTTATCTATGTCTCCCATGGCCTTTTCAATTCCCTCAACTAGACTACTAACATTTGGTTCTGTCAAGTAAATCATACTCTCAGGCAACACTTCAGGGATACCACCAACTTTAGTTGAGACCACCTTCAACCCACAAGAAGCAGCCTCCACTATTGCCATGCAGTAAGCTTCTGTAAGAGATGTATTCAGAAATATATCCCCTTTTACCAGCACATTCCTTACTTCAGAATGTTTAAGACTTCCTAAGAGGGTCACACAATGTTGGAAGCCCTTCTGTTCTCTTACTTCCTGCAAGAGCCACATTTTAGGACCATCTCCACCAACAATAAATCTTATATTTGGATATCTGGGACACATGTCAGCTATCACAGCAGCCATTAGATCAACACCTTTTCTATACACCAGGCGTGATACAATTACTATTGTTATCACATTGGGCTCTCTTTTACTTGGGTCTGGAGTAAAACTGTAGGCATCAACAGCATTAGGAATGACAGAAACTTTATGTGCTTTTACTTTTGCTCTGAGAACAGTATTTTCTTTCCCAGTGTGTGACACACAAATACAATGGTCACACTCACATAAACACATCTGGAGATATTTGTTTGTCAGAACAGCTGAAGTGTCAGCAAAACCAAATAAGCTATGATCTGTAAAAACTGTTTTCAACCCCATTAATTTACCTATAATTGATACTTCATGACATAGGACACTGAATGCAGAATGTCCATGAACAATTTCAACTCTCTCCCGAATCAATATGTATCTTATCAGAGCTATATTGCTAATCATCGTTGGAAGTACACATTGGGCGTAAAACACTTTAACAGGCAAGTAATAAACTTTGAGTCCACACGTTAAATACCGTATTCCTACCCGTTGACCGTAAGAATGTGTGATTATAACTACTTTGTGGCCTCGCTTTATTAAACACTGTGATAAATTGTAGATATGTTCTTCCACTCCGCCCGTATTAGGATAAAAGAAGTCTGATGCCATGCAGATAATGTGCTTTTTATTCCTTTTACGGTTTTCCTGTAACAAAATAGGTTAACCGATGTAAAGACGCATACATTATCTATCTAGATAATGTTATAATAATAAATAAGTACCTTTCTTTGGATCCCCATAATGGTAAGGCTATGGTGGAGTCAGGAGTGATCAAGTAACAAGATTCAACCAATAGGCTTATTGTTTTCAAATATCGCTCCGCTAAGCGAATCCTCAAGTCCTCAAATCAACATCCATCCATTGACCTGACACTGACAGTAGTGAGTGACAGTTGACTTGACACTGACTTATGAATTGTAGTATTTAATCTGAGTACATTGACATACAAAAGTATGGACTGGAAATACCTACGAAAAAAGGGTGCATACCTACAACTGGTATTGTCGCATAAAATGGCTGCCATTGCTAGTGTTGCGTCTATCAAGGAACATAGGTGTTACTATAACTAGTATCGATACTAAATACGAGTCTTACTAGTTATCACGTTTAGATCATACCTAATATTATGTATACAAATTCCGTTGTAATTGTAACAGAAAAAGATGAGTAGGTTATCTTACTTTCCGTTATCTATAAAAATAAATAAAATTGAAGTGTCTGTTGGTACTGTCAAAATAACAGCTTTTTACTAAATGCTTATAAAAGTGTAAACAGTACTATTAACAAAATGGCATTTTTAAACTATTGCATAGCTTTTATCTTGGGCTTTGAGCGCGGCGACCGAATGAAGAAATTCCGTAACGAAAATAAACCTAAGCATCGTCTAACGTCGTATCAGTTCGGCAGACTTCGGCACGGTGTTTGTGTGCGTTGCTATGCAATAGCTTTACCGCGGCAGTCCCCGAGTGCCACACGTATTTTTATTTTTGTCTGTCTGTCTGTCTGTTTGTTCCGGCTAATCTGAAACGGCTGGACCAATTTTGACGGGACTTTCACTGACAGATATGTTACAAGGAGTAACTTAGGCTACCTTTATTTTAGAAAAATAATTAGGGTTCCGCGCAAAAAAAATGCCATGCATAAATTATTTTTGCGTTTGGTAGCCAGGATGGTTATAGGCTATTTAACATCACGTTACGACCCTTAGGAGCCGAGAAAAACGAACGCTAAGCGAAAACGAAATAATAGCGCGGGCGGGCGATGCAATGCGGCCGGTCGGGGGACGAATGAGTTTTATTAGTGTGGCTGTTATTTTAGTATACTGTGTATCTTACGACTTCTATGCGAAGTCGCGGGGCATAGCTAGTCTGAGAATAAAATCCATGTCATGAAAAAAAAAACATGCTTGCAGAAAATGTGCTTTCGCAAAAGCCAATTATTTTTAAAAGAGCAAACGTGGAGTTTCTTACCGTTTCTTCTCCATAGGAAACAACCAATTGGAACCGTGCACCTAGCTTCTGACGTTTCATAAATGTGTCCATGTAGGTTTATGTGGAATATTTTGATTTTGGTGCTGTGAAGTGTGAACCACAGGCCGGACCTAGCAAGGTCACTCGGACTGAATAAGACGCAGGATTATTTATGTTAACATCGCAGAATATACCGGTATCGTTTCAGCGGAGGAACTAGTTTCGGAAACTATTACGCCAAGTCGGCAACGGTACAACACTATTCCATTATGACATATTATTGTAAACAAACGAACGAATTAACAAATATAATAGAAAGGCCTGTTATACGGAAATGAACCCAAATATCAATACTTTAGCCATAAATTCATGATCACGTTACAATTGCATCATCGAATGTGTATTATTGTATGTATTAATGCATGAAAACCGGCTACTAACCTGTGCAAAGACAATTGAGGTTGATTTTCATTCTTTCTTGCACCGCACTTCACAATACAACACACAGGCATGTTGAATTTCTGTTTTCCAACATTTACGTGCAGTTTTAACAGGTAAAATCCTCGTAATTTTCTCGCAATCCTCAATAATACAAAAAATAAACAACCATTTGACAGCAAAACTACCACGAAACTCATAGCATAAGATGGCTGCTATGGCACTTACCTACAACTGTCACTACGTCACGATAAAATATTGCCATAATGAGCAACAACTTAAATATTGTTGTCTCTTTTATCAAATAAAATTATCTCATTAGAAAGAATGAGACATAATGATATTTCACATTCTGAATCATATTTCACTCATATTTGTATAAGCAAATGTATGTATAGAATAACGCGGCATCTCCATGTTTTATGTACCTCAATGTCTGAGTATGAATGAGTCACGAATTAATATCGCCATAATCAAAAAGGTTTTTTCAGCATACAATTACGTTTCTTTGTGTAATGCTAAGAATCTTAGGATACACGCAGCTCGGGGAAGCGGTGAATGCTTATGCGAATCCCGCACGGCCCGCACCCCCGGCCATAGGTAGAGGTGGAACACCGCGGTGGTTTTAGCCGGTAAGAGTCCGGCATGTCCCCCCCCCACGATGGAGGAAGTCTATGCGGATTTCCACCGCGCAACAAAAAAAAACGGATACACGCAGCGAGCCGCGAATTTGTCGAAGGCTAATCGTTAGTATTCGTTAGCGATTTCAAAATCTTACACACACAGATAGCGATATGTGTTGTTACCGCCCGGCCACGAGTTTTGTCTTAGCGGCAAACGGCGCGGTTTCTTTTGTCTAGCGTTGACACTGCAAGCCGTGCGTTGTGGCATGGTTCATACATTTTGGTATATTTGTTTTTACCGCTCGCCGCCCCTCTCTAAGCTGCCGCTGATAGCGGTGTGTACGTGGCAAGGCCGTTAGCGATATCAAAATCTGTGTGGATGTAAAATTCAAAATTGCAAGCTAGCCGCTGCGTGTTTACGGTAAAGAGAACTATTTTATAGATAGCTTCTTTTTTTACTTAGCCTCTCCGTACCCAAAATATCTACGCGCATTGACGTGGAGTTGCTGGCACTAGACCGTATTACCTATTACCTACTTAGCCTTTGCAGTCACGCTGCTGGAAAAGGCCTCCCCCAAGTCCTTACAGGCATAGAAATAGCCTTAGACCCTGGACCCATTTAAATAGTCTAATACATAGCATGACACATGTGGTCTTGCATATATACTAATTCCATGCTTTTTGCATTTTTATAACTCCTAAAATGTATCAAATTTATTGTTTCTGCCCTTTGGTAGATTAAAAAAAAGTATCAAATTCAATGTCAAATCAAGTACTGTCAGTGTCAACTGTCACTACAAAACAGCCTGCTGGGCCTGCTGCCAGCTACGAAATAAATACCAGTAAAATAATTTAATTTCGTTTAATAAGTTATATTCTTTTTCAATAATGGACGAAGAAAAGAAAAGTGAACGTAAGAGAAAAAGATTTGCCGCTAGATTGAAAAGTTCCAAGGGAATAAAATGCACTGAAATGCCTGGACCGGTATGCCACATGATCGAACTTATATCAGTACCTATCCTTTATTCATTTTGTAGCTGTAAGCACTGATATAAGACTCTTTTCCAGAATATAGTCCTTTGTAACGCTGGACAAGCTACTGGGTTAGAAAAAGCAGCTGTATTTAACCTAGTAAAAGAGCATGGATTAAGTATACCTTTACCAAAGTTTATTGCAGAAAAAGGAGAGTCGCACTCCTTTCTGGTGTTTGACACGGCGGATAATGCTCAATTGTTTTATAATGCGTTCAATGGTAAAGCTAAAGCTGATGAAAATGGAACACCACTATATATGAACTTTGTTGAAAAAGGTAAACAAAACAGGTGTTTATTTCTATTTTGAATACATTATGCATATGATTTTATCAGGCCATGCAAGTTGACATTTGTACACAATATAAGATGTTTGAATTTTTTTTTCCAGTTCCCAACACAGAAATGATATGCCCACATGAGAATCCTAAAGGCCTATTATTATTAAATGATTTTATCAACATAGAAGAAGAGAAACAATTTATTAAACTGTTTGATTGGAATCCAGAATCAAATAATTTAAAAAATCGTCAAGTGAGGCATTTTGGCTATGAGTTTAGATATGGCAGCAATGACGTAGATCTTGATAATCCATTAATAGAGAAGATCCCGGAAGAATGTGATGTATTGTGGAAGAGGTTGCAAGAACAGGGCTTAGATGTTGGTGTTCCAGATCAGATGACAGTGAATAAGTACTGTCCTGGACAAGGTGCTGAAAAATTTATTCTTAATTATTATTTATTATAATTTGAACTTTGCTCAATTTATTTACCTATGCAAATAAATTGAGAATAGTTTTCCTCCATAGAATATGACCACAACTCTCTCATTCTCTCTCTTAGTTGATTTTTTTTTTATGACAATACTGCACATATCTTTGACAAGAAAATCTCAAAAGTAAAGACACTGGCTGGCATATAAATCCAATTAAGCAATTTACCAAGAATGGCCAAATAAGCTTCCCCCATTTTCTTTAAATAATCCATTTGCTATATTCAGGAAACTAATTTATAATCTATATTCCCAGGTATACCATCCCATGTGGACAAGCACAGTCCATTTGGAGACACAATACTGTCCCTCTCATTGGGCTCTGATGTAGTAATGGACTGGAAGCATCACAGCGGAAAATATGTGCCGACCTTAGTTCAGGCAAGATCTCTACTTGTTATGCAAGATGAGGCCAGGTGAATAGTTAGAATTAGTTCCATTGTGCTGGCTTCTCTTTGCTGAAAACAATACTCATATTTTTTAATTGTCCTGGTTCTATTTGTGTCTTCATCATTAGGTATATCATTTAACAGTATTTCACAATCAATTTGCCTACCCTTGTCGGTCGGCTTCCAGTCTTACTAGATGGAACAACTGCCTATCTATCCACAACCCAGTTACAAAAGCTGATAGGTCAAAATAAAAATCAATAGCAATAATAGTACATTTGGAATACTGTTCCCTTACTGGGAACAGTATTCCAAATTTACCTGCTATTTCATCATTATCATCATCATTGGTGCAGTGGTTATGTAATTGACTGCTGCACTGGGTGTCGCGGGCTTGATTCCCGCATGGAACAAATATTTGTATGACCTACAAGTAGTTGTTCCAGGTCTGGCTGTTTGTGTATGTGAGTTTAAATGTTTGTAAACGCACCCACAATACAGGAGTTTGTAGTGTGAGCAATGTTTAAAAAAAAAATTGATAATCATTATTCATTAGATCTACATTCTAATTTTATTTGCTATCCAGTACCTTCATAGCTATAAAATATTGCATGATCAAAACAACAGTCAGTGTTCAAAAAGTTTAATTTTTTATTTCATTTCATTTTATTTAATAACAATTTTCATTGTGTCTGAATGTTTTACAAAGATAACAATTATAAATTACTAGTTAAACAGAATTTAAATAAGTTCAAAAGTTCACAATTTAAAACAATGTCAAACGAGAGATAAAAGGTGTTGTGATTCCTGACCCAACCACGACATGGAACGGAGATTTTACTATGGCACAAAATGGTTATTTTAATTGTGTTTTATTGTGCCACTTATCCCAGGAATTTGTGCCTTGTACTTTTTGAGTAATAAGAGTACGATTGTGGTCGGGCGGGTGATCACGGTTCCTGACCCGACCACAACCAGATATAATAAAATATCAATAGTGGGAAGTTACTGATTATGCCAAAAATATGTGTCAAATTGTGCCTATGGCACACACAGTAGTCACACTCTATGTATAATTTAGTCCGCTCCGGCAAAGGCTTGCTGATTTCTTTGTAAACATGACTTGTATTTGGCGGCAAATTATTCTTACTGGCAAAAAGTTCTTTGTGTCTTAAAAATTAAAGATCTATGATTCGCTATAGAATTTGAATTTGGAAATGCACTTATCATTATGCAACTATTGTTATTTACGTAACGAGGTACCACACTTATTGCTTTTTGTTTTAAAGCTGAAATGTGGGTAGTTGGTATACATTTTTCGTAAGGGCCTTGTTTGATTACTTATATCAGTTATTTAGTAAAAATGAAGCGCGGAAAAAGGTTGTCAGTGTCGTTAGAAGAACAAAAAAAAATTTTTATGACAAAGAACTTTTTGTCCAGTCCCTATGCTCCTGTGCCAGCCTCATCCAGATTTTACCCGAGATGGCAACATGTTGTCTGCCCATCTGGCCGCCGCGCCGGACGACCGACATCTCGTCTTCCAGTCCTTGGACGCCACTCTGTCACAGACTTACTCCGCCTGTCATCAATGCGCCTTGCCAGGTGTCCCGCCCAACTCCATTTGAGTTCCTTAATATGCTTTCCGATATTGATATTAAAACCTTTCGTTTATTTTAATTCTCTCTTACTTCAGATATGACTGGCAACACGGCATACAACCTCGAACATGGGATCCAGTCATTGAAAATCGCACAGAAAACTCGCACAACGTCAAAGTGATTACCGGCGACACTATACAAAGAGACACGCGAATTTCTCTTACATTCCGTTGGACTAGAAGTGGCCCGTGTGAATGTAGGTACAAGACCCTATGTGATAGTGCAGAGAAGGTGTCAGCTGATAACTTGGAAGATGATCTAGCTTCGAACCTAGAAGAATTGCACGTGCATCAGGTTTGTAGTCTTTATACAAGAAATACACTTCTTAGTAGGCAATGTAATAAGACTTCATAAACACATTGATAAAAAAATAGTGCATATTGTGGTACGGCTTGCGAAATTTTTATGCGTTCATAGTCAAGTTTTAGAAAAAGAAATAGAACTTCGTATAAAAACGAAATTGGACGTAACATACGCCTCAGAACTGTAGTGTGGTAGCGCGTTTTTGAACACGTTCTGAGCGGGATTTTTGCCTGCGTACGAAGTATTTTTTTCTTTGGCAATGTTGAGGCTTTTTCATTATAGGAGATGGAATGGAGGCGCGAGATGCGGTGCATGATTCGCTCGCGCTGATTGTGTCAACTAACTTGTATGAATTGTATGGAGGTGTTCAAACTGGCGCGAATAGTTCAATCATTAAAATAATCGACGCGCGCAGTCACGAATTATCTTTTTATTTTTCAGGTTTATGAACAGATAGCAGGACACTTCAGCACGACTCGGCACAAGCCATGGCCGAAGGTGGTGCAGTTCATGCAGGAAGTCACCCCCGGTAGTGTGGTGATGGACCTAGGATGCGGAAACGGGAAGAATATATTGAAGAGGGACGATATTGTGCAGGTCAGTCGCAAACTTTTTTTTTAGTTTCATGTGGTAATAACTAATTTTATCCAGCTTGATTATTTAGCTCAGTTGACAAGAATGGAATTGTAAGGCACTGTCCTGCTGCCGACGAGGAAGCGACAAGCTATCCACTAGTAGGTCCCGTGTCAGTAAAAGAGATACGTATTATGTTAATAGCTATTGATCATTGACTTTTCACACCACTAGCGAGAATTGGGTCAAACAAACAACTCGATTGTAGATGCTAACTCTACTCGCTAATCGTCATCAGTGGGACAGGTTCCTAAGGTAATTTTTAAAATGTTGCTACCAATATTAGAGAAGTTATATAGCTTCTCTCACACTCTCCCTTCCAAGAAGGAATATAGAAGTATGAGGAACAGGGTATAAAGTTCAATCATCCTTCATAGAAAAGTGAGGATTCTCCGACCAGACGGGTGTCGTGTCGGGACGTTATAATTATATATGCTAGTGGAGTGGTAAACTTCGCTTGCGCGATGCAGGATTTTGCGTGCCGTCAGTGTGCGGCGTGCGTAGTTCTCATGCGGCCTTGTTGATGTCGCCACATGTTCATATAATATTGGGCAACATTGGAAACCGTCTAACCGTCTGCTCATATTATCATCATCGTGTTCCTCCTACTTATTCCAATTGATGGATCGTCGCTACGTCTTTTTATTTCGCTGAAATAAATATATATATCATGTTATAGATAGCAGGCGAGCGAAGTTCTGGCTTGTTATCAGAATGCAAGGAGCACATACGTGGTATCACCAGAGCCGATTGCGTGCGGTTAGATCTTTTAAACGCTATGCTGAAAGATGAGACGGCGGATATTGTTATATGTATCGCTGTTATACACCATTTTAGTAGCAAGGTGAGTTATTAGTGGTTTATTTCCTTATTAATTCAATTTTGACTTGTGTTGAGTTGCTGGGCGAATGTCTCCCTTTTCTTCATTCGATAACTTAGAGATCTACCACATTGCTTCAACTCGGTGGGGTATTTTGAATTCAGCCTATCGCAATTAATTAGGAGATAAGGCCAGTCTAATTTGCGAGAGTCTTGTGTTTCTAAGGTTAAGTTCGTATGAGTTAAAGCCAGGTTTAGCTGAAGTCAGAGCAGTGGTGGCGAAGTGCCAACAGCTACGAGTTGTAGGTCGTAGGTTCGAACCCAGACAGGCGTTTTACTTTGTGTAAATTATTTCATCACCACTGCTCTCAAAACATCGTGTCCTAGAACCAAAAATTCGAAGACATGTGACATCTACCAAACCGCACTGGGCCCGCGTGGTAGATTACGGCCTACTCACTCTCACCGAGACGAGGCCTGTGTCCCAGCAGTGGGAACATAATAGGCTGATTATGCTAACTGAAGTCAGTGTGTCCGTTATGGCTGAAGTTTTTTTTTAATTATTTTCACAGACAAGAAGATTACAATCCATATCAACCATACACCGTTTACTGCGCAAAGGTGGGCGCGCTCTCATCACAGTTTGGGCTAAAGACCAAACGAAATCAAATTACCTCTGCAAGAGCAAACAAAACCAGCAAAACGAGACCCAGGCCGAAACCCAAGTGACAGTTGGGGGCGTAAACCTTCCAGTGCATGAAAATAGAACGCAATTCAAACATCAAGACCTTTTAGTGCCATGGAAATTGAGAAAAGTCACAGAAAATAAACTAGCTAATGCACCAGAAAACACCTTACTTAGATACTATCATGTATTCGAAGAGAATGAACTGGACGAACTATGCAAAGAGGCCAATTTCACAATCGAAGACAGTTTCTATGAAGAGGGTAACTGGTGTGTTGTATGTAAGAAAAAATAAATTTACTGAGGTAACACTTTGTATTTTATTTTTTTTAATTTAAAAAAGTCACCGTCTACAAAATTAAAAAATAAAATGACTAATATAAAATCACTATAAAAACAATGGTTTATAACAACTATGTAATGTCCTGCGCATATGTAAAACTGAAGCCAATATATGAATATACAAAAAATGCTAGACGATAATGTTGCTATCAAAATAATTTCAACCGAAAAAATATGATTTTCTCTTTGTTTGAGTGTTGGAATTTGCATAAAATATGCATGTCAGTGTTGACTCTGATTCTGTTGTTCACCGTTTTAATCGAAAATAATACCAATGCGGTTCCTTGCTATTAGGTAGAGCGAGAAAGAGACGGTAACAGTTTACGCTGTCAAACATTACATCTAAACTGAAATTTTATATTTCATAGCTTGACAGCTCGTATTGACTTCAGTCTCTTTCTTGTTTCATTTGCGAGTCTGGTTTAAGTGGTGAACTACAGAATCTAGCCAATTATCTGGAATGTACAAAATCTTTATTGACTAACTATGAACACACACATATTTTTTATCTAGGGAATGTCAAGTCCATATTATTATGACGAAGCACATTAGACTATAGTGCTACAAAGTTCTTATGGCGCGCGTGGTCGTAATTGGAACTAATGCGGCCATCTTGTTTTTTTTTTCAATACGTTTCACAAAACAATCGCACAAATGTTTAGTAACAGCGCCCCCTGTCGGATGTCACTCGAGCACCAAAAATCCTTGTAGCAGTGTAGCGTTACGTAATTACTGTTACTGGCTAAAAGTGAGCAGACCGACTGTTTCTGGCTGACTACAACTATGAAGAAGGTTTGAACAAAATGAGCGTACCTTTCTCTAATATGAAACCCATGGGAGGCCCACGTAACAATACGCATAGTTCGCGTAAAAGACGAATAGAAAATATTTTATAATCAGATATACCATTTTGATTTATTTGCCTTCAGTACCCTCGCAAATATCTAGTATCTAACTTTGGGAGACGCCTAGCTTGTGTTTGAGCTTCGAACATTCCTTTATCACATATGCATATGCGCATGACATCGCATCAGGATTTCATTAAAGCTAATTGCAACAACGGTATAACAGATATAGTTGACAGATCCGCCAATACAGCATCAACGTTCTGAATAGTATTCACTTGGAATATATTCTCCTTTCTAAAGCTAAGTATTGCTAGTGCTAATAATGGTAGGATTTCTAAACAATCGTAGCCTAGTATGGCATCCCAGAGTAGAAGTAATTGATCTGGTGGTAGGTGTCCACTGAATGCGCGCATCAACCATTTGAATACCACTCTAATTCTGAAATGGAAAACGGGAATTAAATTACGAACGAACTACGTACACTTTTTTTTTTTTTTTGTTAGCCTATAGTGTCTTTATTATAAAAAAATAATTGAGTTGTAATACTCACGGATTAATATTGATATTTCTAAAATGTATCCATAGTAAAGGTTCATTTGCTTCTAAAAGTCTCTCGTATAAAAGGCACAATGATACTATACCCTGAAAATGACATCACAATCTACTATTAAAGTCGCTGTTATTAAAGATTACTAGAAATCGAACATTTAACTATAAATAAAAGGCTCATGGCGTATTGTGTCCGCGTGTGATGGCTATAATACCATTTTTGAAGCGAAACTTATTAGGCGGTGATTCGATAATAATTGGACGAGAATTGAGTAAAATTTCAAGGACGCGTCACGTTTAGGCACATTTCGTTACATGAGAGAAGAAAGATATATATAACTCTCTCTTTCTCACACACTAAATCTCTCTTATTCTTTATTTTTAAGAAGTTTTATTTCTATCACATGTACGGTGCTGCCCGCGCGATTTTTATTTTTCTGAAGGCCCTCTCGCATGTCCACTTAGTAGGTTGTCGGCTGCTTAAGAGGACTACATGACCTAAAGCGCGGTCTTTGTCGGATTGTATAGAAAAGAAAGAGAAGCGCGATGCCACAACGCTGGTAATTTATTGCAAAATATGAAGCAATTATCGATTTACGAAAAATCTAGTGTTTGGACAAAAAAACTAAAACACTATAGTTTTAGTATGTTGCTTGTAGAATAATCTGACAAAAAATCATAATGATTGTGTTTATATTAGTATGATTTTTGTTGTAAAAAAAAAGTTTTTAGAGGTATCTTCATGATTTTTTTCTATCGTACCAAATAAGTTGTATTATGTTTTCAACACACTATCATCCTAGCATTTATCCTGAAGAATATCATATATTTTTTTGATTTTTTTTACTGAAGTCGATCATATACTTTTATTGTTTCTAAAACTTGCGTTTTTTGCGTTTAGGTCCTGTAAGCCCCTTAACCGGGCTTATCCTGTGGATATCTTATTTATAGGACTAATCGTACGCAAAATACGCGCATTGACGTGGAGTTGCTGACACCAGCCCGTATTACCTATTATAAAAACTCAGCTGGTGGGGGGGCCCGGGGCGGCATCATAAAACGAGAACCCCCATTCTTTACTTTTTTACCACCCTAAAAATATCATATTTTGCATACGTACTCCAACTCCAAACTGCTTCTTACTAAACATACTCCTAAAAATTTAGGGGCCCCCTAGAACCGGGTGCCATAGGACCCGCAGTCTGCCGTACCTACACAACTCAGACGTAAATAAGGCACGTCAACTTAAAAAAAAAAACTGCTTTGTGGCTAAAGCGGCCTCTCTGTCACTCAAACATGTGACAATCTCGTTCTAAAGCTCGATGTATCATATCAACCGTGGTAAAGGGATATCCCCTATTCTTTGCCTTGATCCACAAAATAAATGCGGTCAACACTTATATTATGACAATTATAGTATGACTACCTAAAGTGCTATAGGGAAAAGCTATCAAGTTCAATAAACTTGTAGGAAGTACCTATATCAGCTTGTTTATTAATCACACTAATATTATAAAGGCGAAAGTTTGTGTGTGTATGTTTGTTACTTCTTCACGCACAAACGGCTGGGCCAATTTTGATAAAATTTGGTATGGAGGTAGCTGAAACCCTGGATGAACACATAGGATACTTTTTATCCCGATATTCCCACGGTATCGACACTTATGCGGGTGAAACCGCGGGGCGCAGCTAGTATTACATGTCCTTGTAAATATTAGCAACGTAATTGTCTTATGATGATAGCCTAAATATCCTTACTGAAATATTGAATAAGGTAAATACCTGTGAATGTGTCGATATGTAGTGCAACCGATGCCAATATCGTACGTAGAATGCGCGAAACGTGTAGTACAACTGAACAGGGTCGTCATATAGATAACAGAATGGAGTAGCTGGAAAAATAATCAATTAGCTTTAATTATTATTAGTCACAACCGTCAACTGCAAATCACGTTTTGATTGAGTTCTAAGTTCCTATTATTGTTATTATTTCTGTAGACAGACAATAATATAGGAACGGAATATCCAAAACAATTGAGGGCTAAGAGAGTGTCTTCGAGTGTCATTGTTTATTTCGAGCATCATTTCAGGATAACTTACCTACCTATCATCTTAACCAGACTGTTTAGAATAATTAGAAATAGATTCAGAACACGAAGCAAGCGTTACTGTGATACAACGTTGAACTAGGTCCTAGTTTTACATCGAGTGACTCAACGTACATACAAAGCTAATCAAAACTATGTTTCGTTCCTTCCCTCTGCTATAAAAAGAAGCCCCATTTCATTACGTATTTGCCTATTCTGTTCCTCGTCTGGGCAAAGGCTGTCCTTCCTCCATATCGAATAGTAACACCTTGTCATCAACACTGTTGACAATCGGGAAGTGGACGAAAGGGACTTTTTTTCAATTATTCCCGAACGGTAATACCTACTCCTGTCGTTCAGTGTTGATAAACGGACCTTTTTTCCCCGATCGTTCTAATGCTTAGTTCAAGTGGTTCAAGAGTCAATGTGTAGAAAAGTAGAGTTCAAGTCAAATTCGAATTTCAAATTCGCTCCATTTCTTCCAAATTTTGCCAGTCTATACGCTTATTTATTTTTCTTTCCTCTAGCTCGCTGGAATCCATTTATTTGTCTGGCCATCTCCTCTAAAGCTCCGCCTAAATTGACCTACACCAGTTTTTGTGGGTTCTAGTTTGTTCACTGCTTTTGTATTTGACAATGAGGATATCAAAAACTTACCATACATGGAGAAACCATGAAAGGGAATAATTCCGCTTGGCGGAAATACAGTGACGCTATCCGTTGAAGTCTGCTTGCCTTTTATTGTGACTGTGGGTGGGTTTCCGATGATGCCTTTTAGGTGTTGCATTACTTCAACATCGCGGGAAAAACATAACATCACCTGTAAATGTGTATTCACTGTATTATTTTGAAGTATTTCATCGCAATGAGCTTCGTTTTCATCAACATTTGTCCATAAACTTATGTTACTATGACTGCAGATTTTATATCATTGGATTAATAGGGTGTAAATTCCTTTACCTGATACAATAAATCTTCAAATACGAAATACTGGTCATCGTTAGATGCGGTTAATTGTACATCTTTGAATATAAGTTTGTCTATCATTAAATCTACGTCCAGAACACTTTTCTTGAGCTGAGCGAAATATGCAGTTTGCTGAAAATAAAATGCAATAATGTTAATCCTAAACATTTAAAAATAAATCCTACGCATACTTGGAATTCTGAGGTTTCTGCTTGCCCTAAGTGTAAACAGTTGATTGAAGTTCAATCTCATTTTATTTAGTAACTTATGTAGTTATCTACCTGACTCTTTACATCGGAGCCTAAAACTTGCGACCACAACTTTGCGCGGAGGCACTGCGGGCTTCCCTTCTTCAGGTACTCCTGTACAACGGGCGCATAGCCCAAGACAGCCACTCGCTCCCCCAAGCTGATACGCTCAGTTTCGAGGCTTGCAAACCCCGGCACAGAGCTTGGCATGTTCGGATTCACCCCGAGAAGAGGTTCACCGTTTGACCATTCTGGAAAGACTTTGCGCTGGAAAGAAGGGTTTTTAAGTAAAATATGCTCATGATTGTACTTATACAAATGCGTCTAGGACTTAGGATCTGTCAATAACGACTTTAACTTTCGTTGATCTAGCATAGGCCCTAGAATAGGGCCCTGCTGAACACTAGTGGGCGGCCCACAGAACAGATAAATCTGTTCTGTGGGGCGGCCCGATCAGCATATTATCTTAAAGCCCCAATTAGCATGGCGCGCCATGCTAATTGGGGCTTTAGGTTAGCGGTAAAAATTATAATTACGCTACTATAATACTTACTAACTGGTCGAGTGTCTTCACTTGAATTGGTAAATGAGCAAACTCCCATTTTGGTTCATCTCTGCAAAAAGTAATTAATATAAATTAAGCTGTATTTAAATAATGCTCTTTTTATATCATTTAAAAGCACTTACTCTCTCGTGTAAGGAACATAGCCAGATAAAGTTATCAATACTTCTAAAAAGTCTTTTGGCGCATATACTGGTCTGTATTTCGTAAGGTCTGAAAAAAAACATTATTTAATGGAAGCAAGGTATAACGTTTTGAATAAGCCACATAATTTGTTAAACCTGCTACTATTTTTTTTTGTAAAATTACCTAAAGTATAAGTACTAAGTTCATTCCATTTTTCTAATAATTCTTCTTGTTCACTTTGAGGTCTAATTTTCGCTAGCGATGTTTCAAGGTCTGTGCACATTGAATTCAACGATTTGTGTATTCGCTTCTCCCACTGAGCACTAGCTTTGAGTAATGATGTTAATGGGTCTAATTTCTGTAAAATAATAGTTCATTGCATCAGGATCCTCAAGCCCAAAGCATCTATAGGTATACCAACATCAAACCCGACCACTAATGAATTTAAGGCGAAGGTTTTTATTAAGGGCCTAAAAAAGGCTGCTTACATTTTGTTTACTCTGTGTTCTAACCCAATGATAAACTGTGTTCCTAAGTTTAGTGTCTAAACCCTTTTCTTTCATAGCTTGCTGCAATGTTTGTTTAAAATCTTCCTTCTTTACATTTGGGGACGATACTAATTTCTGGAAAAACAAAGGAAAATAAAGTGAAGTGCCCGTAAAAGTTGCGTGATAAGCAGGGATTATTGTTATATCGTGTGTCTGTAATCGTGATGAATGCCCGTGAATCTTACACGTAGGGTCTTAGGGAGGTACTTCCGATTCGTGCCCCTTAAGTGGATTACTTTATGAATTTACTTAAGTACCTATTGATTACCAAACAATAGGCAAATCATATTTATGTCGTATGCTATTGTATGTAATATAATTTATATATGCCTTCATACGTCAAGAAGCTTTGATTCGTTAGGAGACGCTCCGATACATACATATTTTTGGATAATTTGGTAAGTATGGGAAGACCTCAACCTCAACATGGGTAATATTTATTTCTGATATGAAGAAAAAGTATAACTACAGCAGCTCTTGACAAATACATACCTGTACATCACTATAAAATGATTTGTAAATGGAGAGATTTTTTATTTCTTCGGCTAGTTTTAATGCTGTGTTATGTATGGCTTCTTCTTGTATACCTTCCATAGTAACTATTCATGAATTAGGTATATCTAATTTAATTTTGTTTAAATAAAATAACAGAGGTAACTGTGTTTACTTTTTTTTATAAAATTCATAGTTCATGTGAAAATGAAGACACTGTTGCCTTGGAAACTGACAAATAAATCATTGAAATAAGTGAGTAGGTAAGTATGCTAAAGAAGTATTTATTTTATAATCATTAGTGTGTTTATTTTATTCGCTTAATAAAATATCCCGGTTTTAAGTCTTAAAACCGGGGTTGAAAGTCGGTATTTTTTTACCTGAAAATGGCACAAAGTACAACTAGTGCCACACCAAAAAAAAAAAAAAAAAGTCGGTATTTTTGGGTTGGTCTTATTTTTCAAGTGTTAGGTACGTTCGAAAATGGTTTTAATATGGTGAATGCACGTTACGTCGGAGTATCACGTATAGTCGTATACCAATTCATTTTCATTCGCTAGAGAAACCGGTAAAAAGTAAATTGAAACCATTTTGTTAGCCAATCAGCTTTTATTTCTTTTTTACAAAAATCTTATGACTTTTTTATTAGTTTCAGAACGAACAGGTAAATGTCTTTTTTTGTCAGATGACTTGTCTGTCACTCTTGTCATCAGCTGATTGAGTGAAATAAATAGTGATTATTGTTTGACAACAAAGAATATATTTTCGTAAAAATGGGAAAAGTATTTCTTGACCATATTGGTGGTACACGTTTATTCTCTTGTGCATCTTGTGATGTGAATCTGACAAATCGTTCGGAGTTGATTAGCACACGGTTTACTGGAGCCACGGGTACCTTTTCCATTCTTTACTTTTACCTTCGCTTGATCAACTGATTATTTACTTACGCAATTAAATTTCGTACAATCATTGTGATTATCACATCATGATTCAGCATCTGATGTATTCGTGTAATGGGTTACTTTTTATTAATAAACTATTTACAAAGCACTAATATAGGTAATGTACAGCTATTTTGGAGGGGAGAGAACTGTCCCACAGTCCCACATAGTCGTGACATCTGTTTGCAAAGGTTAAAAATAATTGTCCAGATTAGTGACGTCACTCACGTAGTCCCGTCTCTTCTATTACTACCTACTAGAAATACCTACTATCACTTTTCATGTTACTTACTATACTTACATAGAAGAAATAGGAAATTAATAGAAAATTTTCATTTCTGCAGGCCGAGCATTTCTGTTCCACAAGGTTGTGAACCTATTGTACTCTGAGGTGCAGGACCGCGTGATGCTAACAGGCCGCCATATGGTGCGCGACGTTTCCTGCAAGAACTGCGGCACGAAACTAGGCTGGGTCTATGAATTTGCTACAGAGGAGAATCAAAGGTGTGCAGAGCGAACTGCGCCTTATCAAATATTTGAACGCAGTATCATCAGTATGATATCAGCTGACATATTTATGTACACAGCTGGACATAGGCTTTCCCCAAGCATTGCCGCTTTAGTCTTGCGGACCTTTGAAATACATATTGATAAAATTAAGTATACCTTCCATGTTGTCCACCGGGGTAATGGTGTAACACACTAACAATTGCAATGTCTTTAATTTTGACAATTCCATAACATTCATTGCATTATTTACATTGTAGAGCAGATGAATTTTTCAAATATATGAAGCAATGGATTAGGAATTTTAAGCTTTGGGAAAGTGTAGAACGCATTTAGGGTGCTGGCTTAAGTTTTAGCACTAACATTTACCTTTTTATGTACAGCTACAAGCAATAGTAGACTGAAGGAGGATCAATTTATGATGTTATTTTGTTTTCCAGATACAAGGAGGGCCGTGTAATCCTGGAGAGAGCTCTTGTGACAGAAAGTGATGGCATTGAAGAAATTCAAGTCACTAATGATGACTAGCTGACCTGAAATATTATGACCAGCAGTTAGAATGCTAAATCTAACAGTTTATTGTGTAGAAAAACTTTGATTTTATTTAATGTATACTAAGAAAAAAAAAGGAAATATATCATAATTACTACTTACTTTTCTTGTTTTTAATTAATAAGGTAAGTAAATAAAACTTGATGAAGTATTTTGTCTGTTTTTTATTCAAGCTAGTCAAAAAGTTTTTGGAACCTATGTAGATGTACCTACATCAGAGCCCAGTGACCTACAAAATCAATACTGACTTTATTTAGGCTAGCCAATTACGCAATTGGAATACTACAAACATTTCTCCCAATATTTTTACGGCCATAAAAAGAGTATTTACAGTCAACAAAAGAGATAAGTTTGCAGGATCGTCGGATATAGTTGCAGTTTAGTAAGAAACCGATGGATGTTCTCGATTAAAATTTTATTTTATTAATAGAAAACAAACAGCTCTTTTATCGAATTAAATTTCACCGACGATCCTGCATACTTATCTCTTTTGTTGACTGTACTTACATTGGTATAAGCCGATGCATTGAAGAAAGGAATCTTAAATGGCGGCTTGTACTTGCGTTGACAGATAGTACAGTTAGCATGTAAAATTTCAAGCCAAAGTTTTTTTTTTCAAAGGAGGCATAATAACTGTCTCCGCACAGTACACACGACCAAACAATGAAACAACAATAAAACAAAACTGAACAACAATAACAAACAGGTAACAACGGAATATATAACAAGGAATTCGTAAAAAGGATCACTGAGCGCGTCAAGACAGCGTGGAAGCAAATCAAGACTAATTTTTTTTGCTTACGGTACGCGCGAGAGTGAGTATAGACGGCACTAGTGTGCGAGCGAGAGAACATGATAAGCGCCGCCATTTAAGATTCCTTTCTTTAATGAACCGGGTTATACAAGGTAAATTTACCATCAATCAACATGTACTTACCTACATCCTACTACTTATTCGTAGCCTACATCATTTGTTTAGGTTTAGGAAATTCATTGCAGGAAACAAACTGTCCTTAATTGCAAAAATCATACACTCGTCGGCCTAATTTGTTAACCGGCCAAGTCCATTTTTAAGCAAAATTTACTTTTTAAGTATACCAGACAAAAGATTCAGAATTTATGTATGCGTCGCAGATGGATTGTCAAATCCGCTGTTTTACAAAACCGCTAGTGGTTTTACTTTAGCGGTTTTGTAAAACAGCGTGAAATAAAACGTCAGACTGTAGATTTTAGTTCTAAATTTTGTGTTCTAAAACGAGTAAAAATTACATTAACTCAAGTGAAAACGGACATTAAAGACGCTCATTGAGACTGCATCGCCTGCTATCCACGTTTAGATAAACGTCGGTAGTAGACGAGAGCCAAAAGTCTGTGCTTTCGGTTGCGATAGCCGAGGGGGCAAGCAGAGCTTGTGTACCTATTTAGTGTACCCACAGAAATGTGGGTAGTTAGGGTTCTTCAGATAGGTGTGTGGAAAACAATGGTTCAAAAGAAGGGCCAATGCGCTAGTAATATATAAGTCAATGGCCAATACCCTGTATTGATCCTACTGACTAGTGATTTGTGTTAGCAAAGATAATAAAAACGATCACACAGTCGGTATCACATTTTATTGATAATATACAATAAAACACAACATATATTATATTTTATCGGACGATAAAACTTTTTTCCTCTACCTTCATGCGATTACTTTAGCTCAGTTTTACAAATTGGAATAATAGTTTAAATAAAATGCCAACAACATATAATAGCTCTGAATAATTCAAGCAGTGATAATTTGCTAATTACACATAATATACTTATTAAGCCTTTATTAGGGTGTGAATAAAATTTTTATAGTTCGTGTACTAAGTACACTAAAACATCGATAAAGACGTAATTAATTTTTAATTATTCACATCTCATTTGTATCGTTTATTTTTACAATTAAACATATTTTGTAATAGTATTGTGCGGCAGTTCATTATAAAATACTTACTCCCGGCTTACTTTAGAAAGTTTTAGAATTATATACGCGGCATTGAGATATAATTTCTATGTTAGAAGAACTATGCATTAGCACAGATTACTAAATAGTTACTACGGCATTAGCTTGTACTTAAGGAAAATATTAACAACCGCACTCAGAGTCGTCACTTATAAATTATCATTGGGTGATCACATAAAGAAGTGGGTTTTCGGTCCCGACTCCCGGTACAGGTCTCTGCAGGTTGATCTTCGGAAGGAAATGGTTACATGTTTTTCCTGTTTCTTGTATGTGTGAGCGCATAATTTAATGTGGAGCTATTTTACCCGCACCGATCGGTACCGACCGCACAGACTCGCCTGCACCAGAAATCTGTTTCTTTATGTAAGCACCCATTAAACACAATCCTAACTATATAATTATAATATTATGCGAAAGAAAGTTTGTTTGTTACCTTTTCACGCCTAAACCACTGAACCGATCATCCCGAGGAAAACAACGATAACGTTATTATGATAATAGATGGCGCCACGTGTACTGTTGTTTTCCTCGGGAACAGCACTTTTTTCGGGATGAAAGGTATCCTATGACCTTGTTACTGTACACCTGACAACGTATATGCAAAATTTCAAGACGATCGGTTCAGTGGTTTAGGCATGAAAAGGTATCAAACAAACTTACTTTCGCATTTATAATATTATAGTTAGGATAGGATTTCACGCGGACGAAGTCGCGGGCAGCAGTTAGTAATTTATATTTTTAGAATAGAATACCTAATTATTTATTTGCATAGAAAGTAGGTACAAAAAAATGCAGATATTTTTATAAAATGGATCCTTATACAATCTACCTTAAATTAGGCATGCAAACATTTAGCACAAGTGCTTACTAGTCTAAATACTGTCAAGTGTCCAATATGTTTGTGGGTTTGAGGGTCAGGTTTCTTCAATGAACTTTTCCTTTATTTAGAAGGGTTTTAGACGTTTATTAATTACTTTCGAGTTGCAGAATAGAATATAGAAGAATAAAATAAAATTGTGATGGCGAACCGACTACCATCCTTTCTTGATTTGTGTCGAGTTGCAAATATTCACGCATAAAATCGAAATATAATTTTTTATAACTAAGTATTATGTGCACCGACCTAACTTGCGTTCGAGCGCGAGGAACCGACTCTCGGCTTGTAGCCTTGTAGGTATGAATCGCCTAGTTGGATCAGCTGATTCGCGTAGTGGAATACGCACAGAGAAACGACCATAATTATCACGTGTAGTTGTTTTTATATATAATTTTTCACAACCATGTTCTTTAGACATATTATCTGTTTTTGAACTTATCTCCTCTAATTCCCAAAATTTTGTTAATTGAATATCTAAGTAACTTGTCGTACGTGTTCGTAAAATTGCAATGGGCTCGATTAAAGGATGAACGCTTCGTATCATGTATGACACCAGATAATACCCAGCCTAATTTAGTATTTTGTAGGTATGGGCCGTTTGTAAGTCTGTTTTAAGTGACGTCTTACATGTCAAAAAAAAGTATGTTCTCAATCTGTTATATTTTTCACTGACAGCGGTCCAATCACTTGTGAATTAGTTAATAATTGATTATTAATATGTGACACCTCTGAGGGTGGCAGTATGTTCGCCTGCAGGACTACTATTCCATGTTATCACTCCTTCACACACCATTTTCTTTGCTTCGTAAAGCTAGCTAAGCTACTCGTAGACAATACATGGTTCCGTATACCTTACGTGGCTGTGCTTCAACCACAGAATACTTAAGAGTACTACGTACAGAAGGGACACTCCCTTCCCCGCGCTAATATCAGATACCGCACGTCACCCCGCAGTCCCCGCACTTCGAGGTATTCGTCGCCGACTCTTTAGCAAGGGTGCTTGCGTTCGCGTCATCGTAAGAACCGCAGCACTGTACTGCTGACACGTGTACGAACACACAATTTTTCGATTTAAAAGTTTTATTTGAATTTTAAACACGATGGTTGGATATCGTGATGCTTTTCCGAATTTGTATTTACATAAACTGTTTGTAAGATTTCGCACTTTTAATACCATGCGATTTAATAACCGATTATTTGGAGATGTTATTTCAACGAAAATATTTTAGTGTTTTTATTTCATTAGGGCCAAAGCACACACGCTAGATACTTTTAGCATCGGCGATCGGCGATTTAGCCGCTTTTTAGAAGCTAAATGCAGCGACCAAGCATTCCACACAGCACACTTAAAAACGCCAAACGCGGTGATTCAGTCGCTTTTCGGAAACTCGACACAGCGGCTGAACGCTACACTCCGCACACATTCGGATGCCTGTCGCAGCGATTTGGCATTTGCGCCAGCATTGGAGCAGTCGCTAAATCGCGCGATTCCGATACCGCGTCCCGAAATCGCGATGCTGCATCGGAGCAGTCGCTAAACGCGAGATTCCACTACCGCGTCCGAACGCAGTCGCCAAAACGCGATGCAGCATCGATACAGCCGCAAAATCGCCGATCGCCGATGCAAATAGTAGCATGTGTGCTTTGGCCCTTACGAACCTGACTATACATATAAATAAACAATTGAACTACAAGGTCACTTCATAATAATGCACACGTTCGGGCAGCGCAGTCGTTCGGTTCGCCCGAGTCCGCTCGATTTTTTAACCATTTTTTACGCTACGCACACGCACGACAGCCAACCCTACTAGAGTTCACGCACATATTTGCACGTGTACAAACGTCGTTTGGTTATGTAGTAGTAATAGGTAATTATTTTGCTAGCGTTGTATGGAGTGTCCGACGTGTGCTTCAAACACAGCGGTGCGATGATGTAAGTTTCAGTTAATTTTTTGAAAAAATAAATATTGAAATGGTTACATACATGATGAACAAATTTCCAGTTCATGCCTATTAGGTATATACTTAAGTATTATGTAGGTATAGTTATTTCATTTATTTTTTTTAAATTGGTAAAATGTCTATTTATTTAGTAAAAGTATGCATGTAGTGACGACACGAATTTGTGTCCGTACAAGCCCATCCAAGCGTTTTAGAAATTAATTTTCAGGACTATTACTGTTAGGTAACTTAAAATTATCTACGTGGAATATCACCAGATTTTATTCATATAGACACTAACTTAACAATATTACCACAGAAAATAAATTAGTAGTACCAACGTATGCCGTGCAAGGCACAAAAACCAAAATTATATACAAATACATTATTATTATTATTGAAATATGTGCGTTAACATTAAGTATAATCGTTGTATAAATAAAGTGTCTTATAGCGTAAGTTTTATACTTAGAATACACACACTAATCCCTACATTAATTATTACACCGAATACTATTTATAGAAATAAAATAAAATTATCACTGCCTGAAATTTGCCTACATATACATACGTACTACGTAAACTACGCGTACAAACAAAAAAAAAACATAATATAACGCACCATTTTCTTACCATCAAATACTTCACATAAAAAGCACCTCCGATTACAAGTTTTGACAAGAATATAAGGGTATGCGCTAAGATAGCCCGCGAAATTCAAATTTACTTACGTTTTTGCAATTTGCAGGTCATTGTCAGGTTGTGTGTTGATTATAATATGATACGCGACCGTAACAAATATGGCTTTACAGAATTATAATCATTAGAATCAGCTATGCAACTCCTTATGTTAGAATTGGTGTCAAATGTCAGGATTTCATGAAATAGTCATTCAATAATTATGAAATTACAGAGACGCATTGATGATTTTTATGATTATAATTCTATAAATAAATAAGGTTTACGGCAGCGAATCATATTTAGAATAGATCGACATACAACCTGATACAGACCTGCAAATTGCAAAAAAAAAACGTAAAGTGTGAATTTCGCTGGGTACAAGAAGCTTATAGATAAAAGTGAAGGCAACACTGAATACCTAAGTGAAGACGACTGTGGTCGGACACTCTCTTTCTAAATACACGCATAAGAACGAGACAGTGATATCTGTTTTCTTTGTCATATTTATGTCTTTAGAAAGAGAGCGTCCGACCAAAGTCGTTTTCACTTAGGTATTTAGTGTTGTCTCCATTTTTACCTATAAGCTTCTTGGCTGGGAACCCTGACGCTTTCGCCATAAGTTGTTTAAAAATACAATCATTTTACATTACTTGCTCATGCATAGTAGAGACTGTTTGATATAAATTCTGTTACATTTATTTCTTCGTTTTTGTTCGAATATGTGGCAGATTAATCTTAATTTAACATGTCGGCTGCGTAAATAAATTATTAAAAGTACCTATAGTAAACGAGAAAAACAGTTAACACAGTTAAAAATGGCGTAGTGAAAGGCTTTTACCCCACAATAGGTTGAAAAAACTTGTAGATGATGATATTAAGTTTAAATAAATCTTCCACACATAAAAAATATAAAAGCATTTAATTTATACAAACAGTCACTACTACCAACACAATATTCTTGCAGTTATCATTTTGTAGAAAAACAAACACATATTTGAATATCGACTGCAGAAATATTTTGTATTATAAAACACTAACTAGTCTGTTTTGTCAGAATTATAAAAAGATTGCACAGATTTTGAGGGGAGCGTTGAAACACACCTAGGTACATTTTTTTTTCAATTCGTAGGTCGATTTGACATCTAACTACTTAATTATTTTGAAAATATCTATCTTATTACAACGTCTGTATAACTGCTAAAAGTACCTAACTCTAATAGCTCTAGTATGCAATGGTTAATGTAGTCGTAATTAGCTTTACCTCATAATAATTATAACTTCTATTTATATTATATATTTATTGCATGGAAATCGATCAATGTTTTAGAATTAATGTTTTACTACAAATAGCATTAATCTATTGTATACTAGAGCTGTATTATAGTGCATGCAACCTGTGTCAGTATGCTTTGTTTCACCTATTCCCGCCGTTTTTTTTCATCAGAGGATTATCTATGGGTTGCCACAACCCAAAAGCATAAAATGTTAAAAATAATGACAATGTTGCAACCCACAAATAATATTAGTTAAATAGTCGATTATTGTGTATGCTAACAGTATGAAGGTTTAATATTTAGCTGCGAAACATTTTATTTAACTTTATTGTGATTACGCGACGCTTACCATTTTATATTATTGCCAGTAAGAAAGAGCCCCGATAGGCCTTTGAACATATCGTGCTCTAATACTAAAAACTTACTTATTGAGGAAATAAGGCACCAAAAGGTTTCATTTTTAATACATATGTTTCTATTAGGTACTACGAAAAATAAACAGCAGGCTGTACATAAGTGTGCTGCGTTCATTATGTAAAGCGCATCATTTTATTTTATAAATGGTAAGCGCTACGTAAACCTGACATTTAATTCCCATAGACGTGGATTGTCGAAATATAAAAAAAATAACATTCTTTTCAAATCAAACTCCAATTCGAGATCACGTTGAAGCCAATCTCCTGACTTACGTGTAGTGCAATATTAAAGCAATAGTGTGATAAATTATTCAGGTCGCCGTTTATACAACTAACATAAAATATAGTTTTTAATTAACAACAATATTATTTATTATTATTTTCCTCATAAGCTTCACACAAAGCATGCTGCGATAGGACAAGGTAATAAAATCCTTTTAAGTACCTTAACTAACCACGAATTTTAGTGTTATAGTCGACCACATAATTACTTTACCACCCGTTATATGTATGTTGTTTTCGTGGGTGTAATTAATTAATACACTTGTTATTACTTGATGAACAAACGCTTAATAATGAACCACAAAATACAACAAAAATGGCATTTTACCATCGAAGACTGTCCGGCAGACAGTGTTTCCCTCTCACTACATATAATATTCAACTCCACCCTCAGGTTGAATGCCATTTACACGTCATACAAACAAAAGAAGGCCAATAATTCTCGTTTTAAAAAAACGTTCGTAGTCGGGTCGCATACTAATCTCAGCGACAATCAATGTCAAAAATTTGTCCAAAAATGTAGGTAAATAGGTAAATTAGATGTAAGTACCTATTTTTCACAGATGATTGTGACCGTGATTAGATTGCGAACGTTCTTAAAAATACAGATATTGCCCCTAAGGTCTATTTTGTCTATGTGACAGTTAGATAGTTTAAACCTTTACGGTGAATTATTGTCAAAACCGGTAAAGCAATTATGAGGTCGACTATACCTACCTATCTAGCAGGTGTATCTTCCTGTAATGAGGTCCTCTAATTATAAAGAGGTGATTGCCGTACCATTTCGCGGGTATTTGTTTGTTTGTTTCACGCTACCAATTTGTCGCCATCTAATGACGTCATCTGAACAACTAACGTGGTACCCTAAGGAAGGGGTTTAGATCACATTAAAATACAATCAGGCCGACAACGACAACTAAAATAAACTCTTCAACTAAATATACAAAATATTATATACAATTCGTATTACATGTTTTATTGTGCGTAAAATTAGATTTTACCTTACTCTTTAACGACGGTTTATTTTTTTTAATTCCTACTATCTCATCTGCATTGATATTATAATTCCTTAATTTCATTCGTTTTAGTAAATAATAAAATTGCATCGTGTCCACTCGGGGTGTTATTACACAAAAGAGATCGACGTTGCATCGATGCCATTGACCAATATCGAATCGATGAGAATGAATATTGATCTTCTCCTAATAGCTCAGAACGAGTGTATGCTTGAAAAATAATGAAATGCTATCAATCGAATAATTTATCCACCAAGGCTTAATTATTTGATCGGACCGTCAACTTGTGGCCGATCAACGATTGATCGATCGATGTGTTATTTTTACAAGTGTGGCTTCTTGCAAGATGCACGACTTAAATCGATCGGTCGATGCTCGATGGCGAATAGCACGAATCGATGTGAAATGTATCGGCGTTGAAAAAAGCGATTGATCGGCGCCGACCGCGCATTACCACGTACCACCCCAATATAATTGTTATGTTAATAATAATATTTTTTCCACTTTAAACTTCTAAATGCATAATATAATAATTTATTCGTTGAAATTAATTGATATGGTATATAATTTAAATAGGTACACGGTATTGTTGATGATTAAAACTCTAAACTAAAATAAAAATAGATCTTTGTGTGACTCTCCAAGATCATTCAAATTTTGAGAGAATGCTTTTAAAAATCCAAACTTTATGCAAGTATTTTAGAAAGTTATGGATTTAAGTATCGCGCTTCCAAAAGTGCATTTATTACAAGACATGTAGGCCATACCACAATCGCTACTTGGAACGAAAACTCTTTTACTACTATTATCCAAAAATAGTAGTCGCCTTACATGATGTTAAAAAAATCAATATCTATTAAGACAAATGGATTAGGGAAAATTAATCTGAGACCCTCTACAATTTTCCACGAGATAAAGCTTTTGATAAAAAATTCTTTGCACTTTTAGCGCGATTCATAAAAAAGGAACGGAATGCGACCACGCCCGAGGAGAGTCCTGGCTTGATTCAGGGCCAAGACCGATCCTTTGCTTCTCTGTTTCAATAAACTCCAATACGGCCATATAAATAAACTTGTACTGTGCCTCGTTTTGCACCATACCAGATCGCTGGTCACGCACCATTTGGACTGTACGGTGGATGTCGATTTCACAGTCAAATCCCTCTTTTCTTATTTGATCTAGGATCATATCGATGACTATAAACGTGCCGGTCCTACCGATGCCTGCCGAACAATGAACGCACACTACCGCCTGTGCGGGAGGATCTGGCCCGGTCATAATCTGTTGAAGTCTATAATTTACATCTAACAATATATTCAGAACCCTGCCCGGCTCCGAAGGGACCCCGTGATCCGGCCACGCAGTGAAATGAAAATGATAAATAGTTCTTTTGACGCTGCATTCTTCCTTTTTCGTAACTACAAAGCGTCTCAACGTGTAATCCGGGGTAGATGATTCTGACTCGTTGTGAATCGTAAACTTTTTGAAAACCTCAGTTTTATTTAATTCTGGCCAATACCGTTCGCACTTAACTTTACCACGCTCAATCTCCTTCGTAGTCATTATAATTATGCGAACGTCCTCCTGCCAAATCATCGACCAAAATGGATAGACAGTAGTCGATAAACAGCCTTGAGTAGCGATGTATAACTTATTATAGACGTGATCGACAATGCCATTTTCAGTTTCTTCCGTCGATTTTGGTATTGTGGTATTAACATAATTCGGATTGGTCCTGAGGACACAAGGCTCGAAAGATGGGATTAATTTCGTGCCATTACCTTGAACTTTGACGCTAGCTAATTTTTCTTCGCAAACGATGACACTAGTATGAACAGGTGACAACTTTTCTTTATTTTTTGAGGGTGTACTATCTCGACTCAAGGTGCCGGTGGAGCCGTTTTCGTAACTTCCATTACCGGAGTCTTGTTCAGAGCCGGGCTCGATCATTTCACATCGGATATAGTTAGCGTTTATGTAGTCGGCCCCGGCTGGTGCGTCCGGAGGAATGTCCTTCAGCACCACACGAGTACGATCGAAAGGTATAATATTTTTGTATCTATTTTTTCGTATGTTTTCTGGTTTCGATCCCTCCATTCTGTCGAAAAGTTGCAGATTCTCCATCATTTGCAACGTTTCAAATTCCTCCCAAAATCCTTGCTTGTAAGCCATACTTTCTATCGGACCTTCATTTTCTTTTTGAAGTTGTTTTACTCTTGTATGGAAATGTCGCACTTGGATACGCGTGGCGTTAAATGGCTGGATCAGTCGCAACACTTCACCTGTGGTTTCTACCATGGGGAAGTTTCTATAATGTTCTATTAGACTGACGAGATCATTAAATTGTTGGCCGCCGCCTACGTCGTACTTGTTATCTTGTCGTCGTATGATGACGTGTGTGACTCGGTCTCGCGTTCTCACCGAGAGAACGAAGTCGCCCGGTTGCCGCTGAGATTCCCGAACTAAAAACGAGCCATTTTTACCGTTTTCCAACATCACCCGCTCTGCTTCTTTCGCGGTGAGTTGTCCGTGGTACCAGCGTTCAGTAGTAGGGTCGGCGCAGTTGAGTGGCGTCTTTAACCTGATGATGTTGCCGTTCTTCTCACGCAGTTGACACTGGTTGTCCATGTAGTATTGAACCAGTTCAGAAAGTGTAGCAAACTTCTCGCCTCCATAAAGGTCCAGGAACTCGCCATTATTTTGTATCTTAATATGCGTCACTTCGTTGCCTCGGCGTACTGACAGAGTGAAATCACCCTTATTGCTCATGCTGGGCCTTGCTAAGAAGTAACCATCGTGCCCACACTCCATGAGAATCCTTTCTGCTTCCACCCCCGATAGTGTTGGGTGGAACCATCTTCGTGTAATCATCTTAATTCTATTAAAAGCACCACTTCGATACTTACAATACTCTAAATTAGTGTGTGTTTGTCTTGATTCCTAGTTTTTCTCCATACATCCTCATTTCTCATCTGAAAGTGAAAATAAATAGAGTTGTAAGTATTAATAGTGCACAATACTCAAACAAGATAATTTCATTGCAGCTTGTGAATAGCCTTTTTAATGAGTCAATTTTAAATAAATATTACAAGATAAAATTTAAAATCAATGTTAATACAAAATAGGGCAAATGATTGTTAATAGATAACATGTTTTGTACCTAATAATAAAGAGACAAGAGTCTATTTATGGAAAAAAAGCGTTATACCTATGTAGCTACAAAATAAGAATTTTCATGTTTGTAAGAATATCCCATTCTGAACTGTAACAAGAGTCTTACTGCGGCACTCCCAGATGACACTATTAATATTAACTATTCAGTAACTTTAACATAGAATGTGGCTGATTGAGAACATTTCAATTTTGTTGACATTTGCTTTGATATTGCTGGTTAATTCAAGTTAATGGTTAATATTTTTCTAAAGTGATGTCTCGGAGTGCAAGATTATGAATTCTTTAAAAAATCCTGTTTTGTGGGTTCTCTTCATTGTATCTATATTGATACCCACACGATGGGGCTTCAAATGTAGCCTCATTTAATTAATTACTCGTCTAATGTGGCAACCTGTTGCTTGCGAAGTTGGTACTGAAGGGTGAGTATGCTCCCTAACAATGTGCTACGTAGTAGCTACACTCCTTTATGAGTATTGTTTTATGCTAAGTAATCAGTTTGTGCATCGTTTTATACATAAATGTGTTTTTATTATTTATTCAACGAACCATATTAAATCACCATGTTAATCAACCATATTAATATTATAACAGTATGAATTAAAAAAAGCTAGTTAAAAGCTAGTTTATTTAATAGCCAGTTGAATTTATTGTTTATTAATTCTAGTTACAATACCACAAATGTAAATAAATTATAAACACCACATTTTATTTTTTTTATAATAATTTAAATATTCATATATTCATTGGCAATCCATAATGTTGTAGAGGTCTTACAATCGTGTAGGGCACAGCAAAAAGTATAAAATTAATTCTTAAAATAAAAATAAATCTAGGACACAAATTAACAAATACCAAGATTTGTTTTTTTATTAATTTACCTTTTATTAACTTTACAGGAAATATAATTTAGAAATACATACAATATCTGGTCATTCATTATATGTGAACTTTGTGTATGGCTTTGTTGAGTGTTGTCTCCGTGATTCAAACCGTGGCTGTGTTTTCCTAAAAGTCAACATACTATTAAGGGCGGTGGCCCTTACTGAATTATAATTAATAATATTTAATTCTATGATTGTAGAAGGAAAAAGCAGTGTTAAGGATTTTATTAAGTTTAAACCCTTTTTTACAGCACATGTAGGTATAATATAATGAATGTTTCATTCCTATTTACTATACTAGCTGATCTGAATGTGCGAACTTTGTGCTGCCTCAGAATCAATAAACACAAAATGTATGAGAAAATTAATTTTCTTATTTTTTTGTGATTTTTCCCATTTTTTTATAGTTATACTGCTATTCAGGGCGGAGACAAATCCAAGAAATCATAAAAATCGGCCAGGCTGTGTGAGTTATAAATGGTGTAACTAACCTGACATTGTTTTATTTATGTAGATTGGTAGGGCTACAAATTTCTTGAGTAACACACTTGTACCAAGAGCGGACAGGGCTCTCTTAATTCACAGGACCTAGGTCTAGTTTAAGTCATCAACCTTGTGTTATTTTTTTTATATTTTTCTTAAAGGAGTTTCTTGCCCGTTCTTCTCCATAGGTACCTATTACCGCTTTAGAATGGGCAACTAGCTTCATTATTCTGACTTAATCAAACTCTTAAAAATTCAAAAGTGCATGTAAGTAATTGGTTTATTTGAAATAAATCTTTGAGTTTTTGTATATTTATTAGTTTCCATGCAGCCTAACTCACAATTCTCGAAATAGAAAGAGGAACCGTTAGTAAATAACAACTAAAGATAAAGTTCATTTCTGTACTTTTCTTGTCATTTCATTTTAGTTTAGGGAACAACTGACTTTAAGATCAAAAATACCGACAGCTGTCAACCAATGTTTATAAAATACCATATACTAACACTTCCATCACTATACATCTTGGAAATAGCTTTATTTGTCAGAAGCAATCCTCACTGGTTTCCTCTTTTGTCAGACAATGTCACTAGAAATAGACGTACTAAATATAAGAACTTCTTACAGCCTCACTCTGCGAAAACAGCACTCCTTCACAAAAGCGTGTTTTGTATGGCACCATTAATATATAATAAGATTCCAGAGGTTATTAAAAATATAAACCAGCCAAACTTATTCAAAAGGGAACTTAAGAAGTTACTTACTGAAAAATGTTACTATTGTGTTAAAGATTTTTTAAATGATAGTTTCTGATCTATTTGTGTTATATTTTAATTTTGTTATGTTTTTTTTTTCCTTCTTAATTGTATTGTATTTCAAGTGGCTATAATTTATTTTGTACGCCAATGGTGGCAAAACATGTTGACACACAGATTTTCATTTTACATCCACATTTGCAATTATAATATGTATAATGTTACACATGTTTACAAATAAATATATCTTTATCTTTAACTGATTGGCTCAGTTTATAACTGAATATTACAATTTAAGATATAGTTTATCTTCATACTATAGCAGCAGTTACAGGTATAGTTGCAGTTTATTGTACCAATGGATCTTTCATAGCCTTGACTGAAGGGAAGAGTACTAGGTCCAGATGTATGATAAAACCCAGTCTTAACAATTTTTAACAATCATGAAGCAAGTTAAAGTAATCAAATATCAGTGATATTGTTTTTCATATTCAAAGTTAAATAACAGGAAGTTTGACTGACTGTGAGAAACATAAAGACTATGTTGTTACATTCAAGGTGTAATATCAATAGCTCATATCAGTCCGTACATAATATTAATACATAACTTTGTTAGATTATGAGATAAATTGTAACGTTTACATGTAAAATATGACATCATCCTATCATTGAGATGTGAATTCAAAAATCTAATAATGTACTTAATAACAGAGACCACCTTTTTAAGAAGATACAAGAATATGAGTTTCAATTTAATCATTTTATCGTGACAGTCGCGAATTTTGCGGGAAACACCGCGTACTATTGCTAGTTATATTTTATACATTCACTATAAAGAAGTATGTATTGTTATACGTACGGAACGAATGCACAAAGCCACAAAGATACACCCTAGAGAACATAGTTGTACAAGTCTAGTACTACTTCTGTACAATAATCTAATAGTATGACAAAACACTCACCTCAAAAAGGCACCCTATTTTCTTACAGTGAACGACATCCCTCAAAATAGGAATTATATGTACCGAAGTGCTGTTGCTATGCTGACACTAGATTTTTTTGAAACACAGTTTTCAAGGGCGTCTGAACACACTGACTTATACATGTAAACTGTTAACTAAATGCAGTGTTAAACTTAAAAATTAACGCTATGTTGTATCGGTAAACGAAACCAATAGTTGAAAAAAAATATATTTCACACAAAAAGAAGCAGAAAAGAACTCCGTGCCCAGTTGCCTGCAGAAATGTCAGTTTAACTTTTTTATTAGTGTTGCCCGAAGTAATAAAATAAAATAAGTTCAGAATGTGAGAAAAAAATAACAGCTGTTTCGGATATTGATTGGAGGTTTCATAGTTTCATTTATTTCTTTTCAGTCGGTTAATTTAGAACCTAGTGTAAATAGTTAGTTATGAGATTATGAAAATATTTATGTTTATAATGAAATAAAGGAAAACATTTTTTCTTATTGGGTTGTTAATTTTGATAGAATGGGTCAAGATGGAAAACTGTGTCCTATTCTGAAAGAAAGGATCGAAAGCCAAAAGGGTTCAACGAAGCGAACAGTTTCTTCATATATGAAGAGTGCGACCAGTGGCATAACTAGTCCTGAAAGGGCCCCGTATCAAAAGTAGGAGGCCCTCCATCTCCGATGCGGCGAAGGTCCAAAGCAGGCTACAGTTTTTTTTACAACATAAATAAAATATCATTCAGCTCGTCATTGTGATCTTTTGAGAATGCAATGCGAGTGAAACGAATTAGAAATATGGGAGCTTCCTGACTCGGATCCGGTTTCATCGAAGAACGAGCGAAGCTAACTCGAAAATTCGAGAAACTGGGATAGCTTTCGTTGTGATTTTAGTAAGGGAATGCAAGAGTGGCCGAAATAAGCTACAAGATTAGAGCCTCATGACTGGGATTTGTGATTTTATCAACAAGATGTATGAGCGAGCGAAGCGAACTCAAATATTGGAGCAGCTTGACTTGGACCTAGGCGATGTGAGTTGCGTGGCAAGTGGCAATTGCGGAACTGGCTAGCTATAGAGCGCAGCTGATAAGAGAATGGATCTTTTTTACAATTTTGCAATGCGTGTATGGAGCGCGAGGGAATAGCTCTAGCTTTGGTGGACATAGACGCAAAGTGGACAGGCACGGAAGGCACCTTGCAAGTCTTTAAAGTGTGTTAGGTGTTTTCCACTTTTTGTTGTTGTGGTAAGTAACAAGGCAGATGTGAATCTTGTAAGACTATAAACTATGGTATATTAGTACCCTGATTAATAAGAAATCTATTTGCAAAAACTATTTATTTAAGAACTCATAATTTCATTTCTCGCTTGGAACAGAAGATTTTATTTTACCGAAGTAGCTTGACAAAACTTTTTTCACAGCGAGACGTTTGCTCGGATTCGAACATTCTGCTTGCTGATTTGGTGACTTGTTCCAGTGTTCAAAACTTTGACGCCTGAAAATTTTACCTAAAGATTGCCACTTTTGTTCTGGACTTATTTCCTTATCCTCGAAATTTTCTTGGCTACCAGACGGCCGATCACCCTGGAAAATAAAAGTTTATGAAGACGCTAAATTATTGGAGTCCGCTACGTGACTTCGAAATATGCGACGCCGAATAATGCAGCGCCGAAAGTTTGCAATAACGAATAATCTAATGACGAAAGCACGAAGCAACGAATATCGTTGCAACGAAAACATTTGATAACGAATTACGGAACAACGAATGCACGTTACAACGAGAAACTTCACTCCTAATTACGCGACATCGAATTGAAACAATGACAACAAAACAAAACAAAAAATTGGTACTAAGTACCTACTCATAATTTGGAGTAATGTCGAGTACTTACTTATATTTGACTTTGCTGTCGTTGTTTCATTATTTCGACCATTCGTTGTTTAGTAATTCGTTATCAAATGTTTTCGTTGTAACGATATTCGTTGCTTCGTGCTTTCGTCATTAGATTATTCGTTATTGCAAACTTTCGGCGCTGCATTATTCGGCGTCGCTTATTAATCTTATATAAGTCTAGACTACATGCTCTGTGAAGTCAATGGGCGTCGCATATTTCGAAGTCACGTAGAGGGCTCGAATTTTTGTCTTAAGGTTTATTTAGGTAGGTATGTACAGACGCCAGCACATCAAGTTACTACAATCTGTCAAATTTTTTTAATAGATTTTCAACTTTATCGCTGTAGTATAAGGTTCAAAGTTGATTGGGAAATTTTTACAGATTGGGGTAGCTTGATGTGCTGGCGTCTGTACAATATTAATCACTTACATCGTTAGATTTTGTTGAACGAAGCTGATTGCGAAAGAAATTAGATATAGACTTCTTCCAAGTTTTGGGGTTTTTATAGGAGTTTAATTCTATGTTTCCCGTTTCTGTACCTTCGGCTGGTATCTTTTTACTTTTCTTTGTGCACTTTTCTTCTTCGTCTTCTTTAGGTATTGTCTCATTTTGCACTAGATAAGCTTGGGAACACAGCATATTGATTTATTATTATCAAAAATCCTTTGCAGTTTCACTCTAAAGTATAGAAAATTATTTTTAATTTACGAGTGGTATGTCAATTCGTCATTTGTTTAAAAAAATTACAATAGTTTGAATAAAGAATATTTTTTGCATAGGTAGTGTTACGATCTTTTCCATACGTATTGGTTTAAAAGGACCTCGCACACTACCCCGGTCACAATCACGGCTAACGGTCGCAGCGTCCAAGTAAAGTATCCGCATCGCGCACTTAGACGAAAGGCCGCATGAGCTGCCGTCGTATTGTGTAATTTGCAATGAGTTTCCGCATCTTGGTCGGAGCTACTGCGCCACGAAAGATTATGAGACTTGACTTTTATCTTAAACTTTATTATTTCGTAATAAAAATTATAATATTGTTAAGAATTTCAATCAATCCCTGAATACACATTATGGGTAACTATTTTGCGCAAACTCTTTACTACTGAGCATGTCAAGTCTCATTTTCGTCGCGCGTATTATACGCAGTTTTTCTAAAGGCCTATTCATACCTAAGCGGTATTTGCTGCCGCTGTGGGTAGAGTTTCATACCGCGCGGTTTTCGCTCAGGTATTTATTATCAAGTTCCGCGGCTAGAGCGTGAAATCCGCTTTGGTGTGGACAGTAATATTACCGCATACCCACTCGGTTTTCCCTACCGCAGTCGGTAGCGAGTACCACTTAGGTTTGAAATCTCGCCCTCTAATTTTTTATCATCTTAATTTGACATAGGCCACTCTAAAGCAAAGGTCGCCACAGCGACGGGTCATGTGCTTCTCGCGTCCAGCAGATGCCGGCAACCTTCAATAAGCAAATAAACCGGTAAAACGCTGCTGGCCCATAGGTCACACACAGCCCGGCCCCAACCGTTAAGACCCGCCGTGACCAATAAGGTCACACCCGATTCACGCGGCTAAACCTTGACGCAATGGATTAGCAATTGTGATTGATAATGTGTTACAAAATTAGGGTGATGGTCATCGGCCCAGTTAAGTTTACCTAAAACTATTGAATTTTAAATAATAGGTAGGTAGTACAGACGCCAGCACATCAAGCTACTACAATCTGTCAAATTTCTTTAATAGATTTTCAACTTTATCGCTCAACCCTAAGGTTCAAAGTTGATTGGGAAAATTTGACAGTTTCGGATAGCTTGAAGTGCTGGATGGCGTCTACATAGTAATATTAATAACAATAAACTTTTTCACGTAAAGAAATCTCTCAGAACTGTCAAATGTCAATGGCAACCTACTTCTGCGTGGCACCACCCCTTTGGAAATAAATACCTGGATGCCATCGTAAGCAAGATATTATACTAAATAATAAACCTAGCTAACGATTCACCTTCATAGCACTCATCAGCCATTGTGTATGTACCTTTATCCATTTGATTACCAATCTTTTTGTACTGTGTAGAAATATATTTTATCTGCGGCAGAAAAGTAGGCGCGCACCAGCAGCACGCATGCATGCGCCGCGCCATGTCAAGTCGGCCTAAGGCGGGAAAATCCAGATTCCAGAAGTCAAGTCAATTTTTTTTGAGTCCTAAATTTTAGACTGTTTTATTTTTCGATTTATATTTTCATAAGCATAAACCCGGCTAATAATGTCTGCCACGGCTACTTTTACGTCACAGGTACGAATATCTAAAGTTCAATGAGTTTTATTGATTGTCTGGTTGGCATCACGGTCATCATCATGTTCGTATTCTTGGTGCTGTGCTGTGTTCCATAGCCACTATTAACTAATTTCTGAGACACTTGTAAGTAGGCGGTAGGCCCACAATAAAATCGTAATGATCAACTTACGACCAACCGCTAACCGCTTTACTTTTTTAGTCAGTTTGCAATTGATATTTTATAAGGCGCTTTGTTTAATGTGATAGACTGTTATATAAAGCATAAAGCACACTAAACTTTAAGGACACTTAACTTTTGATCTAGTTTTCTTTCAAACTTTAGAGTATGTACCTAAGTAAGTAGTACCAAATGTGCAAACTATCGCAGGTATTCGCAAGATTTAGCGGTACTTAGGTAGGTAGGTAGCCATTTTGTCTAGATTGTCGGTGTCCATTACCTATTTATTTCCTTAGAGCCCGGAATACACATGCCTGTAACTTGCACAAAAGTATGCAAGTAGCTGGCATGCCATTATGGTATTCACCAATCAGAAGTCGACATGGCACACGGCATGTAAGCTACCTTCTTGCATACTTTTTTACTCCAGGCTTAATTCTCTTCTTTTTAGGTATTTTATGCCAGTCAGATCTACTACGAAGTTCAATACAAATACTTTTATTGGGTTATTCTAAGCTGCAGAAAAAAATTCAAACGGGTTTTTAGTTAGGTACCTACCTAAATCCAATAAGGATTTGAATGTCGGGTCAAAAAGCTTATAATTTCAATGTTCTTCCAAACAGGCTGTGGCAGAATGGGTAAGGTTATTTCCACGACAGGCAACAGAAACATACACAAGTTCCGTTACATTTATGAAACAGTTGACGGTCGTCGCCCTCAGTACTATAACATATTTGAAGAATGTGTTCCCGGAAGAGAGTTACACTGTCGAGAACTTCGGTGGTATCAAGTTAAGGGTACTGAAGAAGAAATGTAGGCATGAGTTAGCGCATTTTGTTAGCACGGCACTGACTCAGGCTTTTGAGGCGTTTGATAAGAAATATGTAAGTTGTTGAATTTACCTAAGAGGTACCTATATTACCTACCTAATTTGAAATAAGTATCAACAGCGATAGAAACTAGGTGTCATCCTTCGCACAAATTCTAATATTACAACTCTCGTAAATTAGATCTATGTGTACGTACCTATTCATATTTATTCATGTGGGTATAATATTTCGTATTTATATCGTATCTTTTTTTATTTCTTATTTTGTATTTGTTATTTATTGCGTATTTATATCGGGTTTGGCCAACTAGTTTCGACCTTGAATGGAGAGCGCCATGATATGAGCGTTAAGTCGCGAGCCGAATTGATGCTGCAGTTTTGCAAACCATGTGTTTTGAAGTCCTCTTTATTTCCAGCTCCACCAACTGGTAATTTGTTTCTACGATGGCGAGTGCAAGGTCGAGAACTTGGTGGAATACCACATCTTCGAATACTTGTACAGCCCCGATGGGGTAACCATGAACGTGCATTCTAAAGCTCGGGACAGCGCCAAGAGTTCTACGAGATATGCCTTTGACAATGTTAGAGAGAGGACTCTCCACCTGATTAGGGCATGTGTGGTCATCATGCAGGCCTGTCAGACCGATATGCCTGAGTCTTATGATGTCAGTTTGCGTTTGTATTATAATGAAGGTGAGATTCTGCACTTCTGTAGTATTTTGACGTGTACATAGTCTAGTTTTTACAGACAAAAAAAAAAACTCGCACGCACATACACTCGTATAAAATACAAAAAAACACACAGGTGTGAATTTTATACTTACGCGTTTCTAGTATAGAGCCATCTAGTATATTTTTAGAAGTTCTCGCCATGTTGGATTTTTATTTTGACTTATCGGCTTTTGTAACTGGGCTGTGGAGGTCAGATAGGCAGTCGCTCCATTTAAAATACTGGTATTCAGCTGCATCCGGTTAGACTGGAAGCCGACCCCAACATACATAGTTAGGAAAAGGCTAGGCAGATGATGATGATATCGGCTTTTGTACCCTCGAAAACCATGAAAACGACATCCATGATGAAAATTTTGAAATTTTCGCAGCCTCCATCTTATATTTTCATGTTGACCTCACTATTCACGCTTCAGCACCCTTGAAAACAATGAAATCTCTCGAGAGTAATAATACTTTTTCGTCACGTCATGATTTCTACCAGTTTACTCCTATCGCAAGCAGAGTTAAAGAACTCTGTCAAAAAAAAAAAACGCATCATGACATTTTGAGTTTGGTCTTTTGGTCCAGCGATTCCAGTTATGTAAACAACTCTCATATGTTTAACTTCTGACAGACGCACCTGATGGTTATCAAGCGCCAGGGTTTCTAAGTACCACTGAGGACCAGGATCACTTGGAGCCAACTCTTCCAGAAACGGTCAAGTTGGGATGGGTGGAGACTCCTTACCATAGGATCACAGCTCGCACATATATCAGGGAGAGTATGGGGTCCAGCCATGATGCTATCGTGAGTATGATAAAATAAAATACTTTCGACACGACAAAGTCGACATTTTCGTGACGACAGAGTTGTCAATAAGAAGAGCTAGAACCAATGGTCGTCCAAAGACAAAAAAAATATTTATCTCGATTTATTCTAATTTGTTTTCATTTGTAAATTATTAAACAATATTTTTCCCCTACATATTATCTATTAAAAAAAATCTTATTACAGCCATCACAAAATGCACCGAAATTGACGCAAAACGATCAAGACGATTTTGAGAGCAGTAAGTTTTGAAAATCTTTTCTACTCGAGACTAATATTTTGTACCTAAAATAAAGTCAAATGTTATATTAAATCTTTCTCATATGATAGATTCAGCTATGAGAAGTGCATCGGACGCCAGTGAGATGCGAATACAGTGTCCGTGCAATAAGTTTGATGCAGACGACGTAACGCACGCTCTTCTGACTTGCCAGTTAGTAATATACAATTAATATTTTAAAAAATACGGCCCACTACCTCTCACGGACCTGTGTCCCAGCAGTGGGAACATTATAGGCCGATTATGTGTAGTGTATTTAAAAAAATAGAAGCTTTTTATTTTTAACTGCCTCGTTGATCGAGTAGTCTTAAGTACCTACGGCTAATATGTGATTGCACACGTGTTCAATTTCAAGATCTGTCTAAGTGCACTTTTGGGAGTTCCTGCCAGGAAAATCCAAAAATTAATAGTTAGCAGCAAAGTTTAGAGTTTGAACTTGCTGGATAAATGACACTAACAACATTAAACCTAAATATCTGGCGAAGCTATACGCCAATGCTTTTCTTCGCCAATGCTTGTCTCCTTACATCTCTTTGGGGAATACAGGCTTTATGTTATGTTAGTATAGCTAATACCTGCTACTATCTAATACCTGCTACTATCTAATTTTCTTTCAAAGGTACTGCAGCACTCAACAACACGCGGCGTGCTTCGGTCTGTCTCGCGAGAATGCAGCACGCGTACAACGTCATTGTTGCACGGAGTGTTCCGATATGGAACCGAGCAGAGAGCCTACTGACCAACGACTGGCATCCCTCGGCGTTAAGAAAAGAGAAGTAAGACGTTTTACAATAAGATTTTTTCAATATTGCCGAGTTGATTATGTAGCTGCCAGATCAACTTGTATATGCAAGTTGATCTGGCAGCCGGCTGGCTATTTGAAATATTTCAAATATTCATCCTAATAAATAAAGAAATATAAAAAAAGGAAAGAAAGAAATAAATAATATATTTATTTGATCCAATCATATAATCTCAAATCACAGTTTCCAAAACTCAACCTTGAATGGCCCTTTCGCACTTTAAGAGGTTACCTACTATCTTTAATTGATGGTCGTAGTTTGTTGCACACTGTCTTTGATAGATCCTTTGCATTACAGAAGTAAGAGTAGGTCGTTCCCTATTACATGGGACTTGAACATAACTGGCAAAATGTGGGTGTGGGTGTGGGTGTGTGGGGGTTCTGCCTAATCCTTCGGGGATTAAAGGCGTGATGTATGTTTATGCTAAGAAAGAGTAGTTAGTAACAGAAGTGTGTATTAGCTGCAGACTCTTATTATTTTTGTTTTCACAGTGCCTCTGCATATTCCGTCGTACCATAGAGTGGTGCTCTCGGGTTCCCGCCATCGGAGCGCAGGATCTCGTCGACAAGTTCGCTCTATCACCCCCGAATGCCTCTAAACTGATGAAGCTGTTGCATTCACACGGTATTATTGACCAAGACTCCGATTCTGAGTAAGTTGATGAAGTTGTTTTTTTAGGGTTCCGTACCTACAAAGGAAAAACGGAACCCTTATAGGATCACTTTGTTGTCCGTCTGTCTGTCTGTCAAGTCCCTTTATCTAGGGAACGCGTGGAGGTATCTAGTTGAAATTAAAACCATATACTCAGGTCTACACTCCATGAAATTTGGCAAGAAGCAAGGTCATGTGATAAACTATTTACATACCTACGTTACAGAACCCTCGGTGCGCGAGTCCGACTCGCACTTGACCGGTTTTTTTATTTCTTACATTAGTTTGAGGTATTTTCTTAGCTTTAGCAACATTTTAGATCTTTTTGGCTTTGACTAGCTTCCTAATTCATAGTTACTAAAGGCATTTCTGATTAAAACTGCACATGAGAGCATCTATTCTCATGGACCATTTTTTTACCTAACACTAAATTTTACTTAGGTAAGTATTCTAATATCTGACACTACCTAATAATCCACAGTCTCATTTCACCCTGCGAAATAATCCAAGACCAGTTAAACTCAGTGAAGAGCAAATATTTCCAGTACGAAGAACCGGACTTGGTTGACCGTTTGATTGCCCAGACTCTTTCCCAAAGCAGCCAACCTGACCCAGTAGGAGAGGTCCTTAGTCCTATGGAAAAGGTGAACTTACAAAATGCTACCACACTTGGGAAGATTATAGAGCCTGAACCTATGAAGGTAGTCGACGATGAGACTTTGAAAGAGTATAGGGATGCTATCATGTGTGGTGCGGAAGAGGAACAAGGGTTGCCGTTAAGTGGTAGTCATAATCCTGTCAATGTTGAAGATTTGGGCAAAAGGACTGGAAAGAGGAAGTCGACCACGGCTAAAAGGACCGGAGTTCGAACTAAAAGGGCTAGAGCCTCACATGATTAGTTTAATTATTTTTTGTTTAAGGTGAACGCAGTGGTAGAACGCGAAATTCAAATTTTCTTACCGTTTCTTGCAATTTGCAGCCCCTGCAGTCGCGACATTAGACAGCGAAAAAAATCGGTCGCGAAGTCGTATCGTTGTCAAATTCCTTTAATAGATTTTCAACTTTATTTCTAAAGCATAAGGTTGAAAATGTATTAAAAAATTTGACAGCGATTCGACTTAACGAACGATTTTTGTCGTTATATTTGTCGAGACTGCAGGGCCAGGTCAGTATCATGTTGTATCTTGATCAAAATATGATTCGCGACTATAATAGATTTATGTATTTACAGAATTATAGTCATTAGAATCATTATAATCTCTTTAATTTAGATTTGTTCCATAAGTACTTTCCGTAAGAGATTTGTTCTTATGGAACAAATCTAACTTAGAAAGATGTATTAATGATTCTAATGACTATAATTCTGTAAATACGTACCTGTTATAGTCGCGAATCATAATATATTTTAGTCAAAATACAACCTGACACTGACCTGACAATTGCAATAACGTAAGAAAAATTGAGATCCGCGGGCTAAAACTGCGCATTCACTTTAACCAGAAGACTAATAATAGTAAGTGATTTGTTAATTTTAAATGTTAGGTTTTTATTTTTTTTTATCCGTCATATATAAGAATATAGTTAATTTAATAACTTAAGTTTGTTAAAAAACTTCCTAAACCTAACCTTTTTGTTCATTAAATAAAATATTCGATCGTAGTTTGCATTTTCCGTGTGTTATCGTCGAACCATTTAATACACAGTTCAATATTTTTTAAGTTGTTTTATTGACAACAAACTTGATGTATAAAATAATTTTATACGTCAATGAGCAAAACACATGAATTGAATTAAAAATAATTAGATACTAACAAATTATTATTGCTTTCACTCAGTCACCAGGAAACTTACTTCACATTAGAAACAAAACTCATGAATAAAAGATTTTGGTCTATTCTAATTGAGCAAGGCTACCCCATACTGGCCCAAACATGCTCATTGTACCTACTCTGTATTACAACAACAATATTATTGTAGATACTTATTGAATCGTCTTTGTAATCGCATGTACATTTACTTCCTATGAATAACGCAATGGCCAACCTAAACGTAATAAATGTGACTTCAACATTATTCACTGTATGTCATCGTCACGTTATCCCCTACACTGCACTGGAGGAGACCTCAATGGTTCAAAGTCTCCAAAGTTGGTGAACACTCGACCCCAGTACTTGGGGTCGGCTCGGGGATCCATATCCTGGTTGTTGGGAGGTACCGCAGTTGCATTCACTCTATCCAGCTCAGATAATAATGCTTGCAGAATTTCTGGTTTTCTGGGAAAGAAATTAGAAGTTTTTGGCATATTTCTAAAAAATGTGGGCGTTGCTCAAGTCAGTAGAGGCTCAGGAACGCATTAACGGCGTTTGCCTACTATTGTATCTTTTTCAAAATTTATGAAACATGCTTGTGAGGCCTTTCATTCATTTGTCAAGGATTTTAACTTAGGTGTTGTGAGATTGCCTGCCTGTGTAAAGGGACTTACTGAGTAAGTACTTCAGATTTAACTTACTCATCAGCCATATTTCTTCTCTCGCAAGGATCTACATTGATATCAAAGAGGCACGGAGCTACCAACAGGTTACAGGTTGTAAATGGAATACTCTTATCGCATTTTATTGTTGACGCATCTCTGAAAATAATAAATTGCACACACCATAAAATAAATGATTCCAGGGCTTTGATTATATAATGTCTAGATAGAGCGTCGCCCTACAATCAAAACAAAGAAAACGAGCCAACAATTTCAAATATGTGTGCGTGCGGGCGGTGTTTTACACTGTGCATCTATGTCTCTGTGTGCGTGAATAATGATACCAGCTACTACAATTCTCCCATAAATCACATATTAAAAAAATTTACTATACAAATAATATAAGTAAGTTTTAGGTGTATGTTTGTAGTATTATTCAGTTTTAGTAGTGTCTTTATTTACTTGTATTTATAAATAAAAAACACTATTTAATTGAATTAGAGTTGTGTGTGTGAATGTTGTGTTAGGTATATTAAATCAGCTAAGTTAATTCAATTAGAATATTTAACTTTTTAGGCAGTTTGTATTTGGAAATTTCAAATGAAAGATCACAGATAATACGAATGGAATAAATAAAATTAATCTTATTAAAATTACTCTTGGCACCTTTGAAATCAGTTTATTGGACCCAATGCAACAATAATCATTAAAATGGGCTCATAAACAAAAAAGTTATACGCGAACATTATATTATTATAAAAAAGTACAGACGAATTGAAAAACTTCACCATTTTTGAAATCGAATAATAAAAGTACATCAACTAAATAATATAAACGTAACCATAAAGCAACGAATATACCCACAAAAAAAGGACGTTAAGTTGGGAGAATGGAAAAAGAAACTGGCAACACTGATAAAATATGGCGTAATAGGGCGTAATTTGGTAAATATAAAAACAAAAAACAAATACGTAGTTTTTTTGGTTACTTACTGATGATATGTGATGTGTTTGGTGTTTTTTACCCTTCCTTTATAATTTCGGCACAGTTTAATAGCACATACCATCATTTTATCGCTGTTATTTGTTTATTACTTAGCGCGCGTAATACGTAGTGACACCAAAGCGGTACGATCGGCACTAATCGGCGGGTAAGTACTTACAGTCCAACAGTTGGCTGGTATTTTTTGACACGTTTGCGCGCAATTGATGCTCTATCTAGACATTATATAATCAAAGTTCCAGGGTTGTATTACTTTCTTCGACAGCTTTGTTGTTGTGGTGGTTGTGGTAGTCGGTGATAGCTACTATTACCTGACCCACCTAAAAGTTAGACGAATTTGAACCTTCTGCAATTAGCAGTAGATAAATGTGTTATTCGATTTCGAGCTTCACGAACTAGAACGACTTGTTCAAGGTAGGCAAATATTGTAGAATACTGTTATGCTAATTTGATCTTTAACACGTAACGTTAGGGTAGGTAAGCTTTTGAATACTATTTTGTCACATGATCGAGTTGTTAATTTCAACGATATTTATTAAGTCGATTTGGTCCAGTGGTTGCAATAGTGAACCTATGTTCACATGGTTGCAAGTTCAAAACTAACCTTCCACTTATTGTAGCTTTATGTTTACAATATTCAATTATGTTTTTTGAATTCAAAACATTATTCATATTAAATTAAAATAGTTAATTTAAATTACTTAACAACAGAAATGAAAAACAATAATGATTACCCCAAATGGAATATCCCTTAATATTACAGGCAGAGGGTTTAAATTCCTTCGTTTATAGGGTGGGTCAGGTAATTGCTATCGCCGACTGTACTTCATTATCATTTCAGCCGAAAGATGGTGTCTATAGTCTGTTCCAAAAGTATCTGATGAAAGTGTAAACAAACCCTGTTCAGGCTATATTCTTGCGCAATCACTCACTCAAGGGAATTAGTAACTCATTCATCTGTATCTAGAAGGTTTCAACTTTATATCTCACTACTACTACAATAAAATTATAATTTTATTAAATTGTAATTAAAAAATCTTAAGACGAAAATTCAGATTATAAAATTTAGTGATTTAATATTAGAACTTCCAGTTTAGGTAATCAAATCAAAGCACACAATTCTTAAGTGGCACTACAAATTGACATCCACAAGTACTTTCTCTAATCCATTTGTTTACATTTTCATCAAATACTTTGGAACAGACCATACTTCAAGGATGATAATTTCAGAATTACCTGATGCTTGTAATTTTGTCTTTACTAGGCATTTTGGCAATCTTGCCGATGGCCTCAGCGGATTTGCTTTTGTAAACTATATCGAAGTCGTATGTGCCTTCACGACCGTCCGGCCCGAACCAATAGTCCCAATTACCGTTGTAATTTGTTCCTGAAATAACATTGTTTGGGAGTATTTTAAGTTGTTTAAAAATGTAGAGCTAGATACGTTCCGTCAAAAGTGGAACACCCGGCGGGCTCGCGAAAGATGAAGAAGTGGAGGGAGGCCTTTGGCTTTGCAGGAGTGGGACAGCGTAGGCTAGTAAAAAAAAAGTATTTGCAAAAGGTAATAAATATCCAACCAAGTGAAGCAGGTACAGTCAACCGCACATCAGAGGTAGAGTGGTGCGGTATTAAAAAAAATATTTCTGAAAAAAAAAATGGAATTGTGGAAGGACGAATTTCAGCATCAAAGGACGATTTTTTTATGAAAATGTTCCTCCTGGACGTGTATGGGAAGGATAATTTTCTGCAACTGAAGCCATTAAGTACGACTAAAAAGGCAGATGCACCAGTGTCTTAAAGAATCTTGCTTTAATTGATTGCTATGTCATGTTAATTATACCTTTAAGGAGTTTCCAATTATCAACAGTAACGGAAGCTGCTCCCCAGATGTCATCTATGTTGTGCACTGTATTAGTTCTCTGAGATGGCAGATCTTTGGATAAAGCCTCCCACAAGTCGAAGCCGTCTATGTTTTTATCTGTAAATACACTGAAAAAATAATATTAGATTAGATTAAACCAGTGTAATAATGAAGCTATTGATAGGTTTTATATTATTGAACCGTTCCATTGAGTTGGAACAGCCCATTCTGTCTCTCTTCATTAGCTTCAACTCTTAGTCCCCAGAGACTAAGAGTCAGCGCACACAAAATGCTCGAGCATTGTTCATTGATAAAAATGATATAGGACTAAATCACAGCTAAAACACAAAATACCAAATTAACTTTGCGAGCTAGCGAAACTCCTCCGACGTGATGGATATGAAATCAAAATACTTACTATATAGCAAAAATAAAACCGGCCAAGTGCGAGTAGGACTCGTACACGAATGGTTCCGTACCACCGTACAATATTTAACACTACATAATATAAGAAGGGCTTGTGGCTAAGTAATAACAGCCGCACGGGTCGATCGATCAGGTTAAGCTACACTTGCCGCGGTTGGTCCATGGATGGTTGACCATCTTTACATACCAAGACCCATCCGTGCCTCGGAAAGCACGTTAAGCTGTTGGTCCCGGCTGTCATTTGTGGATCTTTGACAGTCGTTACGGATCGTCAGTAGCCCGAAAATCTGACAACCAGTCTTACCAAGGGGTATCGTATTACCCAGTAACTGGGTTGTGGAGGTCAGATAGGCAGTCGCTCCATGCAAAATACTGGTATTCAGCTGCATCCGGTTAGACTGGAAGCCGACCCCAACATGGTTGGGAAAAGGCTAGGCAGATGATGATGATGATGATATATAAAAAAAATCACGTTTGTTGTATGGGAGCCCCTCCTTAATTTATTTTATTTTAATTATTTATTTTTAAAGTGAATACAACTAAATACCTATTCTGTAAATATTTTAAGCGTCTACCTGTTGCCGTTATTAATATCGAGCAATCTAGCAAAAAACTGCAAAAAATCACGTTTGATATTTATTTTATTTTAATCTAATTATTTATTTTTAAAGTGAATATACAACTAAATATTCTCTGAATATTTCAAGCGTCTACCTGCTGCCGTTATTAATATCAAGCAAATAACGGCAAAAAAATCACGTTTGTTGTATGGGAGCCCCCTTAAATATTTATTTTATTCTGTTTTTAGTATTTGTTGTTATAGCGGCAACAGAAATACATCATCTGTGAAAATTTCAACTGTCTAGCTATCACGGTTCATGAGATACAGCCTGGTGACAGACAGACAGACGGACAGTAGAGTCTTAGTAATAGGCTCCCGTTTTTACCCTTTGGGTACGGAACCCTAAAAAGAAATAGGTACAGATTTCGCAAAATATCACGTAAAGTAAATGCGGTCGTTGACCTCCCAAAAAAATTATAAAAACTTTTTGTTTCATCATATTTAGATATCGATGCCCATCACGTCTGCGAAGTTTCGCTAGCTAATTTAATGTGACTATGTAGAGTTAAAAATAAAATAATCAGGAAAAAACATTTGTGACACCTGGTATTGCCTCCCGCTGCACTGTAAAATGTAGGTAGCCAATCCACAAGATGGAACGTTTGATTGGCGACTCGAGACTGTTGTTTTATTAGAGGACTCCACAATAGGCCTGCGCCGCGAATGCCGCCTTCCCACAACGTATTTTTTACCTAAAATAAAAAAAAGTCATAGTAATTGTCTTATTGTATCTATTGATAGTTATTGTCTAAAGGTAATGATTGACACGACCTGGCTACGACAGTGCACCTTGCACTTGAAATAGTATGGGATAACTCAATATCATCATCCTTCGAGTTTTATGATCGAAGTCATATCTCTATTAGCTGTCATTTCAGAGTTCAACTCAATATCATATTACTGATCATTTTCGTCGATTTATGTAACTTACTAGCTTTAAAGTATTCTATGTCGGGACCTAAACTAGGTCATGGTGTACCTGTGTGCCAAATTTTATCGAAATCCGTTCAGCCGTTAAGGACAGACAGACAGACAGGTATCTAGGCGATTAAGGTACTTCTCTCGTATTGGCATAAAAAATACGAGTCTAGCCCTTGCCAGAGCTGCAAGCCTGCCAAGGGTAAATAGGACTTAGGTACACTTAATTATCGCCTTGTAGACTTTATTTCTCAAACCTTACTCACCCCCTTAAGAGGATAGTTAGAGGCAGCGTTGTCATTAAAGCCTGCAGCCGGTCCGCCATTGTCAGAGCTGAACAAAATAATCGTGTTCTCCAGTAAACCCTTCTTCCCTAATGATTCCACCACCTTGCCCACTGACTCATCCAACTTTGTAAGCATACCTGGGAAGTAACAGATTTTTATTTTTAGAAGAGTATCTAATTAAATAATCAGCCTATAATGCTCCCGCTGCTGGGACACAGGCCTCTTGGTGAGAGGGAGTGGGTCGTAATCCACCCCGCGGGCCCAGTGCGGGATGGTACGATGTCACATGTTATCGAAGTTTTGGTTTTAGGAGATTCCGGTTACCTCACGATGTTTTCGATCACCGTTTTGAGAGTAGTGGTGATGAAATAATGTACACAAAGTAAAGCGCGCCTGCCTGGGTTCGAACTTACGACCCGTCAGTTGCGGGCGCGGCCGTTACCACAGGGTCACCACTGCTCATATAACTACTTAAAAATTGATAAATGATATGCTGTTTGTTCTGTAAATTGATTTTAACAAACATTTTACACGTCAACAACATATTTTTAAAGCCAGTTGAAGGCGGTGTTTCCTACCCGACTACTCTGACAAGAAATACCAAAACAAACTCAGAAGTCATACTTAGTCCTTTTTAGAGAACAGAAGGCCAATTCCTGTAATTTAAAACGTTCAAAATCTAGTCGCAGTGTCATTTCGGCGACAAACAATTGTCAAAAACTTGACAAAATGTAGGGAAATTAGGGCGATAATTTCGCGCCTTCACCGCACAGCCGCCACGCGCCGGCCGCGCTGCGGTTGTGCGGCGGCTGCGCGCGCAAATTTGTAAAGTGACTGATTGAAGGGAAGGAGAATGCGGGCGCTGCGCGTACATCGAGAACATTCGAGGGAGATCGACCGCCTGCCGACCGTTAATTACAAAGAATTTTTATGTTGTGTGTCCTAGCTAATAAAACATAAATTGCTATGACTGAACACATAACACGTGGCCACTGCGCGGCGGCGCGGCCGTGCGGTGGCCGAGACGATCGGACTGTGAACGTTCTTAAAATTACGAGAATTGACCCTCTGATATTATCTTGGTCAGATCATGTTAGGACCATGCAGATTTGTGTTTGAGTTGGTCGGTACCTATCTAGACAAACTACAATAGGACCTTCTCCAGTTGTGACAAGACTGAGTCATACGGTCTTTACGTTAGATTATTTATACAAATAAATGACATGAGCCGATTAACAGTTGCAACCGTTGATAATAATAATAATGTAGGCCCTTCATTATAAATAGTAACTTGCAATCCGATAATGAATGCTGTGGTGCATTGGCACTTTATCGCGAAAATTTAAAATTAGATCTGCAATAACAACAACTCATCAACATTAACCTGACGTTTCTCTACGGTCGTAGTGGCAAAATGGATCAATTTATTTGAGGTGTAAGGAAACTTTACATCCAATAGCAATTGAATTTTTAATTATGGTTCAGTCATGGTGGATGAAAAAAACCAAAATTGTCGCAAATGACAGCTAGCTCTGTTGGCGCAGTGGCTAACATTTGATTGCTCACACTAGGTGTCGCAGGTTCGATCTCCGCACGGAAAAAAATTTCGAATGGAGTACACATTAAAATAATCCTTCTGGGTCTGGATATTTGTATTGTGAGATTTGTGTTTGAGAACGTGCCCACAGAACAGGAGGACTTTAAAGAAAAGGCATTAATTAAGGTACATAACAGTCAGAAAAAACGAACCTGCATATTTTCTCCTCTGCGTATCGTTGATGTATGAGAATCTTTCAATAACATCGTCTGGCGCTCTAAGAAACTCGGATGGGTTCCCACTGTGCATCGCAGAATGTGCTACCATTAAAAATAATGGTTCACTTTTGTTGTGAGCGTTTACTACCTGAAAAAGGTAGCTTCATCTTCGTCATCATCATTATTATTATAATCAGTCTGTAACTGATATAACTCATACAAAATGGCGCGTCTTTTAAAAAGCAAGAAGCTAATTGGCTAACAATAATACCTATTTCCTTTTTTTTTTAAAGAATTTACTACCTATTAAGGCAAAGTAATTCCATATTAATTAAATAGCTAACATTCTTACCTTTATTGCTTCTTTGGTGTAAATATCTGTCGCATACTGGCCAAATAGGTCATCAGCAACATCAAAGCCTGGACAAAAAATATTAAGAAGTACAACTGGCTATAACGATACCAGTAGTACTTATCTACCATCTAACACATAGTTTATGTATTGTAATTATGGTGCTAATAGAATAATGTTAGTAATGTAAATAAGTTTGGCAAAGTAGCAATTTTCTGTCTCGTTTAACACCTATTATAACTTATTCGGGTATGACATAAATCTACTTAAAAAAATCTTAAATTCACTGACACACAACGCACAGCCAAAGCTGCCGAGTCTAGATGCAAGACATTTTAAGGAAGCATTTTTGAAAATCCATCCCCTAAAATAGGGGATGATACTTTGTATTTGGCCATTTTTGGCGATGAGAAATCCCATCGGGCACAAGGCTTGTCGAAACAGGAAACTTTTTAAATGCCATAAATACGTGAAATATTTTTTTTAAGCTTTAAAACAGTTAGACTTTACCTCTCCTGAAGTCGAAGCCCCATGTATTCAGCTCCATATTGGTGTGGTCATATAAATCGATCTTTCCACTCCAAAAGCCGATGTGAGAGTCAAATCTAGAAAGATAAACTGTTTATCAAGAAAAACATTACCTATTGGCTGGAAAAAAGAGAAATAATAATAAAACATGAAGGCTTTTATGCAATCATTCCATGCATGTGTATTTTTTCCCATGTACATTTTTTCTGCTTTTTTTTTTGATTTTACATATCTCGGGACCATGGGGTCCCGGTCCTTTGGAAGGCGTACGAGGGGCCGAAGCCAACTCGCAGAGGCCCCTTAGGAAATTTTAATGAAATGCGGCACCATCCGACGATTATCCCTGTATGCACTATGCAAGTGCACCCAAGGATAACCCCCGGTTGGTGTAGGACTATTGTAGGATATGGAAAAATAAAAAGTTGGACTATGGGTTTGGGTGGCTGAAGTGGACTGGTTTTTCTGCTTTATTGTTAATTTTATATTTGGAGCAAATAAAAAACTTATTTTCTTTCTTTCAATTGATGCAGTTCATCAGTATCTGCAAGACTGCAACTATTATTGACAGGCCTGATGGTCTAGTGGTTAGTGACCCTGACTGCTATGCCGGAGGTCGTGGGTTCGATTCCCACCCAGGACAAATGTTTGTGTGATGAGCACGATCATTTGTTCTGTGTCTGGTTGTTATTTATCTATAATATGTATGTATTTAGAAATATATAAGTATGTTTATCAGTTGTCTAGTACCCAAAACACAAGCTCTGCTTAGCTTGGGACTAGATGGCGTTGTGTGATAGTTGTGGAATATTATTATTATTTTGTTTTTTAAAATTTATTTTCTCAGGTTCCAAGAACCTGGTATTTATTAAAATCTCACGGGTGTAAACCAAGGTGAGATTTTAAGCTTGAGTAGATTAGGTGTTTTGTACTGCATTGAAATTATTGTCTAAATCTAAATGTGACTCAGGCTGGCTGGACAAATCTTCAAAATTGCTCGCAATTAACTAGGTCAATAGGGCACTTTATGTGACGGCTAAACACCCTTATTTCAGAATTTGTAACGCTACAGAATCTTAGATAATCGATCGAAAACGTGTCCAGCCAGCTTGAAAAACCACTTTTCGCTGGTCTCTCAATCTCGGTAACGGAAGTGATTTTGACGACTTTTTGCATATCAACGGGCGTTACATAAAATTGTAACAGGCATCGAGCTAAAAGTTTTGTGGTACGTACAGCGGTTTAGTAGAAAAATGCAAAAATCTGTGTCCAGCCAGCTTGAATTTACGTATAAAACTTTTGGCTGGCACTTCCGAATCTCAATAACGGGAGCGTTTTCGAATATGGTTACTTTACTAACATTTAGTAACGCAATGTGTAACAGTAATAACGTTTGATTTATGGCGTCACATGTAAGGGTTTACGAGAAATCAATAAAAACTTAATGTCCAGCCAGCCTGAAATCAAGCTGGCTGGACACATGTATCTCCGCTGCCTGATGATCTACGACCTTCGAAATGTGTTCAAAATTTTGTACCGGGGACGATAATGATAACCTGAATTTGTAACGGAGAAACTTTGCGTAGTTTCAAAGATATTGATCATTAAAATGTTTTCATATAAACACTGCAGTAGGGTTACCAATCTTGTAGGTTTTATGTAGGACTAAGTGTATTTTAAGGTGTTTTCTTTAATGGACGAAAATCCGTGTATTGGTGATACTAATACGAACAACTGTAGTTCACAGTCTGATCTCAGTGTCCATCCGTCAAAAATACCTCTAGTTTCCCTCATTGAGATAGGAAAAACATGGAGACGCCGCGTTATTCTATACATACATATACTTATACAAATATGAGTGAAATATGATTCAGAATCTGAAATATCGTTATGTCTCATTCTTTCTAATGAGATATTTTTATTTGATAAAAGAGACAACAATATATTTGTTGTTGCTCATTATGGCAATATTTTGTCGTGACGTAGTAATAGTTGTAGGTAAGTGCCATAGCAGCCATATTATGCGACGAGTTTCGTGGTAGTTTTGCTGTCAAATGGTTGTTTATTTTTTGTATTATTGAGGATTGCGAGAAAATTACGAGGATTTTACCTGTTAAAACTGCATGTAAATATTGGAAAACAGAAATTCTACATGCCTGTGTGTTGTATTGTGAAGTGTGGTGCAAGAAAGAATGAAAATCAACCTCAATTGTCTTTGCACAGGTTAGTAGCCGGTTTTCATGCATTAATACATACAATAATACACATTCGATGATACAATTGTAACGTGATCGTGAATTTATGGCTAAAGTATTGATATTTGGGTTCATTTCTGTATAACAGGCCTTTCTATTGTATTTGTTAATTCGTTCGTTTGTTTACAATAATATGTCATAGTCGACTAGTGTTGTACCGTTGCCGACTTGGCGTAATAGTTTCCGAAACTAGTTCCTCCGCTGAAACGATATCGGTATATTCTGCGATGTTAACATAAATAATCCTGCGTCTTATTCAGTCCGAGTGACCTTGCTAGGTCCGGCCTGTGGTTCACACTTCACAGCACCAAAATCAAAATATTTCACATAAACCTACATGGACACTTTTATGAAACGTCAGAAGCTAGGTGCACGGTTTTGTTAAAAGTACTGTTTAGACTTTTATAAGCATTTAGTAGTAAGTTAAAAAAAAAAAACAATTTTATTTATTTTTATAGATAACAGAAAGTAAGATAACCTACTTACATACTCATCTTTTTTTCTGTTACAATTACAACGGACTTTAAGTACATAATCTTAGGTATGACCCAACGTGATAACTAGTAAGACTCGTATTTAGTATCGATACTCGTTATAGTAACACCTATGTTCTTTGATAGACACAACCCTAGCAATGGCAGCCATTTTATGAGACAATACGAGTTGTAGGTATGCACCCTTTTTTTGTAGGTATTTCCAGTCCATACTTATCTATGTCAATGGTTTCCCTTCATTTTGACAAGTTTTTGACATTTGTTTGTCGCCGAGATGAGACTGTGACTAGATTTTGAACGTTTTAAATTACGAGAATTGGCCTTCAGGTATTGTGTCACCCCAAATAGACCACATGTCTTTACTTTTTAGGATAAGGTTTTGATCAACGTTCTTAATACCGTGTTCTGCCGGTGTACCTAATACTTAAATCAATAAAACAGGGCGCATACATCCAACTAACGACACAAATCGTAAAAACTAACAACTTTCGCAAAAAAACATTGTAATTCACGTTAGTTACCAAGGACACATTACTTTTTAAAACAACAGTTGTATAAAAAGACAGTACTTATCTGAAAGTTTATAACGGTCAGTTACACACAAGTCACACACACAGATTACACACAAAGCAAGTCTCATCATGGCCGCGTTCCGAATCGCACTCATGAGCGCTAAAATCGCTCTTGCTGGTAATTCATAGAAATGGGTTAGTAGTGATTGAATGTTATGAAGTTGCAGCTGGGTATTGTTTATTTAATTATCAGAATAATAATTAAATAAACAATATCGATTTCAAAATTTGAAATCAATAAATTGCGTAAAAAATGTAGTTAAACAAACGTCGGGGGACAAAATAACTGTGAACGGAATGTAATACTTACTTCCATGACAGCTGATGATGGTGTCTCTATCTATTGCTTAAAGTTGGTACTACTAGGACAACTGGTGGAATCTTAACTCTTATTTATGTTGTCTACCGCAGATTAATTAATAGTTGTCTTACTCTGATTAGTGATGACACTTCGAAAAGTACATACAATGCCGACTGTAGAGTTTAGTTCTCATTTTCAGTTACCTAAGATAATGAACTAAACGCGAAATACAAGTGGGCTCTCTTTTGCAGCGCTGGTAGTCAATTATTATTTTGAATTAACACATACTTACGCTTTTTACTGCAGGAAAACCTTTTATTCCCACGGGAAAATCAAATACAAAGCAGGCGTGGCTGCTACCGGCCGATTCGTCGATTAAAAAGAAATCCTTTATTTATGTAAAAATTATGGTCACCTCACAATATTAATGGCAGTTTGTATGGGAAAATTTAAATGATCAATATCTTTGAAACTACGCAAAGTTTCTCCGTTACAAATTCAGGTTATCATTATCGTCCCCGGTACAAAATTTTGAACACATTTCGAAGGTCGTAGATCATCAGGCAGCGGAGATACATGTGTCCAGCCAGCTTGATTTCAGGCTGGCTGGACATTAAGTTTTTATTGATTTCTCGTAAACCCTTACATGTGACGCCATAAATCAAACGTTATTACTGTTACACATTGCGTTACTAAATGTTAGTAAAGTAACCATATTCGAAAACGCTCCCGTTATTGAGATTCGGAAGTGCCAGCCAAAAGTTTTATACGTAAATTCAAGCTGGCTGGACACAGATTTTTGCATTTTTCTACTAAACCGCTGTACGTACCACAAAACTTTTAGCTCGATGCCTGTTACAATTTTATGTAACGCCCGTTGATATGCAAAAAGTCGTCAAAATCACTTCCGTTACCAAGATTGAGAGACCAGCGAAAAGTGGTTTTTCAAGCTGGCTGGACACGTTTTCGATCGATTATCTAAGATTCTGTAGCGTTACAAATTCTGAAATAAGGGTGTTTAGCCGTCACATAAAGTGCCCTATTGACCTAGTTAAATGCGAGCAATTTTGAAGATTTGTCCAGCCAGCCTGAGTCACATAAATCTAATTGTAAGAATTTCCGGACTATGCGGCATGTGTTTAATATAGCAGCTTTCTGTAGTGTGAGGTATGTGTATTTGGAAAGACTGATTGCATTTAAACTGATAAATAGTTGTTTAGGGATGATACCAGTCGTTGATACCACTATTGGGACTATTGTTACTCTATTAATTTTCCAAACTCTGGTAATTTCTTCTTGTAGTTCTGTATATTTCCTGATTTTTTCAGTGATAGTTTTTTGTATATTATTGGTGTTTGGGACTGCTATATCTATTATGTATGTATGTTTGTTTTCTTTATCAACAAGTGTTATATCGGGTCTGTTGTTATATATTGTATGATCTGTAATTATAGTGCGGTCATAATATAATTTGTATGATTGGTTTTCTAATACAGCCCTAGGTGAGTATTTGTAGTATGGTGTGTATGGATCCTTCATGAGATTGTGTTTTGTTGCGAGTTTCTGGTGTATAATATTAACAAGTTGATTGTGTCTATGGGTGTAATCATTTTGGGTTAGTGTGCTACAAGCTCCTGTGATGTGCTGTATAGTTTCGGGTTTGCTGTGGCACTTTCTGCATAAATCGCTTCTTATTGTGTTATCTTTAATTATATATTTTCTATAATTCTTGGTATTTATGATTTGGTCTTGAATGGCCAGCATGAACCCTTCTGTTTCTGGAAATAGTCCACTTAATTCCAGCCATTTTTTTGAAGCTTCCTTATCAATGTGTGTTTGGTATAAATCATTTGGATGTCTTCCGTGTAGTTCTTTCTGCCTCCATTGTTTATGTATCTCTTCTATATGTCTCGCTTTATCTATTGTTTCAGTATTGTTTTCACTAAGGTTCAGTGGTGTATATTTTTTATCTATCTCTACTATTGTTTTGTGCAATTGGCTGGTATTATTATTATATTATTATCCGGTCACTTGTCATAACCATAACGCCAGATGATAGTGTACCGTGTAGATCGTTGATGTCTTAAGGCCTATTCAAACCTAAGCGGTATTCGCTGGCGCTGTGGGTAGAGGTACATACAGCGCGGTATTTGTTTGTGTGGTTTCGCTCAGGTATTTAGCATCAAGTTCCGCGGCTGGAGCGGAATAGTTGGTGCCATAGTGACGCGATGGCGAAACCCCGAACTCGGTATTCTACCCACAAGTATAGCGAAATCCGCTTTGTTGTGAAGTAACATTACCGCATCCCCCTCTGTTTTCTCTACCGCAGACGGTAGCGAATAGCGCTTAGGTTTGAATAGGCCTTTATAAGCTGGGTTTGCCGTCCACCCTCTTGGTGTGAGCAGACAGACGGATTGATGATGATCTGGAGTTTATCCTTTTGCCGTCTTTTGCGCATCGCCGGGTGGCATATACATTGGCAGCAACCAAACGTAATCATTTCCGTAGTCCCTCATAAAATAATAAATAATTAAATGGACTAACCCTCTGTTCAAAGGAAGATATTCCCTCTTGTAATGTCCCAGGTGCCACTTCCCAACTAGATGCGTTTTGTAACCTAGATCTTTCAGGTACTGTGGAAGTATCTTCTCAGATAGAGGAAGGCCTCTCGGCTCTTCGCCACGTATGACGCTGTGTTGCATTCCTGGGAAAAGGATCAAAGTTCAAAAAATCTAATTGAATTTCTTTTTGAAGTTAAATAAATGGATGTTTACCCCACACTAGGCATTTTCTTTCTGCATCGTGGGTACGCATGCAATAACTTAATGTCACGGAACAGCTATACATATGTAGACCATTCGAATATTTTCTTCTCAAACTCAATCCACTCAGGATTGAGTTTGAGAAGAGAGAATTCATACTTTTTATTGTGAGGTAAGTTTTGGTTCATATAATTTTTTTGTTCGTGGCGTAGTTTGTCTCCTGGAGTGGAGAACGAGTATCGGCAAGCGTAGTGTGGGACGCCCCCCTGTCTAGATGTACCGACGACCTTAAAAAGGTGGCTGGGACAGACTGGATGGGGAAGGCGGATGCCTGAGCTTTGTGGCGTAGCCTGGGAGAGGCCTATGTCCAGACTGTGATAAGCTGAGTTGTAAGTTAATAATATCGAAGTTACTCACCAGTATGTATGGGGTATTTGGCAGTCATAAGCGCAGACCTGGACGGGGTGCATATAGGAGTCACGTAGTAGTTCTGTAGCACGATGCCGGAGTACGCAAGAGCGTCGATGTTCGGCGTCGGTACCTGGTTCGAGCCGTGGAAGCCGACATCGTTCCAACCCTTTTTATGACAAAAGTACTTACTTTATGGACATTGTTTTTGTTAGCCAACATAACATCACGCATGTATTCCCAGAAGGGTCAAGCAGAGGTTAACCTATAGTAGGTACACCCACATTTCATCTGCAGATCCAAAACACCCAATAACACTTTGCCCGACCCGAGAATCTAACCCACGGCCTCATGCTCAGCAGTACCTAGCCCTTGCAAGTACTAGACCAACGAATCGACTCGTCTTTGTTATAGCCATGAGACAAAAAAACTCACGGTTTAATAAGTGTTAAACTACCATGACTATTTGACAAGGCCTTTAGAGATCAACAATACATAGTAAACAATATTACCCTCCTTTTGGGATCCGCCACAGAATACATAAGTACCTAAGTAGTACAAGTTCCGCCAGTCATTTAACATCTTTGGACATAGGTACCTATCAAAGAAAACGAACTGCCTGGTGTTCCAGTTCCCTGATCTATAGACCCTAAGTACCTACTGTGTTTACATAATAACAATTTTTACCTCGGCTCTTATGCCGGCAATAGCAAATTGACTTGTACGATTACATCATCCATGCGTTAGTTGTATGCAAATACCTAGTTTCGACAAACCGCAAACAAAAACGTCTTACGGCGAACTTTGATTGAAGGATGCATGAAGGATGTCAAAGTCAAAGTCAAATCATTTATTTCAATTAGGCACAGTAAAGGCACTTTTGAACGTCAAAAATTATAGTAAAAACAATTGATTCTAGTCGCCCATTCCAAAAGGTAGTTTTCGTATGGAGAAGAATGGGCAAGAAACTCCACCGTTACTCTTTTAAAATGTTTTACAAGTTCTGTATAGGTACATTAGTTATATAATTATATGTGAAGACGATGCATCTAGAATAAAAATTAGTCTGCCAACAAAAGGTAAAAAGAATTAAAAATAAAGCAATGACAGGTAAATCAATTATGTGATAGATACATGGTGCTCACATATTTGGGTGCGCCAAAGTTCACCTAAATTTTCAACTCCGATAATTGGAAATCCGAAAATGTTCATCCTAACATTTTTCATCCTAAAGATCACAATTTCTAACTACTCTGTCTCTAATGTTCATAATTCCGAAGCATTCAACTTCATAATGTCACTAGCAATAAACATCTATTATACTTTTATTTGTTTTCCTATATTTTCTCAACATAACCATCTTTTACACTATTATTCAAAGTCATATCTTTTTTGTTTAGATTTCTTTTTATTTATAATAATCAGTATTATATATTTAGGAATATATTTTTAAACAATAACACTTTACCCTTATATCACGGTACTATTTATAGTCGTTGGTTTAAGTTAGAACTGCGACCATAACGCACTAGCCGAGCGAGCGAAGCCAGAGTCCCGTTCCAGTCATTCACTCAAGTTCCAGAAAAGAATCGGTCCTATTCATAATTATTGGTTTAGGTTAGGTTAGAACTGTGACCACAACGCACGAGCCGAGCGAGCGAAGCGAGCGTGCCGCGGTAGCGGCCGGCGAAGTGCCAGAAACGAATGGGTCCTATAGTTATTGGTTTAGGTACGGTTAAAACTGCGGTATAAACTCCCAAGCCATAAACATAACCGTAAATGAGTCGTGTTTTATGAATTTCATTCATTTAAGACAAAAATCAGTGAAACGACCTTTAATCATTCTAAACAGTTGGTTTTTTAGACATAATTATCTCAGATATAGTTATAGTATTAAGTATGTAACAACAATAACCAAAAATAAAATGGCCTTTCTATCCACATATATTTTTTATTACACTTGGTAAATGTTTCTTTCTGAGTATGAGTGAAAATATTATGGTAATTATGTTTAGGGATAAAAGCGTTATGATAAAAAACAGTAGGAGTTTAAATATATTTACATTAATGATATTATTAATTACAATTTTCGGAAACATGAGTGTTATGAACATCGCCGGTAGCACTACAAATAGTATGAATGAAAACTATAGGATGAAAAATTTTAGGAAGAGTGATCATTCGGATTACAAATCATTAGGAAGAACAATTTCGGGTAAAGAACTTTAGGTGAGCCAATATGGACCCCACATATTTACAACTATTGTTAAAGTAGATTATTTTTATATAATTTTAACAAGTGTGTGAGTTACTGTAGCCACAAAAAGTAAAACTAATGTCATAAAAAAATATATAAATTAAATTAGCGACCAGTTTGATTTTGTCTAGACTCTAGATTGTCCTATGGAGCAGGACCAGCATGTTTCCAAGCATTCTTATCTTGGATGTAATCTTCTAATTTGTAATATCCTTGTTTACAAAGTGTACTTTTAATGACGATGTGTCCTAAATACCAAATTCTCGTAATTTTAAGAACATTCAGTCTGATCTGTCTCAAATTCTCAATCTGTCAAAAATACCTCTAATTTCCCTACATTTTTGACATTGATTGTCGCTGAGACGAGATTGCGATACAATTTTGAACGTTTTTAATTACGGGAATTGGAATTATTTCCGCAAAATTAATTCCTCATAATATTATGTACTTAAAGGGTTTTTTTAGGTACCTACTTAGATTCAGAACTGCAATTATCTGCATTGCAGCTGTTTTAACCTGTAGATATTCCCGTTAAGGGGGGGGGGGGGGGGTTGCCTTAACCCTGACGTATGTATGTAAACAGTATAGAAATCTATCGATAAAAGGTCCCTGAAATGATCATTTGCAATTGCCAATTTTTACACGATTGATACTTGATGCGCAAAATGATTGTCTAACTAAGTATCTAGCCTGTATTGTCCCACTGCAGGGCAAAGGCTTCCCTCTCTCTTTTTAAAAAATCAATTGCAATTGAATGGTTCGCGGACCCGTTATCGATACATTTCTATATTGTTTACATACATAAGGGTTTATCGTGTTTGTAAGCACTTAAGAAGGTAGGTAAACAGTCATATTTATCGGCAGTGCGTGTCCCATCGTTCTTTTTTTTTTATAGTTTTGAACGCTTGTATGTACAGTAACTTGCTTGCTGCGATATGTTAGATAGCAGCGAATTTATCGCCGAAGAGAGTTTATAAATTATCTGTTTATAATTTGTTGCTATCTGCATATATGGCCTTTTAGGTCATTGCTTGGTAAAAAGCGTATCTAAAAATTCACACTTCACACAAAAAAGTGGTTCTTAAGTTTACCTATTTTCTAGCTTCACTCACGAATTCTGGTTCAAGCTATGGTCCGGAGCGAGAGGGAGTAGGAGGCAGTCACCTCCTTCTGCGAAGCAGTCACGCTAGCGAAGGAGGTGGCGGGATGGCTGAGGGAGAGGACCTCACGTCCCAGCCGCCGCGGGAGACGCTCCGGCCGTCGGGAGCCGCGTGACGACTCCCGGCCACCGTAGGCGCGGGCCTGCCGACGGAGAGTAAGGGATAACTCACCGTCCGATCAGGACCAGGCCCGTGCCGGACGGCGCGTATGTGTTCAACGCGCGCCTTAAAGAGATGTCAGCATAAAGGAAGGGGCCCGCTAGTGCCGAAGCCTGCCGGGGTAGCGGGATCGTCCGAAAGGGTTACCGCTGCCCCGGAACATATAGGGCTAAGGAAGGAATACGGGTGGGTTTTAGTCAGCAAGAGTCTGACATTCCCTTCCGCTCCACCCAGAGCGGGAGGAGTCATTAGATGATTTCCCATAAAAAAAAAAAAAGCTTTATAATAGATACTCTCAAGTTGGCTGTGTTAATGTAAAAGCTTTAAGTTTTTGCCGCATTCGGTTTTGTAATCTTCAACTTATTCACCTTCAACTTTGGGCAAACAGTTTCAAAAACCTAGGTACTTACTAATCGGAAGTTTAAGTTGATACAAAAATAAAATAAATATTTAGGTACTCACCAAATCATCTGCTAAGAAGATCACAATATTCGGCCTCACTTCGGCCGCAGCCCGGCACAGCACTAAACAAGCACTTAATAGCAGCAACATGCCGCGACGCACTCCCGATTACGAATGCCGACACAATGAGAGCTCGGAACCGAACTAGGCTATCTACAACCGCGGTGCATGGTAATGAAGGTACATCCTTATAGTAGCTTATGATTTAGCGCTTTAGGTCACTGACACAAACACAAACCTAGGTTTATTTCAAAGTTATGAATGAAAATGCGCTTTTGAATGCAGTATCTTATAGAATACCTTATAATAGGTACGTACAGATTCTTCAGACAATATTTTTTATTATTATTTAGAATTAAATCTTTGTAATTATTATTGCTACGCATGAATTGCCAAAAAATTATTGAAATTTGAATAACTGTATTATCCTTTTTGGCTTAATATACTATGTAAAAACATAAAAGGTGCATGTTGTGTTAGCCTGTAAGTAATTTATTGTTGCACTTATAAACGTACTATTAAGGAAATAATTATTTTAAATGTAGGTACTTATTGTTTAAACAATTTTTGGCTAACCTAAATAAATATGGGTCGGTTATATCAATACCATAATACCAATCCATCAATTAGGATGGTATTACAGTAATTGTAATTAGATGACCCAGTTCCTTCCCATCTTCTTTGGCGCCTATAATCAGCTTTACATGTAAAATACGTGTATATCCATAAGATTTCTGGTTAGTTGTATTTATCCTTATCTCTTTTTTACTTGTTTTGGATTTCTTTGTCGTTTATCCCGTACCTATTGGGATTTGCCCGGATCATATAAGTTTCAGTTTTCCTCTCGTTGAAGAAGTAGGTTAACATTTAGGGTTTTATTTATAAACGATTATTAAAGTGAAGAGACGTTTAAACGTCAACAATGTATTTGCTTATCATAACTTATTCATTAACTTTAAGCGGCGTTTATGAATAAAGGTGTAAGTAGATTAGTGCCTACTAATAATAACTTGTGCAAGTTCTCAAAGACCGGTAACCGGTGCGTTTGGAACAGGTTAAACTCGAGCCGTTATAGAGCAGGTGGATATGGATGGGTCGCATGGCAACTAAAAGTCTATGCAGTTATCGTCTTATTAGCGTGCATGTTTGTTCATCTGTTAACATGTTCATGATAACCAAAGTCGTTGAAGGGTAATCCCAAAATAAACATACATAACGCCGGACACGGATAGTATGATAAGGTAGAATGGACCTTATCGACAGCAAAAAAGTTAATAAGTAAAATGATTATTCCCGCTCCGAACTATTTTATTTTTTCGAACTACCTATAGGCGAACGCGGTAGTAAACAGCAAAATAAGGTACAACAAAATAAAACAAAGCGCATACAAATAATTCAGTTTATTATCCATATACATTACAGTCCATTAACTTCACGTATCACACAGAGTCGTACTTAGGAAAAATAAAAGCATCGATACTAAGTGTTATTATTATTATATTACAGCTGCCCGAAACAACCGTGGTGTTGTAGGGTAGGCAGGACTCACAGCCTATAACTCGTCTTATTATAACTCATTAAATTCCAGCTCACCAATGCCTCTTCGCAATGTTCAAACCAAGGTTGGAATGTGAAAGAATATACCACATGTGTGTGAATGTTACACTTTCTTTTGTCTTTTTGTATATTATACAAAATTTCTTTGTCAGGACTTGCAACACCATCCGTGAAGATCAGTGAGATACATAATGACAATTGCATTGGACATGGCGCCCGACAATGCGCGCTCGGGCATCTAAATATGCCGCAAGTTGCGAACCAAAAAGTAATTGTTTTTAGTTTTTAACGTTATAAATGCAATTTTTCAAAATTTTAAATTCACGTAAATATAACATTAACATAAGATCACGCCTTGTTTCAGCGAAGGGTTGAGCAGAGTTGTACCTATAGTACCTACACCCACATTTTGGCCAGTTATGTTTAAGCCCCAGGTAACATTCACGTAAATATGAGTATGTAAATAATAAATTTCGAATCTAAAAAAATACTGTTCCTTGGTAAACTGTACGAAATGAATAAATACTGATATTCCTATCTAAAACCCAGGACCATATTGAAAGCGGTTCTAGGCAATCGTGAGAAGATAAAAGGATGACAGGTAGACTAAAACCTTTTTGCTCGCTGTGAGTCCATCGCCATGTTGGATCGTGCTCATTCAAAAATCTGTCTGTTACTAAATTCGCGATAACGGTAATGGGAAGAAAAGGTTTTCATGCCTCAGAATTATCTTATTCTAGTACCAATCAAACGAAAAGTGTGAAGTTCCATACGAGTATCATAAAATTGTTGTACTTAAGTATTAGGTATAATATTTAACACAAACGTTTTAATAACTTGAGTACTTATTCTGAGCACGATCATTAGAAAATTATTCTAGTAATTAATATTGAACATTCAAGTTTGACAATTATATTACAAATACGGCTATACTATGAAGTTAATACTCGAAAACAAGCGATGTGTTTCTATCTAAATGTACACAAGTCATGAGTATGATTCAAAAGGAATTATCGCATGAAGATGTTGAGAATTCGCTACTAACATTAATTTAAGCCGACAAATTATATACAGATAAATCCTTTCATACGGAACCCACAACGAGTTAACGAAAACATATAAAAATTAAACTACTTATTCCACGTATTATATTATATTCCACATTTCGTCGCCCAGCAGTGAAAACCACGTAAGTGTTTATAACAAAATTTTACAGGAGGAAGAAAAAACTGTCTACTGAAAAAAAATGTATGAGTGGGGAAGATATTACCTTTTTTTTTAGATTTTATGCATTCCTTAGGAGTGGCTGATTCGAAAGTTTGCTAGAGTAATCTGTGCTTACCGAGTTTATAAATCCAAAGAACAATTTTTTTTTTTTTGAGGAAATGAGACATCCGAGGTTTTCACTGCTGGGCGACGATTTATGTATTATGACGTATAATATTTTTAAGAACGAAAGTCATAAAAACCTAATGAACACACAGCGACAACAGAAGTAATTTAAATATAAGTTTAATTGTGACAGATGATGAAAAGTTACATGTAAAGCCGCTTCTGTCGCCGACTGTGTTGAAACAAAATGTATATAAGTAGTAAAAATGCAAATTAACTTGGTCACATGTTAAAAAAAAAAGGGATGCTGAAGTTCTTTGGCAGTACTTACAGAAAAGAAATTATTTATATGAATTATATATTATTTATATTATAATTATATACATATATGTAAGACAAAATAATAACAGCTTGTTTAAAATTACTAGCTAAGCATTACTTATTAAAAATTGAAAAAAATATAAACAATGGTTGGTCATAGAGATGTAAAACTTTACCCATATTTATATCCCTTATTTTATTTGCTCGAATAAAATTATTGCTCTAACTTACTATTAAATAAAATACCTTTGACTTCACTACTGTATGTAAAAAATAGTAGAATATTACTATATTATTATGATCGTATAAATATCAAGAAGTTATTATTTAGTCCTTAAATAGAAGGAAACCGCGATATATAAGTATTACGGCAAGAAAGACAGACGAGAATATAATTTTCTATAATATTATATATTATTATACTAAATATAGCTTAACTACATTAAAAGAAATGTTCTAAAGAAGGCAGATATATAGTCACTTTTATGTTGAGCTAGGTATATTAAAACGACACAACATTTTGTACTTTGAGGATAGATTCCAAAGTAGCCGAAATATGTCGGGTCCTTTTACTATATTAAAAATGATGAAACATGATTGAAGTTGTTGTTATAGAACTTTTTTTGTGACCACGGGTAATTTGTTAGTTTCATAAATCTAGCTTTGGCTTTACCAACATACTCTTTGGTTGCATATTATCAGAGCAAAGATGTTACTCAGACTCCAGTACAGGCTTCCAGATTTTTAACAACCGGGCCCTTTTATTAATTATTAATTTTGAGTGTTAAAATCGTAAACAAAATTCATCTCTATTGTCACGCATAAAGACCCAATTTCCTATTACAACATTTCCATCCTCCAAGCTCAACATATCAAGTGTCGCGACACTAGCGCCACCACACAACTATGACCTGTGCAGTGACGTCATAGGATGCAACCAGACAGCGTGCGATCGACGCCTGAAAATATGTCACCTGATATAAAGGGTTAAATTAAAATAGCTAGCGAAATTCTGGAGACGTGATGGGTATCGATACCTAAAGACGATAATATAAAAATAAATAAGATTTGATGTTCATTTTTGGGAGTCAACGACCGCTGGTAGTGTTGTTACTTGAAGTATGAGTTGAGAATTGAGAAAATCTGTTTTGTTCTGTCAACATTATTTCCTTTTTTTTTTACAGAAATCCTAGAAACCCATCGAGCCCGCGGAGTTTTGCTAGTTAATTTAATTTGACCCTGTATCGTACGGCTCAAAATATCTCAAATGTTTATGGACCGCGATCTGGCTTCACCCTTAGTGCAACAAAACGCGCACTGAACACAAACGCACGCCTACATACAAACGCTAGGACATCACACCGCCTCACACACACACGTATATTTGAACTATACAATCGAACTGCTCACAATACTTTTTACTCCTTTCGGGGTTTGCGTTTCCGTTGGCCGTCGCCGGCGCCCTCTGCGTCTAGTAAAGGTGTAGTCTGGAACAAAAGGAAAAAGGTTTCTTTTTATGTTTAGGTTGGGCTTCCATATCATCGGAATCATACCTTTAAACTGAATAATCGTAGAAAGATGCTCGGAACAGAATGAATGATGTCGAATTTTAGTTAGGGGGAAGCGCAAGGATATTTCGCGAAATTTAAATTTTCTTACGTTTCGAGCACTCTCTCTTATGTACACTTGGTGTACACTTGACGTTTGAAGGGTAGGCAACTACGATGTTTACTTACATCCTCAGTAGAAGTAACAACCTCGGCATCATCAGCGTCCGGTCCCTCCAAGTCAGCCTTGCTGGGCCGTTCCTGTTCCTCCCTCACATCTTCTTCAGCCTCCGATAGATGAGGATCATCTTCTGCAACGGCATCTGTCTTCTTCATGTCAGCGTCAGAATCCTGCGTGTGAGATATTTTTTTTTAGTATATTTGACCATGTTAGTATGGCTTACCTTTTCCTTTTTCGGTGCGTTCTTTATTTTAATTTATGAATTTACTTATCTAATGAAGCGGAAATTAGAAAATCATCAGTTGGGCATTTTCACTTTTAAGTGTACCCTAAAAAAATAAAAGTGAAAATAAATGGACATTGTGGTGAAAATAGTGGTCAGTTTTGTGACGTGTATTTTCAGCCAAATGTGTTTTAAACCTGTGTTATTGGAGTTTAAATTGTGCAAATTTGATTTTTGTGACGGGAGAAACTATACACTATTGTTGCACCAACACTTTTAAATGTATTCGTAGTACTATTTTAGTAATTTTGGCAAATTCAATGTTGGTAAGGGGAGGGACATGCCAGAAACAGTTACTCTGAATATTTAAAATACTCATAAATTAATAATTCAAACATATTTTACCAGGATTGCAGATGGATTCGTCAATTGAATATATATTTTACCGTTTTATTCCAAAAATTAGACAATATGTCCACTATTTATCTTGCTATAAAATTTTGAATAAGTGGGACATCCTCAAAATGGCGGGTACACTTAAAAGTGAAAATGCCCATTAACCTTTTGTAAGATACACCTATATTTTTTTTTAAATATATGTTTGGTACCACTGGTATACTCACGTGTGATATCTATGAGTAATTATGTTTGTGCCACTGTAGCATAGAGGTCAGTTTTAATTTTTTTAATAATCCGGCCTTTTTTAACCAAAATCGTTTGCATAATACGTTTCCCACGTAAAATCTTGTTTCCGTAAACATCAATCAACAATAACTATTTGTTAACTTTGATTGCAACTTACTTCCTATATGAGAGTAGGGTAGAGGTCAGTTTTTATTTCAATATTCCGGTCATTTTTTACGAAAATCGTTCGCATAATACGTTTCCATCGTAACATGTTGTTTTCGCAAGTATCAGTAATAATAACTATTTATAAACTTTGAGCGCCACTTCATAAAGGAGGTAATTTAGAGAAAAAGAAACACATTTTAAATGAAAAATGGTAAATCAAGACTTACCGATTTAGATGAACCGAGGCAGGCATAAGCGATGAGTCCGACAACCACGAAGGTGCCTACTATGACCACGGCGTATATCCAGGGATTGTCTCCAGCGAACCTCATCGCGCGATCAAATACTGAGTCCTGTGGATATTAGCTTTGGTACAAACTAGCCAACTACTTATAGAGCACATATATTATAGCGGTATACTCAGGAGGAAAAGTATGTAATATAATGACGAACACTTGTGTCAAAGAAGCAATACGGGTTGTGCTTGTGGGGTTAAAGTACCTAAATGAACTACATAATTTTAGGCTGTTTAGCATGTAAGAAAGTCTAGGGTAAAACAAACTCCAAATGTAAATTTTTTTGCACCTGTTTTGTTTGGTTGAAGTGCAGAATACCATATTTTTAACAGAGAATCACATTTATTGTTGTTGTTCACCGCTGAGCCCTGAGGGGCAATTGCGTAACACATTATCAATCGCAATCGGTTTCATTTTGACAGTTCAACAACATTCATTGCGTTATTTTACGTGTTGAGCACACAAATTTTTCGAACTTATGAAGCAATGGATTAGCAATTTGCTTCAAAATGATTCAGATTCCGATTGATAGTGTGTTACGCAATTAGGGTGCTTGTGTAATCAAGTGATTCCATAAAGGCCACCAAAACCAACAGCAGTTTTTTTTTTTCGGTCCAGCAAATCTAACATTATACTTTTATTCAGCCTTTACATCAATACAATAGCTAGCAACACTTCTAAAAGGTCTTTTCACGCTAGCTATAAAAGCATAATATGACCTCGTTGGCCCGTCGTATGAGGCAGGCAATGTATGCCACGATGGGAATGGCGACGTACACCACATAAAGCGCCCACCAGCCGGGCTTGTAGTTCATCGCACGTAACATGCGACCCCACAGCGTTTGCTAATGTTAATATATAAGTAAAAAGTTTACGTGACAACAACAACTCAAAGTCTTTCAAGCAGTTGAAAGTTGAAGTTGAGTAGTCTGAAACGTGTGGATATAGTTTGTCACACTCAGACCGACACAGTTTTTCAAAGTGGTGGCTCCATAAAAACGAACTTGTTAGCGTCTTATTTTTATTAAAATACGAATACGATTTGTAAGTTATCTTAGGAGGCGTAAAAATCCACTGCCTTAAAATTTTATTTTAAAGCCTATTGTTTCAGTAACATCCAAATTAATTCTCTACTTACCGAGTCTCTCGATATCTTAGCACGCTTGAGCACGAAGGATGCTTGTGCCCATTCCTCGGCGACAGCCTGGTCGTCTGTGATGATCAGATTGTCGAACAACAGCATAGGAGACATCGACCACAACTCGAAGCCAACTGCGTGCTGCAAAAAATATAACATTGTTAGGTATTTGTTATATAACACGTCTTTACGAGTGATTTTAGTAGGTTATTTATTATGTAAAAATGGAGAAGGAATGGTGGTTTTTCTGGATTAATTTTACGGATGTTGGTTGGTTTTGTTTGTTTTTGGGATGGATTTACTTTTCACTTTCTTTATAAATGTTCAGAAAAATATTTAATTCTGACCCAAAATACCCCATAAGTATGAATCGCTTTCAAATACGAATGAAAAAACTAGCGCGACTTTTATTCAAGTGATGAAATGGTAAGTTCCAGAGGTCTCAATTTCTCAACTGTTTCGTGAGAACACAATGACTGCGTATGCAATTATGCAATACGTAAAACAACTATAATATTTTAAAACTTAATGTCTAGCCGCAAGTTGCAGCAAAAAAAAAAACAACCGACTTAAAAAAAAAAAAACTACAAAGTTATAAATGACTTTAATTTCGGTCGGTGTCAAAAAATAAAAATGCGGAACCAGCGACACCGACTTCCGAAATTAAAGTTATTTATGTAGTTTTTTTATTGAAGTCGGTTGTTTTTTTTGTAAAAAAACGTTTTTATTTTTCACTTTTTAGTTGTACCTACTCCACACAAATTCAAATTAATAACACTAGTGCATTGAAGAATTGAAGACACCGACTAGAAGAATCGTCAAAATTAGCATAGAAATGCCGGAGATGCAGTACATTTATGCATATTAACATCGTACATGAGAATAATTATATAATGTATTATATACTAAAACCTTCCTGAAAGTATGTAGATCACATTAGTGAAAGAATGATCAAAATTGGTTCATTAGTTTTTGAGAAAATCGCGGACATACATACATACAGGTCGAATACAGAAACTCCTTTTTTGAAGTCGGTTATTAAAACATAAAAGCACTTACGATAGGCGTCATCCTGAAGGGCTGTTCGTCTCTGAAGTAGTGCGGGTTGGCGATGCGGCGCGGAGACCACTTGCCCTTGTAGTTCGGGTTTGGTACCAGCGGGGCGCGCCAGATGCCCTGCGAACACACAAATATTATATTGAAATCGTTCAAACTAACCAACATTATATTATGTATATTTTTTTTAATTAAGTGGACTACATGACCTAAAGCGTGGTCACTGTCGGACTACATAGAAAAGAAAGAGAAGCGCGATGATACAACACTGGTAATTTATTGCAAAAAATCTGTTTGGACTAAAAAATTAAAACACTAGTGCTTTAGTATGTTGCTTGTAGAATAATCTGACAAAAAATTATGTATATTTATAGTATGGTTTTGGTAAAAAGAAAGTTTGTAGTCAGATAGGCAGTCGCTCCATGTACACTACTCGTATTCAGCTGCATCTGGTTAAACTGGAAGCCGAGCTCAACATAGTTGAAAAAAAGCGAAAACTTTGATTTCGTAGTTGATTAGGGCATAGTTTTACCTTGTAGTTGGGGTTGGCGATGGTGGGAGCCTTCCAGGGGCCGCAGCCCGGCGCGGCGCTGCACGCGGGGTTGTCGATGAGCGGCGCCTCCCACTCGCCGTCTATGTCCTCGTCCCAGTCCTCGGGCTTCTTGGCTTCAGGGTCTGGGTTATGGAGAACTTACGTTTAATATCACCATAGCATCACGCCGGTTATCCTCGAAGGGTAAGGCAGAGGTGTACCTACTGTACACCCACATTTCGCCAGTTATATTGCCGTCAACCGTGCACAAATCCCAATGCCGGGTTGCTTTTGAAAAATTCCTGATAGAAAATCCCAATAACGCTGCGCGACCTGGGAATCGAACCCAGGACCTAGTAGTAAGTAGCACGGACTAACAGGGCAACTTATGTTTCGTGCAATAGATATGACAGATGATACGACGAACTATGCTGAGTAAGGCTAGATATGGTTGGGGAACCAATTTGTGTGGCTAAAGTAAGAAAAGTTATCATTGGACTGTGGGATTTTCATTTATTCTTATTTTTTTTCTATATTTTCTTAGTTCCAAAACTGGATTGTATAGTATAGATAGTTTCTTGCGCAGTTTCAGCTGTAAATTACATGTTTCGTTGCCGCAACCCGAAAATATTACTAAGTTGTATTTTTTTATACTACGCACCTGGAATCACTTCAGGTTCATCGTCCAGCCATCCATCGGGCTTCACTGCGTTGGGGTCTACGATTTGCGCGGGAGCTTCCTCATCCCAATCGTCCGGCTTGGTCGCTGTTGGGTCCACAATCTGTGTATAAAGTACAACATTATTGAACGAACAATTAAACAACATTCATAAACTCTTTCCCCGTGAGAGTGGGCTGAAACTATACAACGCCACTTGCTGCAATTCTTCTGAAAGACGAGGAGATTATCTATTTAACTAAAATACTGTTTAACCGGTTGAATGCCGTAATTACCGAAACAATTAAAAAGCCATTGTGTCTCGCGTGGATCTACGTTCGGCATACGAAGGGTTAAAGATATATCCATTCAACTGTAAAGTGGGTTTGTTATTTATGTTACCCACCTTTTCCCTCTCATCCCAGTCTTCAGGTTTCTTGTCATCAGGGTCATCAATCTCTTCTGGGGGGTTGACGGCGGGAGTGAAGTCTTCAAGCAGAGAACCAGCGTTGACCTCCTTGTTGTCTACTAAGATGCTGAATGAGTTGTCAGGGCGAATGATTAGGGTGTACAGATGAGGTTCCTTGTCTTTGTAGATCTCGTCCAGGCGTTGGCTGTAAAAATCCATACTAATTATTATAAAATGCGAAAGTGTGTCTGTCTGTTTGTTACTTCTTCACGCTTAAACCGCTGAACCGATTTAGATGAGGTATTGAGATAGAGGCCCGGGAAAGGACATAGGATACTTTTTATCCCGATATTCCAACGGGATCAATACTTATGCGGGTAAAACCGCGGGGCGCTGCTAGTAAGAAATAAATAATACCAGTCTATTTTTGACCTACTGCAAGCCAAAAGCCTCTTCTCATACAGAGAGGGTGTGAGCAATGACCACCACGGTCTATGATTGTATGTAATGGCTCATTTGATGGTGAGACTACAATTTTAGAACACATAAGTGCAATAATCGCTTGACAAGTAGCGCCTGTGCTCGTCAAGATACGAACGAGATTCTCCTTATGTAAATGGGCTTTTAGACATTGGTAAAATTTGCTCAGTAGCGGTCTAGAGTTGTGCGTATTGAACGACAATAGGGTCGATCGTCGATTATAAAATTCTGGGAGAATGCAACATTTATAGGTAAGTATTAAAATAACGGCGTGATAAATCTTACTAATATTATAAATGTGAAAGTTTTTGAGGATGTTTGTTACTCTTTCACGCAAAAACTAATGAACGGATTTTGATGAAACTTTACAGTAACATAGCATATACATCAGAATAACACATAGGATACTTTTTATCCCGATATTCTCACGGGATCGACATTTACGCGGGTGAATCCGCGGGGCGCAGCTAGTCTCAAATAAAGAAAAACCACATTAATAATTTCGCCAATTTCCACAAAATGACTGAATGCATTATGCGTTTATGAAAAGAGTAGGTCTTATGAGACTGTATTTTTAGTACAACGCGATCAAGTAGAAACCTCAACAACTTTCTAAAAACAAAACACTCACGTAGGTTTTTTACTGTGCTTCTCCTCGATAGTTCCATTCCTGGGGTTAGTATGTCTGAAGATGAAATGCAGTTTGTTGTCATTGCCGCACTTGTCGGGTCCGAACATAATCGTGTAAGGAGTCTGGTCGTAGAACTTGCGGAGGTCTGCCTTGGTGTTCGTACCACGGGAGAGGAGTTTGATGTAAGCACCGCCGCAGTTTTGACCTTCCTGTAAGTTGGTTTGTATGACTACAGATTTTGGCTTCTGAGACATAGGCTCTGCTTGCACAATTTGGATTGTGTACTTACTAAATACAATTTGTTATGGCTAGAAAAAGGATGAATAGTTAAAGACGGTTTATAGTGTATGGAATTAGACGTTTATAAACGTTGCTTGAAGTTAAAAGACCTTTAATCGCTTGATCCCGCTAATGAGACACAATTGATTTTCTATTGTAATGGGCCGCCAGAGGCCCGCGCCGAGACGGAGCTATTAAACATCAAAAAGTTATGGTTACACAGTCGCTAATTATTACTTAGCTTTAAGTAACGTTTATAAATAAACCCCATAGAGCGCCAACCTCAAATGAATTGGGCAAAGTGCAGGAGGATGATGACGGATCATGTGTTATTTAGGAGACATCGGCTGTTCACAATTTCTCAGTTTTCAGGGAATAACAAATGAGTGGGAAAGTTTAGAGTTTTTCTTCTCCAGCACGCGTAGCATGACGATGTCTTGTCGACGGAAGAATCGGCAAAATGACACATTGCCATGCTTAGACGCGTAGAATGCGTACAAATGTTTCTACAATCTGTCATTTTGTCTATTCTTCCGTCGACAAAATCCGTTTCTACGGCGGTCATGCTACGCGTGCTGATTTACGCTGATTCATTAGTACATTTCGTCAAGGCTATTATGATAGAGATGTTTTTAGAACCAGAACAGAGGTTGATTGATTTATGTAGGTATAGTCAGTCAACAATCAACTACTTTCTAACCCACACCGCCAATTCACGATGAAAACCAATTGCATCACAATGGGCTTCCATTTTACAAAAATACTGCACGTAGGACGAGATTTATAGCGTCCAGTATAAACAAACAAAAATTATTGACGCGAATCAAAGCTATTTATAACACCTAACGTCATAACGCACTTCCGAAAACGATTTTGGACAGCGTCCAGGATATGTTTGTAAGAACATTGTATGTGCGTGAATCCTCATGTTTTGGTGTCTAAACTATGTATAGACGCCAGCACATCAAGCTATTACAATCTGTAAATTTTTTTAAATAGATTTTCTACTTTATTGCTAAATCATAAGGTTCAAAGTTGATTGGGAAAATTTTACAGTTTCGGGTAGTTTGATGTGCTTGGCGTCTGTACTTCCGAAGGAAAATGCTTTAAGATAAGAAATGTCGTGAAGACGTCTGTGTAGCATGTGTGAAGACGAATGCGCGTCTTCTGCTGTAAGTTGAATTGGGGTTTGAGCATGCCAAGTCTAATGATTGGATTAAATCCTTTAATTATTATAATACTTTCTAGCTTTTGCCCGCGACTTCGTCCGCGTATATGTCGGTTATCGCGGACGCAGACGAAGTCGAAGTCGAATAAAAAGTAGCCTATGTCCTTTGTTGGGGTTCACACTTACCCTGTACCAAATTTCACACAAATCGGTTCAGTAGTTTAGGCGTGAAGAAAAGACAGACAGACAGAGTTACTTTCGCATTTATAATATTAGTTAGGATTAAAGGATTGGCCCACAATCGCAGTAAACAATACAGGCTTACAATAATAGGATAATCGTAGGTTGGTGCCTTATTTCATTCAAAACGTTTATCGAACCTCTTACGACTTCCAAAGGACTGAGATCCATGGTCCTGAGATTTGCAAAAAATATAAGAATAATAATAAAGTCTTATGATCATTGCTCATCTTGCCGTCTTCTAAGTCGTTAAATTGTCCTTGATGGCAAAATTATTATTATAAAACAGAGACGCTAACTGTAGGCCAATTCTCGTAATATAAAACGTTCAAAAATTTATTACCTACATTCTTTGCAAATAAATGACTTCTGATTCTGATAAGAATCTAAATCAAATGTCAAAAACTTTAAAAAAATGTAGGGAACTTAGAGGTGTTTTTGACAGATTGAGACTGAGATCAGACTGTGAACGTTCTAAAAATTACGAGAATTGCCCGTCTGGTTCTTACGTATTTTATTATTATTTATTTTCTATGCATTTTTATTCCATGAAAACCTGAGCAAAGAAACGATGAATGGACTGTGTGAAACATGACATGGATAGAAACGGGCTGACCACCGAGATGACGACGACCCCAAATAAATTGGGATAAGGGCTGGAGAACGATGAAAATGCTGAGCAGTACCTAAGTAAAATTTTCATGAAACCTAGGAAGGCGGGCAATATTTTACCAAATCGATAACTATAACCAAACGAGGTCACAGACGCTAATTAGCTTATAACGAGATTTAATCCATACTAATATTATAAATGCCAAAGTGTGTCTGTCTGTCTGTTACCTCTTCACGCTTAAACCACTGAACCGATTTAGATAAAATTTGGTATAGCGATAGTTGGAGTCCCGGGAAAGGACATAGGATAGTTTTTATCCCGATATTCCCACGGGATCAATACTTATGCGGGTGGAACCGCGAGGCGCTGCTAGTAATTCATATTTCACATACATTCACATGACACAATACACTTCTGAGTTTCAGGTAGGTACCGTCTATCAGTTACAAGTACTTACGTAGAAAATATGAATAGGATCTAATGCTTAGCCTGTAAGCCAATTAGTGACTCAATTCAATAAGCCTGACTGTATGGAACAATGAGTAATATGTGCCTAGATAGGCTTTCATTGTTACAGGTTCTGAAATATGTTGAAACTGGTGATGGTAGAAATCTACATGTGGCTACATCACACAAAAACAGTGTCTCATTTTCTTAAAAACTTCTAGCAGGCCTCTGCAAATTGGCGTCGGCCCCTCGTAAGCCTTCCAAAGGTATGGAAGGTATGGGTATGAAGTTGGTTGATGAACTTTTCCTTTAATGTATAAAAAATAACACCTACCAAAATAAGATTTATTTACTGCAATGAGACAAAAATGAGTCACCATTTTATTGTTGCATGGAACAAAAGTACATTGAACTTGGTTGACTCAATGTAGGATGACAAGCTAAATTACAAACTCCTTTCTTTTCTTCCTCTCGATTAAGACTGGTATTGGTTACAAAGATGACCATCGTCAAATTCAGCTCCCAACACCCCACTCTTGGGCATAAAACTAATTCTGCACTAATCTTTTGTTTTTCTTATCTTCTGCCATCAATCCCTGAACTATGACTAGATGTGTCTGTGATAGTTTAATGATAGCTATATTAATTACAAAGCATATACCGTTTTATTACAAAACGAGAGCACCTCAAACATCAAGCCAGTTTTTTAATTGCAAATTAATACAAAACAGTAAATTTAGTACCAGTCCTTTACACAAACTTGAAAAAAAGTTTGTGTAAAGGAATGTATTCAAAAACTGGCTTGTTGATTTAATTAAACCATGTGTAAAGAAAAACCTTGTACTGTAAAAGGACGGTAGATAGGCAGATAGGTTTGATAATTATATTTTTTTGATTAAAACCTTACCTGCATAGTAACTTCATACTGGACAATGAAAGGCTTGTCCTTGAACTCAAATGGTTTGTCAAGCAGGGTGGATATGGCTGCATGCTTAGCTTCAGTTGTCAAGACAAGACCCAGGTCCTCTTTGAAGATCTTCCTACTAGGTTGTTGAATCTGAAAGAAGATGAAATAGTTAGATAATTACCCATGCATAGGTCATTGAATTAAGACATTGCATTGGACCAATTTTGCTAAAATTTTGTATGGAGGTAGCTGACACCCTGGATTAACATTATAGGCTACTTTTATCCCGATATTCCCACGGGATCGACATTTACGCGGGTGAAACCGCGGGGCGCAGCTAGTCTGTATATAATTTAAAAAATAACCCTATATCTTTAGGATCAATATGATGAATAGGTGATATCAATTAGGATGTATCAATTACAATAACATATACCATTATTGAGAAACTAAAGTGCTGATCTGGTCAGTCTCATATTATTTATTATCTGTATATTTTTCATTCATGAACATTTACTATGGCACCTTTTATCAGTTGCAAGATAAGGTATTGTTATGGATAAATTTTGCTATGGAAAGATTTTCAACCGTGGCTTGTGTGCAAGCCATTTAGGTGATGTTCTATTTGAGTTTGTCAAGTAATATGTTTAAATAAGACATGCAAATATTTAACTATTCCATTATGATGAAATCTTAGGAATATATAAATATTTTTGTTATTCAAGAGGAAAGGCCTTTGTCAAACATTTGTAATTATGCTGCTCTGGTTGGCTTAACAAAATCATAACAATTTCTATTTAACATAACCTTAGCATAGCTAGTTTATAAAGTACTCTAGCTGCATGAGAAAGTGGCACAGGAAAATAGTACCATAAAAAAGTAGTATTTCTTCCTTACCTTCTGATTCATTATGTTTTATCTGTAGGTGGAATTCAGATCACGAGTTGTGTATGTATGTTATTCTGAATTACTCTCTTTCTGTATTCTTTCTCAGTAATTAGCTCAAGAAAAAGAAGTTCTGAATTAAAACTTACCTCCCATTTACCATCATACTTGGCAATATTTTCATCTACCCCCTGTTTCTTAGCTTCAGACTTTACCCATTTCTTCTTGAAAGCAGCCTCGTCATCAAAGTTTTCCACAAGATATACCTTTTCAGGACTTATTGTTGGACTTTGGTATAGGTTTTCTTCTTCCACTGTCTATAAAAAATAATGAGGTTTGTTTGATATTCCTTTTCATCATCTACCTAGCACAATCAGCCTATAACTTTCCCACAGCTGGGCGGGGCCACAGGCCTCTCTGTGAGAAGGAGTGGGCTGTAATCTACCACATCGGTCCTGTGTGGGTTGGTAGATGTCACATGTCTTCGAATTATTGGTTCTAGGACATGCTAGTTTTCTTACAATGTTCCTTCACCAATTTAAGAGCAGTAGTGATAAAATAAATGACACAAGGTAGAGTGCCTGCCTGGGTTCGAACCCACAACCTAAAACTCTTAAGTCTTGGCTGTTTCCACTGGGCCACCACGCTGCTCCTGGGCCATATCATCTACCTAGCCTTTTCACAACTATGTTGGGCCCACTTCCAGTCTAACTGGATGGAGCTGAATACCAGTATTGTTTGTAGTTCCTTGTAGTAGTTAATTTGTTTGAGAATAGAATAACTTTGCTTTTTTTTCTCTTGTTTTTTGGCAACCAAAATAAGTTGTGGAATCCATAAGTTTCCTTTATGTGATTACTCTTAACACCGTGCAGGACATGGATTTAAGAGTATCATAGTTTGCAGAATACAACCAATTTTTTAAAGAAAAGTGATTCCTACACAATACAGCTCAAGAGATAGGGTCAGTGGGTCGTCTTACGGAGAGAATTGACATGATTAATTAAACTATAGTAAGAGTGATATTGCTGCTTTGTACACAAAATAGACATACCAAAAAAAACAGTTTCAGATCCTCCATATGTTCAACCAGATAATAATATCATGAAGCAGTCTTCAAGAATATAACCAAAAATAAGACTTCGGGTAATAAATTATATCTGAACATTGTAAAGCAAAATATGAACTTCATAAAAGAGTATGTTTTATGGGAACCTGGAGGGTACTTAAATACTTTAAAGGACTTGTGTGTGCGATACAATTTGACTTCATAATGATAATTTCTTTTGTTTTAACAAGGCCTCTGAGAATCTAAACTCACATTTTGTTTCATATCTCTAGATAACAATGTGGATCATAAAGATTCTGTCAGCTGTGTCTATCTACAGTTTTTCTTTGGAACAATCATTGTAGTTTATTAAATCCAGGTCATGTAACCTATAAGCACTAACCTCCACAGTAACTTCGTCGTCAGCATCATCGCTGTCGGCTTGCACCACTCCCGCAGCACTCACTAACACCAGTAAGGCACCTAATAAGTATACTTTACGGCTAAATAAAGCCATCTGAAAAAAATGAAATATACACTGATGACGGAACACGTCGGCTAACTCAAAAAGCGTCGGCACTCGGCAATATCACAGAATGAAAAAACTTTGGACAGTATATACTCCGCCACGAGAACTGGAGTTAATTTAATTAAAAATATGTATGAATTTATGTAGCGCTCGGTGATAGTGTTCGGTGCAGCCGGATAACGGAAATCCTCAATAAAGGGCGACCAAATACAATTATACCATATTCAACATAATTATATATTAAAAATACTTCACCCTAGGCATTACCTTGAAATATATTTGATACACTTTGTTTGTATGTTACAATTATACGATGCACAGAAATCATATAAATTCCTTAGTCTACTGCTGGGAGGATTTTGATTTTCCTGAAAATTTTCAGCCAATCAAAAACAAACAGTTGTCAAGGTAGCGATCGAGAGTTTTCCGAAGCGTTCAGATTTATTAATTTAATGAAAAAAGAGCACTCTTCTTGAATATTTTTTTACATACCTATTTTTGGTAAGTTTAAATTATTTTTAAAGTATTTTTAAATTTTATTTAGAAGGAAAGAAAATATTTGTTTTATTTTCAATTAGACTGAATTTTTAGTTGCCATTGCAAACTTAAAAAAAAACAAAACAGCCTTACTATAAACCGACCAAAATCAAAAAGGTGATCTTTAAATGTCACTTTATCGTATGTCTCTGTCATACTTGGCGCAATCTGGGCATAGAGCATGACCAGAACATGGACCATTATCAAAATAAGCAAAATATCATATTAACTTTTAACATTAGTCGCGTGATTGTGGTTAGCACCGGGCGGTTTATTAGTTTTTGTATTTCGTTTGTGCTTTCGTGTCTTGTTGAAAATCTCGTTTTTCCTTGACGGCGCGGCGGTGGTGTATCAAAACATATTTTGTATTATTGTTAGTGCATCATTGTGAGGCATTCGCACGAACCCTATGCAAATGTGTAAGTATTGTACAGTTGTACACATAAGTAAACAATGTAAATAAATAATAGTAAGTCCCTTGATGACAAAATAGTGTTTATTTACCACTAGACATTGTATAATCGTCTGGGAAGGTCTCTGTACGTATTTATTTTTATAAATTGAAAATTGTTAATAACAATTTGACATTTATTATTATAATTATTATCTCGTTGCGGTTTATTAACAGTCTTATCAGATAAAAAGGCTATTATCTGATTCCTGGTATAGATCCTGATAAGTCAATAATACAATGTTCTAAAGGAAATTATTTGCATATTATTCCAATTAATTTATTAGGGTCAATATTACAGCTTGGTTTTTTTTTAACAATTATTGTACAATATGTATTTAATTAGTCCTCTTCTCTAATCTTTAGGCAAGTGTCCTATCATCATCCTCCAGCCCAAACCACAATTTGGACAGTAGGTTCCTTTTGATACATAGGCATCTCTCAGAAAGGATTCTGGGAAATTCTTCTCCTATGCGGGTGAAAAGGGGTATTAATATGATAAAGCTTAATTATTATTTCTTTGGTTTTATGAATTCGAAACTTGGTAGGTACGAATATTTATTTAAATAAATGATAAGGTTTGACATTATAGGTTTTCAAAATGACTCCCTAAAAAGGGCTAATCGGTTTTTAAAGTTTGTATAGAAGAATCTTAATGTGCAATCTGGTTAATTTGAAACTAGCAATACATGATTTTGACAAAAAAAAAGTTGTGTTTTTGGATTTCTCGAAAATCATCTTTTGATTAGGATAATCTAGTTTTTTTTGGGTTATTTTGCTTGCATCAATAAACTTGAAAATTGTTTTAAATATCTTAGAATCAAATAATGGAAATGTACCAAACGATTTTTCAAAACACAACCCCTTTTGAAAGGATTATAACAGTTTGTATGAAAAATTTCATTCCTTCAGATTAGAAACTACAACCATAGCATTGTGCTATGGTTTTAGTTTAGTGCTATGAATAAGTACAATCTGTATTACTATATAGATTGTACTTATTAATTTCCCAAAACAACTCTTTAATTGGGTGGAGAGGGCTTTGAAGTTCTAAGGCGAAAGTAAGAAATTCGCATGGACGAAGTCCCGGGCGAAAAGTTAGTTAAATTACGAATTTCGAACTTGACTCAACAGGTCTGAAATTAATAGGAATTTATTTACTGTTTCATTAAAAATAAAATGGTTCATAAGATTAATCATAAAATATCTTATTACTTATTGTTTCAGCATAATGTCGGTTTCAAGGCGCCAAGTGTTGCGCCTACTGAGGCTGCGCAATCTTCTGATGTTAACGCTAATAGTTATATTACTGTACATAGTGAAATTATTGACCAGCCTAGAAGCAAGTAACCATCTTGCAAACAACGCTATAGAAGTTTTTAAAATCCCACAAAGATTTCGCCAAGACCAGGGTGTTTTTACACCCGGTACCTTAAAGGTGAGTAATTCATCATCCTCCTCTACTTATCATAATTTATATGTAGCCAGCACAGTTTTAGCATTGGCGTTTGGCATTTTTTCCATTGAAAATTGATTGTAGATGTTGAAATATTATCATCATGTAAGTAATTATCAAGACATTAATGTTTTCAAACTGTTTTAATTCAGTTATCTTGCTTGTCTATAATGATAATTGAAAGGTTTACATTTTTCACTGTAATTCAATGTTTAATAAAGCATAATTATGTGTTAAAATAATCTGATGATGGAAATATATTGTTTGATTCTTATTAAGAAAAAGATAGTAATGTATTTAGCAAAATATGGGTGTATGGTATATTGCCATCTCTCTCTGCCAAACCCTTCCGGGAATATAGGTGTGATACCTGTCATGTTGTTGTCTATAGTTTTAAAAGAAAATTAAGGTCACTATACAGTTTGTCCTTACATAATTCTAAAGTTTTAAAGTTGTATTTGACTTTTATAATTGCAGAAAATTGACTGGCATGACTATGTGCAGATACAACATGAAAGGAAGCGAGTGGGTGGGTATTATCAACTGATTAGCTGAAACCGTAGTATCTAAGTGTAGCTATAAATAACCATCCAACGAATTTTACGATATAATCTTTAATAAATAAAATTCAATCATATGCCTACATTAAAATGATAAAAAAATAAAAATGCTGGCGAAATTTAATTTATTTAACTATGTAAACCAACCCACACTGGGCCCGCGCGGTGGATTACGGCCTAGTCCCTCTCACACAGGTGAGGCCTGTGTCCCAGCAGTGGGAATTTTATAGGCTGATGCTTACAAATTAAATGTTATAATATTAAATGCTAACTATGTAAAAGGCATGGTCATGAAATATAAAATAACCAGACAAACATTGGCCCAGACTGTATGGCCCTAGAAAAGCCAGGAAAGCAATGTTGATACATGTCCAAATACAATGGTAGATTACTAATGCTTATAGATGTCCTGCATACAAATAGAGTAATAGACATTGAAATGGTCTCACAAAGAAACATGAGTTCAGATTAGAATAAGCAGTTATACTATGTAACCTCTTTAATATTTTTTTTTTATCAGGAATTGGTGAGCATGGAAAGCCAGCGCATTTGCCAGAATCAGATGCTAAACTTGAAAACGAGCTTTATTCAGTAAACGGCTTCAATGGCGCGCTAAGTGATAAAATTCCACTGAATCGTTCCATACCGGACATTCGGCACCATGTTTGTGAGAAGAAGTTGTACCTTTCCTCCCTGCCAACTGTGAGCGTCGTGGTTCCCTTCCACAACGAGCATTGGAGTACGCTGCTTAGGACTGCGTTCAGCGTGTTGCTACGATCGCCCAGTACTCTGATAAAGGAAGTTCTTCTAGTCGACGATGCAAGCACCAAAGGTAAGATTTGAGATTACTTACAGTTTTTTAATTATTACTACATTAAAAAGCAATTGTTAATCGCCGAGATTCGCGGACCTCGCGATTGTAAAGCGTACAATTACGACGACTGCAGTAGTATTTATTGTAGAAGTAGTTATTGCATTTCACCATTGATTGAGTCTACCTCAGATGTGGGCCTTCAGTGGTCCATTAATTTCCATTTATTACCGTAAAGGGTCCCCGAAACGATCAATTGCAACTGATCAATTGTAATTGTAGTAATATATTGTCAATCGCTTCAATTGCATTTGGTAGTCGATCAATTTGCACATCAATGGGAATCACGTAAAAAATGACAATTGCGAGTTATCGTTTCGGGGACCCTTTCACCGTCTTCCTTCAAATAATCTTCTATTTCAATTACCAACATTCCCTTGGCGGAGATACCGGAACCGTAACTTGCTTACTTTAAAAGTTAACATGGGTACACACTTTGGTCTCCTAAAAATCTTATTAAGTAAGTACAGAATTTTATCCATCACCTAAAACATACCATATCCTCGTAAGGTTTAGCGATGGATTAGCCCCTACATGTATGGGGCTGAAAAGCATGACGAATAGGCACAAGTTGAAGAATTTGTCTTCAAGCTTTGTAAAATTACATCCTCTATGAAAGTAGGTCGTAAACTCGTTCGACAACCACCACGCGGACCCAGTGTGGGTGGTGAATGTCACACGTCATTGAAAGTTTGGTTCTAGGACATGCCGGTTTCTTCACGATTTCTGCGCCGTGTCTGTAGTCTATCCATATTTATGACTCAGTTCACAAGACTAGTTTTTTACCTCGAAAATTTAAACAATAACAAGAATTCTACCTCGACTCGACCGTGATTTTTGAATCTAAAGTCACGGCCAGTATTCTGAACTGAACTAAACTGCATTTACGTCCAGTTCAACTTCGGAGTTCACTCGACTCTGAGACAGTTTTGCTGGACTAAAATACTTACCCGGTTTTGATCATCATCATCTGCCTAGCCCTTACCCAACTATTTTGGGGTCGGATTTCAGTCTAACCGGATGCAGCTCAATACCAGTATTTTACATGGAGCGACTGCCTATCTGACGTCCACAACCCAGTTATTGGATAACAAGATATCGATCCATGCAGCGAATATTTAGGCGGGGATGGTGACTAAAATAAATCTGACTAAATAGTCTAAAATAGTCGGGACGTCTAGACACTGTAATGTAAAATTAAACTTGCATTTTATAGTTTTTGTAGTAAGTGAAGCCTGCAGCCAAGCGCGCCCATAATCACATTTTTGTTGTTAATTTTTCTTGCCGATACGAGTCTGAAGGCCATTGCAGGTAATAATATGTTACCTTTCAATGTAGTTTGAAAGGAAGGCTTGGGCCACGTACAAGTTTCATCATAGTGAATGGCTCTGTGGTCTGCACATAGGGACACATAATGTTTTTTGTCGTCAATAAAAATGCTATAGATAATTATTGGTATCGAACATACATGATTGACTACCTACAAATATTATCACAATAAAATTTAATGGTTACTATCGAAGTTAAAAAAAAAAACTGTTCAAAATCCGCTAAATCTACATCACTGATTGTAAAGGAAATCATCATGAGGACACCTGGACTTAGGCTGAGGCTACAGTAGGCAGCGATTTGCGATGCGACTGGAAGAGTGAAACGAGATAAAACTGGTATGGCTACATTATAAGCGAAAATCGTATATTCGGCGATGACGTGGCTACAGTACACATGCTATCAAATCATCCATCGCGGTTTACTATACGCATAATGTAGCCACACGCATATAATAGTAGCACTATTGAACTAGTGCAAGTGAGAAATTTTCTAATAAATTCGCTTCAATTTCAATGACGTAGCCGATGCAGTGATTACAGTAACATTGTTCCTCTCGCATAAAGAAATCAAAGATCGCTAGTAATATTTGATGTACGGTGTAGCCATATACGTGAGCATTCATTTATTTGTTTTAAATCGCTCATGTGTCGCAGGTCGCGTCGCGGCCTAATGTAGCTTCAGCCTTATAGGTAATGGGGTTTATTTATAAACGATGATTAAAGTTAAGTTACGTTCAAACGTCAAAAATTTATGGTTAAACAGTCGCTAATCACTACTTAACTTTAAGCAACGTTTATGAATAAAGGGGTTAAATGTCTGAAATCACCAACTCGTCTTGAGCAAGTGCTGTGGGACAATAATAGGCTGGTATGTAATAGGTTACTGGACTCCAGCTTTATGATGCTTAGTTAGAAAAGGCTGGTACGTAACACGAATAACACGTACTTAGCTCTTTGTGTTAATCTCTACAATAAAAAAACCGTTTATGAATTTGCCCGTATAATCTTTCACTACGAAGTCAAAGCAACGCCCTACTCAATAGTTTACTGTCATTTCATTTATTCATAATTAATGTACAGGCTTTGGGCCATGCCTATGTGTTCAGCTGGTACTTCTATGATATTACATGAAACAGCACACAATTGATGTTTGCTTATCCTAATTGTCACGCCTTACTAGTTTTAAATGGATACTAACATTATTAGTTGCGCGTTTTGTGTATATGCTAATTAATGCTTTTACTTCGGTTCTAGGTACGTTTAATGTTTATCTAGAGTGTTTTTATTGCCATAGCATGAATTATGATGTAAATACCTGTAGATTGAGGTTGAATGCACATGTTATTGTTTTATTTTTGCACCTACTAAGTTGTCATTGAACGAAACTGATGTGATGCGATAATAAGGTACTTAGGTGGTAATTTTTAAGGTAATAGGTACGTGAGATTAGGAGGGGCTTGTGGCTAAGAAATAACAGCCGCAGGGGTCGATCGATCAGGTTAAGCTACGCTTGCCGCGGTTGGTCCATGGATGGGTGACCATCTTTCATACCAAGACCCCTCCGTGTCTCGGGAAGCACGTTAAGCTGTTGGTTCCGGCTGTCATTCGTGGATCTTTGACAGTCGTTACGGGTCGTCAGAAGCTCGAAAGTCTTTACAACCTGTCTTACCAAGGGGTATCGTATTAACCCAGTAACTGTGTTGTGGAGCTCAGATAGGCAGTCACTCCATTTAAAATACTGGTATTCAGCTGCATCCGGTTAGACTGGAAGTCGACCCCAACATAGTTGGGAAAAGGCTAGGCAGATGATGATGAGATACGTGAGATTATGTTCTGCCTTCTAGTCTGAACCGCAATTTTTGTGTGGGGTCCGGCGTTTGATCCCCAGGTCAAGAAGAATGTTATTTGGTTTTTGTATTTGGATATTTGTGACCAGTTAATCGCAACTGGCTTATCTACTACTTTATGATAATTATTAAGTGACTGGTGTAATGTGGAAGTATTAAACCTGTGTCTATCCTGTTCTATCCTTCCGTATATGGACGTGATTTTATGTTTTGAATTTTAGGTAAATAATAAATGATTTTATGTCTGGAAGTAGGTTTTAGATGATGTTTTAGGTGGTTTTAGATGATGTTTTAGGTGGTTTTAGATGATGTTTTAGGTGGTTTTAGATGATGTTTTAGGTGGTTTTAGATGATGTTTTAGGTGGTTTTAGATGAGGTTTGAGGTGTGGTAGGTTTCAGATGAAACACTTTTAGATGAGGTCGGAGTTTTCTATCCGTCGACTCTGAGAAGAAAGGCCGAAACAAACTCAGAGGTCACAGTCTTTTTTAAAGTCCTTAAGTAAAAACGTCCAGTAGTACCTAAATGGTACGTTGTTGCGTTAGTTGTTCGTTTTACGAATCATTTTCTTCTTATTGGAATGGCTAAAATAAGCAACAACTCATGTTGTGGTTTCGATAACAGTGTCACATATTTGACTTGTGAATGTTATTGATATATAAAACCGTTTAAAAATAGACAATGCCAATATTTACAATTATTATACCTACCATTCAATATGACGGTGCTTCTTATTGCCGATGTGACTGGATATGTGAAGATGTATTATTGACTTTGTTTTAAACAGTCAGCAAGGTACGAACATTCATATAACGCCACTCATGATTGCTGGAATGGAATTCACACCAATCAACACGAGAGATAAACAATTACTTAGCCTTATTTAATTTCTTAGTCTGCGTCTTTGGGCTAGTAGTCACTAGCGCGGCTCGTGAATGGTCTTGGATTCACAGGTCGGGCCATTGGAGATATTGGGATTTTCGATCAGAAATTTCTTTTTAGCAGCCCGGAGTCTGCATTTTCGCCTAGTAGCAGCTACCGACGCGTCGTCGACAGCAGTTGCCTCTGTCGTTGAAGCGTGACATTCGTGTGTAAGCACACTTACCTAACGTCGATATGCTCGCCCCTCCTAGTAGCTGTCGACATGTGGGTGTACTATACGTCTCTAATTCTCTACCTGACGGGGAATAAAGGCGAAATTTATTGCTAATTTTTATATGTTTTCTACATTGCTGAATGGTCGTGCTCGTCCTGAGAAGCTTTGACGGAGTAACTGATGAACTGATTCAAGGCCACCTGCTCGTCTCATTTGATTAAATTTATGCTACGTGTATGTAATTTTCCAGATTTCCTGAAAGAGAAGTTAGACGACTATCTAGCGAAGAACATGCCAAAAGTACGCGTCGTTCGACTTGAAAAACGCAGTGGACTGATCAACGCTCGCTTGGCTGGAGCGAAGGAAGCCACGGGTGATGTTTTTTTGTTCCTGGACTCGCACACCGAAGTCAACGTCAACTGGCTGCCGCCCCTACTAGGTCTGTGTATGTATTTGTTTGTTATTGTATATTTGTAATGCGCTGCAGAAAGGTGGGAGTTACTTGCATGGAGTAGTAAGAACGGAATGGTAAAGAGCTTTATGTACAACGCTACAGTCCTTTCGCAGTTATTTTACCTCTGGCAGCAGCAACCCAACAGCAACCTTATTGTAACGAAAATAAAGATTACTGTGATTTTGACAGACTTGTCAGTAGCTGCAACCCAGCAGCAACCTTATTTCAACAGAGTTAAAGATCACTGTGACTTTGGCAGTGACGCAAAATCAGAGGTAAATTCACGGCAAAAAGATAGTACAAGGTTATATTAGCACGTGACCAAAATCGGAACTAACGCCGCCATCTTGTTTTGTCATTACAATTTATTTCTGTGATAATTTCACAAATGTTTACCAACAACGCTCCCTCTGTTTATATGATTCAGGCGCCAATATACTGTAACATTCAACTTTGTATATGAATGCACCAGATTGTCTTCTAATAGAACTAGAAGGTGAAAGAACGCGAGGCGTGCTCCACAGTACACCAGCCATTGGACACGACCACTCTGTCAAGAGCGAAGCTTAGAGAAGAAAGCGTTTCTGAGTTTTTTTTTTCAAACAGAGTTTACTATCGCAGTTATCTTCTTCTTAGCGTATCGATAGCAAAGAGTTTAACACACAACAAGAGTTGCACAGGTGACAGGGCTGCGGATAAGTAAACAATTTTTTGTTCTTAGAAATCAGTCTAAAGTTTGTCAAACTAAAGGCACCCAATGTTCAATGCCTTGATTAGGAAATGTGGATGATTTGTTCAGAGGGTCAACACAAACTGTGCTCAAAGTATTAACGGATAAACTTTAAACTTTATTTGTTAAATAATTGTGCTGTAAACAAACAGTCCTAAAAATATCTACACCAATCATAAAAAATTGGGGAAAGAGGAAGTGTCTACCCATTAAATTGTTAATCTAAGAGGAAACTTTGTCCGAACAGAGCCGATAGCGCTGAACTACCGCACGGCAACGTGTCCGTTCATAGACGTGATAGCGTTCGACACGTTCGAATACCGAGCGCAGGATGAAGGGGCCCGCGGCGCCTTCGACTGGGAGTTCTTCTACAAGAGGCTGCCTGTACTGCCCAAGGATGAACAGAATATGCCTGCGCCTTTCGAGTAAGAACTGTTTTTTTTTACCTTCTTTAAGACCTGGCGAGTAGCTAAATGCGGTTTTCACTTGTTTATTTTCGACTTTATTTCAATGAGCGCAACGTTGGTATTTGTTTGTTTGTGAAACAGCACTACAGTTCACTTGGCTTTCGCCCTAATTGCGTAACTCACTTTCAATCACAATTCGAGGGTTCCATTGCTTCATAGGTTTGAAAAATTCGTCTGCTCAACAGTGTAAATAACTGAACTGAACTGTCAAAGTGAAAGGCATTGGCATCGATTGCCATTATTTGTGTGTTAGACAATTACCACCTCAGATCTGCGCTTGCCCTATAATACTAGACACGTATTTCTTGTTTTTATGATTTCAGTTAACCTGTCCATACTAAGACAAATAAAATTTGTATTTGTAATAAGAGTTTGTTCATGTAACTTTTCAGTACTACAATGAATGTGGTTCGATCCCACGACTTCTCACTGTGGGTACTGGAACCCACAGAATTTCCACAAAAAAATACATTATTTGCTTTAGCCTTTCGTGGAAACATAATAATATAGTGTGTACCTACTTGTATCAACACAAACGCCTTTGTTGTGTCCAGCTAAGTCAAAGGTCAAATTTTTACCCGACTACGGCGCAGCCTAAAAGAAGGGTTATGTTTTTAGCAGAACCCACACGAAATCTGTATAAATTACACCTTAAATGACTTATACGGAAAACTAAAAAACTCAATATCGATGTTTTGTTTATATACCTTTTTAGTTGGCGTTTTTGTCGTATTTGGGTATAAGTTTTGAACTTTCTTTTTAACCGACTTCAAAAAAAGGAGGAGGTTCTCATTTTTATGTTTTTTACCTCAGTACGCCGTCATTCATAAACCGATTTGGAAAATTATTTTTTTTATTTGAAAGGATATACTTTCAGATTGGTCCCATTGTCATCAGGTCAGGATCTGATGATGGGATCCTGGAGAAATCGAAGGAACTCTTCAAATATTATAGGCACACCTATAGCGATTTCGGATTTTTTTATAGTAACTCATGCATTTGCTCTCGGAAAGCACCATTAGGTGAAGTGGAACTGATGATAAAGACCACAGATGGCCACCAGAACTAGGCTATTGTAACTTAGATAAATTACAAGCAGACCCACTAAAAAGCGAGAAATAAAAACTTTTTAACAAAAAGAAAACCTACTTCCAAAAAAACATTACAAAGTGAAAAATAACTTTAATTTTGGAAGCCGGTGGCAAAAAACGAAAATACAGATCCAAAGACACCGACTTCCGAAATTACAGTTAAGTATTTTTCTCTTTGTAGTGTTTTTTTTGGAAGTAATTTTTTTTATATTAAAGGCCTGTCTCAATTTGCTCAAAGTACCCTATTTATACACCAATGTACAGACGCCAGCACATCAACCTACACCTAACTGTTAAATTTTCCCAATCAACATTGAGCCTTATGCTTTAGCGATAAAGTTGAAAATCTATTACAGAAATCTGACAGATTGTAGTAGGTTGATGTGCTGGCGTCTGTACCTACATGTATTGACTGTAAAACCGAAGAAATATACTTTCAAACATATTGATTTTAAGCAAATGGCTCTTAAATACATATTAGATTGTCGTTACGTCATTAAGGGCCGGTTGTTTCAAACGGTTGGTTAACATAACATACGTAGGCCATACTTTTTTAATTGTAATTTGAAATGGCGCTTTTTTGGTTTGACGATAGTTAGCGCCATTTTTAACGAATGTACGCGTGCGTCAACCCGCCCTAAGAGTACAATAATCTGCCAATTGACTCTATTGCTGATAAGCTCTTAATCGATTTTTGTGTTTTAACTAAGTATGAAGCGGGAAATCCTTTTATTTTAATTGTATTTGATGTCTACGATGAAAGATTTAAAATTTAAATTATAACCTTAAATGAGTTTATCAAGGTACTTGTATTAAATTTACATGCACCGAGCGCTCGGCGCATCCTGGACAATCACACCCAACACCTTATTTGACTGGCCAATTCTTCCCTTGCGGTGGTAGGGCTAACGCCCGCCTAGTTTGCGACCAGGGTTCCTACCGGAGTCCGACGTCAGCAGCCTGCTGTGTTTCGTCGATGCGTCGCTGTTCCAGTGCCTTAGGCATCTTCTGGGTACGCTCGTTCCATCATAGACCTCATCCGTCGCTATCCATCAGGCGTGATCAAGGTCAAAAGCCGGCCCATTCAGCAATAAAAAAATAAACATGTACTTAAATACCTATTCCTAAAACTGATTATTAATTTTAACAAAAGAACGATTACCTAAATTTTCTCATCTGGAGAATGGCAGATGTAGTTATAAGAATGCGCATCTAACAAAATACTAACAATAGTATTTTTAAGTGCAAACATTTTACTAACAATTTATGGATCTCTTAAGATGTCCGAAACAAAATGATTGATTTGAAAAAGACTATGCTTCTGGACTGAGGCTGGGCTTTCTCAGCACGGATTGCACTCTACAGAACCCGGTGCCAGACACTTGATAACAAGTTAAATCGTCATCGAATCAACAGTTTTTCTGACTGACCGAATTCTTGACAATTTAAAAGTGCCTGTAAATGGTTTAATTGAAATAAATGCTTTGAATTTGAGTTAAGTTTGAGTTTGACAACACCAGTATCTCAACCCACAACCCACTTTTAAATTTGTTTAAGAAGTTAAAGATCAAAGCAAAATTTATTTTAAAAATTTTAAATTCACTGATAGACAACGCACAGCTTAAACCGCGGGGTCTAGAAGAAATTATGCAGAAGTGTTCTTTATAACGAAGGTGCCACTAAGGGGCCGTCTCCACGAGCGAGAGAATCGCGGCGATATTATCGTCGTGCCACGTATTTCTAATGTACACTCTCTTAGAACGTGTCTCCACACGGCGATATCATTGCGGCGAAAATTTGATGACATAATCAGCCTATAATGTTCCCACTGCTGGGGACAAGGCCTCCTCTCAGTGAGAGGGAGTGGGCCGTAATCCACCACGCGGGCCCAGTGCGGGTTGGCAGATGTCACATGTCTTCGAATTTTTGGTTCTAGGACATGCCGGTCTCCTCACGATGTTTTCCTTCACCGTTTTGAGAGCAGTGGTGATGAAATAATTTACACAAAGTAAAGCGCCTGTCTGGATTCAAACCTACGACCTACTCGTAAGTCGCGGCCGTTACCACTTGGCCACCACTGCTCTCTTAAGGAATGATTTATGAAACTTCATCCCTTGGCCCGGGTTCGCACATGCGCGTTTTTTCCCGCGGCGATATTTTTTGCGCACTGGATTTTCATCGCACCGCTTAGCGCCGAGAGTTGAAAATCCCACAGTGTGTTTTTGACGCGCTGGGATGTGCTCTGTTGTATTCTCAATGCTCGGCTCAACACCGAGAGTTGAAAATCCGGCGTGCGATAAAATACCGTCGCGATATTTTTACGTTCGTGCGAACCGAAAGTGCGGATGAAAGTTCGTCATTTGTACAGAGGCCAGCACATCTGGCTACCCCAATCTGTCATATTTCTTTGATAGATTTTCAACTTTACTACAAAGTAATAAGGTTCATATTCAATTGGGAAAATTGGACAGATTGGGGTAGCTTGATGTGCTGGCCTCTCTCTGTACAAAATAAAAAATAATATTTTTCGTATCCAGGAGCCCGGTAATGGCTGGCGGCTTGTTCGCAATATCGCGCAAATTCTTCTGGGAGTTGGGTGGCTACGATCCTGGTCTGGACATCTGGGGCGGCGAGCAGTATGAACTAAGTTTTAAGGTTTGTACATAACAACACACACATGCGGCATATGAAAACCTTGACCATGCTTAGGTTCCATGGTCCTCACATGATCTGCACAAGATTATTACTGGACTTCAAAAGAGACTGTGATCTGTGTGTTTCTTTTCCGAGCAGTCGGATAGGAAATGCCGATCTCATATAGTTTTTAAAATATGATTGACGGGTAAAAGTGTTTGTACAAACCTACTTTCAGAAATAAAATCTTTTATCGTTTACAACCTTCTCATATTATACGATGTATATGGTGACGGCAAAAATTACGTGTCGCGACGGGTCGTTAAACAAGATGAAGCTAAAATCTAGAAATAGTAAAATATAATATTGTTGTGACATTATGACACAGCGGTCAAGGCTTCGCTTCTGGTGCACGAGGTTATGAGTTCAAATCCGGGCAAGTACCAATGTAGCTTTTTCAATGTGTACTTTCTGAGTTTATCTTGGACATTACTGAAATCGGTGAAGGAAAATCATCGTGAGGAAACCTCAAGTTATAGTTAACATAAGTTTGAAACCGCCAACCCCATTTGAGCAAGTGTGGTGATCAAATGATCAATGCTCGTGCCTTCTTTGCATGAAAAGCCTTTGCCCTGCAATGGGCCAATAATAGGCTGGAATTGTTTATTATTATAGTAAAAAATACCATCTTAATTTAGTGAATTTGTGAAACAAAATGACATGTATTTAAAATTGTCTCAAAGATTTTGGTGGGCCTATTCCTCATTCAAAATCTCTTTTACTGTAAACGTATGACACTCCCTCTCACAAAACGGAGGCCTGTGTTCCAGCAGGATACTCCCTGAGGATAGCGCATATATATGCTATGCGTGAGACTCATTAATATTTCATAAAATATTATCACGCCTTTAATCTCTGAGGGTTCGGCAGAGGTGTCCCTTTAGTAGACCCAAATTTCGCCAGTTATGTTTAAGTCCCGTGTAATAGGGAGTTAGGGAGCCAGCCTATTGCCATCAGCCGGGCATAAATCCAGATTCCGGGCTGCTACTGACAAATTCCTTAAAGAAAATCCAATAACATTTTACCCGACCTGGAAATCGAACGCAGGACCCTATGCTCAGCAGTAGTATTTGCGACCAACGCGGCAGTCAGTTGAGTATTTTTAACCATAAAGCTGTAGTAATAATAATTGTGTCACAGATATGGCAGTGCGGCGGGCGTATGTTGGACGTGCCGTGTTCACGAGTTGGTCACGTCTACCGCAAGTTTGCGCCCTTCCCTAACCCAGGTCATGGAGACTTTGTTGGCAAGGTAAGATCACAACTAATACTTCAGTCATCGGCACGTGTTATATGTACTTCTCATGTCGTGGTTTCAAACCAGTCAGCTAGTCAGGGTGCTAACGGAATGTTCAGGATGTGCCGGACGCACAGTCAACCGGACGTCTATGGTAAAAAAATAGACAAAGACTGCACCTGTATGAGCAGTTTTCATAGTGCCAGGGCTAGTAATGACGGGCGGTTTACTGTAGGTACTCCTTCTCGTCTCGATGGTACTTTGCTTTTATTAACCGACGAAAAAACGGAGGAGGTTATCAAGTCGACGCGTATTTTTTTTTATTTTTATGTATGATCACGCATAACTTTTTACAGCGCAGTCCGATTTTGATAATATTTTTTTATTGGAAAGGGTATACCCCGAAGTTGGTCCCATATAAATTTGGAAAAAAAAAATCCAACCCTAAGGGTAGGAAAACAGGGGTTGATTGATTGTTCACTTACCGACTGTAATGTACGCATAACTTTTAACAGAATAGTCCGATTTTGATAATTCTTTTTTTATTGGATAGTATACATCGAAGTTGGTCCCTTTTAAATTTGGAAAAAAATCCTACCCTAAGGGTGGGAAAATAGGGGTGATTTATTTTTCATTCACAGATTTTGTTTGGCGCCTACTCAAAATTACTTAGGTATACTTACATTAGTTTAAGAACTTAGTTGGTTAAATAAAAAGGTTTAAGTATTATTGTTTGCTTTTCAGTTTTTTCGGAGGTTTAATTTTTTTGTTAAAAGTTTTTTATTAAAGAGCAGCGCCCCGCGGTTTCAACCGATCCCGTAGAAATATCGGGATAAAAAGTATCCAGGTCATGGTCTACCCAGGTGCCAAATTTCATATAAATCGGTTCAGCGGTTATTGATTCCCCATACAAACTTCCACCCCCTTAAAGGATGATATCTGGGATAAAAACTATCCTATGTCCTTTCCCGGGACTCAAACTATCTCTATACCAAATTTGATCTAAATCGGTTCAGCAGTTTAAGCGTGAAGAGGTAACAGACAGACGGACACACTTTCGCATTTATAATATTAGTATGGATTATTATTGTTTTCTGCCACCGACGACGCTGTGGAAGGTGCGAAGTTTTGGGCCAACAAGATTTTAGAAAACGTGCCCGCGACACGAAGCAGAAGAATTGTTTAGGCCCAGGAGGTGGCCACGTTGATTGCGACTAAGTATCGTCTATATTCTTGGAGTTTGTTTTATGATTCTCATGTTATGAAGTGTAAAGCAATCATTGTCCCGTACGAACGAATGAACAACGACGAATCCGCAGAAAAGTCGCATCTCTTTTCGAGAGCTGTTGCTATTCGTCCTGTATAGATCCGTCTCGTATTTGATAATGCGTCCCTTATTCACTAAGGTCAATATCAACTCACGTTATTTATGATGGGTTTTGGTGTATTTAAAATACCTACGAGATGTTTCCGTAATCTATTATTGTCCGATTATAGAACTATCGTCGCGTAGCCGAAGTGTGGATGGACGAGTATGCGAAATACTTGTATTCGAGAAGACCACACTACCTCGAGATCGACCCCGGCGATATTTCCGAACAAAAGGCGTTGAGGGAGAAACTGAAGTGCAAGTCTTTTAGATGGTTCATGACGCAGGTAAATGTCGTTCGTTACTCGTTGGAGGATATGGTCGTCCCAGAAAATAAGGAAAATAGCAGTCGTAAGTCCGTAAGTATTGGGCTCATATTTTCGAGCGGTTAAATTGTGACATTACCTACTAAACTTAATAATAAACTCCATTCATTATTTTTTTCATTTTAATTAATAAAGTATTTTTGTCAGTTAGCCTTTTATGCTTTGACCTAGTTATGTCATTAGATAAGGCTGTATACGGTAGTTTGATTCTGACGATTTTATTTTTATTTTCAGATCGCTTTTGACCTAACAGCTAAATACCCGACTGTAGAACCGAAACCATTCGGTAACGGACGTGTAAGTATCTACCCGTACCTTAAACATTTTTATTCAAATCCTTTTTCCCCTGGGGATAGCCAGACCTGTTACGATCCTTACATACTCATTTTGCTTCGTTTACATTCATACATCTGAAGGCCAAATCCCGTAATTAAAAACGTTCAATATCTAGTCGCAATCTCATCTCAGCGACAGTCAATATCAAAAACTTGTCAAAAATGTTGGGAATTTTGACAGTTTGAGACTGAGATTAGACTGTGAATGTTCTTAAAATTACGAGAATTGGTCCCTCTGGTCATACACGCACGCCGGTTGCGAGTACTATGCACCTGACCTTTCTGAAGAACATCACCAGTAAGGTGATGTCCAATGATCAAATCCTTTAACTTTATTTATAACTCTATTATCATTTATTTATAAAGGTGCGACCAGTATCAAACCTCGAGATGTGTATCGACGCTCAAAACGGCCAACAAATGGACAAGTTGCACATAATGCCGTGTGCTGACGCGCTAAGCGGGGAACAAGACTTCTTATTCTCTTGGCACAAGGACATCAAGTTAGTAGTAATGTATTGCAAGTACAGATTTACCAGTATAAGTATGCGCTTCGGCAATCATCGTATATCTTCGGAAATAGCGCGATGATGAAATATTTGTATAGAGCGGTTATAATGCAATTACAATTTTTTTCTCAAAACTTTTGCGTGAAATATGACGACGTGCATCTGGAGTATATAACCCAACAGAGAGAATACTTCATAATGAAGAGCGCAATGATAATTATGTGCATTACAATTTGCATTACTACAAAGCGAGGCGGTGCACTAAGAAGCTTTGCCTCTGTGGAGGGTTAGTCTGTGGCGCGACTTTTGTACTAATTCGGAACCACGAATATTATCGAAGCGCATACTGTTACTAGTTTAACTGTGGTAGCATAGTGTACCATAACCGAAGGACAAGTAGTGCGCTAAGCCGTGTGCGACCATCCGTGACCCGAAGCAAGACTTGTTATTCCAATACTTGAATGTGTGTGTTCAGTCAATATTTGATGGAACATTTACGGTAGGTCAAAAAACCATCCCGTTTTCAAAAGTACGCCTTTCACCAACAATGGGTTCACAAGAGGCCAAAATAGATATTATAATTATTATCGTGAATTATTTTGTACTTTTGTTTAATCAATTGAGTATCTAATTATTCGTTAAAATTCCAGGCTTAAAACGAGAAACATGTGCTGGGATCTGCCGGAGTCTGCGGATAAGAGCCCGATAAGACTGTTCGCATGCCATCTCGGTGGTGGCAACCAGATGTGGCGGTATAACATGGTATGTACAAAATTTATCAATTTACCATTCTTCCATACATTTTCATCAGCACTGCTCTCAAAACGGTGAAGGAAAACATCGTGAGGAAATCAGCATGTCCTAGAACCAAAAATTCGAAGACATGTGACATCCACCAAACCGCACTGGGCCCACATGGTGGATTGCGGCCCACTCTTTCTCACATAGAGGAGGCCTGTGTCCCAGCAGTGGGAACTTTATAGGCCTATTATTCTTATACATTGTCCTCCTGCTTCGTTCACGTTCATTCATCTAGTATTACCCGCGCACGTATCGGTTCAAATTCAGAGCTCTTTAAATTTTAACCCTAACAACAATACGTAAGGTTCAAATTCCAATAACTCTTTAATATGTAGTAACTATATCAACGTCAATAATTTACGTTAAAACCGACATAAATAAAATTAGATTTTGAATTTGATCTTTCAAGTCAGAATTACCTTATTTTTAAGGTAATTACAAAATACCGATACTGATATAAAGACGATTAACATCTAAATATATAAAATTCAAGGTCCGGACTGACTGATATATCAACGCACAGCCTAAACCGCTGGTCCTAGAGACATGAAATTTGGAAGGTGTGTTCTTTGTGAAGATTAGGTATCTACTAAGAAAGGGTTTTTCGAAATTACACCCCTAAGAGGGTGAAATATCACGCGGACGAAGTCGCGGGCAGAGGCTAGTTCATAGATAAGAAGTTATATTCCTAAAAGTGCAACTAAGTAATCAATATTTTATACCATTCTTTTTCAGAAAACACAGCAAATAAGGCACGGTTCGATCGACCACTGCATTGACTGGAGTCCTGAATCCAAGGAAGTTTACATCAAGCGTTGTGACCCAACTAGACGCACGCAAAAATGGACCATAGACTACGTGGATAAGGAGATGATGGCCAAGTGGCAGTTACTTTGGACAAGAGTCACGGCACCGTTTGAGAACCCATAGACATACGTACGATGTTTTATTTTATTATTATGGGCGTCGGGTAAAAGGAAGAGATACATAATTTTATGCGAAAGACGAATGTGACTATTGAAAAAAATATGGTTTTAAGGGTAAAGGTGCCGGTTTAACAACATAACACATTTGAGCTTCCACACTCACCTCTGTGATGGCAACGCACCTATATTTTATATGGTAGTCAAAGAGCTTTTAGAGGGGATTTACTGCTTTATATGAATAACGAGCTGCTGCCCGCGACTTCGATCGCATGACATTAATATTAATTACCTTTTGATTTTCATTGTTTTTCTAAAATACAAGTAGCTTAAGTTACTCTTAATAATATCAGTTATCTGCCAGTGAAAGTCCCGTAAAAATTTACTACTTTCAAGAATAGAATATTAGCGCCGCCGTCTTAGGGTCAGTTCACACCGCGACACGACGCGGCGCGCAGTTTTCAAGATAACAATACATTACACAATTCAGTGAGGTGCGCCCCGCGGCATAGGTCGACGTAGTAGAATACACCTCACTGAATTGTGTACCTTTTTGTGTGGTGAATAAGGTCTATAATTGTATTGCTATCTTGAAAACTGCGCGCCGCGTCGCGTTGCGGTGTGAACTGACCCTTATAAATGCGTGATCGAAACGATTGTCTCTTTCTTTGACTCGATGTTTTATATTAAAGTATTTAATAGACGTCCTGTAGGTTGTAATGAGCGCGTCGGACGAAAGGCGTTTTTTTTACTGCTACGTTCATCTTGACCTTATCTATACCTTTCCATTATGAGTATTTTCAAAGTTAATTCACGTTCGTACGAGTTTTACTCAACCTGTAGATGTGGTTTAAAAGATCAGACACATTATTAATCACCAAGAGTATAAAAAAGAAACATTTTGACCGCGTAGATATTGCACTTTTGTATGAAACAACCGTTTTTTTTTATAACCGGCGAAAAAAATTTACGTGGTTTACGCAGAATCAAGTGCTGCATTCATGGTCACAGTTTGCGCGTCGATGTCTCTGCTACCTGTAGTTTGACTTAAAAGTTTATTTTAATGCCACGCATAACATCTTGATAAACTGAAATAATGTCCATTAGGACATCGTGCACTTATAGTAAAAGTGCGCAGTGCTACTTAGTTGCAAACCCCCACGCTATTTCAAGTTAAACCAATATCAACTTTATTTCAATGACAATTAAGTTGATTTCAGAGTGACTAGCACTATTGAAAAAGATATAATTTTTTTTGAAGTTGTAGCGTAAACTCAATTTTATTGTGTAGAAATTAAATTTATTTTTCCATTAATTCATATTTTTTTACATTTTTGGCAAATAAATCACGAACGCAGACTAGTTAAGTTATTCCTCTACATCTTGCACACGCCATTAGTCTGACGCGCTTTTAATATCGCTTAGTAGGCTGACTAAGGTACGTAACGATGGTACTATTTAACGTAATAGGAATAAAGTAAATTGCTATTGCAGCGGTGTTTAGATAAACGAAGTCTTTATGGATTGTGCGTGTTTTCGGCGCATATCTACCTTTTTATTCGCTAGTAAACGGTTCCTATAGCGACCCATGCTGTACACTCCCTAACCAATTGTTTTACTTCTGACAGCAACCTATTATGAACCTTATATCAACGTCGATAAAGATCACTGTGATGCAAAATCAGAGGTTAAATGGTTGTGACAGAACTGTAGTTATAATTTCGTTACATACGCGTGTGCACGCGCGTACGTTCAAAATGTACGCATGCATACGGACGTGCAAAAACCAGATACGTGTCGAAAATACCCCCAATGTGTAACTGCCCTAATGTTAATACGTTCCGAATGATAATATTAATGTTGTCTTCTCACGGATATAACAAATTCTGACAAAATAGGACACTTTGGTTAAATAAAAAAACTATAAAAATTCTGCTTACTATAAAAATGCTGCTTACTATAAAAATAACCAAAAAAATATTATGACAGGAAATTAATTATAACAAGCCTAGATTATAGCCTCCTTACTAATAAACGTTGTATTGCGTCTGTATAGTTACCTACATAACGCTTTGTCTTCTTCTTTCGAATGTCAAATTACTGACGACTGAAAGAGAGAAATCGGTGTGTAACTATTCATCTATATATATAAAAGGAGAACTGACTGACTGACATATCAACGCACAGCCCAAACCGCTGGGTCTAGAGATTCCAAATTTGGCACGTACGTTCCTTATGAGGTCTAGGGGTGCACTAAGAAAGGATTTTTCAAAATTCATCCCCTAAGGGGGTGAATGGGAGGGGTGAAATTTCACGCGGACGAAGTCGCGGGAAGAAGCTAGTCTGATATAATACGTTTATTAGTAAGGAGGTTAGGATGTAAGTAGAAAGTAAGTAGGTATGTATTAAAATTTTGAATGTTTATACAATGTTGCCCGCGGTCGCACTTGTACTTGGTAGCTATACTTGTTAACACCTTTATTCTAATTATAGGTCTGCGATGGACTGTGTTGATTAAATATCTACGAATTGCAGAGGTTAACGTTCCATGCAATGCATAGTTTGCACTTTGAAATTAAAAGTTTTTTAGTGACATTCCGGAGCTTAGTAGATGTGATATTCGGAAGCTTTCGAAATAAATTGTTACAGTTTTTTGCTGTATTTCAGAAGTTATTCCAATTGAAAATTATACTACTTTCATATCTCCTGAATAAGTATACAAAAGTCAGTGGTAGCCTTATGACTGCCATCTACTTTTGAATAGTTTTGATGAAAATTAAATTAATGACTTTTGCGTACTTTTGAGGTATAATTACCATAAAAGTAATACATTTTAGAAAGTAATTAAAAATATTTTATTCGGGTTATCTACTGGTGCTATTTCTATGTTTATGTGTTGTTAATTCCAAAATTATTTTCAAATACCTAATAATTATTATTTTGAATTAATTGAGTTATCTTTATTTTCTTATTTAAATAAGTATTTTATACAATGTATATACCTAGTTTTGTTATGTTCTTTATTGATGTGAGTCAAGGGATGCGTTTTTCGAACGAAAATTATCTTAAATGAATGTGACAAATTGTCAAGTGCACGTTAACTGCTGCGATTGCATAATCAGTCTATAATGTTTCCACTGCTAAGACACATGCCGCCTCTCAGTGGGCCGTAACGTAATCCACCACGCGGGCCCAGTGCGGATTGGTAGATGTCACATGTCTTCGAATTTTTGGTTCTAGAACATGCCAGAGTTTTCACCGTTTCGAGATCGCTGTGATTCGCTGTTGATAAATGATTCAACCAATCACAGCAGATTATACGCGCTTGACAATATGTCTTTGTCACATTCATTTTGCGATCATGTTTGAATCCGACTGATTTTAAATCGAAAAATGTATGCAAATGTTATTATTTTGTCATTATTGCATTTAAATTTAATTTTTTAATTGAACTGCGTATTCTCGCTTAAAGTAAAATGCCATTACGTTATATGCTTAGGGTTAATATTATTTTATAATAGGTACTGCGTATGTTCAAATATTAGAAAATTGTCTTACACCCCGTTTCTAAAAGTTACAACTTAAATATAGTTGTCACAGAAATACAGTACGTTCATAATTATTTTACCTCTGACATCAGTAAACCTTATTGTAACGAGAAAAAAGATCACAATGATTTTGACGGATTTGTGAGTGGCTGCAACCCAACAACAACCTTATTAGAATGAGAATAAAGATCACTGATTTGGACAGTGATGCAAAATCAGAGGTAAAATAACTGAACGGACAACAAACTGTCAAACTCATATCAAGTGATTCTTCTCTACGTTTGGATTTGACTGAAATTTTGTCCGACCAGAGTTTAGCTACTTGGACAGCCCTATCATTGACTTCGTTGGAGGGTGCAGATGGTTGTGCATTATAGGCTGGAAAGAAGGTGAGGCATATCCTGTGAAGTAATGTCATTGGATGGTGTTGTTATCACAGCAGTTAACATGACTTTGGCAGTTAGTCTTTTAAAAACCGGATGATAATGTGATAGTCTAACAAAATAACGTAAACACAGCAATATGTCTCCTGCGGTTATTTACCAAAAGCCACCTTTGTGACAGTACGATTTATATCGAGCCACGCGTTTTTAGCAGCATAATAAATGTACTTTAATTAATTAATATTTTATGTTCGTAACTAGGACATTATTAGTCGAAATTAGTCATGGTTGAGTATTTATTTATATAAATTAAAATATTTAATATTCATAATTTTAAATGTAGGTGTTAAATTATAAATTGGTGTTATTATAGTGATAAACTTATACAAATGTGTAGTAATTTTGACATCACACAAACTCTTTGATAACTTCAAAATGTTTAGTGTTAAATATTGTATTTTTCTAACTATACGCTTTTTAGAGGCAAGAACGAGAGGCGGAGTCTTATATGCCATTGATTGGTCAATATTGTGTGACGTGTTATACACGGTAATTCTTCATTTGCGAAAGGGCTTAAATCTTCATAATACGCAAATATAGAGTGCTTTTAATATAAAAACTATTCTACCGTGAAAGATAGGGTGATATTTGCCAAATGAGGCAGTATGTATTAGAAAATGCTTTCAACGTTGTTAAAGCCATCATTTCGCATTTTTGTACAACAGAGGCTATTGTGCAGTCGTGTAGGTATGCCTGTTACAAAATATATTTGTTGTGCCAAAGCTGCGTCCACACTTGTGACAAACACGCTAACATCGCTCGCGACAAAGTTAAAGCGGCGACGCGGCAACTCATCGAGACTCAGACCATCTTTTATTATTGTGCTTATAGCCGAGTCGATATGTCTTGGGCAGCGTTAACAGAGGCAAAGTGTTTTTATCGTGTTTTTTTTTAGTATCGCTCGTGGATTAGGAACTAACGAGGTGTCCCTTGAAATCTCTAATAACTAAAGCAACTGTATCCACAGGTTGTGATTATCAGCCTGATAAGATATTCAAGCTGATTTACCCATCCATCAGATAGCATAGTTAATATCTCAAGAACTACACGTCCTAAGCAAAAAATATTGAAATTTTCATCATCCCCAGGGGATATTTGTCTACAGATTCATGGATTAATTTTAATTGACCTTGAACGTGACCTTTCCCAAATATTGTTTGACATGTTAGAAGTATTGTTGGCGAACATGTTAAAGTCAAAGTCAAATCATTTATTTCAAATAGGCACACTAAAGGCACTTTTGAACGTCAAACATTATAATAAACCGAAATTGATTCTAGTCGCCCCTTCCAAAAGGTAGTTTTCGTACGGAGAAGAATGGGTAAGAAACTCCACCGTTACTCTTTTAATTTACTCTTACGTTACTCGTTACAAGTGGGGACGCCGCTTAACATATTTTGTTGTCCTATATATACCTATTGTTGATTTGTTTGTTTCTACGAGTCTATTCCATTGTGAAACATATCACTAGTTGTATATAAGCACTTAGTTTTATTTGTATATTGAAAATAAATTATTTTTATAATGCAAATGAGTTTTTATTACAGAAGAGGGGTATAAAATGAAACGAGTAGATATTTTAATACTTTTTTATTACATATTCCATTAGAATACTTTCTATTATTATCGTACATGCTTGCGTCTGATGAGCACGCACTCTCCCGACTAACAGAGTATGACTGTTGACTATCTATACACATTCAGAGTATTTTAATGGGGTCTATGCACCATATCTACATACAAATTAAATGCTTTACGAGGAAATCAGTTCTACATGTAAATGCTTCGTGTGAAGATCGTACACTGTAAGCTCTCTAAAGTAATCTAGAAGCTGAAGTCTATGGATGTCAATGGCCGCACGTTATCTATGGAGCTGTTTCTCTCATCGATTTTCCCGCCAAAAGGTTGAAAACCGTTCAATACGCGACATTCGAACAACCGCTCGCGCTTGAATATAAAACAAACATACTTCATTCGAATGTTCGCCCTATATTCAAACGATATAAACCTTTCGATAAAATCCCTTCCAATTTGATATATTACAATTCATCGTAATCCTAAGATCCTTATCGGGTTACATTATAAATAATCCAAGCGTAAAGATATGTACAATATTTTTACAGATTACATACTCAATTAAGTACCTATTTACAAATTAGAATTCTTTATACATCATAAAAAAGATAACATACCGCTCTAAATATCACCATGAAATCAATAACTACATTCACAATAGATATATTATTATATTATCAATTAATTTCAAATAAAAATACACCTTAAAGTTCTAAATAAAGAGTAAGACGTATTACATTACAGTATTGCTTCTTTTAGTCACATTTTCCAAAATATCACCAACGCGCGGGTCTTCAGCACCCGACCCGATAGATTCGAATTTTGAATTTTTTTCACCAAATCTATACATTTTTTGTAAAAAATATTCTCATCCTATCACCGGCCACTCAGTCACCTATCATTAAAGTATCTCTAACACAGAATAGACACCACATTTTAAATGAGACACATTTATGGACATATACTATAAATATCTACTTTTTAATTACAATTTGTGCTTCTCGCTGACTTATCGATAAGGAAGTATCCTACGAATCACAATAGTATTAACATTCGTAACTGCGCGAAACACACTTCTCACGCTACGTCTAGTTGTTAGGGCGCGTATGGTCGCTCAGCAGCTACTTCAGGGGAGTGGAAACAATAAATCAGTCTCTAGTACTAAACGTTCTGTTAAGTCAGCAAGAAGTTTGTTCCTAAACGGTTACGATAAGACCTACTGTTCGATTATTGCACAACACATGCAGAATGTACGTATTACGTTGACTGTAATTTTAATTAGTTTTTTTTATTTAGTCTATTTTATTTTTTTACGATGTCATGCTACTTTTGAGATTAGTACTGTATGCTACTTAGAACTCTGTCGCTCCGAACGGGTAAAATGGCTTTACTACTTTACTGAAAACACACGACGTCTAATGGAAATAATTTTCTTTTTTTGGGGCGGTAAGATTTTTTAATTTTTTCAACAATGAAGGTAGGTATGTAAAGAGTGAAATTAAAACATTCCATTTCTTTGACGTTTCGGGTGAAAGCCTAGTCAGTCTTTCTAACTCGGCCGATCAAGATTTGTTCTGTTTTCACCGTAGTTTTCACATTTTGGCGGCACTTGAAAGTTTATCTTCTGAATCTACGTATATTACAAAAGTCGCACATGATATTATCACACTTTGAATAATGAAATTAAAAGAATTAGTCACTTTCAAGTTCACGCCAAAATATTGAGATCTGATCTCTACAAATTTTATGTTACAAGCCAGTGAGCGTTAACGTGGCAAGTTCCCTAACAAGCAAAAAATATAGACGTCATTTAATTTGAAGAGTCAGATATATTCGAGGATATAAAATACAAAATTATTGCTAAATAGTGTTAGTATTGCGAAGTAAAAAGACCTTAGGTCTATAAAAGGAACAACTACAAGAATAAAATATACGTTTTTTTATTTACAAATACCTAAAATATGTACGGATAGAACAAAATATTTGGCTAAAACTTAATAGGAATACATGGATCTTGTGATAAATTATAACATCCTAAGTGATTTACGTATAGTATATGAAATAAAAATGTAAAAAAATATTTCATTGAAACAATATAAAAAGTTAAAATTGTGATTGCGTATTGAGTATTTTGGTTCCATGATTTTTATAAGTATTATGCTCAGTTAGTCGTATTATTATATTTTTTTATTATTTAAGTTTATTTATTTATGACTCGGTACCCTGTAGTGAGTTGTTACGAGATTCAGTTCAGTCCAACGATGAAAGGGCATAAAGTATGTAAAAATAACGTATGAGCTTTGTAACGCCTAAGTACCAAATGAAAAAAATAATTTACTTTTCGACATAGAATTTCTTTCGGTTTCCAGTCAATCTTAACCTAACCGTAAGCTTAAATTACAAAACTTTTATTTCCCACTCAGTCCTAGCAATAACTCCTAGTATTCGTAACCATCAGTAACACACCGATCACAGGAGCCTCTTTTATCTTTCCTATCCACGTTTATACACTTCAGTCCAATAAAAAAGTAGTTAAGAACTAAATACCGGCGTTCCATATTTGAAACTCCACTATTATATTTGAAACGACAAAATAGCCAGTTTCAAATCTGGAAATCAAAATGGCGTTGTTTTATGGCACGTTAAAATTATGAGCGGTGTCGCGCTCTCCCACTCTTTCTCCGTTTTCTTCTGCTGTCGCGTACAAAGACGATGTTCGCGGGGTCGTCGGCTAGTTGGGGGTATTTAGATACAGAATGGACGTCTCTGGCTACCCAGCCGTCCACGATTCCGTGTGAGATAAGTTCTTCTTTCTCTTCCTCTGTCCATGTCCCCCTGCCCTCCCAACCTGCCGCAACCAGAGCCTTTTCTCGTTCCCAAGCCCTTGCTGCAGCTCGTTTGTGAGCATGCTTCAAGAGTTTGATACGCTCTTGGTTGGGATCCACACCGTAGCGGAGCACGATGACCGCTTGCGCAGAGCCCTTTCCAACTGCGTGAACTCGTACCTGAAAAATGTAAAGTATGCCGTTAAGTTTGGGCTTTTTTTGGACTCCATAATCATTATTTTTGATAAATTGTCGAATAAAATAAGAAATTCACCTCCAATCCTTGATCGTTGGTTTCGTCTTGCGACACGTTGAATTTGCCAGAGAGCCTTCTGAGTTCTTCTAAGTCATCCCTGATCTTCAGCGTATTGTCCTTCACGAAGTAGAATACATCCTGGTCGTGGATATTGAAATGGACATCTAAGAAGTAGGAGTTATTGAAGACTGTTGTAATCACATCTTCGACAACGTTGTTCGCTCCGTCCACGACGCTTATTAACGCTTTTCCATCTACCCTTGATATTAAAACTCCTTCGCCAAACACTCCGCGTTTGTAAGACACTCGTGGCAAGAGATTCCTCGTGATCGGTTCCATTTTTAGAAGCGGAGTTGGGACAAAGTTCATATCGGCTAGTTTGTGGCTTATCTGAAAAAGAAATGGATATGGTTTAGTTTCATGATAGTAATAAAGGTTTAGTAAGTATTTATGTAGCTACGCCGACCTCATCTAGTTTTTAAAATATGATTGACGTGTAAAAGTGTTTGTGCAAACCTACTTACAGAAATAAAATCATTTATCATTTATCATTTAGCTGTAAAAGATCTAAACGGGTATGAACATACCTTTTCAATTATACATTGCAGTCCAGATAAAACTTCGAAATCAGGAGTCAATCTGGGCGCAGTCAGTTCCACTTTCGGTTGGAAGATCATGTCAGTTATGTATCTCGATCCCATCATCTTGTTCAGGTCGTATCCATACAACTGAAGCCAACTGCTCAAATCCGTCATGTAAGCAGTGTTCTGATTCCTATTTATAGGATCATTGTTCTTAAACCGATAAATGAAAATGTCTGTAGGGAGGTGAAGTTTACTCGCCAGATGTTCCCAACTCGGCGTCATCCATTGACCAACTACAGGATCATATAGCCGAGCATCTAAGTAAATCAAATTAGTATAATAATCATAAATGCCTCCTTGGAAGTCCACAGGCACATAGAATTCGGGGTTTGTGTCTTTCACGATCTTTCCGAAAGGACTGCGTTTGATTTCTTTCACAATCTCACCATTTACATCGAATACTACGAGCGGAGAACCATTTTGATCAGTAGCAACATAGAATCGTTGGTCTTCCGTTTCAATGCACGTTAAGAAATCTCTTTGGTCGTATAGATATCGTACAGTCTTTCCTGATTTCGTAAAGTGAACGTGCGTTACTAGGTTTGGAGTCTGCGGGTTGGCGTAGAAGAATTGAGTGACATTGCTCTTGTCGTCCTTCCAAGCTACCAATCTGCTCCTGTCGTCGTAGTAATACCACATTTGGAACTTGTCCCTTTCAGAGGCATGCACGAATTGGCCACGGGAGTTGTATCTGTATTTTTGTTCACCACGTCTGATAACGAAACCGCGACCATCATAGCTGCTGTACTCAACATCACTATATTGGACAACTCGATCACCAATATCGTAGCCTAGATAACGTTTCTCTCCATGTTCGATAACTCCAATCACGTTGCCGTTCTCATCGTAGACGTACTTCCAGTCATCTTCAGATCCTACTACTTCCATCAAGTGTCCGTCGTAATTGTAACTAATTCGTTCGTTCGATGAGGTATCGCCGATCATAATCTTTTTCGATTTTATCCGATTTCGTGAGTCATATTCTACTTCAAGGCGGAACACGTCAAAGGCTTTGATGTTAATCAGGATGGTCTTGACTCTGCCACGATCATCGTAATCAGTTATCGTGAAGTATTGTTTGCTTGTGTCCTGCATCACTGATCTATTGAACGTGTTTCTATAAATTCTCAAATCGCTGAGTGCTTCAAGAATACCTAGGTTTTGATTGTACTTCATTCTCAGTTGTGGCATTTCCTTGCTATTGATATTAACATCAATTGTGGAAAGCCGAGCGTTGCCGTCGTACTGATATTTGAAATGAGCGTTGTTCAGATTACTCTTGGGACTGAATTTCATCTTCTCATCTTTAAGAATTCCGGCGTGATATTTGTAATCTTGCCTTAGTTCGTATTCGGAGTCCGTAATTTCAACGTTCTTTACAAGATGTGTATTTTCGTGGTAAACGTAGCGGATAGCAGAAGCTCCTGCTAATACCATTTCTAACTTTCCGCTGTTATCATACACGTACACAATTTTGCCAGATTGATGCGGGAATATTTTAGAAAGAATATTTCCATCGTCGTTGTACAAGATTTCGTAAGGATGTCGGTTCATTGGGGAGAAATACTGGTATTTAAAGTAGCCTAGTGATGTCATGAGTGCAAACGTATGAATATGACCTCTTGGAGTAGTCAGATTTTGTAGTGCACCAGAATCATCGTAGTCCAACAGATAATCGCTACCTCTAGGCGTTGTTACTTTCAGTGGTAGAGATGTGAACATATCCCTGAAGGAGTAAGCTAAGGATGATCCATCGCCGTAACGAATTTCGTTTAGTCTGCCAGCTCGGTCGAACCCATACGTTTCATTTAGATCACCCCAACTCCATTTAGTTAATCTGTTGAACCTGTCGTAATCAAGCACCACTTCTGCAAATATACCATTGCTAGGTCCAAATCTAACTGGTCTCGCGGTTCTGTCATAGGTAACATTCAAGAGTTCCACCTTATCATCCATGAACACAGCGATCGTTGACGATTCTCTGTCGTACTCCAGCGTAAGTAAGTTTTCACCGTTTATCCTTAGTTTACGTCCAACTTGCGCGATGGTTTTGCCACTTCTCGCTTTGTTTAGAAGTTTTCGCAAGAAGTATCGCCATTCAAATCTGTTTGCCAAGTCACCACCTACTTCGGTCCTCTGTTTTGCTGGGATAGGGAAGCTTTCTCCCAATATTGGATCAACTTCAGCCAAAACTGTGTATGGAACTGTGTCCGTAGATATTACGTGGCCCCAAGGCATGCTGGAAGAAATACTACTGTCGGATGAAATAATCGTTTTCTGTTCCGCTTCACCAGTACGAGTATTCACTGAAGATCCCTTTATTAAGATCGAAACAGGTTTCTTATTGTTTTCAGTGATGCGAACTGTGGCGCCCTTGATGCTCAGATCAAAGTTCAGATTAATGATTCTGCCGGTGGGCGTCACAGCTGATGTCAGACGTCCGAATTCATCGTATTTGTAGACGTAACTTCTTCCTGTGCTGTCGTACTTAGATTTTAGTAACCCACTTGGACCGTAGTAGTCGAACGTAACATTGAAGTTGTCTGGAGTTCTCAGCTCTTGGAGCATCTTCATCCTGGACATCTTGAGTCTACATTTCTGTCCCTTAGTGTTTTCAATAGAGTTGACTGAGGTGGAGTAGTCTCTCAGTAAGAACACTTTATTGCCGGCTGCGTCAGTTACAGTGCTGAGTTTACCATTGCTGGTGTTGACGGTGTAGGTAAACACATAGTTGTTCTCTCCGGTCAAGATATTCTTACTCGTGACGTGCTGGCCGAATCTGTTGAAGATGTAAATCTCTTGCGTGTCAGGTGAATAGATTTCGTATTCCCTTGCTCCACTTGCGTCCGGTATGCTTGCCATGACTGATCGAATCCTGTAGTTAGCTTGATCTGCGATGTGAACAATACCGTCGGGGCTGACTATGACAGCTGAGATGGTATTGAACTTCGAATTAGAGGCCAAAAAGTGGTCGGCCTCAAAGCAGTCGCAGCCTCTCTCTAAGCAGTTGCATTTCGATTCGGCGCCAGCGTATAGCGAAATCTTTCCATCGGTGGTGATAAGTCGAACTCTGTTTATTCTCTGAGAGTCACTTTCAGCGACATACAGGTCACCTGCAGAACCGAAGGCAATACTTTGTGGCATTACTAACGTAGCGTACGTTGCCAATTCAACATCGATACCGGTCATGGGTGACGGACAATGGAGAGGTCTTCCAGCGATCACTTTCACTCTACCATCTGGAGCCATTTGTAAAATCATGTGATCGTCAATGATATGCAAGCTGTTATCTAATGGGTTAATAGCAAGCTCTGTGGGCCAACGCAGATGGACTTCTTCAACGCTAAGCGTTCCTTCGCAGGGGATAGGTTTCCAATGAGCTCGATGCATGTGGTTGCCGATGATAGTAGTTATGATACCGTCTCTGTCTACCATTCTGATATTCGTGCCATCAGCAAAATAGACGATGTTGTCGATGGAAACTGCGACTCCTTTAGGGTACGCCAGCTTAGCATCCCGTGCCAGCGCTCCATCACCGCAATGAGCTTCATCACCTGGCAGACATCTTTCTCCGGAGCCGACAACAGTCTCCCAGTTGTGTTCAGGGTCGGTGAAGTCCTCTGTGTTACGGACTCTTATGATTTGGTGGGATTCTGGGTCTGAGATGTACAAGTTGCCGTCTAGAGGTGATAATGCCATGTGGTATCGGTAGGAGACTCGAGTGGCACTGAAAAATAAAGAAATACGTTAGGTCACATAATCCCAACTTACGTGACTAAAGGATTTGGCATTGAAATTATGAAACTTACTTCAACTTGACCACTGTCCTCACAGTCCCGTCGGGGCTAATCTTCCGAACAAGATTGAAGTCTCCTACGAAGATGGATCCGTCAGGGGCCGCGGTTAATGCTACAGGTGCTAAGAGTCGTTGTCTGGACGCGACGCCAGTGCACTCGTCCCCACACTCCAGTTCACGTTGACGACCGTCGCCCATCGTTGTGATGATCACACGAGGTTTGTGTTTCAAGTATACATTTGTTCCATCTCCCTTTTGGAGAATTCCTGGAAAATTACAAAAAAAAAAAATTAAAACATTTGACTAAGTATGGATTTTATATGTACAAATTGAAAATGAATTTTAAAAATGTGTATTTAAGTTAGTATTATTAGCGCATTATTCTAAAAGAGATTGCGTATTGTGTGCACATCCAACAAGATCGATCGATATCATTGAAGAGGTCAAATATACTGAACCACTTAACAGATTACATGGCTTTGTACTTAGGACTGCAAAACGTTTAGATATACTAAAGCCCGAAACGAGAAGCTTTAAACCCCGTGGTAAAGCGGTTTAGAACAATGTCTCATGTAGGGTATAGGTACGTACTCTTTACACTCTACCTACATAAGACGAAATAATAAGTTAATTTACCTTCGTGGAAGTTGTATCTATGATGAATATCCAAATTCCAGCCACCAACGTCCGATATACTCATATCCTGTCCACTCAGTTTGGTCGTTTGCACATTCCAGATGACATCTTTACAATCCGTGTACTGGTACCCTACTTTCACTAAGGCTGTTGTTACTCCGTATACTCTCTGCTTGTACACATTGAGGCGGTTCCATGGATACGTGAATTTGATGACTGGATCGGCTTCGAAAGTCTTCTTGAAGAGTATGCCTTCTATCGTTATCCTCAGGTGGATGAGCGCTAACGTGGATGGAATTTTCTCAGGAGTAAGTTGTAGTTGGATGGTGGAGAGATAGCCAGCAGCTCTGGAGCTGTGGTACACTAGATGTAGACCAGTTCCAGGGATTTCGAGACTTTCTTGGATCACCTACAAAGAATATATTATTAGTCAGATTATTTATTTCAACGGTTTTAGTACCTCATTCGAGGGGGTTGCAAAGCCTTATAAACAAATATATAATCAGGTACCTAAATTAGGAAGAACAAAATTTTCTAAATCATACCTGTGATTCAGCCAGTATAGCACTCTTGTCAGGACAAGCTCCTTGGAAGCCATGTTTCCAGGTTGCCAATACAACAGGTTTCATCGTATCGTAATCATGAGCGAGACAAGCCTGCGGTGGTCCCATGTTGATCTTCTCATCCATCGTTGTCATTAACACAGTATCGATTATCACAACCTGAAGCAAATTGGTAAGTGGGTTGAATTATTTGAAAGTTACAATCCAAATTATTTTTGAAGGGAATACGAATGAAAATTTGATTTGGTTAAAAAAATATATATGAATTTAAATGAAAAAGTAGGAAAAAAAACTGTTACTAAAATAAATCATAAATTCAATTATTATGTGATACGTAAAGTAAGTACAATAAAGTCTTTATGGGTTGTATAAATAATGCACTCATTAATGAAAGTCTAAGCATAGGCATGGTCGGTAAACTATTAGATTTAAAACACTGCAAGGCAAAAGCGTGTTTTAAATAAAGATTTAAGAAAAATAATAGAGTCATAATATTTTTAACGTCCTTAGGTTAATCGCTGGTTTGCATGTTTTTACTTAGGAAAAAATATAATCACCCTCTATGAAGTTCGGTTGAAAGTTGCTTGAATATTTAAAGACTAAATCAAGCATGTCTAGGATCGAGCTAAGGTTTTTATGCGACATGAAATATAAACAAGTTTAGGAATTTGATTTCGAATTCTACGAAACGTCTTGAGGCGACTTGAAAATTACGAACTTATTGTTTCCAAGTTGTAACGTTATTATGACAAAGTTTCGGCAAAGAGCACTTGGTCTTACTCACATTTTATGATTATACAAGGTGGAGATGAAAATCACGCTAAAAATAAAGGCGAAAGTTTGTATTTTTGTTAGATACTTCTCTATGCATGAACGGCTGGACTAATTTTGATAAAATTTGGTACGGACATCGCTGACACCCTGGATTAACACATAGGCTACTTTTTATCCCGAGATTCCCACGGGATCGAGACTTATGCGAGTGAAACCGCGGGGCGTAGCTAGTACAATAATAAATTAAACTGCGTATATCAAATTTTAATGACGTTCCCAGTCTGCATACGACAATTCAATCAAATATATCCTATAGTTTAGTCACTACAGCAAGTCAAAGATTGGCAGAACCCATAGTCGGCCCATCACTACTATTTAGTTTGTTTGAAAAAATCACTTTTTTAATTTCGAAGCTAGAATTTATTTGATATTTCCAAACTACTCTTAGGCGTATTGACAGTGTTTTCATTTATTGTCGTATTGTTATTTTCACGGTATAATTTGCAATTTAACTTCATTAAAGTATTTTTTGCACTTCGTTCATACCATTTAGGTGACCTTATTAAGAAAAAAAAATACAATTACCTCATTCCAAGGAACGTAGACGACCTTCGTAGCTCTTTTAAATGGCGCCCTTCCAAAGTTTAGCGTAACTGCGCCTCCTCCATTCACCAGCAGATCAAACCAACCATCTTCTCTGGTCAGTGTGAAACCTTCGAGGGGCGTGTCAGTAGATACTCTGACGCCAACCAGACCAGTCCCAAGTAACGTGACCACTCGGCCTCTGACAACCGCTGAACGACTGGAAATTCAGGCGATGAATTCATTAGTATTAATTTAAATATTGGTCGTATGGACCAATGTTGGTGATTGGCTTTTTATGTTGGAATGTTCTGGAATATTGATTGGTGGTATTGACAAATGTTGGTGATTTGTAGTTTTTTTTAAGGGAGGTTCTAGTTTCTATGAGTGAAAGTCTAGGTATAAAATTACATGGGGCTAGTGAATTATATTCTTTACGTGTGTGTTCTACGTTGTCTATCATACAAATGCTAAATGGGGAATTAACTAAGGGACTAGAAGTAGTTGGATTTTTTAAAGAATTCAGATCAAAATTGATTAAAATTCAAAGATCAGAACTTGTAATTGATTCAAAGGGACTCTATATCTAATAAGTAGGTATTAATCATTTCTTTCTACAGGTGTAACATTGTGTAAAAGATTTTTATCAAATGTTTTCAGATGGTGGGTTTTGAACAAACGTCACGGACAATATATTATTACAAACATTTAAATAAAAAGCGAACACAAATTCACAGGACACAATAGTAGGTAGCTAAATACTATAAGTAGCACAACATGCATGACACAGATACATAGAATAAGTATAGTATATGTCGCCAATTAAATACATATGTATATAATGTAGGATATATAGAACTCGTAGATAAACTCTAAGTTAAACAAACACTATCCTACGTTCGATTCACAAGTCTTACCTCGAGTTGAAGTGGTTCCAAAACATACTGCGCAGCGTTAGAAAAAACCGAGAGAAATGACAGAATGAGTAAGTATTATTATTGTGTATAATAATATTAATTTAGAAACAAGTCAGGAAGCTCGGAAACGTTAGTAACAGCGACGTTAGTATACGTGTATCACATGCACGTGACGATCTTCTAGAATTTTGTTCGTCGATAGTACAAATACATACATCTGTTCCATATAAGTGTAAGAAAAGAAAGAAAGCATTGTGGTACACTCTTATAATGTAAATAAAACAATGGGATCGACTGGGGCACAACATTGCGTATCTTATATAACAAATATTTATACGGCGTTTGTCGGCTTAGGATTAGCCGACAAACTAAATATTAGCTAGTTATTAGTTAACGATTAACCCTAACAGATAACACCGAACATCAAGCACTCACCTTTCGTTGAAGTTCTCCTGCTTTGCGTAGTTTTGGAGACTACCTTCGTCAATGATGAATTTCATCCGTTCGAAGAAAGATGCAGTGATGGCGGGAGGTTGTTTCCTAAGGAGAATATCTGTAGGCTTCGGCGAAGACACGCAGAGCTGACTACCTTTGCAGATGGGACTTAGACAGCACTCTGGATCCTCACAATCGACGAGGCCATCTAAATGGAATAGACGAATCATTTTTTTATGGTCTGAACTTTAAAACACAATCCTGGAGTTATATCAAAACGACACATACCTTTGTCGTTATCTTTTGAATCGTCGCAGATTTGTTCTTTGAGTGTCGTACAATCCGGACCATCCCATCCGTCGAAGCATTTGCAGGACCACTGACCATCATTTGCAACTTTACACTGTCCATGTCCGGCACACCCTCGCGGACAGCCTTCCAGCGTGCAATGCCGACCGTTCCAACCAGATACGCAGAGACAAGTGCCGTTTTTACATTGTCCATGATCACTACAGCGGGCATCACAAAGCTTAGAAGTACAGAATTCGCCAGTCCAACCGGAATCGCAGACACAAGACTCGCCAACGCATCTTCCGTGGAGACCGCAATCAAGATCGCAAATCTCTGTAAAAAAAACAAAAAAAAAAAACAATTAAATTAAGTATGTTTGTAATAACAGGACCAGAACCAGTATAAAAACTAAAACGAATAATTTACCTTTCGAACAGTCGTCGCCAGACCACCGCGCATGACAAGTACAGGTCTGGGTATCAACGTCGAACGTGCCATGTCCAGAGCAGTCCGGAAGGCATTGTAACGCATCCTTATCCATTGTCGCACAGTCAATTCCCTTCCAGCCTTTCTTGCATATACAGGCGCCTTCGATGCAGAAACCATGGCCGGAGCAAGTTGGATGAGGGCAGTCGATGTCAGCACAAAACTTGCCCTTGTATCCTCTGACACAGGAACATTTTCCGTTAACACAGTGTCCATGGCCGTTGCAATCTGGGACTTCACATTCGTCATGCCGTAAGGAACATTCTTTGCCTTTCCATCCAGGATTACACTGACATTCACCGTTGATGTACTCGCCTCGTTGACTGCATAAGACTGGACAAACACCTGAAAAATTATGAAATTGAAGTATAACGTTTCGGTACCAAACCTGTGTTACATGTTAGGAGGAATATACATTCGACGGTCAAATATAAATAAATAGTATACTCGTATGTATGCTTACTTTTACTGCAATCGTCGCCGCCAAAGCCAGCCTGGCATTGACAATGACCCATAAGACATTCTCCTTTCCCTGAGCATCCATTAGGACAGTTGTGCGTCATTTCGTCAGCGATCATCGCAATGAACGTGATCTCCTGTGGGTCGCCGTCGTCATTGTATAGAGATAAGAACCAGTGGCCTTGCTCCATATAGTGTGTTACTTCTTTCTTGATCGAAGGCTGTAAGCGAAAGGCCTAGTTTAAAGTGTTTGCTTTATGTTATCTAGATAATTAATAAATTAATGGCTGGTATAATAATGATTAATGCTTACATGTGAAGTTCTCGTTGTTCTCGCCTTGAAACCGCTAAGAACTTCCAAGATATGATATTGTGTATGTGTCGGTAGAGCGTTTCTTCTCGCGTATACGCCTATGGAAGCCCCTCGGGGTATCATGTAGTCGAACTTCACGTAACTGGCTTGAGTTTGATAAAACTGCATATTCCAGTAACTATATGGAGGGATTTCTTTTGATAATTTTTCACCTAAAGTAATTTGTTTGAACGTCGTTCCATCTGGTGGAAATGTTTGCGCTGGGAACGTTCGCGCACCTAGAAGATTTTAAGATGTTAGTTTTGTATTAAGATTTCACATAATATTTTGACATGCGATAATGTGATGAATTTTCGTATGCACTGTTAAATATAGTATCTACTTATATTTACTAACAACTACTACCCATTGGTATGTTATTATAGCACATGCAACAAAAAAGTATGATGCTATAATATGTATTTAATATCCTTGCGACCAGTGATGAGCATGCATGTTAGTATGTTAGACACATTTGTTCACAGAACCCCTAAGCGATGATGGATTGGTGACCATTAGTAAGTTATCTCTGACTTTTATTGAAGGTCAACCTCACCTTCCAGTATAAGAATGGGTGGAGGCTGAATTTTTGGACAAACGCATTTTGGTAATTCAGTTGTAGTAAACACTTCCGTTTCAGTTGTAGAATGTGTCGAGGACTCAATATTGTCTGTAGTGGACATTTTTTCTGTCTGGGTTGATATTTCAGTTGTTATTTCTGTTGTAGAGTCTGTAGATGTGACTGTTTCTGACTCCGTCGTACCTGACGATTTTGTTAAATCCTCAGTTGTTGATTCTGTCAGTTCAGAGTGATCAGTGCTTGAAATTTGATCAGTTATGGTAGATGGATCAGATTTAGGAGATACTGTCGTTGGTCCATTTTCAGTTGATTCATCATAAAAATCATCGGTGGCATTGCTTATACATGCTGGACATGAACATTCACAGCTTCCCCCAATGTCGTTATCATCATTTGTTGAATTGTTGACTTTCGTGGAACCTTCTAAAGTAACAGGTTTGTTAAAATGAGAAGCTTGGGTTGGTTCTGTATCCATGGGAGTAATCTTAACAGTTGGTATCTCATTGGTGTCTCCAAGCGTTGGAACAGTCAATGTTAAAGAATAAAGCTGTTTAAATGATGAGTTCTCGGCATCATCCGCAGAAATCGTCAGGTTAATCAACACATGTTTAGGATTAGTCACATCAGGGAATTTGGTATCAACAGTATTCACAGTTGGAGCTTCGGTAGGTGTTGCTTCAGTGGTAGTACTGGTAGTAGGTGTATCATTAGTAACATTCAGCGATGGTGTTGTGGTCACAACATGCTCATTGTGCGTGGTAAATTGATTTGTAGTGTTAATTATGGCGTTTGTTGTTAAATGTTCATTTGTTAAATTCGTTTCCGTAGAACTAGTTCTTGAAGACGCTTCAGTTGTAGGTTTTATTGTTTCAGGGGTTCCAGTAACGATTACTGGCTCAGTTGTCATGATTTTAGGAGTGCTTGTCGTGCTTGCCGTTTTGGAACCACTGTTTTCACTATCGTAGTGAAACTTTTCTAAATCTTTATCCATATCAGATGAATCATTGGAATAAATGTGAAGCACTTCTTTAATTTGTTCCAATTGGTTTTGGATTCTGAAGAACTGAAGCTTTTCTAAACCATACGAACGAATCAATGGAAATGAGTCACCTTGCATATCGTCAGGCACATAATCAATTTTATCTTTTTCAGTTTTAACTGGGGCGTTAAATTGCTCTTTTATTTCGAATGGATGTTCTACGTGAGTTTCTTTAATAATGTTAGGAGCTGTACTAGTCGTACTGCTAACGTAATTAGTTACTTTAGTAGTTATTTCAGTAGTGGTGGCAGCAACAGTAGTCGATTCGATTGCTGATATCGCGGGCTGTTCAGCCGTTGTCGAAGCAAGCTCCGGGGCTATTGGAGGATTGTTACTCGTAGATGTCCCGCGATTATTTGTTGTTAGATCACCAGCATTAACCGACACATCATCATTATTGCTAGACACAAAAGCATTGTTAGAACCCTCGTTCTTTTCCTCGTCCCGCTGAGTGGTGATGTCTTCTGCCACACCATGCACTAAGCTAACAGTGTTCACAGAAGGCTTGGTTATATCATGCATATTTACAGCGGTGGAAGAATCCTCGGAAGAAACAGAAACAGATGGTAAAGAAGAAGCATGCCCATCTACTACATCTACACTTCTACGATGACGGGAGTGATGTTCCTCTTTACCTGTGCCTATGGTTGGCAAGCTTTGATGCGGCCTCGCCATAGTTTTGTTGGCGAACTCCAGAGATGTTGCCTTTGATGCCGGAAACACTTCTGTTGGTTCACCGACGACTACTGTACATGATTTGGGGTTTTGATACGTCCAGTTAACAAAATATGACGCTGTGAACAAAAGATAACAATAAGATTTAAGCACATATTTAACGTAACCAACATTGAACTGAGAATGTTACGTTACGATAATATTGTTGTTCAAAAGTTACAGAAAGTTCACAAACTCATTAAATAAGGTTCAAGAAATCGGCCTCTTTGATTTCAAATGTATTTCCGTAGATGTCATGAAGGGAACATTTTTTGGACTCAATTTGATTACCAATGTACACCGACATAAAAATTGGAGATTCAAATAAAATATTTTAACACCCAATAAAACCCAGTCAGCTATGATAGTAGACTCACCTGTCATATAAGACGCAATGGCTAACAATACAACGAAGAGTATTATAAATACAATAGCGGTGCACTTCCACGAGCACCTCGACGAAAGGCCTTTTCGGAAGTGAAACCGCGAACCAGCCGAAGGAAAGTTCGAGGATCGAAGGTTGTTCCGGACCGGGAGGACTGGAACTGGGGTACCGAAGGTCGGATGCGGTCGGTCTGACCGCTCCATTCTTTCTAACGTGCTTTTCTCTGGCTTGCCTGGACTACTACACGAAGAGTTCGACTTGTAGTCCATAGACGGATTCTTTTGAATATCCCCTGAAATTAGATTTAGATTAGGTATGTGCTAGTCGGCTACTAAATTATTTGATGTTTTTGTGTGGTTAAAGTTATTGAGATTAGGAGAGACTAAAATTTACAATGGCGAAAAGTTGATTCACAATGTTCCAGTTTTTGTATCAAGTAGCTAGCAGTATTTTTATCTTTCCCATCCAGCGATGGGAAGGATTAGGAAATCAGATGATTATCATGTCATCATTATATTGGTCATCGGTAATTGTTACCATTTACAGTCAACATTATATCTGCGAGCAGAAGTTAACTAGGCTTGCAGAAATCTGGGGTGAGTTAGTTGAATTAAAGTGTGAATATTTGTGTAGATGTGGGTGTCCTTAACCTAATAAAGAAGTCAAAAAGGTTCTAACATTCACCTGAAGGCACGTAGAAGTTGCCTGAGGGCGTGCGCACGAGGCAGGAGGGTTCGAAGTCGCCCAGGTCCGCAGGGTTGCCAGTGATGCGACCGTTCAGGCGAGACATGGTCGGGTTGCGGGGCGGCACATCGGGGGGGAGACGAGACCCTTCCAAGAGACACCCTGTAGAATAAAGAGATGAGGTTTAGATACGATATTACACAGCGAATTTAAGGTCACTCTAATATATTTGAGAGACGTGATCGTGACGGTTTGACTGACATCAGAAAAAGGTCTCCTCCAACTTATACGTAGTTTTTGTCAGTTGTTCGCTTCAGGCAGTAGGTGTGTCCATTTTCACGCCAAGTATATAATTTACTAGTGCCTACTATAAACATAATTATTCTTCTTCATAACTTGGACTCAAGTTTAACAAAGTCAATGCAATCAAACAAGGCTAACACTGAAAGTCGTTGAAAACTTTCGAATACAAAAATAGAGCCCCAACCATAACGAGAATCGGAACAAACGAATGAAAAAATTCGAGCACCTGCAGGTTTATTGCTGTTAAAATAAAACAACCCTTTTAAAAGTTACGATAAATAAAGCTCAGCCTTTATCTTGGACGCTTGTGGCAGTTTTGCCTCGTCAATAAAAAGAAAAATAACAAATAGGACGGTAGTTTGATAAGACAAAGAAAAAATTACGAACTTAGCGACGCATGAACCCAAGGATGGCCATACAAGTATTAAGTATCTCTTCGTGTAAAACCTAAATTCCCTCCTCTAATCCAGGAGGATTAACGAAGCAGAGCTTGGCCTTCATTATTGCCAATAATCTGTTATCAAATGTCGTTATTTGTAAAGTTAAAGGCTTTTACAAAATTAATCAGCATGCTCCAGCGGTCGTGGCGGAGGCATTAGCACAGGGAAAAATTTAATTAATTCCATCCACGAAAATTTACAAGTTGAAATTCAATTAGGGGCGAATATTGCTCACCGTAATGGCTCGTAAACAAATAACCGTGGATAGGCTCATGCAAATGGATCAAAGATCGCGTGTTTCGGCTGTTCTTTATAAGGAAAATATATTAGATCGGGAGCTACTTGTCTAACCGCGGGCGCGGCGGACTCTCCCATCGCTAATATAAGCTAATGGAAAATCGAAGTATTATCTGTGGCCCGCGCCCTCGGCGCCTCTTATCGGCCCGCCATAACATCCAACTTTTGATCCTTTACGAATTTTAAGGATTCCTTCGAGCGTTAATTAATTTATTGTACCACCCGATGTAGCCGCAAGAAAACTCAATTAATTTTAAAAGGGTTTTTGTGTTGTTTTTTTCGCGATCGATCTCCCCCACCCTCTCGATCACTACCGAAATGAAAATGGTGAACTTCTCGACAATAATATCGTCAGCCGCCTTTTGTGGTCTCGCCCTTTGATACCATTCTTTTCTTAGCAATTAGAGATTAATGAGTTTCATTGAACTGAAATAAAGCGCACTATAATCCGCAGTACCTACCTACTATGAGTTATAGCTATTTATGTAATGAAGTGGTGAAAGGTGAAATAGTTTTAATTTAAATACTGTGCATGTTTTATTACGTTCGTCTTATGTTACGTTCTCGCATTCCAAGCTTCGTCTCAGATACATACTTCAAAGTCCGTATGCGAATGGTGTATACTGTGACGCTGACACTACCATCCATCGACTCCTATGTAACATAATCAGAGGGTTGTCGACAACATTTCATGGCGTGCTTTACTACTGACACTAAGCACTTTCTAAACGCGGTAATTTGTTATGAGGGCCGATGTTTAAGGACAAATGCGCCAAGTCGAGCGTACCGAACGGCCGATCCATCCCATCCCGCCGCCGCAGCCAATGAAAAAACTAAATCACCAAATCCCTTACCTAATTTAGGAGGACAAGCATAGTCATTAATACACACGTCAGTCGTCGTGCTACTACAAAATGTGGCCCATTTATATCCCGTCTCGGGGCCTGGGAATTATGGTAATCGGACGAGTCGTGTCCTTTGTCTGTAATGGTTGGTAATTACCGAGGCACCTCCGGGGGCACTTCGTCTACTGAGGGGCCCACGGCTCGGAGAATTCGACACTCGTTACGCGAATCGTCTCAACTTTAAAAAGGGAACGCGATTTTGAATGGCGTCATGGGATTTGTCGTTGCGCACCCGGAACAAACTCACTTTTTTTTCTCTTTTTACTTTTGCCAAAATTGCCTCCCACATACTGGGTCCTGATTGGCCCTTTTTGAGTTTGTTTACGCAAGGAAATCGGTATTTTTTACAGCCCACCCAGACTTTTCGGCGCTCGCTTTTACTATCCCATATTATTTATTGAGAGTACACTATGCATAAAACTGAATAACAATCAGATAGAGGCCACTATCCATATTCCGGTTCGTTTATTTTTATATTTTTCGAGCCATCTGGCATCCGAGCTCCTATTTTCCGTTTAGGATCCGTATTTTCTTCCGAAGAAATCCAAAGCTCGCTTACTTATTGGAAGATAAAGGGGGTGTGTTTCGGCTCATTTGCGGCCGAGCTCGGCCCGAACAAACGTGATTTCTTATTGGAAACGGAAAAGAAACAGACCGACTTGTAATAGAGTAACTGCGGTTTACCCGCCAGTAAGCTTCGCTAGAGAGGTTAATTCCCTGTCCATTATTCCTGCTAAGATTAACATTCAGCTTTTTTACTATTTGTTCAAGATTATTGATGGAAGATTGCTGTTACTTTATGACACAAGAAAGTAATTTGGCGCAGATGTTGGCAAGGCACAAACTGTCTAGTATATATCTCTCCAGGTAGTTTCATAACCTGCGACGTTGATGTATGAGACGTAAAGCACATTCACGTGTTAGACGCACACCGATAGAAACGAGATACATTTGGGCAATCTCTGAAGGCAAGAGACGCGGCGGCAACACGTGCTCACAATCTTAAACTCGTTACACGAACATTCCCGAAGCAATTTAGAATTTACCCCTTAATCTTGATCCTAACTCGAATTGAGAACATACAAGAGAATCCTTATCTACGTAGATTAATATCGGAGAAACATATGCAGATACGTATATCGATAGTTCAGATTAGTTGTGCCGTAAAAACACTTAAACCATATGTTCTCGATTCCCAAATTTCTATTTTAAATTTAGCACCAAAGTTGGACCCGTGCAATATTTATATGAGAGAGCGGCGCTGCGATTTATAGTTGGGAAACAATCGAGAACTTGGACCGGCGTCGTCGTGACTTCGTTTTAATTAGTACCCATTCATCGTTGAACAATCGAGTGCTCGAACAAATCCATTATCGGGAACTTTTCGATAGTCGAAAGAGGTGTATTCAAAGTTTTGCGATTGCAAAGGGATCGAGCACGAGGGCTTTTGTGGACCTTACATTCTGATACCCGGGAACTGTCTTCCGAGGAATCCCGTCCATTATAAAATCTATAAAATAAAACTAAGTACTCGATATTCAATAGATTCGTTTTTAAAGCGTATTTTTTATTATTAAAACTGAAGAATTGGCTTTTCTTATAATTTCCTTTACGTCTCGATATCGGAAGGTTTAGCAAGCATTATCGAAAAATTCGGAGGCATTAACGAAATTCAGCAGTTCGGGAAAGGAAGGCGGCCGCTATCTCCCGCTACAAGTGGAATGGGCTTGCGTAATGACATTACGCGTACATTTTAATCGATGGATCACGGTTGGCCGGAGCCCAATGCTGTATACATACGCTTATCTCCACGGTACATAGACGGATTCATTCTATTAAAATTGATTGATTAACTTCCCGCATTGGTTTGAATTTGTAAAACAGTTGTACAAATAGCGCTTTAAGCATATTCGACACGTGTAGTATTCGATTAAATCGTGATGGCGCGTTTGCACGTGCGTGCTGGTACGAGTGGCGACGAATGTAAATGTATAGCGCGCGCAATGTATCATGTCAAGACGCGGCGGCCGGCTGCCACGCTGATAAGATTACCAGACAAAGGAAGTCCACCCATATCACTACCACCACGACCGCTAAATGCGAACCTTCATTTACTACCCCTTCTGCTAACGTAACTAATCTCAATTTTAACACAAAAGCTTTAGAGTCGACATTGTCTCGTACGGTCTTTATTAGTGTCCCGACGTCAACGTCTGCTTCGTTAAAGGACACTCAGCTTTATTTATGTTGACATACTGGCAATGTTGCCTTATTTGTTGTTGACTATTCCTATTGTCGTGAATAGGATTTGGACCGTACGGTTGCTTGAATAGAGTTGAGATTGGTTGTTTCGTTGTAGAATATAGTTGGTTGCGTTAAGGGAATTTGACTTCTTTGCAGTTGGTTTTAGGGTTGTTATTTTAGTATCCGGGGTGTAGGTAGAGAGGTTAGCCGGGTGGTTTCCGGACGACGATAAGGAGACGATGTTGCTAAGTCGGTCCGTCACGCGACCTGTCCACTAATTTATGTTGCGCTGATTTTGTGATATAACAACCCAGTAGACGGAACCCTTCTCGCACACTCGTAGTTGTAGACGGGGCTGAAGTAAGGCTTTTTATGGGCAGTTATGTTAATGTACATATTGTCTAGCAACCATCCGCAGAACAAAGTAACTTACTTTCAGAACATAAATTTACATTAATCTCATTAGAATTCGACGTGCGGTGCAGTATTTGACAAAGAACACTTACTTAGGGAATAAGATGGTTGCGAGGTACGTTTAATCATTTGCTTTGATAGTGTAAGACCTATGGGTATTTTTTCTTTACAGAGCAGTAATTGGGTCTGTTAATTTGTACCCAAGTGCTGTACTGAGGTCTGTAGTTAGAGTACCTTCGGATGTTAGATTACAGACTTGATAATAAACAGAAAGTGCAACGTTAGAGCTCGTTAGAAGCCTCGCTCGGGAGCCTTCATTAGTGTTTACAAGTAAACGGAGAAAAAATAAAGCATCCGAGAGCAGCCGGGCGGCTCCGGTTACGCGGCACACCAGCACACCAGCGCCGGAATATCTTCACGACTCAACATCAACTAACTAATGCTTGAAACAATATGCAGCGCCATCATTAATCTCACTATCTCATTGTACATATTTCTTTGTCTAAATCCATTAAATTAATTACAGCCATTTGGGGAGCCGACTCCGTATTTATTAGGCTCGTTATCATTCATTGAATCTTTCGATAGACGAGTACTCGGTAAATTGGAAGAAATGCCGAGACGCCGTGATAGATGTTCTACTTACACGTAAATGGGGAGCCAAATTAGCTGTCTACCGAAGAATGCAGTTACGTCCGTGACTGATACCCGTCGATGGATTTCGGGTGCGAGATCCCGAGTGCGACTTAGATTCATAGGTGTCATCGCGTCCGTTTAGAAGGGTGTTGAAATTGGGAAATTCCTTACGATATTACACGAGGTGCGAAGAGTCGGCAGAACGGAATGAGTGCGTCGCTTGTGGATAGACGTGCATTGTTGACATAGCTCGTTAAAGCAGAGTGTACTGCGGACTGCGGGAGACGGAGCGCGTCTTTGTGTCAGCGAGTCCTCGGCCGGTCCGCGAGCCAAGAATGTTTATTAGTCGCGCACAATAGGATCGAGACGGCGGGTTGTGGACATTTGATTCCAGTTGAGCCCGTCAGATGTCCGATAACCGGCGGTGGCTCGACTTCATTAACCTTTACCCGTCCGCGGAGGCATTAATTACGGTTAATAGAAACAAACAAAACGAAACTCCGACAGATAAATGGGCCGAGATAGTTATTTAATTGTCTTATCTAAGGAGCGGGCGTCGAGACGTCTCCGGCGGCGTGGGGTGTTGGAATAATGCAGATTCATTTGCCGTTTACGTCTTAACTTTTGTCAAAAGTTTCCATTTCTACCGATCCCCCTTTCCGCTAATGAACGATTCACAAACGAGATTGGGTGTTGTGAATTAATGTTTTGTGTAATTGCTTGTGTACGATTGTGTAATTTGATGCGCGTAATCAATGGCGGAAGATAACAAACGCGGTGCCGTTACGGGGAGACACATGTAGTGCAATTTAACATCATAAACGTGAATTATATTTATTACTACTGTTGAACTGTTTTTGATTAAGTGTACGGTGTGAATCTTTAGTACGCAAATACGCAATGAAGGCTGCAAAAATAAAAGTGATATATTTGTCAAAGCTTAATCCGCATTCCCCTTGTCTAGAGGAGAGACACGCGGTTATGGGAATATATTCAGGCGCGTCACACTGTCACATGTCCAGTATGGAAGCGGTCATATTTTTCGTCGCCACTTTTTTCAGGAACGGAAGCGCGAGCATCGCCGTCGGCGATACCCTGATAGAGATTGATGATCGCACCTACCCCCGCCCCGTCCCGCGCACACCCTCGCGGGTCATTGAGCTTACCCGATTACACCAGGCCAGAGGGGATTCGCATATATCCAAATTACCCTAGTGATGGACGTTTCTTACCCAGATAACTATCCTCCAATAATCCCCTTGGTACCGTATCAACGTATCGATATCTACTCGTATGTTCTCATTTGTGTCTAGTTAGTGATGCACTGTCGAATTTCATGCGCAAAATAATGCGGACTTTTAATATAAACACTAAAATTCGAAAGCTTTCAGTTTTATCACCGTTCCATTGTACGCTAACAACATTATTATACAGGGCTGCACCAGTTTAATGTTAAAATTGCCATCCATAAAAGTCGGTTTTGAGAAAGGAGTTTTTAACCGTAAAAAAAGAGTCACGCTTACGCAGTGTTCCGATTCGTAATTTAATCTGCCGTTACCGTTGGCTAATTATTCGGCCACTTTTGATGAAAAAATAAACAAATGACAGCAGAGCCGCTCGATGCGCATTTGTCAACGCGAGTTGCAGCGCCCGCCATCTTGAATCTTGAGTGGCATTCGACACCGACTGAGTGGCCTATCCACGCGCCCAACCACAGACAAGTGTCATTATAACGGTGCGTACAAAAAATGCGTTTTCTTTGCGTAATTGGTTATGAACCCTTCACTTGTAAAAAATCTGTGTACAGCTAACACCTCGTGATGCAACCGATATAATATATTGCCGCGCGGCGGAGGGCTCTCAATTGCGGCAAAATCATATCGCGTATGAAATAAATCAGCTGTTCCGGGGTGCCTCGGGACGGATCGCGTTACACCCTCGATTTGTGAGGTTATTTGCATTTCGATATAAAATGGCGGGCGCGGTGGGATTTGACGTGACGTTGACAGGTGCGCAAGCTGTCACACTGTGGTCTCATTTTAAAGCAGATCGTTGTGTTCAGTGCTTGGTTAATTACTGCTGATGTGGCTGTAGTAGTGTTCGTTCTTCTACCAGTCTCGATTCCTTTTTATTACCAATAAAATAAAAGTTTGTATAATCCAACCTAATATTATAAAGAGAAACGATTTGATTATTTGTTTCGCTTTCGCCCTAAAACGGCAGAACGGATTTGGATGAAATTTGGCAAATGGGTAGACCAAGACTTGGAAAAGGATATAGGCTACTTTTCATCCTGGATCGCAGACGAAGTCGCGGGCAACAGCTAGTGTTATATAAGAACCGAAAATAAAAGTTTATTTTGTCTTGGATAACTACTAAAGACTCATTAGGAGCTATAATTGTTATAAAACATCTACCTAATCGCACTAGAAACTAAGCTGATAATAGTCGCGATAATTGGTAATTACTCTCACTTTAAAGCCCGTCGACTGGAACTGAATAATCCTTTACAACTTTTTTAATATAAAAGAGACAAAACGAGTCTTTGGAGCAACTTTTGCAAAGCGGATTACTTTAGGCTTCATGCTTTCAAAAGTATAAAATAACCTAATTCCGCATAAGCGCTACTCGTGAGGTTCACGGAAACGCCGGGCGACCCATTCTATATGTACAGAGGTCAAGCATACTCACATCCCTTTGTACCCAAATAGATATAGTACTGTGTGCATTAGCGAGGGTCGCTTTTCTTAACATTTTTTCCTCGACAAAGACGCGGCAGTACCCTCCAGGCTCTTCCGTTAGGGTACGCGGGGAACCGCGATTAAATACATGTCATTTTGATTTATATCCGCAATTATTACACATCATACACTTACACACAATCATTGTGTTTCTGGTCAGAGTTAGAACGAAGGGTTTGTACTAAGCAATTAATTTAATTAAACGCACAAGCAAACAGTATTAATAATAAACTCGGCTGTTATGGTTAAGCACAAATATTTGCACAGGATACAATTAATTAATTACTATCGCATTTTGGCATTAATCTAATTGCGTATGTATGTAAATTTCAATGTAAAACATTTGAACAACAGCATTCGGCAATGCGTGGACGTAGAAAAAATATATCGAGCACCGGACGGTCAAACCAGCACTCCAGTTTAAAACCCATTTACAAATGTAAACGGTGCCGGCGTTACTCAAACAGTGCGGAGGCCCACGGGCCTTTTCGAGCCCATCCATCTTGTGGCCTAACGGGTCCGAATGTTACATTGACGAACGATGGCCCCTCGATATGGAAGATGACACAATGCGATGACCCCGAATCCATTCCTTCTAAGACCCGAGTAATAGTTTTTCCCCACTATCCGTTACTCTCCATATTTTATCGGACCTTTTTATGAGGGTTATATTGAGAATGTGTCATGTTGCGATTCGTTCGGCGTTGCTGTTGCGCGCTTATGTATACATATTTGATGCAGACGCGTAAAGGATTGATGACCCTTGTACCATTTTTTTGGGCCTGACTCCACAATCTATTTATTTTCGGATTCCGGCTAAGCACATGTGTTAAAGATATCGCTGGGGCGACACGTCCAAGGGTCGTCGAGTAATGCTTTGTCTCTTATTTGCATTGTTGCAACCCTAATGGCGGCCATTTTGTTTCGATCACGTGGAGGCATTAATGACGTCATCCATCACGTCAAGTTGACAAGCCAGCGCAGTTGCAATGGACGCGGATTTAGTGTTGCCATCCAGGAAAAAACGTACAACCAAAAACGTAGAACTATTAAAAATCTATTCTCTACATTTTAAAACATATTTTGTATTTTATTCGTAGTTTATAAACTCGTCGTAACAAACGTTCGGAAACTTCGTCTGATAAATGTGGAGGACAATTTACAGACGTAGCAGATGTGTAATTTGTTTAGTTCTATCTAAGCTTATTTGGAACAAGATCTTACTTGAGTGGATCAATGTCGGTAATCTCGCCAGATTTCGCACTAAATTTAGGCTGGCAGCTACGCTAAATGCGCTAATCCAGGTTAGTAATCACACGGTAAACCTATTACCATTTCAAGTGTGAAGTGTGAAATCGCTCATTTCCAAATGGCGGCGGTACTCCAGCCAAATGCAACCGCACCTCGCTATTTTTAGAGAATAAATTCAATTACGAATTGCCTCATTTAGAACGGAAAGGAACGCGAAATAAGGCAGGGCTTGTTAGTCGTAATCTAGTGACTAAATAAAGGCGTGAGTTATGACCGCCGCAGTGTGGATTAAAACGGACTTTTCTATATAAAAAATGGGCAATAACCGGGTGTGGAGAGGGTATACCCAGCGGACAAGATCCCTCGCTGGCGGAATTTCATTTGCAAAATTTTCTCTGACCGAAACGCCATTATGATGTATAATGTAAGTGTTCTAAATTGAATTTCTTGACATGAGTGGCGCCTAAACAGGTCTGTAAAAATGAGATTCCAAAATTACGCGGCGTAATTTTTAGGCGTGAAAATGACGTACGTGTAATATAATCCACGCGCGAGATTAATACCTTAGAAATGTAGACGGAAACGAATCAAGAAGACAGCGGTAAGTATCTACACGGGTATTCCATCAGGGCACGCCATCGCACCTCCGCATTTTTATGTTTTCATAAATTTCCGTTGAGATCAATATTTTATATTCGCACCGGCACCGCAGTAAATGGGGATTTTTTGCAAGTTCGCGCCGCCCCCCGGCCTTATTTATTCGGATGTGGCCCTCTCGAGATTCGCCACTTGTACCGTTCGATACATTTTTCACACGAATAATGTTATCACGTACCGTTTCTACGCGCCTTCTCTATCACTTATGCATATAGTGTGTTTTTGTGGTGTGTACGTTGGCTCTAATTTCAAAATCGCAACGCGACGTCGCCTCGGCTGTCGTTTTAAACGTGAGATTTGTCCGGTTATCCGGGAGTCGTGAGAGACAAATCCAATCGCTGAGAATCCTTGTACGGGCGAGCGTTGATTGGTCGCGACATTTTATTACCTTAGCCAGGAGTTGGTTTTACGAGGCGGGCCCGACAGCCAGGAGGGTGGTTTTACGTGATAAGTATTTTTATTTGTTCGAGAGCTTGGATAAACTGGTGGAGGTGGCCGCGGATTACTTTACCGTAACACAATCTCTAAGCTTTTACGGGCACCTGTCACGTCGCTGTCCTATATTTTGGAGTTTTTCTGCGAGTTGAAGCTGTCACTTTATCAAATTACTGTGTTACAGATGGATGGTGCACGTGGTGTGTTCTCATGGTAGTGGTCGCAGTGGGTATCTTTGGGCCGCCCGTCGCTAGGCGCTTTGTCCGCGCGGCGCAAAAAATGACCCAGTGTGCAGCGCTCCCGCTGCTAATCCTATTTACTCGGGCAAATAAATTATAGCGGCCGACCACTAATATGTACGGACGGTGCCCGGTGCGATAGATACTAACTGCTCTCTGTTACTGCTATATTTATAGTGGGATTTGCCACTTGTTGTAGATTTGTTATATCGGTTTCTATTACGACGATATACGAGAATATTAAGTTTCCTTTGTGTCATTTGATGGTGTATTTTATCCCACTATAGGAACGCAATGGATTTGTGTAAATAATAGGCTTCCGGATAATGCATGTCTCGCAAGTTTAAACATTTGGAGGGAAAAAGAGATTGGTAGTGCGTTTACTGAAGGCAGTTTATAGCATCGGCTGTGTGAACAAGTTTTGGGCATGGAAAGCAGGTATGGTATAAAACAAAATCAGGTGACATACACAAAAACTAACATTTTAATAAAAAATACGTAATTCGATTTAAAAAATGCGTAGTTCGGTCAATTTATGTAATGGGGTAATTTAAAAAAAATGTTTTTGCAAGAAATTACAAACAGATGTCGTAAAGTGTCGTGTCGTTATTCTTGTATACAACGAAGATCAATATTTTTTTTAATGCTTTGATACGTGTTTCGAGGAAAATCTTGTAACTTCGTACATAAGAGAACTTACCCCATATTTGTTTATTTGAGATAACCAAATACCAAAATTCTGCCACTTTTTTCTTGGTTTGGTGGGTGTATAAAAAATGGTGGCTTTAAGATAACCATTGCGTCTATTAATTGAATACATGGTTTTCAGGGCCGCCGGTAAGTACCCCAACCATTCACATAAAGTTACTTTGAATGGTTTAAGCATTAATCGAGTGGATAAGGTCAAATACCTGGGACATTACATTACCGAAAGTCTTGAAGACAATGTTGACATAGAGAGGGAACGCAGGTCTTTGGCTGTCAGAGGCAACATGCTGGCCCGCAGATTCTACAGGTGCTCTGATGAAGTTAAGATAACTCTCTTTAAAGCATATTGTCAGAGCATGTACACTGGGAGTCTGTGGACCAGTCATACCAAAAGATCGCTTGAGAACCTGCGAATCCAGTATAACAACGTCTTCAGGATGATGTTGGGGCTGCCTCGCTTCTGTAGTGCATCGGGAATGTTCGCGGTTCATCACACCGACGGCTTTCATGCCGTCATGCGCAAGAAGACGGTGTCCCTGATCTACAGAGTGCGTGGTAGCCGCAATGAAATCCTGAAGACGATAGCGAACAGAGTCTCATCTCCGCTGTGGAGGTCTTTAATTGAGAGGGTTATTTGATTAGTTAATAGTTAATACTTTGGTTTGTTCTTTGTTCTTTTTCTCTGTATATGGACGGTGTAAAAGTTGTCTGAAATAAAGAATTTTTTTTTTTTTATTTTTATTTTTTTTATTAAAAAAAGAGATTTCTTTTTAATAATCGGACATATCTTCTTCACTTCCTTCAAGAGTTTATGATTAAATCAGGTTGTCAGAACCTCTTATTCATCACCTTTAATTATTGTCAACGTAATAATTGTCTCTATGTGAAACAATATAATTGGTGTTGTACCGTTTTAATTATTTATAAATAAATAAATTGATTAAACTAAATTAAAGTCCGAATCCATCAAAATTAATTACCATATTTCTCAACATCCTCCTCACATATCTATTCGATAGAGATGTGTCGCTACTTCAGCATCCATCGACAATATCAATTAGGCTATCAATACATGCACATAAGGGTTATTTGTGGCAGCATCACTTCTCTTCATCTATCGCCACGCGTGTGTGTTCAATGTAATTGTACGTAAACAACTGACGGTGTTGCCAGATAAGCGCGTCATTATCATAATACGACATACAGGTGATAACCGGGACTGTTTCTGTGTTTGTCTTAAGCTGCTATCTATTTGAGCAGCCTTCGGACGAGACGTCTCCACTTGAGGTACATTGAGGCTACCTCTAACTAGAAGATACGAAGCGAATAGGTCCTTAGAGTGGTACAAGATATGGCTCGTACTCGCCTCACAGCGCAGTGTGTCTCAGGTTGAGGCAATCTCTCCACTTGAGCAAGGTCAAGGCACCGCTTTGACCTGAGAATCCTTTAACTAGTGAAATAGTCTTGGATGTCATGGGTTGACACTAGAGAAGAAAACGCTAAATATTTACTGCAGTTATTTTTAAACAAGTTTTCATTTTAATACCAATAAGACGTCATACGTCATCCCCAACAAGTTCTTAAATACATGTTTTACCATTTATCCTATATTTGTTTGTATGTACAGTCAACAAAAGAGATAAGTATGCAGGGTCATCGGATATAGTTGAAGTTTAGTAAGAAACCGATGGATGTTCTCGAAAAAAAATTAATTTTATTAATAGACAACAAACAGCTCTTTTATCAAATTAAATTTCAGTCGACAACATCTATCGGTTTCTTACTAAACTTCAACTATATCCAATGATCCTGCATACTTATCTCTTTTGTTGAGTGTATGTTCACTCATATCTATAGCCGTGCGTGAGTGTTCAATGAAATTGTTTACAAACAACTGACGGTGTTGCCAGATACGCGCTTCATTATCATAACACAGTGTACAGGTGATAACGCAGACTATGTGTGTGTGAAAGAGAAACACGTATAAATGTGGGTTTGTTTACGAGTAGTCTAAGGTTATAATTGCCGTCTTGTAGCAAAGTTCAAGGTCAAGTTGAATTAATTTTAGAACTAGCTACCATATTATGTGAAGGTTTTTAATACAGTCTGTGTTTTAGGAAGTAAATATGAAATTATGTTTAGTTGTATTGAAATGTTTTGTGTCTACGAGTCTACGATTTTCGTAGCACGTGCTACGCGGGTTTTCAGATTGACTGCTACGTCTACGTGACTACGAAAAATTCTATTTTGCGATTATCGTTTTATCATAATAAGCAGTAGGTATATGCTTTTTATCATTTATATTGCTTATCTTATTAATTACAAGTTATCTCTGATCCGTGATCTATATATAAATAAAACAAAGTCGGGTTAGTTACACCACTTCTATCTCAAGAATGGCTGGACCGATTTTGATGATCTTTGCTTTGTTGGATTTTTCTCTGCCCCGAATAGTAGAATATCTATTAAAACATGGGAAAAATTCACGAAAAGAATAATAGGTAATGAAGATAATTCATTTTCTCATACATTCTTTACTTTTTATTAAACCTGAGGTGGGACGCAGTTAGTCGAGTCAGCTAGTATTGTAATATAGAAACCTTAACCATGGTCTGTTTTAAAAAATACTTTTAGTACTTAGGTATAACCTACTTTAAGTTTAATCTTAGTTCATTGCGAAAACATATTTTCTACGATGCTACGAGTATGTATACCAACTTTAGTCGTAGCCAGTCGTTGACTTTATTAAATATCTTTGCATAAAACATTCCTTGATAAAGTTTTATAATACTCCATATGACGCGACGCATAACAGGCGTGTTTGCAAAAGCATTCTTCGAACTGAATCCGAATTGCCGTCATATAAATTACAAACTTTACCGTTTAAACGTGAATAATTTAATATTCTAAAACGTACGTAGACACCGCCACTATAATTCTAAATTAGAAATTCCATCTCACACATGCGGCGCACACAAAAAAGATAAATAATTTCGTGCCATTTCAATAAAGCCACAATTTCACGGGCGCGTTGGCGCGAACTCGCGAGTGTTACAATTTAATAGAACTTCAAAAGGCCTGCTGATTCCACCACAATTCTATCAGCTTAGCACGAGATCCCGAGCATTATGCGTATAAAAAGCGGTTATCGCGCACCCTCCCCCCGCAGGCGTGCGGGGGAGGGGGCCGAGCGAGGCGAATAGGGGAACAAAACGGATACGGGACGATACTACGCGAACTCTAGCGGAACATAACTTTTGAGTAACTTTTTAGGTTGTTTTAAGTACATTGCTGTGTTGCTACGGAAAGTACCCGGTAGTTTATTCGAATGCGCGCATTATAACACTCCGATATATTGAGTCGTTTTTTTCTATATCGATATAGTTTAAGTGGAACACATGTGTCTTCATTTCGTGCGTTTTGTTCAGAATTTCTGATGACGTTCTAAGTTAGTAAAAGTAAAATAAAAATGTGGGAAATAAAGAAACTGTTGTTACGGCAAACAGTTTCGAGTTCAAACTTTAGAAATGTTTCCTTACATAGACCGTCCATTCAGTAGGTCTGGAAAAAAAACTGAAATGAAAATAGAAGCGGAGGAAAATGTTGGGGGTTTATATTTATAGTTTCAATTAGCGGGCTTTGCACGCGCCGCCCGTTTGCCTGTGAAGCTCGTTATTAGAATTTAAATAATATATAAGCCAACTTTCTAGAAAAAATACACTTTCGAGCGTTCCAAACTCGAAAATAAATCCAGCTGTAAATTACTGCGAGTACAAAATTCATCGCGCGAAAATTACGACAGTATAAAAGGCGGTCGTCAACAAAATTTAATTCGACATTCGTTGGAAAACGCCTCATTTGAACGACAATAATCAACGCATAAAACAGTTTAATGCGGTCACTTTAAAAAAGCTCGCGATACGCAGCCAGTGCGCTTTCGTTCGGAACAATTAAAATTGTGCACTGTCAACGCTTTGCGATTTAACAGTGACTATTTAGCAACAATTACGTTACATCACTGTCCATTGTCCTGTAGCGATTAAGCTTCAACTACAATGGTCCAATCCCGACCTCTAACGAAGCGACTTCGGCTGTTTCCGCCCCCACTTCGGTTCGCTCAAAGAAGCGTAATTTGCGGTTACGAAAATTGTAGTCGCTACGAATTTTGACGATGTTCGCCGAAGTTTACCAACTGCAGTCGTTTGAAAGTCAACCTTCGAACGGGTTAAGTCGAGTTGACGAAGTTCCGGGTGTGTCAGGGTTAATTCGACCGGTCAGTTTAACCCCTATTGGCTCGGACGGGTTGGGATATTAAACAGTATAGGATAGTTCACTATTGATAACATTACTTTTTATGGGAGTCCTTTTGTTGTTAGACCTTTACACAGAGATTAAATTACACGTGCGTGTATCTCATTTCGTGAGGATATTTTTTGGTTCTATTGCAAATATTCTCAAAGAGGATATCATCCGGGCGATAGTAATACGACATGTGAAGAAACAAATAGGATTCGCACAGTGGCAACAAAAAGGCTAACCCCCCGTTGAAACCCGAACATACAAAGAAAAACCGATTACAGTAAGACTTGAAATAACGGTAACTTTATCCGTCTATTAGCAATATTCTGTTCGCACTGAGTGCTGCGCAATTATACGTTGACAAAGCTCGGCAAAGGAGGTAGGGGCCCTTTGTTATAGCGACGCCAATAATGATGGCATAAACTTTACTAATTTTGCTACAGACCGCGAATGCTGCCGCACCAAAGCCCGGTTCACATGACGCGTCCTAATTGTCACGTGGAGGTAAAAATGAAGCTGGAGACCTTTGGTGGAGAGAAAGGAAGTGTTTTGTGATTCGTGCTGTTTGATGTTTGATTGAAAATGGTAATGTTGAAAATAAGCAGGGTGTGCTTCTGTAATTTTGCCGCTCGAGCGCGCTACGTTTAGTCAAAATAACGTTTTCCTGATTTCTTCTGTCAAAAGTAGTTACGCTCATGAAAGATCTGGGACTGTAACTGTAACTTATTTAGTGTTTAATACCATTGGAAATAGTCAAGTTAATTACTTAAGAGTAATCTTTTTAGGTGTAGATTTGTTTATCATTTCATTTAGTGGTAGATACAGTATAATTTCATGCATTATTAAAGACCCACTTTCAAGAAACAATAAACCGAACACAAAAGAAAGAAATAAAGAAAATACGTTTAAAATTCAAACAAAAAATTAAACAATTTGTGAAAAAAACATGCGTCACATCTACGCAAAACGGCCATCGCTCAGCATAATGCTAAGACCCTATACAAAAGTCAATAACTACATTCTGCACACCGCCTTACTTCGTATACTGTTACAGTAGCTACTTTAGAGAGCGATATCAATTGCTCGCTAACTATTGCTGATAAAACGCGTTCGCCCTTTGACAGCAGACTTGGAACTTCGCTTATCAGTACTCTCGTTAAATTCTAACAATACAACGGACGATGCTCTGTATATGTAGCCTATATCCCTTGTTTAGAAGGCTAGGAAACTTCAGTAATAGGTGTTGGGTGGTTTTTATCGGCGATATGTTTAAGCGGCACGAGTATACTGCGAGGAATTGTGATTAAACATGCTAGGTGCTGGCGAGGTTCTATAAGTAAACGTTATGTAACGTTAAGAAGTTGTTGTTTATTTTTTCCGTTAGTTTCGCTTAGTAACAGAGAATGGGATTTAGTTTCAGTTTGCTGCGATAATACTAAGCTGTAGGTAAATCTGTTAGAATGTATAAAATTACATTATTTTTATAAACTCGTTAGTAACAGATAAAAAAGAGCCACTAAGCTAACTAGGTGGCTACGTACAGTCAACAAAAGAGATAAGTATGCAGGATCGTCGGATATAGTTGAAGTTTAATAAGAAACCGATGTATATTCTCGAATAAAATTTAGTTTAATTAATAGAAAACAAATAGCTCATTTATCAAATTAAATTTCAGTCTACAACATCCATCGGTTTTTTACTGAACTTCAACTATATCCGACGATCCTGCATACTTATCTCTTGTTGGCTGTACATGATTTTGAAACCTGATACCTTATTGCTTTTCATTACAGTAATATCTGCTCTCCCAACACACCTCGAAATTTTCCCTAACGCAAGAAAAAACAAGCGATGAAAACAAATCCTAATAAAAAGTCGCAAATTAAAAAGCATGAGCCCAACAACTGCAGCTCGCGATAAAAAATCATTAACGCCAAACATTGTTCTGGTGGCGTTGAAAATCGCGATTATCGCTAACTCAAACTCGGAGTAGCGCGCCCACCCCGAGGACGCGTTAAGCGCGGCCCGCTCTCCCCCAAAATATAGGCACAAAAAGCCGCTCATAAGTAATTCACCTGTTAAAGCGGATGAAAATAATGGCCGTCTACCAATTTCAGTTCTGCTTACTGGTGAAAAACGTTCGCTCGAATGAGATAATGGTATTAAGATAATAGATTTTAGTGCGTTTCGGGATGACCGTTCAGTTTTGCAAGGCAATGAATATGAAAACTAAATTTTGATATATGTACCTGCAAGTTATATTTTAATTTATTCATTCTTGTGGATACTGTACCTGGTAAGTTTGCTCATAAATTACAAGTAATAACTACGTTACAAGAATGTGAAAGATGATAAATTCTTGAATTCTGAACTTAAACTGCTTTCGCTACTTTGTGGCATGAAGAATCTTTTCAATAATTTCGGAGCATATTCTCCATAACTTTAAAAGTCGGATGTATATTATGAACGTAAAGTGCGACATTAAAGCAAAGGCCTTTTATAATGTCGACGTACTCTGTCGGGGTGAAATGTGACCCGACTAGAGTATACACCACACACTCATACCACCTACGTTGTTTAAATACGAATTTACTCATACCTACTTACATTAAAAGTCGAATTGAAAGAAAATCTGATTAATACTGCAGTTCTAATTGTACAACCTAAGTTATGAACTATTTTTCGTTTCATTATCATTCATTTGTTGTCATCAATTTGTTACAGTTAATTAAGCATTTATTAATTTATAAACCCAATCTCATGTTTGTTATAATTAATTAGGTAGCTGCGAAACTATTAATTAAAACTATTTCCATTAACGCTAATCGATTAATCTACACACTGTACTTATTTCCGTAGCTTTAGCTGATTATACAAAAGAATGATATAAAAATGTCGTCTTCATATTTAATTGCGAAAAACTCTCCAGACTTTGTTTTTAAACCCAATACCATCTAACAATGCTTTTCCTTGAATAATAAGAGGCGGTAGTCTGGCTTTCCCCTTAATACCAGAGAGTCCGTAAGATTTTCTATTAATTATTTAGTATTCTCGTTCGACTCGCGATCTCTGTCTGACGAGAAATGTTTAATGCCCATTGCAAATATAATATTGATACTTACAAAATAATCATATTTAGAGGAACTGAAAATGCTACCATTGTAATTTAAACAAGAGAATTTGTAACACAATGGAAAGATGTTCAATTTCAGGGAATATTGCATTTGAATTGTATTTTATAATAGTTCAACAATGAAATTCATGAAATAATAATTCTCAATTCTTGTAGATACTTTAGAAATACTGCGATGATTTATACTATAACCAATTTATTTGTTTTACAGGAGATTTTAATTTCACAATTCTATATTTATAGGACGATCTAAACTTCATAGGCTAACACAAATTGCATGGACACAAACCCCATATGCACCGTGTTGTGTACAAAGATCACAATTAAAGTTTTGTTCAAATATATACTGAACATTTGACAAAGTGTCCGTTTGCTTACGAAGCGGCGACTTGGTCTCAACTAGAGCTTAAGCGGCCAGTTTCCACGCAAGGCTGCACTCGACAACGAACAGTTAAGCGCTCCCAAATAAACAGACTTACTGACGATTCAATTATATTTATTTTTATTGTTGGGTAAATGGATAGAAGGATTATTTATTCATTTATATATACTTTATTGTACACAAAAAATAGCTCGAACACTAAAAATATACAATGGGCGGCCTTATTGCTTTCTGCGATCTCAATTATGTTTTATAAAACGTTTTGTGAGGCAATAAGAGCAAGTCATGTACAAAACGAATGCACCTCAGCATTCTGAAACATTGTTGAACAATGCAAAAGTCAAGGTACTCAAAAGCAACATGGAAACATAAGTGCGACTTAAGAACTTTTCGCAACGAAACATCTACATTTATTCCAAGTTCTAGATTCTCACACCAATTAATTACCACTTGAAACTTCACAAAAGTGAGAAACTAAGCGACCGCTCAAATTGCTTAAATCTTTCACGGCAACAATGGGAGGACAATAATTGTTAAAGAGGTTCGTACACTCGGCAAGGTGCGGTGCGACGCGCGAACAATTGCGCGGACGAGCGAGCGGGTCCCACATCCAATCAATTTGCCTAGCCTTTTCCCAACTATGTTGGGGTCGGCTTCCAGTCTAATGATTACCAGTATTTTACTTGGAGCGACTGCCTATCTGACCTCCACAACCCAATAACTGGGTAATACGATACCCCTTGGCAAGACTGGTTGTCAGACATTCTGGTTTCTGACAACCCGTAACGATTGTCAAAGATCTACGAATGACAGCCGGGACCAATGGTTTAACGTACTTTTCGAGGCACGCGCGGGTCTGGATATGTAAAGATCGTCACCCATCCACGTACCGATTACAGCAAGCAAAGCTTAACCTGATCGATCGACCCGTGTGGCTGTTATTACTTAGCCAGGAGCCGCTATCACGCCTTTAAATGTGACCACACATTTCTGATGCAAACGTATGGTTTGAAATTCGCTCGCGCGGCTGTCCCGGGTGCTCCGCTGCAATGCTCCCGGTGTGCGTCGCCCCTAAGCGCTTAAATCGCGATCATTTCAGTTGCATATTCTCAATTATTGTCGGCTCCCGACGACTTGCGGGACTTTGGGAACGAAGCCTGAGCTCCTTAATTGCAGCGACGCTACCGCCTCGTGATATAAATTGAGACACCACAATCAAGATGGAATTAAATTTCAGTATCGGTGTTTTCGTCGTCTTGATTGTCAAAACACAAGCGTTTGGTATACAGTATAAACTTTGTTTAGATGGAGTTTGAAATTAAGTAATTTGTTGCGAGTTACTTTGTCTTGGGAATAGGTTGACATTTCACTGATGGCTTAGTTAGAGGATTATATGTAGACATTAGGGCTTCACATACGGTTTCCTAGAAGAGTTCTAGCCACCACAATTTACCGGCTAATTACGTCACTAAAACGTTATTTAAGAAACTGGGTTGGTGTGTTTTCCGAGTGTGCGTTTTTTTACACGGTACCGTAAAGTCAAACCTGGCTGCCAACATTTTCTTTTGATGACAGCAGTCACTCCGGCCGTTATGTGGGGCGTCCGTTATGTGGCGGACGTTATTTAGCGGCCATTATGTGGCGGCCACCGCACTTCTGGGAAACCGTAGCTTTAATAACATAAAACAGTAATTATCATTGTCGTTAACACATTGACTCTTCCTCAATGGTAAGTACTAAAAACCCTTATCAAATCATCAACTAACCTCTCGTCAATTTATCAATCATTCGCTGCAATTACAAGCGAAACAATAAAACGCCATCTAACGCTGCGATTACTGCGTTATAGTGGTTTTAAAAGAACAATTAAGGAGCGGAACTTATCGCTACCGGGTCAGGGTTACCTTTTGTGAGCGAGTTGTTAGCACCATTCGCTATTTTTATAGCCATTTGTGCTTTCCGCTACAATTCTACGCGCTTGCTCTACGGTAGGTATCGTTGGAAAAGGTCGGTGTTAATTACACATTATTTTCTAACAATAGCACCTGCGGTATTTAAAGGGGTGAATTGATTTGTAAAAGTATTTGGTTTTTATTACCAAAAAACGACATTAAAAATGGTTTTGTTTTCTGAGACTGAAACATCAACTCATCTATACTATAGGTATATAACCATGCACCGTCATATGACGGCGCGTGATGATTTAGTCGATTTATTGTAACACTTTTTAAAAGTTGTAATTGATTTTTTTTACCCTGTGGCTTAGAGTTTATTTCTTTAGTGGTATTTTTTATTTAGAGCGGGTAACACCGAATGGGGTTGTGAGTGTCATGGCGGTGGTGGCGATCACTTAAGGCGCAGGTTCCCGAAAACGGTCAAAAAGTTGGTTTTTTAAAGCAGTGTATCTCTTAAACCGTAAATACTTTTGACCAAAGAAAAAATGATGATATTTTCAAGTCTTACTTTAATACAGTGATGGAACTGAAATCATAAATAAATATACATTAATGCATCAAAATAATGTTCAAATACACCTCTTAATTTTCTTTAAAAGCAGTTTATCCCTTCATTAACAATTTTAATTACAATTAAAAATATACCATTAAATGTCTAATGCCAAACTGCATTCAATGATGGATTATTTATTATTAAATAGTTTTTGTAAATAGATAATTGCTTCATATTTGAAATAAATTACCACCGTTGTGTCATCGCGCTTCTCTTTCTTTTCTATGCAGTCCGACAGTGACCGCGCTTTAGGTCATGTAGTCGCCTTAAATGTGATCGTCACGCGGTGCACACGCACAAATCCATGTGCTCGAAATGTAAGTTTAACAATTAGTAATTTGCTCTAATCAGTGACAATCATTCAATTTTATGGTTAAGTTTCGTAGCGATATTTGGGAGTAAATCAACTGCGTTATTTTGCGAATATTATTTTCCAAACACTTGCACGTATCGTTGAGTTGTGTACCTACAGTGTGTGATTCGCTAGTGTAACTAAACTGTTCGTAAAATTATAATCTGATTTGAACTGCAAACTGGTTTTTCTATTGCGCAATAACCAACACTACCCACAGTACGCCCACAGTAATTAAAATATGGCTGATAATAACGAGACATTTGTGCTTTTTCCTCCGTTATACAGGGTGTCCCGTAATTAATGGATAACCTGTTAAGGAGTCATTGTACTTATCATTATGAACAACTTTTGCTACGGGACCAAACATGAAATGGCGAAAAAAAATCAGCTGTTCCCTAGATTTATGTTCGCATTACTCGCCAAAATGTAGGAAACAGCTGATTCTTTTTTCGCGATTTCAGGTTTGGTCCCATAGTAATAGTTGTTCATAATCATAAGTACAATGACCTCTTAAGAGGTTATCCATTAATTACGGGACACCCTGTATAAATTAAAGTTGCTTTTCGTGTCTGTCTGTGTGACCGCGTGTTTCTTCTAAACTCCGCAACGGATTTTGATGCGGTTTTCATCATAATTTAGAGATCTTATTCCGGAAGGTTTATGTGTATAATACATTAATATTGGACTTGAACATAATATAGAAATTTCCATGCTTTTTCAAGTCGTAGAAACCGTGCGAAGCAGGGACGGTTGGCTAGTATTTTATATTATGAAGATGAAAACGAAAGTAGGAAAAAAACTGTACAATATGTGGTAAACTGAGACTGTCTTTGTAAAAAAATACCTACGTAATACTTATCTAAAGTCACGTATCAGTTGGCGACGTCAGGTGCTCAAAACTTTACGATATTTGAGTTCAAGTTAAGGATTTTCTTCGCGTCTACGTAAACGAATTCTGGAATAAGAGTCGACGTTACAAAGTTCACGGAAGGCGCAAAACAACCGTTCCGTATAAGCAAAATTATAAACAAGTTTCAGAATTTAAGAGCTCAAAGAAATTTCAGCTCTGAAATCTAGAAAATTGTTTGAGACGAACTTCTATCTGAAAACAGTCTTGTAAAGTTATGAAATTATTTTTGGATAAAATTTGGGTTATGAGTATCTGAATTAATTAATTGACTTGCAGGAGGCTAGCAAATCGTTGTTTTCATGAAAACTGTCTTTCGACAGACCGACTACTTACTTTCAGTTCATAAAAATCAGCTCCATATGAGTCCGAAACAAAACGGAAAATCCAGAAACATGTTAGTAAATAAAACCATCAACAAACACAAACCATAAATAACACCGGACATTTTAAAGGCAGATTTAATGACACCGACCATAAATATCACTTAAAAAAATTACTACCGTGTAAAACCATCACTAGGACTATTAACTAAACCTATCATTAAACCAACCACTTTACCTTACGTTGTTATAAAAAATTCAGTTCACCGTAATAAATGTACAAAGTGTATTGGATAGCCAGTGCATTATCCGTAGCATGTCTGATACCAGCTTTTGAAGGAAATAGCGCGCCTACGGAGAAGGCCAGTATTTCCGTTCGGGTGGGGGAGGGGGCGAGGGGGGTCGGGGTAGTCGGCCATTGCCGCTAATCGAGCCAGCGGTAAAACGAAGTATCTGATTTCTTTGAATTTTATTGCAACTTATTCCACGAAAATGGTCGGTGTATTCATTTACAACGTTTTGCGTTCCGCCAATGAGTTTCTGTTAACGTTAGAAATTAATTTTGATTGATATTTTAATTTCAATTTGGCAGTTCAACGTTTTGGTTTGTTGTTAAAATTTTAGGAGTTTTGAATTTTGTTGTTTATTGGTTTATAACACGCACTGTTGACAAGGAAGTAAGTAAAGTTTGCATAAAAAATAACCTTTAACCGGTCCTTACAGATCTCATAAAACTTCCATGACAAACATCCTTAACCCAAAAAATCCGAACTTACTTTAACCCATTAAAAACTAGACCTAAACAAAATTCAAAACCAATTTAAATTAGTAATCAACCAACACTAACCTACTTGGGCTATTCTGTGTGTATGTGTGTGTAATGGCCTATAGCCTCGGCACGATGAAGGCATCCATCAAATGGCGTGAACCGTAGAAAGCTACCGTCGGCCACTTATCAGATTTAGCCCTATTTGCTCGGCTACTTATAAGTAATTTCCGCAAATCGATTTGTTTTACTCAATGGGTCGATAGTGAGGAGGTTTGATTGTGGGCGGTATGTTGCGATAGGCATTGTAGTAGAACTGGGGGTTAATAGGTTTATATCTTTAGGGACGTTTGAGGTTATTTTGATTTATAGTAAACTAGCTTTTGCCACCGGGTTCGCCCACGTGGATGTCGGAAAATGTCCCACGGGAACGTACTATCGTAACGTAATCCGTTCAGCCGTTTTTGTGTGCTTGAGGCAACAAACATACAAACTTTCACAGTTATAATATTAGTAGGATTTTGGTCGTTTTCCCAAATCGAACAAAGTGATACTTATATCTGTTGAATTTGAGACTATACTATAATCAGCCTATAATGTTCCCACTGCTGGGACACAGGCCTCCTCTCGGTGAGAGGGAGTGGGTTTTAATCCACCAGCACGCGAATTTGTGACTAAATGCACCTATGCTAGTTAGTAGTTAAAGAAGAAAGCACATACCGATTTCTTGATTTCATGTTCTACAAAACTATATGTCGACCATTTTCAAAAAAGAAAACTCACCCTCACACGATCGACTCGATTAAACTGTCGATTTGCGGGAAAATGTCGACACGCCATCATAAAACGTAGCGTTTTGTGGAACGTTTGCGCCATGCCTAGCGGTAATGAAATAATTACACGTTAAACCATAATTATTATTTTAACGTTAACTAGGTAAGTATACCTATATAATTTATTTCCTGAGGTTGATAATAACTGTGTCATTGGATCACTTAGGGACATGAATATTATTGGATAAATATTTTGCAGCAAATTTTTAATTACTTGTGAAATTTGTTAATACCACAAAATATGAAGTTCCCGTTCAAAATCGAAATTCAACAACAAAAAAAAAAAGCGCTACCCAACCAAATATTTACACAAAATAGGTACTCGAGAATTCAAGGGTTGAAGTACAAAATCCGTGCTCATTAAAAACTTTTCAACGCTTAATGAAAATCTTATTGAACCAGCTACGAGTGCATCGAGCCTCCCCTCTCTCCTCCTCAACGGGGAGAACCGCCTGAAATGGCCCGGCTAAGTGTATTACAGTCGGATCGCTGCCTTTCATTCGACACATCAAAGAAGATCCCGTTCGTTCGCAACTAAATCGAATCAGCACAGCTTTGTTTCTAGACTCCAATAGGTAAATTTGCAAAGGGATGGGCCCGATATTGAGAGATTACTGCCTTTCAAGTAGATCTAGGCCGTTTGATTTGTAAAGCAGTTGCGTAGAACAGGTGTATTAGGATTATTTCTATTGTGGAAATAGTTTTGTTGAATAGTTTAGAGGTTAACTGGGTTTATTTAATACGAAAAGTAAGGGAAAGAAAAGGTAAAATGTTTAAAAAAAATAGCACCAATTTCCATCATAAATGTATGAAGTTATTTTCTACCTAACTGTGCTCAACATACTCTAAGAGTTTATAAAATGCCGAATAAAATTCGAGTTTTGAAACATCACGAAAGCGAGTCACAAATTACATTTTACAACAGGCGCGCCAGTAAAAGAGCTACGAACTTAATATAGAAGTTCAATAATAGTTACATTTAATATTTCTCGAATGACTCCCATTTGACCCGTTTCTTACAACTAGAACAAACTCACTCGCTTTGAAAATAAAACCTCTGGAAGTTATGGAGCTAAAAATTCGAACGAGGATCGGTCCGTGGGACCGGTGGCGGGTGGTGGTGGTGGTATAGCAGGCAATAAAGCAGGCAGGGTTAATTTCAGTCGCGTTGGCATCCCGCACTGGCGTTAAAAACTAAACCAATATACTTCTTAAAATTACGCCCGCGCCGCCGCCGGTTTACGTAAGCGCACGTGACCCAGGGAGATTTTGGCAAGCGGCCGCCGACGGGTTAAGATGTACATTGACACGGATTTTTAAACTTGTACCCTAGGTACAGTTTGGCAGTATGTAGTCCCGAGCGACCTGTCCTGTATGTCCATAAATTGTTTGAGCTTCAACATTTTTGTAACAAATATATTTTATCAAAGCTCGCTTTTCAAATCTTGTGAGGTTGAAGCATGCCTTTGGGAGTAGCCTAACGTTCTCTAATACCACAGAATATTGCCTTAAAAAACTTTACATACAAATATGATTCCCAATTACAACAAATAGCATAGAAACAACTCTATTACATTTTAATTTGGCACTTCCAAAGCCACTGCTTAAATTTTCCGCTGCGAACAAGAAAAAATTACACCCGCATAAATGCATAGCAATCAAACCTAGTTAGATAACACTAAAAATATCCCATCAATTAAACCGAATCTAATACTTCCGCTCCAAAAGTCCAGTTCAAACGCGTTTCCCATTCGATCCGAAATTGTTTTCGCAATCGGCGCGAGGCTGGCGAGTTTCCCAGTCCGTACGTGTCTGGCCTACAGATGGACGCGGGAGCAAGGCAACCAATAGTCCGACGGGCCGCCTCCTGCGGAACTCTGCGGAAGCGGTCCCTTGCCAACTTGTCGTTATAACATCTCGTCCACATTACAATATATTTAACTCCTATTGTTGGGAATCAATTGGGAATTTTCATAATCGTGCGTTTATTGTTTTGTTACGTGAGAAGCTAACATGCAGATTCATGATCAAACTCAAAAGTGGTCTACGTGTGCACTGACTTTAAGAGTAGGTATATAACTATTCTAGCTCTCATCTTTAAATGCTGGATACAAACAGTCCAATCAATAAATGAGAGGGGATATAAATAACCTCGCTGTCAACCTTGTCTATTGTGTAATTTTTAGATAAACAGCGGATGAATTTAGGATTGTCTCGGGAGTCGAATATGGCGATTAAATGCAATGGGGAGGTTATTCTCGGCAGTTCAAAATAGCCTCGACAGCTGGCGGTTGCACCGTCCGGGAATAAACATCTATTATTATATTGTTTTACTGGGAACCTGCTTCTTATGCAATACTACTTGGAGGATTAGATATAGTGGGATCTACATACTTGGGTCAATAAATACATCGCTTTGGGTGGTGTATGGTTTTTGATAAGTGCGAATGATATTTATTCAAAGCGAGTGCGAATGCTAAGCACTACAAAAGGTTAAGAAACTTCTAATTTTGGCTTACTTTTGTCTTTTTCAAACTCCTAGAATCTACCTGAAACGGAATTCAAAACATTGGTATTATAAACTAGTAATTAAAAACGTATGGAGAACAGATTTTGTGTTACTTTTTCTCATTTTTCATTCTGTTTTTAAACATAGCTGGATATTGTATGTTCTACCAGTATTCTGTAATTAATGAGAAAAATGTGTGTTCTTTTTTCTCTTTGTCTGTATTGCAAACGTACTGCGTTCTGCGTCCTCGTTGCGATGGCACTCGCGTATCGTGAGCCAATCAAAACATAGAACGCAAAACGCAGGAGCAAAGTCTAATGAGTCTGAACTTTAACATGATAAAACTTTTTACTTTATCAATAGGATGGATTGAAATAAGATTCGCAAGTTGCGATACTTAAGTCTTCTTGCTAAATGTCAAATATTTTTACTACGGCAGGCTATTCTCACATATTTCGTGCCAAAACGAGAGTAGAAGAACATTATGAGTATTATTAAAAGAATCAAACGCTATACTAGAAGTAGTTATCAGTCCACAAACTCCTATAAACTAGTTTAAACCCATTTTCTAGGATTGATATCTTGATTGCGACCTGCGTGGGAACTAACAGCTGTTCCTGATGTACTTTACGATTTCTTTCAGCAGTAAAACTGCATAGGAACTTTACCGTTGTGGATTTACAACGGAAGAATGTTTGGATGGGAGACTGCTTTAACTAAACTTGATAACTGGCTAATTTCATAAAAAAAGTGGCACTCACAGATGTGAAACCTTGAACAATTACGTGTGTATTTTTTGAATTGTCATATAAACAAAACACAAACGGAATACTTTGCCATCACCCACTGACATATCGAAAATACATTAAAACCGATTACAGTCCGCTTTCCATTTTCCATTATGTGTTCGAGAAAATCTAAGAATATCATCTTTTACTAAATATGACTGCAAATCGTGCCATGATTATCGGTTACGACACGACTTTCCCAAAAAATCTCTAAAGATAGTTGATTTGCCTACTATTGACTGACAATAGATTGAAGTAACCTGATTTAGATCATAAAGTAAACAACTATCAAACAATAAATATCCAAACGCCGACCCAACTTAGACGGAAGCCGGCGGCCCAGACCCAACATTCTAAAACAGCACTAGAACTCGAATAGACTCGTGTAAACGGCACATCACTAATCGCGTGCACCGCATGCATAAACATGAGCGTTTTAAGACTAGACTCGTCTTAACAATTCGGTTATCTATGCATTCTATGCACTCTATGCAGTTTGCGAGTTGCCCTATTATTTTCGTGCTGACGCCGTCACGTCTAAATTCACAGAGTAAACTTGCAAGCGTTGATGTTAAATAATTTCCTGTTTATTTGACAGCTGCTTTGGTAGCGAGTTTTGAGAAGATTATGTACTGAGCTTTGGTGGGGCGACACTTTTGTTGAACAAATTTTTGGAATGAAAGTAATTTATAGAGTAGAAATATAAATGGGTCCTCGAGGGGATAATAAACGGATTTAATTTGCCCATTCCCAACGTTAGCAAACTATTAAAGCCATTAAATAAACATTGCGATGCATCCGAAAACAAATCGACATTGCAATTTTACGTTGCCTCTGCCTCGCACCTCGACTCCCAGTGATCTAAAAGAAAACAACAATGTTCTACACGAATTCGATAAAAACAAGCTGTAAATTACATGTTTTTTTAGTAGTACGGTTTATTCCAGTCAATTAACTTTTACAAGCGCATCTTTTTTGTGCGGTGCTACGCCGTAGCTCCGTAGCACCGTAGCCCGTAGAGCCGTAGCATCTTTGGAGGACGGCTACGGCTACCATGTTTTTTCTAAACACAATTCGGTTACCACTTTGTGATCATTTTAATGCCTACCAAAGTTGTGTACATTTTATTTCAGTAATTTGTATTTTCTCTGCTTGGTATTTATGTTTTCCTGTTAACCTTTAGGAATGAGTACATATTAAAAAAGGTTTATTTAAACCTTTTTAAGATATTGAATGCGGGAGACGCTAAAATGTATGGGTAGGTGTATGTGTGGAAGATATTTAAACCTCGCATTCCCTGGTAAAATGACTCTGATACAGCCAAGAGAAACATATTTTCCGGCACACAAACGCAGCTTTAAAAATAACAAAGCAACAACAAAACGACAAGCACAAAAATTTAAGAATAAATAAAAACTCGTTCGCACTGTACGCGACGTTCGCGCGAAATATCGTCGCGAGGGAAGACAATAAAAAAAAAATGAACAGCGGAAAGTAACTGCACACAGATGGCGCCACCGCGGAAATATATTAAGTAAATTTAAAAAACGTATTCCCGAACGCGAGGCAGGCAATGGCGCGTGTGAAATTTAGTATTACGCTCTTTGAGATCTGTTGCCGTAACGCGTGCGAGGAATTGTAATACTCCATGTTGCTTTACAGTGTCGAGCGTCCTTAGTTACGGTGTCACTGAGCACAGATTTTTGAAGGACAACAATCCTTTTCTATATGTATATCCATTTATTTTTAGAGAGATAAGGATTCTCAAAATGTTTCCCTTAGAAAATTTGTACCTATAAAAGCAATTTCCCTATTTGTTGCGCCGTTTAATAACATGTTTTCCTTAAGGATTTATTTTATGAAACCAATTTTGTACCATAGATTCTGCACATCAAAAGAACCGTGCAAAAATCAAAACAGAAATCAAGTTCCGATCTCAACTACTGGAAAATTTCCTTTCGAAATTGATTCCCTATAGGTTTGGTTGGAAATGTTATCGAAAATTGTATTCTCTATTTAAGCACCAATTATGGCAGCCTGGCCGGCGTCGGATAGCAAAACTCAACTCAATCGTAATTATTTCCCTCTCGGAAGAAAACTTGAAGCGCGCGTTAATTGTGGCCAAGGTAGACGCCGCTTTACACCGGACGATACGATGTCGAGACGGGATCGACACGATTCACCGACGTATGACTGTGTATTTAGCATAGTCCATATCTTGATTAGCCAATTTGTGGTATCATTACCAAACTATTTTTGCTTTTCTCTTTTTTTTAATTTAGGTTGACTGGTAGAAAATGACTATGGCATTAAGTCCGCCTATGTACATTTATGTGCTTGAAGTATCATTTTTATTACTTAAATTCACACAGAGATTACTATTTTAGAGCCATTTAAAAACTTGTTTTACTGTTTGAAGTTTAAATAAAATCTAAACTTTTCTAAAAACTTTTCTTTTCTTTTATATTTCCTTTTTTAGAAAAGTACAGATTTTATTTAAAAAATACATAGGTATTTTTTATTCTTGATGAATTAAAATCTAACAAAACAAGTGGCTGCTATCCGTAATCTAAATATCAGAAATGTCCGGGTTATATCCCAAAGTACGGCCAGAATAGTCGGTATTTTTTCTGGCTTCCGAGTGCCAGTGGGTTTTCATTGATATTCCCAACCTGTATTCCTTTTATAAGTTAAAAATATAACCCGCTATCACATGTTGAAGTAGAAACGTTTATTTATTTGTTAACCGGACACGGACCGGACACCGGAATATATCAATTTAATTAATAGAATTACGTTTTGGATGGAACAAACAATGTGTTGTAAACATTTTTCAGTTGTGATTTTATTTAATTCAAATATTTCAATGTTCCGTTGCTTCAAAGTAAATTGACAAAAAAGCTACAAAGATGTACCTACGTTTAATATTCGTGACTAGATACAGTTATAGTTGTACTTAAACCTACTGAATTATGTTCGATGGGAAAAGTTATTTTGTTTGATCTTTTAAACACAAACGTAACTTTCGAAGTATTAATTAAGAGGAGTAGGGAAATCATAAGACTTGGAAACACTTTGTGAAAACAAAATAACAGTATTAAAGACCAGCTGACCCGGCGAACTTCGTACTGCCTCAGAACTAAATAATGTGACAAAGATCAATAGACACGTGGCGCCATCTATTATCATAATAACGTTATTGTTGTTTTCCTCGGGAACAGCACTTTTTTTCGGGATGAAAGGTACCTTATGTCCGTTTCTGTATACCTGACAACGTATATGCAAAATTTCAAGATGATTGGTTCAGTGGTTTAGGCGTGGAAAGGTAACAAACAAACAAACTTACTTTCGCATTTATAATATTAGTTAGGAAGTTAGGATACTGTCTAAGAGCAGGGCAAAGGCTCTTCTCATACAGAGAAGAACAGAGCATCAAAACGCTAATTAAATTAGTATTCGTTTCGACTTAGCTGTGAGTAATTTGTATTAATGTTAGTTATTAGATACATTTACACGCTGTTGGTCTGACAATGAGAAATAATTAAGTAATTTTCGCCTTGCGTACCTCGTCGCGTGTAAACCGTCCTTCACCATGGACAAGCAGGAGGTGAGACCGTGTGACGTCATTAGCAATCTGCCACGTCGCTGTGCTCACGGCAAATTGAAGCAATTATAATGTAGGTACAGTTTGTTTTGTTACAAACCATCGCCCCTCGAAACAGTCGTCGTAATTTGACGACTAGCTTATTTTAAACGACAGTCTATTAAAACAATCTCAAACATCTTTTCTTTTTAATAAACGAGTGTTCAAGAGTTTTTCGATTGTTCCTGTCTGGGAGTGTTGTTGTTGACTATATTTGTTATTAGGGAAATTGCAGTTCAGGGCATAGCTTTTTTTGATTTAGAACTAATTTTGTAAATGTCGGTTATTCCTTCATGTAATATTTAATTAAATGTTGGTTATTAAGCAAATTGAATGAGACTTTCCATAGTTTCTGCCTTAGTTCATTAGAATAAATCTGGAAAAACCAACCAAGCGCAAAATTATATTGCATATCGACCCTATCATCATGAAAATATCAACATTCATATGTCCAGCCTCCCCGAACCGAAGTAATAAGACATGAGATAAGAGAAGCAACAAATAGGTATAATCTAGGGATACAGAGATTGCCCGGAGCGGGCAGGGTTGCCCAAAGCCAGTTAATTAGTAGAAAACTTTGCAGTCATCGGCCGTGCGGCTTCGGAAGAAGGAAGCCATTCCGAAGTACGGACGATTGTCTAACCGGCCTTTGTAATGAGCGGATTAAGGAACATATGCGAGCTAAAGTTAATGGACAGTTAGGCGGACATTTTATGTGAAAATGAATACAGGTTTCATCAGCCCAATGTCGAGTATGCATTGTGAGTGAACAATCACGCAAAGTTGTAAGATAGGTGAAGTCAGTGAAATTCATTGTTTAATAAATGGACTACCAACTGAAATTGTTCGTACAGACGCCAGCACATCAAGCTACTACAATCTGTCAAATTTCTTTAATAGATTTTCAACTTTATTGCTATAGTATAAGGTTCAAAGTTGATTGGGAAAATTTTACAGTTTCGGGTAGCTTGATGTGCTAGCGTCTGTACAGTCTAATCACAACTTTAATTTTGACAGTTTTATTTTTTTATCCTTTATTAAAAAGAACCAGGTTCTTAATAATTAATTACAATCTAGCCTATAAGTCTAATAAGCAATTTAAATCTAACTTAATTTCTTATTCGATAATTATTTTAAAACTTACAATAGGGTAGATTGACATTTGGCAGTTGTACGAAATCAACAAAAACAAAAAAAAAAAAAACAAAAACAAATTTCATAAACAATTAATATCGCTGTCTGTGCCTAGGTATGGGCGAGTGGGACAGACTGGACGCGGAAGGCGGAGGACAGGGTGTTGTGGCGCAGCATGGGAGAGGCCTAGGTATGGGCAACGGTGGACTGCAATAGGCTGAGTTGATTGTGCTGAGATAGTGCTGAAAACACTGCCCTTGGGAAATAAGCAAATGTATATTATGATTATTTTTTGTATACCAGACTAGAGGGGCAATCCTCATAATTTTAAGAACGTCCACAGTCTGATCTCAGTCTCAATCTGTCAAAAATACCTCTAATTTCCTTACATTTTGACAAGTTTTTGACATTAATTGTTTGTCGCTGAGATGAGACTGTGACTAGATTTGAAAGTTTTAAATTACGAGAATTGCCCCTCTGATATCACTATTAACAAAACACTACTCACACAATAAACATTTTTCTTTCTTTTGTAGGTTTATAATTCCCTACAACAACTACAAGTAGACAAAAGTGACCTTTTCTCTGCCAGAAAAGCACAACAACTCTTTTGTACTTACAGAACTCTTACTCTCTTGTATTACAGAATTCTTTATATACTTTAAAGGCATGTAGGTACAATGCGTACCTTTATTTCGGCTCAATAAACAAATTAATCTTGTATCCTCCGGCTCGAGTATGTTAAGAAAGCGATTTTCCTGTGTATTTATATAAGAAAAACACACATAATTAGACATTTTTCTGTTGATTAGCTTCCATGTTTGTTTTTGTATTTCAATTATCCCAACAATCTTCAGTATGGCTTCATGGTTAAAAGAGGAAAAATAAAAATAGCGTTATTAGCCAATCAATAACGTCTTTCATTCACTATTCATAGAAAACAATAGGAGATTATGTTGTAGGTAGCATCCTCAGGAGTTATTCCGGTTTGATCACCTGAAATCCCCCCCAATAGCATCCTAATTGCGTAACACACTACTTATCAATCTCAATTTGAATCATTTTGAAGGATATAGCTAATCCATTGCTTCATATGTTCGAAAAATTTGTCTGCCCAACAACGTAAATAACGCAATGAATGTTGTTAAACTGTCATAATGAAAGCCATTGCTACTGATAGTGTATTACGCACTTACCCCGCAAGTCAATAAAGTTACATGATAATTGTTCTTTTGACTGCTCATTGTTGGGGTAATTGTTCACTAATCAGCTGAGACAGCCTTTTCACTTAATTTAATTAGGTATTTTCTTATCGAAATGGTACAGGAAGGCATTTTCTTAGCTTCTGATCAGTTAAATAATCATCATCTGCCTAGCCTTTTCCCAACTATGTTAGGGTCGGCTTCCAGTCTAACCGGATTCAGCTGAATACCAGTATTTTACATGGAGCGACTGCCTATCTGACCTCCACAACACAGTTACTGGGTAATACGATACCCCTTGGTAAGACTGGTTGTCAGATTTTCGGGCTTCTGACGACCCGTAACGACTGTCAAAGATCCACGAATGACAGCCGGGACCAACGGCTTAACGTGCTTTCCGAGGCACGGAGGGGTCTTGGCATGTAAAGATGGTCACCCATCCACGGACCAACCGCGGCAAGCGTAGCTTAACCTAATCGATCGACCCGTGCGGCTGATATTACTTAGCCACAAGCCCCTGATCAGTTAAGTAATAACACCATTAATATCATTGATATCTAATAACATCAAAACCGCCCAATTTTTCCACGAAATAATTAAATTCAACCTAACCTAACCTAACTTCGTAATGAACACGAAATTCCTCGTAAACTATCTTGGGAGACGTCAATTACTTAAGTTTCAAATTAAACCACCAGTATCGGCTATATTATATTGTAGGTACGTCGTCGAAATGGCTCAATCTTTGAACCGGGTAACAAAGCAACGTAACACTCAAGTAGCTTCGTTTACTGCCATTCTGATCGTTAATAAAGGAACTATGGAGACTATCGATCGGAGAATTTACGATAGATTGTTTGAAGTCAAAATTAATGTAAGTACTATTAGCGGAAGTAAGTGGGGGGTAGTAACCTCATCTTTATACTTTATTAATGGCGAAATTGTCAAAGCAGGCTTAGCTATAGTGGGATCCACATGTGAACCAATGGTGTGTGTTGATACTTGATAATAAGATTTATTCCGGTCTGATCCTGATCCCCCCCCCTCCACCCCCCCCTCGATCCCCTGCTAGTTCGTCTTCAGTTTTAAACTTTGTCTTATCCACTATAAGCTTTCTCATTAACAATAAACATAAACCAAAAAACAACATACAACTACTCAACTACTCTACTTATCAATCTCAATCTGAATCATTTTGAAGGATATTGCTAATCCATTGCTTCATATGTCCGACAAATTTGTCTGCTCAACAATGTAAATAACGCAATGAATGTTATTGAACTGTCAAGATGAAAGCCATTGCTACTGATAGTGTGTTACGCAATAATCCCCCTGGTCAGTCGAAAATGTAAAAAAAAACAACTCGTCCAAGTCAAACTTGACTAATATACTGGACTGGTCCAAACACTCGTAATAACCGTAAAGAATAGCCGACCAAATGAACTTTGTACAGGTTACTTAATTAATTTAAACAATTCACCGTACTCCACGTAATAAAGGAAGTTACGTTGCGAAACTTGAGTTTTTTAATTTCCTACAAAAACGTCGACGCTGCTTTTAGAGATCCGCATTTGTAAATATTTACATGTTTACCTAACAGGACGTTTGGTTATATACCACTTGGTTTTAGCTATAAGTTTTTTTTTCTTTATGAAGTTAGTCATGGAAGAAGTTCCTACGTAAATACTGTTGGAATAAGTGATTGCCTTTGCAAATGAAAAGTCGGGACAGTATACTAGTCATGGCATTAATTTATTCTAAAATATGTGAAAGTATATTGGGGGAAACGATTTTTTTATTCAATTAATGGAAGCTATATATTGTAGCTACGTAATTTCACTATTACCAACCTATATCTTTAAAACTACCAAATATAGCAGTTTATAAGAAGCCTTAAAAGAACCCATTTTCAGCTGACAAAGTTCGCGAGTAGATAACTTGACTCATTCCATTCCAAATTTTGCATGAAATATAATAAAAATAATAGAATTTTTCGCAAACTGAAGTTTCAGCTAACAAAATTGCTGTAACAAATAAAATTCGAAATAAAAGAACGATTCGCACTTGCCTTCTCTTTCTAAGCAATAAAAACTTTAAGCATTTTACATTTTCCGAGGACTTTCGGACGAGAATGAGACAGGTATATAGTTTTAAACAAGTTAAAAGGAGATAGCATCGAAATGGGAGGCAATAAAAATAAACAGGAACAGTTAATGCCGCCTGTATACGTCATACAAAGTAACATTTTCTTTGGATGAAGTTTTTGAAATCGTTTTGAAATGAAGAGACTTTTAATTAAATATGTTTATGGGATGACTTTGTAACAATTAATATTGTGAAGTTTTTTTTAATAGCTTGAAAATTAATTTGGTCTTATGCGATAGGCGAGACTATATCTCATTTATCGGAACCGATTCCGGGAAAAACTGAAAACAGAAATGCTTTTCTCCTAACTGGAAATGGATACAATTTTTTAGGGAAATATAGAAATACAAATTTCTAAGAAAAACAGTACTGCTTCCCAAAAACCGTTTTAAAATGAACTAAAATATAAAGCAACAATCCAATTCTCCGTTTAAAATTTAATTGGAAATCAAACTTCGACCATAAACGAGTACAAACGCGAGTAGAACTGCCTCCCCGTCTAATTACACGGCGATACCAACCAGATACCAATAGAAGATACCTATTTACAACGATACCAACTGAATGATAATATTATTTTATACAAGTTCAAAACGAAGTTATCGCGTTGCCCCGGGCGTCCGCAGTCGCAAGATAAACTGAAATTTCTCATTCTGACACAATAAAGTTTCCCGAGTATTTTTTTACTTCGCCAAATATTTCAAAATACTTTTCTATTTCCTTTAGGATTTTGCTAGAGAGTTTTACAAATTGTTTCGATGTGACTCCCCAAGAATAACGGGTGGACGGATTGATCAGCGGAATGAAATTCAGATGAGTTTTGCGATTGGGAACTCGTGAGAAATTCTTTTTTTGTTTCGCATGAAGAGACTTTTCGGTGTTTTGTGACGGTCGGAGTGGTCGCCGAGCTCTGTTTTGTTGCCTTTTATTGAAATAGTAAATAAACCTTCGGGCATTATTGAAATGAAGTTTATTTTTCCTTTAGATAAGAAAACGTGATAAGGACAAATGTACCTAAATGTATTGATAACGAAGTAAAAAAAGGTTATATAATCTGAGAGATTAAATTTTGATAAAAATACAGCTACATTAAAATGAAAACACTCCTATTTACACAGCCATATTATTATCTTCTTATGGCCGAATCCTAAAAAAATATCAATAACCGAAAAAACGGTCGTACATTAAACATGGAGCCGGATATAAGCAGATCGAGATGCCCATCCCTTGGAGAATAACAGATACTCGCAAATTATAAGTGGGCGTACGGAAAACGACTCCTTGGGCGATCATAATAATATCTTGGAGCGAAAAATGGCGCGAATGCGGCGAGCAGGGGGTTACGTCGCGGCGTAAGACATAGGCGGCCATTTGATTTAGACATCATCAACTTCATATATCAGTACGTACAATTTCGAGTTGAACCTACCCCAAGCGTTCTTCTTTTATTTTTGTGTGGAAATTCTCATGTCATCCTCAGGGGTATGTTAGTCTCTTTCAGAATAAAACACACGGTGGCTGTCTTCAGCAGATAAAAGAGGGGCGATAAGCGAGCCAAGGGGATGGAACAAGTTGCTACCAATAATATGAAAGTAACGCCATATTTTGAAATGGTCACGGAATAGGTATGCTACTGTACTTATGCTCTATAAACTGATGACTATTGTATTTTTGTTCTGTAAACTGATTAATTTTTTTATAGTGTGACTGTTTGAGTTAACTTTACAGTTTTCCTACAAATTAATTAAGTATGTGACCTGTGTAAAACGTCCATGGAACTAAAATAGACACAGTTTGATCTAGATAGCATAATCAGCCTATAATGTTCCCACTGCTGGGACTCAGGGCTCCTCTCTTCAAGAGGGAGTGGGCTGTAATCTACCACGCAGGCCCAGTGCGGATTGGTAGATGTCACAAGCCTTCGAATTTTTGTTTGTGAGACATGCCGATTTCCTCACGATCTTTTCCTTTACCGTTTTTATAGCAATGGAGATAAAATTATTTACACAAAGTAAAGCGCGTGCTTGGGTTCGAACCCTAGAGCTTTAATTCGTAAGTCGAAGCCCTTACCACTGGATCACCACTGTTCTCGGATAAAGAAGCCCTGAGAAAAAAAAACAACTGAAAGCGCTTCTGGTAGGTACTAGGTAGATACCTACATTTCCCGGTTTATAAAAAGAATTTTAAAATGGTTCAAGCCATGAATATGCCTGCCATAGGTCAAACGTTTATCGCGGTTAACAGATAGCTTATAATTTATACAATGGATGGTATTATTTATCAAAGGGGTTTGATGTTACATGGGATACCACATGTGGGCTTTAATATTACAGTAGAGGGTAGGGTCGATACTGTACACATTATTGTCTACTGCCTACTATAGTGATAGATAATAACAGAGAAGGTAGTGTAAATTTCACACTAGGTACAGAGAATGTCATATGGCCTTTTACCAGCAATTCACTCGCAATATTTTTTACTTGCGTTTTATCGTAGGACGATCGCGATTCTGTTTTGTTTTAGTCGTGTCGTTGTCTTTATATGGCAGTAGTATATTCGCGAAACGCAGCATGGCTCCATAACCTTTCGACCATAGCGCGATCGAGTCCGTGTATTGTCACCTTTATTGTTATTTGAAAATAATATAAGGCAACATCTAAGTACTGACTTTAATACCGTTTTAGTTTATCCTACTAATCCTACTTTTGAAAGTTTATATGTTTCTTACTCAATCACGCAAAAAAGGCTGAACGGATTTGGATAACTTTTGGCACACAGATAATTTATAACCTGGATTAATACATAGGTTATTTTTATTCCGGTAGTACAGACGCCAGCACATCAAGCTACTACAATCTGTCAAATTTCTTTAATAGATTTTCAACTTTATCGCTGAAGTATAAGGTTCAAAGTTGATTGGGAAAATTTGACAGTTTCGGGTAGCTTGATGTGCTGGCGTCTCTGTACGTTCCCGTGGGATAATTTCCGACATCAGCTGCTCGCAAAAGCTAGTTTAAATAATAAATAGTCTATCCGATCTTGCCTATCTTTTGACTTAGTCCACATTATAACAATGGCTCTGTAGATCTAAATACTAAACTCGATCTCTTAAATCGCCTCTACACTCCACCTCCCGTATAGTTTGTTACTTTAATGTTCAAACGAAGCCGTCGATGTATGTTACCCACTGGGACTCGAACTGATTACTCGCCGTCTGCGGACAACGATCTGAGCCAATAGTGATACAGCACAATACTGTTTATAATTTAAAGGGGTTCGAATTGTTCTGAACAATACGGTATTGTTCATAGGTTCTCTCAAGTTTTGGGGTAGCGATGCACAGGGTATCTACTTAAAACTTATTCGGACTAATATTTTACATGGGTTGAATGTTTGCTAGTCTTTGACGTTGAATAGGCCAGGAGGCCCGTGGCTGCATGATAACAGCCAAACCGGTCTATCGAAGGTTAAGCTACGCTTGTCGCGGTCGGTTCGTGGAAGGGTGACCATCCTTTACATATCGAGACCCCGCCGTGCCTCGGATAGCACGTTAAGTTGTTGGTCCCGGCTGTGATTCGTAGATCTTCTACAGTCGTTACGGGTAGTCAGAAGTCCAAAAGTCTGACAACCAGTCTTACCAGGTATCGTGCTATCCAGTGAGTCAGTGACTGGGTTGTGGAGGTCAGATAGGCAGTCGCTCCATGTAAAATACTAGACTAGGTTAGACTAAAAGTCCACCCCAACATAGTTGGGAAAAGGCTAGGCAGATTGATATTACTATTCAGACATATTTTACAAGCGTTAAATGCTTGTTACTCGTAGTAATTGAATCGGTCGAAATTATTTGGACCAAATTCAGTACGTGAAGATAGTCTATAAGCCCTGGAATATTTGATATCCAACTCCTGGTAAAACTGTGATCATATAGGTAGTGCACGTGTGGGCGAAGCCGAAATTCCGAAGTTTCATGGAAAACTAGATTCGTTTGGATAGTAAAAGCATTATTGATTTACCTTTGTCCATCACCAAATTCAGTTTCACTAATCCTGTTGAATACTAGATGGATATTGTTCTTTGTAGTTTCCAATATTCCTGAAACATGTTTGGTGTTGTGTTTCGTGTATCGCTACTAATGAAATTTTTAGGTATAGGAGCATTAATGAATTTTGCGATTTAATTACGTTGCAAATCAAATATTGTTTTGGACTGTTATTGGACTAATATGTTTTGGGGTGCGTTGTGGATCCTTCCTGGTACTAATTACTTACGTACAGTCAGCAGAAGAGATTAATGTGCAGGCAACTTTAATCATTATTTAACCAACTAATGTGGCGGCGGGCGAGTGCTACATCCAAGTTGGTCGTAGTTACTTGGTCATTTAGTATTTTTTGGACTCCAAAGTATGAATGATTTGAGGTTCACAAGAAGAGGCGCAATCATTAAATTAGAGTGTTCAATTGTACTTTTAGAAGCACAAAATGGGAATTATTAGAGGTTTGAGTAACTATATTATGCCTTTTTTACCTGCAAATCTGTTTTATCGATTTTATATATATAAAAAAAAACATTTTATTCTACATTGATCAAAAGATGTGGTTAGAAATCAAGAACCCATTTGTAGAGACAGCTCAAAAGGTTCAAACGTTAGTGATCTCTAGACAAATGATGGTCGATCGCGATTTGCATGCAAAAGGTATAATAATAATCTTAAAATTTAAGTAGGTGAAATAACTCTGAACGGAGCTTTATCTTAATTGCAGGACTTTTAACAATTTTAGGGCTGTTTTTTTTTTTAAATTAATAGACTTTTCTGAACTTTTTGGAATGATGTTCCTACTGATACAGACGCCAGCACATAAAGCTACTACAATCTGTCAAATTTCTTTAATAGATTTTCAACTTTATTACTAAAGCATAAGGTTCAAAGTTGATTGGGAAAATTTGACAGTTTCGGGTAGCTTGATGTGCTGGCGTCTCTACAGAGTGGCAGGGAAACATCGAAACGCAACCTGTTACCATGGATTCAGTAGGTACATGATTCTGAAGGCCCCTCCATTTTGTCCATACATTTTGACCGAATAGGTATAGCAATTTTCTTTGAAACAGCTGATATTTTTTTATAACCGACGAAAAGAAATTACGCTCAATTCAAATTGATGAACATGATTCTACGAGTAGAACGCCTGGTTTGGAATTTCAGCGCGATGTGCCTGTCAGCTGTCACCCTGTATGTAAGGAAAATTCTTCATAAAATAGTAATTTATTGTACGTAATTTATATAATTTTGTATAATTAATTGCAGACTAATTTCTAGAATCATTTGGTGAATTCGTGGTTTCAATGTGCTCGTCGATATCATGCCAGCTTGAATATGTAATTTCATTTTAGTGCGTGTATCATATTATGTAGGTATTAAATTGAATAATTAAGGATTCATGTAACGCTGTTCGTATACAGATTTAACAATGAATTTTCGAAATGTAAATGTCTAATGAATAGCAGTCTCGAATATTGAATTCTAGCCGTTGTAGGCAAGTAAAAAACACAACTTTTCTCCGACATAGTTGAATAGGGCAAACACAAGTTTATTTAAAGAAACTCACACCTTTACAACGCTTTTCAAACCGAACGCTGATTTAGCTAAAATTTAATAACAAAAACGCGCGCGCCTCCCAGGGACAATAACAAAGTAATTTTTCATCCGCACATAAAAAAAATGGTTTCAAAACACCGTCACTATGATACGAAGACCCAGCACCTAGAGTATTGTCATGTACAACAAAAGGAAATTCCGTTACGTCAAGTATCACCAGTTTAAAACGATAAAAAATAATGCAAATTCACTCCTGTGCCGCTTTCGTGATATAACGCCGGATCGTTACTAAGATAACGGAGTTTTTCCGTTAAATCGCGCCTCTTCAGTACTTAACGACAGTGTCCTTCGTTAAACGGAAGTGATTCAGGTAGTCGTTTGTGTTTGAGTGCTCCTTTTCATTTGTAAAAGTATATTTTTTTTTAGAGCGTCTTTACAATGAGTTTTTTGTATTGTTATTGTTGGGTTTAAGGTGTATCGGATGGGGTGAGATGGTCAATGATGGCACCGGCTTCTATGAGAGGCTATGTAATTATGCTTTGTTATAGATTTTCAACAAAAACGATCATCTGCGAAAACTCCCGTGCGTCGTATTTTTTGACGGTGTGTCAGTACTGACCGCAATTTATTATCGTAATACTTTTTATCTGTATCATAATCAGCCTATAATGTTCCCACTACTGGGACACAAGTCTCCTCTTTGTGAGAGGGAGTGGGCCGTAATCCACCACGCGGGCTCAATGCGGGTTGGTAGATGTCACATGTCTTCGATTTTTTGGTTCTAGCACATGTCGGTTTCCTCACGATGTTTTCCTTTACTGTTTTGCGAGCAGTGCAGTGGTGATGAAGTTATTTACACAAAGTAAAGCGCCTGACAGGGTTTTAAGTCGTAGCCGTTGCCACTGAGCCACCTTTGCTCACATATAACACTTTTTCTGTATAGGTATTCAAAATGAATTCGTTAATTTTCAGTTAATTACATAAACATAATCATCACGCTTGTACTTTCGAAGGATTAGCCAGAGGTGTACGTATAGTACACCCATATTTCGCCAGTGATGTTTAAGAGTGTAATAGAGGGTGAGCCTATTGCCATCAACCGGGCACATATACAGACTCCGGGCTGAGAAATTCCAAATAAAACAAACCCAACACTTTTCCCGACCCGGCAATCGAACCCTCGACCTCATGCTCAGCTGTATCGCTTGTGACCACTATACCAACGAGGCAGCCCTTAATTTTTTTTTCCGAAATGCAAATAAATTACTTATTTAATTAATTAATGACATGACACGACAACTATTTCGAAAAGCAGTTAATTAATTTCCTAACTATACCTACCTTAACTAATGAAAACATATGGAATCTAAAAAAATATAAAGAAAAAACATTATACGCTTTCACGCTAATACGGCTGAACGGATTTGGATGAAATTTTGCACATGGGTAGACCATGACCTGGATTAGAACATAGGGTACTTTTTCTCCCGATATTCCCACGGTATCGAGACTTCTGCGGGTGAAACCGCGGGGCGTAGTTTATGATAAAAGCAATATCTTTACAGAACTGACTTGGATAGTGATATTGAAATCCAAGTACATAATGCCTAAAGTGCTTCTAATATTAGTAGAACAACACAAACTGAACAATGATACAGACGCCAGCACATCAAGCTACCCGAAATTTTCAAATTTTCCCAATCAACCTTGAACCTTATTGTGTAGCGATAAAGTTGAAAATCTATTAAATAAATTTGGTAGATTGTAGTAGCTTGATGTGCTGGCGTCTGTACGTATTTACTTATAATATTGATACCATTAATCTCAGATAAACATCGCCGGGGTCTCCGTTATATACCTACTCTCCTCGTCGGCGAATATTGTGAACATCTTCATTCAGGTCTGTTGTTTGTGAGATAGTTTCAAATGTAATTTATACAGGCTGGCCCAAAAGTCGTGGATCAAACGAAACAGGGCGATAGTTGGGGTTATTTGTAGTAAAAAAAAATTTGTGCGAGAGCCCTAACTTGATCTCCTTAAAAGTTATGACAATTTGAGTGTTTACAGTAAGGTTCTAATGTTAGAAATAATTTTTTTTGAGCCTTAAAAGATATTGAAAAAAGTGCCAATACTGATAAATCATGGTACCCACTGTCATAAAAGCACTGTTGTAGTGATGATACTTTTTTTTTAATTTTTTTTCTATTTATTTTTTATTTTGTTTTACTGTAAATAACCTCAACTATCGCCCTGTTTCGTTTAATCCACGATTTTTTGCCCACCCTGTAGATTAATATAAGTAGATGGAAATAAATGTTTTTCAAATCAAATCAAATCAAAATATTTTACTTCACATAAACTGACATGGGCACTTATGAAACGTCAGAAGCTAGGTGCACGGTTCCAATTGGTCGTTTCCTATGGAGAAGAACCGGCAAGAAACTCCATGGTTACTCTTTAAAATCTTGTAAGTAGATGAAAATGAAAAGGACAAACCTTATATTACTTAAAACTTTTCAGGTGGCTACTTCGACGATAGCTTTTAATAAAATTAGGCGAACTTTCACGAGACGTATTTCAGGAAAAATAAGATAGGTTCATGAAAAACCCGCTTAAGCAGACTAGCGTTAAAACGACAAGTCTTACCCTTAGATCATCCGATTCCGAGAAATGCCGGTTCGAGGTGACCATTGTCCTATTTGTATGAGGGGTTGCGCACTAGATCCGAACAAATAGGACTATGGACTATTTCTCGGATTCAGATCGGACGTAGTGCGAAACCGCCCTTAGTGTTCAAATCCGAGTCACTAATTCAATTAAAAACCTTAATAAAACTTTTTGGTACTTTTGTTAACGGCCAACGTTTTTCTTAATACCCTTCCTTTATATCACCTGAGTCGAAAGATGGTGAAGATAAGACGGGAATCCAATCTAATCATCTTGGAACTTTGACGAGTAAAACTGGGACGTAAAAAAAGTGTCGTAAAATCGACTGGGAAGCACCCGCAACGGGCAACGCCGGGAAATGATTTACTTAAACACGGGAAATGAGAAATTTTACAAAGAAAAAATTATTAAGATTCATCTATAGGTAGTAGGTATAGAACGTTATTTAGACGGATCACGGTCCTGTTAATCTTTGAGTGAAAGTCGTCATTATTTTCAAAGATGTGAATACTTCAAGCAAATTGGGGAAGTTACAAGAAGGTTCGTTTAAAGGCTGTTTTAATAAGATATTAGACAGGACAGCGCTTTTTATTAATCTCCGGAGTGTACGAAATTCCTGTTATTTATGTGGCGATAGAAAATTCTTTCGAAATTGATCCTGGATAATTATTTTGGTTCCACTTTTTAACGAAGATATTTTCGTAATCATATTTTGCAGACAAAAGAAAAAGCCATACCATCCCCAAGTCTTCCTTATTGTACGATTTCTGTATACCCTCATACATATAGGTATATGTACTTCCTTTATTAAAGCATAGACGTATATGAAAAGGTTTCCGCAAGGATCAGGTGGAATCGTTCTAATTACCTGTGTTCTACAGGATAAAGTCTGTAATATCACAGGGAACGCGTACAAATTTCCTGTTTACCCTTACAAATGAAAAGGGTACTTTATTTCTGTATAAATCGTAGCTGCGGGTGTCTTGCGAGAATAATTACTTTAGAAATAAAAGTGTTCTTTTTCATAGTTTTTTTTTGGTTTAGTAAGATACCGTTTCTTTCGGTTGTTATTCTTTTAAGAAGTCAGTATTCTGGTGTCTACAAAACATTTTTCTGTTCTGAAAAAAATATGTTGAAAATGTTGTGTTGTGTGAGAAAGTTCTTCTAAACAGAAATAGTAGAGTTTTAATACAAAGAAAGAAAAGAAAGTTTTTTTTTTAAGAGGACGCTGACCATACGCCGACCGCACAGTGGCGCCTTCGTGTTTTTTTTGGTTATTTCTTTTATTTTAGAATGAAAATGCAGAAAATAAGCACGTCAAGTTGTGCTCCATAAGATTATACGTTAATATTATTACAAAAGGTAGTTTTATATTCTTTAGTTTTTTAGTTTTAGTATCACTAAAACGGATAATAGTGGCCACTTTTATCCGTTTTAGTGATTATGATAAAAAAAAAAACGATGAGGGCGCCACTGTGCGGTCGGCGTATGGTCGACGCCGTCTTAATAGTTTGTTGAAAATGTTTTTGTATCTGTGTTTGTGCATTCCTAAGCATCGACACATACTTGAGTAATGCAACTAATAAACAACAACATACATATACGTGTGCGGAATTACCTACGTCACGGCAAACTTCATCAATCCACAGCAACAAAAAACAGAGATGGAAACAAGCACTATACAAAGTGACATGGCATCCCAAACCCTTAGGGAACCCATTTTGGCAGTAAATTTTCATACAAACCCGAGTGTCACAGTCACCTATCTCTGCAACACGATTAAGTAAACAACTTGGTACAACGCTCGCAACCTTGCGCATACAACATGGCGCTGTTCGTTGCACATTTTAACCCGACACATAGCTTTTGGACGTGGCTCCTAACACGAATATAGGATTCGCTTTGCAACTGAAATAACTATAGCAAATGGTCGGAATTTCACTGATTTTGAAAACAAAGAGGAGATATCGTATTACTATTAGAATATTTACCGTTACTGAGATGTTGGTTAACCAGTAATTGGCGACTGTATGTTCGAGGTTATTATTTTTAGTACTTGAGACATAATTATTATACAACGTTTTTTTTTATATCCCATAACTCTAGGGGGTCATTGTACTCATCATTATGAACAACTTTTACTATGGGACCAAACCTGAAATCGCGAAAAAAATCAGCATTACATTATTACTCTTCAAAATGTAGGGAACAGCTGATTCATTTTTCGCGATTTTAGGCTTGGTCCCATAGTAAATGTTTTTCATAATGATGAGTACAATGACCCCCTAGAGTTAATGGATATAAAAAAAAACACGTTGTATACTGAAGCTATTGGTGTACCTTTACAAATCATTAAATAAAATTTAATCAAAGTACTTGCTATGTAGGACTGCTATGGTGCAATAGTGATTTATGAAAAGAAATAGATATTCTAAGTTTTTTTTTTAGTTTTGAATCGACGCGCGACGGTTATGTATAGGTATTATTTTTTTATTTGAAATGAGCAATAAGAATAACAGAATGGGCATATGAAAATAGGAGAAGGTAACACTGCAGGAGGAACATGACTTGAAATAAATATGTCTTCTTGCTATGAACCTACTTTATAAATCACTTTAACGAAACTGAACATTTTACAAAACAGTGAATAAACGCTTCCACGTATTCGTCAACGACAACTATGCAAACAAGCTAACCCAGTTTAATCGAGACACACAGAGACACCGTGCCACTAAATGGAAAGCAGCAAACACACCGGGTAGAACTCGACAAGAATCCTTCTAACTGCACGCTCATTACACTATAACCGGCAAATTACGTTCGAAGCGATTGTTTACCCGTTAGATAGCAAGTTAGTGATTTTCAACCTAAAGTTCCGTGTTTAGCGTGTGGAGTTTGTACCGGTTTTCAACTTGTGCAGGTGTTTGGTAATTCACGTACAGAGGATGTATTTTAATGAAAGAGACTCGCTTTCAGCTGCTGATTTATTGTGTTAAAGCGCTTTATGCTAGATTTTGGGCAACACAAATGAATGTTTACTTTAGTTAAGCGCCAAAAAAATACAGAGGTGACCTCCTTTTTTATTTAGGTAACTGTTTAATGAATAAATAAATACGACTGAAATCAGTATTTTAATCAACCTTTAATTTACATTCGACACTAAGTGACTTTGTCGGTTATAATTACAAAACCTGGCTAGATAAATAATATTGAAAATAAAAAGATATCTCCTGCTTATATTTTAAACAATTTTTTTATTTATTGCGAAATGGTCCTGCTCTTGACCTCGATCTCGCCTGATGGAAAGCGATCGATGAGGTCTACGATGGACGAGCGAGCCCAGAAGATGTCTGATCATTTTTGCTTTGAAGGCTAACGAGTTGTACGAGTATGTGGTGTGTATTATTATGTTCTATTTCGAAATCGAAGCACGTTAATTAAAGTACAAGCACATTATAATTATGAATCTATAGAAAGGGCATCCGATGGTTCATCCACGTTAAAAGAATTTCTTAATAATTATTATAAAATCGATTATATCAAAAGAATGAAGTCTGTTGAAACCGACACTGACCTATCACGGAAATATAATTATATACGAGAAGAAATACTTATAGTATATTATGTATGTTACATAACCGGTTTGTGTATACTTGGATCATTGTTCGTGATCTTTGACAGGTAAGTAAATTTTTTTGAGTAGGTTAAGGTCTTTGCTTGTTGGTATATCTAACTAGTAACTGACCTATATACATTTTGGAAGACCAAGCTAAGTGATATTGAATGATCTTCAGAAATATCTCTAAAGCTACATACGCACTGACTGCAGGTGGGTGGCTTAGCGCCTAGCAAGTCACCTTGCGAGTAGTGAAGTGAAACGAACGCTCTAGAATATTTACAACCGGCCGCACTGCGCGCTTGGCGCCTAGAGTGTATGTTTAGTCACTAGGCTCTAGGCGCTAAGCAAGCCCGCAACCTGTCAGTGCATACGTAGCCTAAGACAATTTTAGAAGGATGATTGACACACTCATTAAGGGACTAGAGAACTAAAGCGCGGTTATTGTCGGACTGCATAGAAAAGAAAGAGAAGCGCGATGACACAACGCTGGTAATTTATTGCAAAATATGAAACAATTATCTATTTACAAAAAATCTATTGTTTGGACTAAAAAATTAAAACACTAGTGCTTTAGTATGTTGCTTGTAGAATAATCTGACAAAAAATCATAATGATTGTATGTATATTTTTATGGTTTTTATTGTAAAAAGAAAGTTTTTAAAGGTATCTTCATGATTTTTTCTATCGTATCAAATTTGTTGTATTATGTTTTCAACACACTATCTACCTAGCATATATGCTGATGAATATCATAGGATATTTTTCTGATTTTGTTTACTGTAGTCGATCATGTACTTTTATTGTTTCTAAAACTTGCGTTTTTTGCGTTTAGGTCCTGTAAGCCCCTTAAAATTTCCAAAGGCATAGAAATGTCTGTTAGTGTACCGATTTCACATGAAATGATGATATCAACCAGCCAGTTACTTATTTAGGTTTTCATGCGTCTGTTCTTTCCCCATCAGAATATGTGGGCACTAAGTTAAAGACCTGCAGGTCTATACTTACCACGATTAGTCCAACAAGCCGCTGTTTAAGACATGCATGAATTATAAGCGAAAATAAAAATAGCTAGGCAAAGTTTCAACTCGCCATCCTTGAAAATATCAATCATTCTGACATAATCACTGCCACTCAAACTTTCAGATGCACATGAAACATACAATAGTGAACTTTAATACTTTCGCAATAAGACTGCGAATGCATGCGTTTAAAGTTTGTAAAAAGTAGCCGCTACGGCGAAGTTGTGTGGAAAGTACAAGTTTTTACTGAAGAAGCCTGCTTAGTTGTAGGGATGAATAAATTAGTACATAGTAGTGGCTAGACGTAGTTTTAAATAAATATTCACTGCAGTATTGTGGATGCGTGGTTGTTTGTAGGTTAATTATAATTTTACATACATAACTGGTACTTCAAAATGTACGTAAAGCCCATAGTGGAAAAATAAGTCTGTAGCAATCACGCTCTTTAGAAAAGAAAATATAAGTAAATATCTAGCAGAGATTAAACTGGGCTTTTTCTGACGTAACGCCTTTCTAGGAAATCTCAGGAAATTATAAATATAAAAACGCGTTTGTTTGTGGAGAATAAACAATTTTTTTTTTTCATTAGAAAGTTGTAGTACAGTGCCTACATACGTTTGGTTGGTCCACAATAAAGCACAATAAAGCTCTCCACTGCCCACCAGTTATTTAAGTATTGTTATCAACAAAACAATATTTCTCCCCAAATAGCAGGAAACGTGTAAATTCGTTGATTTATGCGACGAATAGCGACTCTATGTTTGGTAGTGAACCGTGCGATTATTTATCTCCCTCTCCTACCATCGGATCTCGATTATACACCGGCAAACTTATAAATGCGCGTGGCGAAATACGGACCTAACGTGAAATGTACTGGATTTGACAGGTCTTTGACATCTTCTCTTGACTAGCAGCGCCCCCGTTCCATTTACAAAGATGTTTGTCTATAAAAGCGATCGAAAATTTTGACGTTGACGGATGAGTTATAATCTTATCGGAACTAACGTGTTTTGTTGACGGTAAACCAAAGCTTTGTTTGCGGGCTGTAAATAAAGATTATATCTTTTGCTTGAATACAATTATGTACCTACACTGTGTGTATGTTTGGTTTTATCCATCGTTATGTGAAAGGTTGTCGTGTGTCAATTTGATTTAGAGAACACGTAAACCCATCGGTTCTGTGTTATGTGCCTGAAAGTTTGTCAATCGGTTCAGCCTATATCGAAATTGCCCAGTAATTGGATTGAGACAGTCAGATAGTAGCTGTACACACGACGAAATATCAAGAACATTTCCAGTTTTAGCTGACCGCGCATTGTATATTCCTTTCGTGCAATGAGAAGTCAGCTTATACTGGAAAGTTATAGCTTGATATACCGTCGTGTGTACCATCTAAAGCATAGCTTTTCAGCCTCTGTGAACTCGTGTAAAAGCCAACCCCAACAAAGTCATGAAAAGCCTACAGGAACGATAAAGTAAATAGTTTCACAAATTCATACGCAAATCAGAAATCAATTCAAAACAACTTTTCCACGATCTTACAAAGAAAAAGCCCTATATCGTATTATTTCAATTCTTTCGCAACTTAATCCTCGTCACATTCGTTCGGGAACAGTTCAATGGAACAAATGGTTATGACAGGTGGGCTACCGTGTAAAAGTGACTGATCTGCTCAATACCGCGTCCGCGGAATGGAAAAAAAAAATTGATAGCTATTACGTCAGTCGGCGGCCTTTTGTGTGCGAATTTTTCCACCATTTTTTTTTGTGCTGTGTTTTCAAATCTTTCGTACACTGGTCTGTGAATGGTTGCAGTAATGTGGGACTACCTACAATGTTTTGTTTTACTTACGTTCGTGGTCTGGGCGGTCGAAGGTGGACCTCAGCATTCCTGGAACAAATAGAGGGTGATGTTAGTCTTCAGTATCGTTACTTTATTTATAGAATAGAAATAGAAGTAAATTCCTTTCCACATTTAACCCGCCTGCACACAGTGAACGCATCTTTTGGGCACGCTCGTTCTATCATAGACCTCATCCATCGCTTTCCATCAGGCGTGATCGAGGTCAATGGGCCCCCATTCAGCAATAAAGTTAATAAAAAAAGGGTTGAAAAACACTTTTTCAAAGCTAAGGAAAATTAGAAGTGTCTAAGATACAGTTATTTTGGTCACAAACACGTGTTCGTGTTCACAAATGAGTAACAAATATAAAAAAAAAACACAACACAGTGAATTGAAGGGCTGAAATATGAAAGGGATTTCCGATACCAACTACCGCACACAAACCTGTTTAATAAAAAGAGGCGTTTAAGTACCGACCTCCTATAAAATATTCATTCATCAATATGGCTACTATTATCCATTCATCATTTTACATTCACACAACTATGGTACAGGCGCTGACAAAAGCGCCAGCCAATTAGTTTGTTTAACGTTGTGTGCCGAAAGCGCGCGTTGTCATGGCAACCGGTTTATGGTGGGCACGTGTTAATTGCCCGGCCTCTGTCTGAGCGACTAACATTTTGTACCATTTAGCACCTCCCAGCCACGTTCATATACGTACAATCGACAATACACGATATTAATTCAAAACGTTTTAGACTCTCATTTCTAGATAATTTATCGCTTTTTATAGTCTACGAGCTCGTTTTTATGTCTTTTATTCTCTGTATATACTTTTACCTTGCGAAATTTACAGCGTTTTTAATAAATTGACGTACCTACGGTAAAGCGATGCGTCTCTTCGGATGAAACGATTTAACTTTGATTGTGTTTTAAATTTAAATTCGTTCATTACACGTCTATTATTACGATTTAAGTTCGCCATGAGCAGTAATTGCTTTAATTATTTCACGGTTGAATAAATAATGTAGTAATTAGATTGTGCGCGACAGTACCGAGAATTGTTCTCATGGCACATTGGATCCGTTGTTAAAAGTTTACGCAAACTTATTGTAGAAATGAAACAAAACTGTTTTTTGTGGTGATTTTGAAATGTATTACATAAATCATTATATTGATTTAGTGGTTGGTACCTATTACATTTTGTTTATAATTTATTGTGGTGAGCCAATATTTAAAATCAATATAGGTAAATTGAATAGACAACTCAGACAGTATTTTGTATTTATGAATAACTATGCATAATCTGCCTGTAATGTTCCCACTGCTGGAACACAGGCCTCCTCTCGGTGAGAGAGAATGAGCCGTAATCCACCACGCAGGCCCTGTAAGGGATGGTAGATGTTACATGTCTTTGGATTTTTGGTTCTAGAACATGCGTTTCCTCACGATGTTTTCCTTCACCGTTTTGAGAGCAGTGGTGGAGAAATTAATTACACAGAGTAAAGCGCCTGTCTGGGTTCGAACCTACGATCTAAAACTCGTAAGTCGCGGCCGTTACCGCTTGGCCACCAATGCTCTCTACGCAAAGCTATGTTATTAACAAAGTAACAAAAACACTGTGATCACCAATCCTTTTGACAAGTAATTCTGTATGGCAGTGTCAAACGTAATGTACAGACGCCAGCACATCAAAAGTATAAGGTTCAATGTTGATTGGGAACATTTGACAGTTTGGGGTAGCTACCCCAAACTGTCAAATTTTTCGAGTCCCCTCCGTGCCTTGGCAAGCAAGTTAAGCCGTTGGACCCGGCTGTCATTCGTGAATCTTTGACAGTCGTTACGGGTAGTCAGAAGCCCGAAAGCCTGACAACCAGTCTTACCAAGGGGTATCGTATTACCCAGTAACTGGGTTGTGGAAATCAGATAGGCAGTCGCTCCATGTAAAATATTGGTATTCAGCTGCCTCCAGTTAGACTGGAAGTCGACCCCAACATAGTTGGGAAAAGGCTAGGCAGATGATGATAGTAAAAATAATGAATATAATCATTTAAATAAAATGTACATAAAATAAAACAACATTTCACTCCAATTAGAGAGTGAATACAAAATCGAACAGTTTTGTACCTCGTTAGTAGAATCACTGTGTTTTATAATACCTATAATTTGTACATTAGTGTGATTACAATCAATTCTTACATATCTATGTTTTAGTTAAAACACGCATGACATTAATAACTAAGTGGCAACGATTTCTTTGTTTCAATAAATATTTTGTTGGTGTGTCAAAGGCATTAATTTTGGTATCGATCTTTACTAATATAGTAAAGCTGAAGAGTTTGTGTTCAAATCAAATCAAAATATTTTTATTTCACATAAACCAACATGGGCACTTATGAAACGTCAGAAGCTAGGTGCACGGTTTTTGTCTAAACCTGCCTATGCCTGGAACTATCAGTCCGATTTGAAAAAATATTTTTGCTTTTGATAGCCCAATTCTTGAGGAACCGACCCTTAGAAGCCGAGTGGGTGGAACCGCGGGGCACAGCTAGTCGTCTAATAAAACATAATTATGTTTACACATTTGGAAAGTTTATTTTGTTGTTATTATGTTTGTGTAGGAAATTTACATACAATCATTTAATGAGCTGAATTGTTTTATTTTTCATTTATCCAATTTGTTGATGTACTAGCTGCGCCCCGTCGCGCCGTTTCACCCGCATAAGTCTCGATCCCGAGGAAATATCAGAATAAAAAGTATCCTATGTGTTAATCCTGGTTATAAACTATGTGGCAAGTTTCATTCAAAACCGTTTTGTAGTTTTTGCGTGGAAGAGTAGCAAACATCCATCTATCCTTACAAAGTTTTGCGTTTATAATATTACTAGCTGCGCCCCGCGGTTTCACCCGCATAGGTGTCGATCCCGTTGAAATATCAAAAAAAAGTATCTTATGTGTTATTCTGATATATAAGCTATATTACTGCAAAGTTTCATCTAAATCCGTTCAGTAGTTTTTGCGTGAAAGAGTAACAAACATCCATCCATCCATCCTCACAAACTTTTGCGTTTATAATATTAGCAGGATATTAATAGTAGGATTACCAACTAAATGTTTATGGATACCCAGTAACATTGTCTTTTAAACGAAGTGTTAGTTAATAACACGATACGGTGACACATGTAAAGTCCTTTCACAATTATTTTACCTCTGACAGCAGAAACCCAACAGCAACCTTATTATAACGAGAATAAAGATCATTGTCATTTTGACAGACTTGTCAGTAGCAGCAACCCAATACCAACCTTATTACAAGGAGTATAAAGACCACTGTGATTTTGATAGTGACACAAAATCAGAGGTAAAATAATGGAATGGACTGTAACTGACTGCATTTGGACAGTCCACTCTGTCAGCAATCATTTTCAGAACCCTGTGAGGGCTGGCTATATGCCTAACCTTTTACGGATTTACCATCCCATAATAGTTCAACAAATGACCGTCTTTCTGTAAATCCATACTAATATTGCGAAAGTGTGTCTGTCTGTCTGTTACCTCTTCACGCTTAAACCGCTGAACCGATTTAGATGAAATTTGGTATAGAGATAGTTTGAGTCCCGGGAAAGGACATAGGATAGTTTTTTATTCCGATATTCCCATGGGAGCGACACTTATGCGGGTGAAACCGAGGGGCACAGTTAGTTGAAGATAAAATCCTACCATTCTAGCGTATGTTTAATCCTACCAAATATTCCGATATAAAGAAAGAAAGAAGAACATTTTTATACTAACAACAAAAAGCCTCGGAGGCACTTGCGATCGTCGATTTCCACATACGAGCGTCCGTGTAAAAATAAGTTATGTGCCAAAAGCAGATGTGGGGTGCGTAGTGTTTATTATTTCATTGTGTATGCTCGATGAACTCGCATCTGTTCGATATAGGGGGTGAGTGCGAGTGAAAATTCTTATCAAAACCGTATTATTATGAAAACGTTTTAAGGTTTCGGCGCATCACCACGTCCCTGCCGTATTGTGCACACGTGGTTTGGGATATCGGAATATATGGAGCCATTTTGACGGTTTCATCACAAAATGCGAATTTATTTTTGGAATAAACATTTTCTTTTTCGAGTGTCCGTTTTTGAAGTTGTTTCTATTTTTAAGTTTCGTTATTTGGGTAGTAAGGAATTTTTGTGTAACCATATGTACTGGGAATTGTTTTTATTTTATTTTATTGTAAGTTTAGATACATATAAAAAAACTGGTGTTTTAAAATCGTACCTACCTTCTACACTAGAAAGGACCTAACGCTTAAATTGAGTAGGTATATAAAAATAAAACTATAACTAGTGGTCGCAAGCACTAGTGCTGAGCATGATGTCCTGGGTCCGATTCCCGGGTCGGGCAAAGTGTTGTTGGGTTTTTCCATCTGGAACTTCTCACTAGCAGCCTGGAGTCTGGATTTGTGCCCAGTTGATGGCAATAGGCTCGCCCCTTATTACATGGGACTTAAACATAACTGGCGAAATATGGGTGTAGGTACTATTATGTGCACATCTGCCTAACCCTTCGGGGTGTAAAGGCTTTTTTTTTGTTTTTATTTGAAATGGACTTGCTCTTGACTCTAGTCTAGGTCAAAGGTGACAGAGACAAAGTCGATGATGTTATGATAGCTTGATGTTATGTATCTAAAAATAATATCATTCATCACAAATGATGACCAACTTGCCCCACTGGTATTTTTTGCATTCTTTTTATAATCACACTTTCATTTCACCACAATATCATCGAGCTCCTCTTTTACAACAAACGCGGAATAATAAAAGTATGATGCACTTTGTTTTTCTTTTATTCCCATTTCGCAAAAAATGAAGGCAGGTTAAAGTGCATACTTAAACTGGGCTCTAAAAATACGGTAATAAACACCCCCCTGTTTGGGGTGTGAATGTCTGTTTCTTAATAGGTAATCCTTATCCCTCTGTTTTTTTCGTTCAAAAAGTTTTGTAATATCGTGTCCAAAACATTAGAGGTATATTGAGATGCAACACATGAGTTGTCTGCCCGCCTTTGTGTTTTATTGTCCGCGGTCTAAACGACCAATTCACGATTGCGACCATAAAGCGCCATAAAGCAGAAATAAATCAAATAGTTTATTGAATAGTAACATCAAAACAATCCATTGCAAGTTAACCCCTTAAACGCGAGCGTGACCGCGCGCGGACCGATCACGACACCAATAAATAACTATTGCGACAAAAACTGACGACAAAGCGCGCGTCGTGAGTCGCAGTCGTGATCCGTCGCACGTGTCCGGACAGATCGGAAGCCGATCGGCACGATAAGATCACGACTCTCTATAAATAGGACTTCCAGTATACCCGCGCTTAGTTAATTGGTCATTTTTACTTTTTAATTATAACGTCTCGTGACGTTTTAGCGAACGAGGGTTGAATTTCGATTCTTTAAATTAAGCTTGTTTTACGTTTGAGTAATTAATTCACACAGAGAAATTATTCGCATTTCATTTCTTTTACGATTAGGGAATTACCTTAGAATTACTTTATTTTTCATGAAACATTCTTGCGTACTGAGTAAACAATCGTTAATTAAATTTATTTTGTCAAAAAAAGATGAGTTTAATAAATAAGCTGTGCTGAAACATTATTCTTCAATCGGCTACCTATTATAAATGTAATGATGCAGCATCATAAATTTCGCAACCGCATAAATAGCGATATAAATCACGAGCGGTCAATGAAACCGTAAAATTTACGTATCATTATAATTGTCAGTTGGGTATCGATAAAATGTCAAAGTTCATCTGCATGGCTATTCCTGGCCGGCAGTGATTGGCATTAAGAATGCCCGTTGTGTTATTGGCACTATGAAATGCAGGAAATAATGTCAATTTAACATAAAGAAATACGATAAGAGTAGGTACTTTGTCGCCATTCGATATTTTATAAATAGACTTCTGATTCTAAAGTAACAATGAATGAAGTATTATTTCTACAATGTACGAGTATGTTCTTGGTGTAATAAAATGCAGATACGTGTTCATAATCTCTCATCTCAGATAATTTACATTACATCGTCATTTAATCAGTTATCTACTTTAGTGAAATGTATTCTAAGTTGATTTCTGAGTGACCAATTGTAACAAAAAGGTCCTAATACATTTTTGGTTGCAATGGAATTTGAACTATGTTAAGTATGACATTTAGTTTATTGTTTTTTAACTTGAAAATAATCTCAAATTCCTGGCTTTAATATACTTAGTTTTCTAATATTAAAAGGCGATATTTCGTAACAGTGATTCAAGACTCGTAAACAATTTTTCTTAAGCATGCTTTAAGTTATGACCTCTCTCCAAAAATCACTTGAAAGATCTTAACGATACGCCCAAATTCGACTTATTGTTAATAAAATACCACAAAAATGTTGCGAAAACAAATTATACTTGCAATACTGTAATATGGGAGTCGTCTCAATTATCAAGTTGGGTTTACAACCGTCTGTATAAGGAATTACCGTTCCTATCTCCTTTATTGCGATGCTATAAAGTATATTATGTGGTGCCCGACCACACCCAAGTTGGGCGACTTTCCGAACAGCGCGATACACACAATCGGGTAACTTTTTACTTATGTAAATATTTTATTTAAAGCTTTTGCAAAATGAGGACATGAAAATATAAAATCATGGCCAGTGAATAGATAGGTCTAAACACTGAGGTATCTCAATGAATCTTCATAACTTTCGAAGACAACTATTGAGTGACATATACGGAAATGGTTCTCTCTCGCCACATTCACATAGCTGAATATCATTATTGTACAGACGCCAGCACATCAACCTACACCTAACTGTCAAATTTTCCCAATCAACATTGAACCTTATGCTTTAGCGATAAAGTTGAAAATCTATTACAGAAATCTGACAGATTGTAGTAGGTTGATGTGCTGGCGTCTGTACATATTCCAACTTCGTACTAGTTAGATCAACAAGTAGATATATACCTCAACGTCACTCCCTCTATGATTTATGGTAGCCGCGGACTAACTGACAGCACCACATCACTTTTTTGCCGTATGAAGTTCCCTTACGAAGAGGTTCAGTAGGTCTTAGCCGAAAAGGATATTACTTGGCTGGATAGTGATCTCGGCAGCGACACTTGAGTGCCTTTATGGTTGTAATAACAGATATCGCGTTGATTCGATTTGATATGGACTGCTTGGGAGCTATCGAGTGCTTGATTGCTGCGAACATTTTTTAGAAGTGGCTCGTGAAACGTTAATGGAGGCTTTTATAACACTGTTACGATAAGAAAGGTGCACATTTGAGTCGACCTTAAAGCAAAAAATAACAGAAATAGCAAGTAGAAAAACTGGCAGCGCCAAAACAGTTTAGTCAACAACGACCTCTGGAACTGGTACTTACTAAACATTAATTTTTTTTTTCTCTCTCACCAAATACGGATGCTGCACCCGACAGTGAGCGCTGTAAATTAATTTCCAAGTTCTACCACAATTGTATCGCGTTACAAGCGCAGAATGCAACTCTCAGCGCCATATATGGGTACGCGGGGCCGGCTGCCATACCGGGCTGGACATAAATGGCCGGTCGTTACCAAACGCGGTGGCTCGGGACAGTCCGCAGCGAACGGGTTAAGTGACACACACACTCGATTTTGAAATACGTATAAGAAAACTTCGTGTTAAATGATAATTAAAAGTAAGGGTCTGTTTGACCGCACACCTTGTTACGTAGGGTTGCTAAAGAGATTTTTATTGATGTTAATTTATTCCTTTGGTGTCGATTATTGATTTTTGAGTACGTCCTTTATTATGTCGTATAGTAGTTGTTTAATGAGTTTAAGATTATTTTCGGAAAAGCTTAATAGTACACGTAATTTTATAATAATTATAATCAGTGGTAAGCAAACAAATTGCTGCGCATTATATCTTCTGCTTCATCTACGAAACTGAAATTCACTTTATTTAAGAGCAGCCCCTTAAAATTTTGAACAAAATTATCATAATAAAAAACAGAAGGTGAAATAATCCATTAGCGATATTCCAGATTTTTCCTTTTTTTCATTAGAATTCATAAGAGACTTAGTTAACAAAGGACGGAGTTAGATTGGAAAAATTTATAACTTGCAAGATTTGCGCAACTCAAGTGGCGCGGTATTTGCATTTTAATTGTACCTAGGGGTAGGGAGCGAGTGTGAGTGGGGAGCGATAAGCGGAAGCGTAGCGGATCGTGGATTAGTAGGAAGATGAAAATTTGATTTATGTTCACAGAAATACATATAAAAACATACAAAATAAGGCTCCCACAGACAGGCGCAATGCGACGGTGCGACGCAATTCTGGTAGAACAATTTCCATGGAGTTTTCATAGAAATTGTTCTACTACAATCGCGTCGCGCTGTCGTGTCGTGCCTGTCTGCGGGAGCCTTTAGCTGCTGTTTGATAAGCAGGTCGTTATGAAACTGAGAAGGTCAACCGTAGATCTTTAGCGTGAAATATACATTGCTTTCGTTTGAATAATACTTATTTGTGAATAACATATCGTGTGTTATACGTAAATAGCCTCTATGCACTTGAGGACTCTTAAAAGCGTTTACATAGAACTATAAACAATAATAATTATATTTTCTTTTGAAAATTACTCGTAAACTCGTAAAGAAAAATAACTAAAAACTAAATAGTTAGTTATTTTTCTTTACGAGTTTCATTCAGAACTAGTAGGAACTAGTTCTGCGAAATTGTGAAGGAAAGAGTACTCCGCTATCATTGAGAACTCAGGTTCCATAAAACAGCAAGTAATCTTCGACTATTCATTATAATACTTTCTGAATTCATGCATATTTTCACCACTACCGGGAATATGCTCTGCGTTTATTAATTAAGTCCGCGTTTGTTCGGATCGATTTTTATTCTGAAATATATTTCACCATTTAAAATGATCTTCTGGCCAGGAAAGTTGCCTGGTTTTCATTTTGAATAAGTGATAACAAGATTTTCCAAGGAATTAGCTCATTTCATACAGTAATCCTGCTAAAGCTACGGTTTCCTCGAAGAGCGGTGGCCGCCACATAGCGTCCGCTTTTTTACAGGCGAATGACGTCACTGGAACGTTATTAATGTAACTAAGTTTTTTGACACCGTAAAGTCAAACAATGTCATAATTTTCATGCCAGATGTCACTGCCGTTATATGGCGGCCACCGCTTTTCTCCATAGCTTAAACTAACTCAATTTTCATATCCGCGGAAATATCCACTCCCGCGTTCGTTTGCGTTTGACAAATGGGTCGACATTCGAAAACTAACAAACGACGAAAAAAGAAACAAAATAGCTATGGCTATATTTCACCATGTTATTCGCAACTTCGCTCTGGTTTTAGAACACGTTAAAGTTGAATGTTAAAGTAAAGCGCTTGCTGTTTACAACAGTGTACATTACTTTGCTTATGTACATAGTAGTACATAGAACGAAGTCAGCCACCAACCGCTAAGTGTGAGTTGAGTTTGCGAGTCATTTATCTCTGTCGACGTCGCGATGTGGCCTCGGCTTTACATTAGGCTTGTTGATAGCCGTCGGGGTTAAGTGAAACGTCTATCTAGGAGGGTGTGAATTCGTGAAAAACATGTCGGTTACGTTACTCTCAAGCGCAGAAGTAGCGAGGAAGTTTTTGTATGACGTGCGGAATTGATGTCATCTGTGTTTATTTGTAGTGGACAGAAATATCGACGGATCGATTCGATATTTTTGTTTTTACATTGGATTGCGCTTAAATGAAAGCGATGACTGGCATCGCTGTGCACGAAGTGTATGTTCAAAAAGTTATTTAGGTCCACCTGAATAACTTTTAACGAAAACAGAAACAGACATCTATTAGTCCACTAATAGATGTCTGTTTGTGTTTTCGTGCTTCTTCTGTTTGTTTTTAAACCTTATGTTTTTTTATGAATTATCTCAAACCAACTAAAGAGTGTTACCATAAAAATCCAGCACAGAATGAATAAAAAAAACATCAAGCCTACACTAGCATCCCAAATGGCGTAACCCGCCTGTGCAAGTTACTTCAAGTCCAAGCCATATAACCTACCCGTTCGTTGGACTAAAATAGAAACCTAATAAAGAAATCTTTTCCAAAACTTTTCATATAAAAGTGGAGAAGGATTTTTATTACAACGGAAACGGCAGTTAATTTTAATGTTGCCAGTAATTAACAAATCTTAAGACCCTTGAATATGGGTAGGAGAGGGCTCCACGGCGTAATCGCACCGGCCTTGGGAGTGTCGTCAGTGGCAAGCTGCAGCGATTTTGTAAGGTAGCCTGGACGACTCTTTACGTAAGTCGCTGAAAACCAGCGCTGGGGCTCTGTCTTGCATAGGGTCGCAGCAGAATGCTGAGCGATAGCCGTTTTGCGTGGATGTGACGCATGTTTCCCTTACCTTCTTTTTTATTTTAGTTTTGTGTTTATGTTAATTTTTACGTCATGTTCACCGCAAATAAACGTACTCGTATTTCTTTTCTTTTTTTTTCTAATCGGGCTTTGATGTTAAAAATGATGACTATTGGATCAATTTCTTGGGGGTCCCTTAATTCAAGACAAAACGTAGATTACATTGTTGTTGAACTTCCACTGTGGAATTACAAAATGTCAATGCCACACCAACTTAATTTATATAAAGTGTTTTGTAAATTAAATTTTGACACTAGCCTTCTTTTATGGTGGTAGGATTAAATACAGTAAATCATAATCAGAGCATGTTGATGGCTTTCGATATTTTGAGTTTGTTAGTTAGCCCGTTTAGTTAGTTGAGTTGGTTTTCTATCCAAGGAAGATTGAGTTATAGAGCTAAAAGTACACTTTACAAACTTCCTTGTAAATTTCGCTGTCTCTCTCATTCGCACCACACCCTCACAACTGAAAAGACGTTTTTCTTGGATTTTTCGTAGCAAACGAGTGGAGGTAAGGAAAATTAGATATTTTACCTTTCGCCTTAATGAGGAGTTATCAACGTACTCGAGCAGGGGTCGAACACTCGCTCAATACCAAGCAATTACCTTTTATGACCCGCTAGTGCCTAGTAATTGTTATTAAAAAGTTTAGGTAGACAGATAAACTGCGCAGCTATTTTGTGTATATTTGAATTTTTCCTGTAATTTTATGCAAGTTGCTGTTTTTTATCTTAAGTGTTATTTTTTTTCTTTTTTTTTTACGGTAGAGGAGGATGTTGACCTTTAATCCAGTCATCATACTTTATTTTTAATAGAAATTGGATTTATAGGAGCCTTTTTGGCCTCGCACAGGTCTTTTTGTTTGTTTATGGTTTTAATGTAATTTTATTAGTTTTAAATGCTCCTTTTTAAATGATTGTATTTCCTGTGCGTGTCCCAATTAAGATATTCTTCTTTATTTCCTTTCTTTCGTTTTCATTTTATCAACAAAAACGTGAAGTTCAGACGTCCTAACTCCTACTGTAAATTCAAGAAATATGGCAATACCAAAGTGCGCTTTAGTATGTAGGTCACACTCTTCAAAGAAAACGTCATTATATTAAATAATGCGTATAAACTTGTTTTCCACAATTTGGAACGCGCGCATATTTTTTATGGAATTTTCACCAATCATCCGCGCGTTTTAAATTTCAATACTGATCGGGCGCCGGAATATGGATATTTGTATTCAGCCAATCAACCAATCAACTCGTTATTCACACGTTTATTATCCTTAATTTTGAAGATACAGTGTGTTGTAATGTTTGCCAGATAATTATTACTTTCATATAGGAAAAAGAATAACCTAGGCGCAAATTGTAACCATGAATTCAGCATTAATGACTCTAGACGTAACGTAGAAATCTTTAGTCGGTTGTCAAAAAGAAAATCTGCTGTTTCATAGAAAGGTGCATTTGCGGTGAAAATGTATGGAGCAATTGATTTATTTTTATTATAATCTACTAAAAAAATCTACCCTAGAATTGCTGCAACAGTTTGCACACTGGTTAAAATTTGTTCCTATATCCTCTCACACGTTTGCCCGCCTACCAGTCGAAACACATCGGAGTAGTTGAATGGGCGCAGTAAGGTAACAACGACAATACAACAATAACATATGTCATTGTGTACAGTTGGTGTACAGTTGAAGTTTCGAGCACTTTCTCTTCTTATGTACACTTGGTGTACACTTGACGCTTCAGGGGCTATACTATACACCACATTATTAAAAAGTACGATGGGTGTCTAGAATCATATGCTGAATTCATGGTTACAGTTTGTGCACTGGTTAAAATTTGTTCCTAACCCTACATTATTAAAAAGTACGATCAATGATTGACGGCTTAGAAGACTCTACCCCCAGGGAATGTTCGCGTGAAGGTATTTAAACCGAATGAAAAAGATTTAGCAAAGGTGAAGTTATTTAATCTAGCGGAATATCCCCTTATTCACAATATTAGAATATGACTGCACACCGATGAGGGGGAGTTTCGACGTAATCAGCGTCTGATCACGTGTTCCTTTTGAAATCGGCTTATCCTCTACCCGCCAAGACCACGAAACGACCAATACTCAACCTTACGAAAAATCACAGAGAGTTCTTTTTCCAATAGGAAACTTTTGAGACCCGTAAAATGTTCACCCTGACCGTCCGGACGAAATTCGTCTTCAGCGTTACCTTTGAACAAGTAATTATGGCGGAATTCCTGAATTAATACTGAGATAAGCTGCTTCCGTAGTCCTCCATTTTAAATAGCATAAAAATGAGGCTTCAAACCATTATCGACGCGTATTTCTTTCGTAATTTACGAGTTTCGTTAATCAACGGGAGAAGCAAATTGCGTTTATAATCCCATTTCATCATCTCTTAAACTGTGGGGTGGAAACCTTTTGTAGGTTCATAAAGTTTGGGTGAATGTTGGAAATCAAATTCTATTTTGAATCGACAGGAGTGAACAACTATGTGTTGTTAAAAATTCACAAGTTTCGCCCCACACCGCTTCGGCGTACCTACGTTTGACATGGAAATGTGCAAGCCTACTCGTTGCGATTTCCCGCGGAATTTATTCAAACGCCGAACGCCTCCCCTCCCCGGGCCGCACCCTAGACCGCACGCATCTGTCTTCGCATTGATATGCACATTCGATTGTCGACAGTCGCGTGCAACGGACGTGGGTAACACATCAGCGTTGAATGTTGTTGAGTTCTTTTTAGGTGAAATTAATATTTGGTTTCGAGTGGAGCCAAAACGTTTCTCCCTTCCATATCGTTCTTTGTACCTATTTGTGATTCATGGGTGATAACTCACCCTATAAGTAAAAGTAATGTGACAGGTACGCTGTTTAAATAAATTACCTTTCATTAAATTAAATTAGTACTTTTAAGGAATAGGAGCATTATCAGTATTGATTCGTATTTTCACTTCAAAGCCCCTCACCCTGATTGATTTAGGGCAATTTATGATGATATCATTTTATAACTAAATCGATTTATCTAAAACTGAGATATTAACATGTCAATTCAAGATGTGTATCAGACGATGACTTGCCGTACCACATGGAGGGAAGAAGTTAAATTAGGGGACGTGGAAAGATAAATGGCGAAAGCTGTCAATATCTACTTTTCATTAATGGTTCAAAAGTGTGTTTGCGTGGAATAAACGATGGCGTTTCTTGTAAAGTCACTGTCTAATGTAAAAGTGAAAAGTTTGCCGTTTTCTTTTACGAACATTTCCTTCAGAATGTTCACCTTATGAAGTAGCAACTGTTAAGTATTTTCCTTAACAATTCGAAAAGCCTCGACCTTTTGTGGTCAAGGCTCTTTGAGTTGTGCTAAGTCACGGTTAACAGTAGCCTGGTTTTAAGCGCCACAAAATGTGCATAAGTACTTCCTTCCTGTTCTATTTCTCAAAGTAAGGCAATAATTATAATAATTACCCTTTATTAATGGTTTTTTAAATCGGTCCATATTTTTTCAATTACAAGCAAGTAATGTACTCAAACTGAGTAATGACGCTTTCAGTGTGTCGTTAAAATAATACGTGTTTACTAGTAAGTAAATATATTCACAAGGCGCTATGAATCACGAAAGCGAGCATGTTTGGTAAGCGTTTTAGAGACGGCGCACGGCTGCACACTGTGTCCTTACAGTGTTAAGTATGCAGTAATTTAAGTTTAAATGATATGAGTACTTTGTTTGTGTGCTGATTATGGAAAATATTCAGCTTCATTTTGGTGAATTTTTGGGATCGTCTACGATGGAGTCTTACTTATTAAAATGTTTTGATAGGTCACGATGTAAGATATAAGATATCTGATACGGTCTGCAGGGCCAACATGGCCAGAGATCGAACAAGACGGAGGTTTGGAAGGAAAAAGGGGAGGCCCTTGTACGGCAGTGGGACATAATCTAGGCTAACGAAAAATGGTCGAGATGGGCTAACTATGCTATCAGCATTGTCTATGTCAGGTTTCAGTGAATGTACGTGGTGATCTTTTATAATATTTTTCTTTTAAAACTGAATTGAAATTCAATCCGTTTAGCCTTTTCCCAACTATGTTGGGGTCGGCTTCCAGTCTAACCGGATGCAGCTGAATACCAGTATTTTACATGGAGCGACTGATCTCCACAACATGCGGGGTAAATGCGTAACACACTATCAGTAGCAATGGGTTTCATTTTGACAGTTCAATAACATTCATTGCGTTGTTTACGTTGTTGAGCAGACACATTTTTCGAACATATGAAGCAATGGATTAGCAATATCCTTCAAAATGATTCAAATCGAGGTTGATAGAGTGTTACGCAATTAGGGTGCTGATTGTTGACATCGATACCAATTAATATATCGTAAAGATGTAGCATTTAGGATTTGTTTCGATATTCTTTTGTTTAACAGCTACGTAAGCCCATGCACTTGTTTAAGATCCTACACCACCATACATTGCATAGACAATGCGCCACCGAGTCTGAACGACAACTTATTGTTAAACTACCTGCAAAATTAAGTCTTTAAGACATCGCGTGAAGAAACATAAATACATAAGCTCCTTAGAATCTAAATTATTTACGTTCGCCTGAAACTGCAAGTTAAATAATGTTTTATAAGATATTAAACTTAATGTAGGTACTTAAAGTTAAATGTGTTATTACATAATATGCAAAGAATTATGTGTAAGAGAAAACGTATCATAACAGTGAGGCACGTTTAAATTTTATCTTACGCTGTAACTTTACTGTGTATAACTTGAGACGAACTCCGATACGTAATTTTCGACCCTACTCATTAGAATTTAAGGTCGCTTGTGCTTAATTTTCATTAAAGACCACAAAACACTGTGCAAATAGCTGAAAACATCTTTAGAAAGCGCCGCAGTGGCGTGTAGGGTAAACGTACCAATTATAGCGCGAGAGACGGTCTAAATCCCGCTGCTGGTTTATACCTCTTAATTCCTCGTTTTAAATAACAAAAGGCTGTTACTAGCGTTTTTCAGTGCCAGGCACGGGGTAGCACACCCTCGCACCCTCTCAGCCGATCTAATAGGTTAGGTGGCCGCTTGATACGAATGCCGCCGAGGTTAAAAGGGTTTCTTTTTTTATTATAGATAAGATTTCCACTTTCAGTTTTATTGCCATATTTATAGTTTTGTTGGTAAATGTTTTTGTTGCGTTCATTTTGGAGGTTCATAAATAATTTTAAGTTTTAAATGTGGCTGTAATTTTGAAGTGGCTCTGTTATAAATGAAGAGAGCCAAGTAATTTATTTAAAATGCTATATCTGGGAGCTTTCATTTAATTTTGTTTGCTATTCTTGTACTGAAATCAATTTGATGTAGTTTTTACAACTCAACTGCAAACAATTAGTTTGGTTTGAAACAAAACAAAACTTTGTCTTATTTTTTTTACTTTTTTTTAATCAGACATGCCTACTGCAGTATTCTAAGGAGTGCAGACATTTTGTGACGGCCTATTAAAATATATTTCTACATATCCATACAAAAAAAAAACATGAGAAAACGCAAGACAAGCATGGAACAATCGTAGCACGTGCCGTTCTTCAATTACTACCTGCTACCTTATAGAAAAAAGATGTGAGTTTACATTATGTTGGTATGTGAGAATAACTAATTGCTGTAGCCATCTTGTTATGTACAGACGCCAGCACATCAAGCTACACCAATCTGTCAAATTTCTTTGATAGATTTCAACTTTTATTACAAAAGAATAAGGTTCATGTTCAATTGGGAAAATTTGACAGTTTGGGATAGCTTGATGTGCTGGCGTCTGTACATAGCACCTACGGCCTCTCAGTTGCGGTGACCAATGCGATCGGCAGGTAACTGGAGTAATTACAGCACTAATTAAACACTGTATAATCGAAGGCTGTGTGTACAATAGGTTGTACTTGTATATTTTGACTCTTCAGGCGTTTTAGCTATGGCTTGAAGCAATAAAACGAGCAATTAGTAGCAGAATTTCGAGAGACACGTCAAAAACGTTAGTTAACGTCATTCATTTGCGTCAAACAGACTTTATAGAGGTATGAGCAGTTGTGCCCAGGGGTATCGGCCGTGACTTATGAGTTGTAGGTCGGGAGTTCGAACTCAGGCAGGCACTTTACTTTTGTGTATTTAATTTCATCACCACTGCTCTCAAATCGGTGAAGGAAAACATTGTGAGGAAAGCGGCATGTCGTAGAACCAAAAATTCGAAAACATATGAAATCCACCAACCCGCACTGGGACCGCGTGGTAGATTATGGCTTGGTCCCTCTCACAGAGAGGAGGCCTGTGTGCTAGCAGTGGGAACATTATAGGCTGATTATGTATGACTTTACAAAGGGACCAATAGTAAGGACTTTGTCTTATCTTAGATGAATAAAGGCAAGAAGTTATGTTATCATATTAAGTATTTTTTATAACTTGGTACATTTTTTACCTAAGCCGTAATGAAAAAGCTGCCCGGCAATGCGGAGTGCATAAAAGAGAGGCTGTCTTTTTTACAATAAAGCGCTTAAAACAGCTGGATGAAACGGATGAATCTAGAAAATATAAAGACAGGACAGTTGGCGCTCGTTTATCTTAACTAGCCTTATAAGGCAAGTTGGCACTAGATTCTATACAGATCTGGGAAAATAATGGCGCATATCAAGTTCCTGCTAACATAAGTAGTATTTCAATTGAAATAGCTGACAATATAGTTGAAATATTCGAGGTGTAGGGCTGGGAACAACGATATAATTTATAGCTACGAGTTCTAGCGACTGTGTTTTAGAGTTATTCTAACTTTGCTTTGAATGTTACATTTTAGTTCGACCAGGACTTAGTGTTTACATATTTGAAATTATACCTAAGCATTGATATTGGACGACATTAATATCAGTACTGATTTGTTTGTTCGAATATAATTTGAAATGCAATATCAGTGACAGATATTACGACTAAATAAACAAGACGTCAACTAGGCTTTTTGGAGTCAAATCCCCATTAGGAAAATCAGTTCACGTTTGGATCTGAATTTCGTTAAATGAAATCAGAAAAGATTGTAACGACTTTAAAACACTTTCACACTGGCGTCAAAATTTAGTTAGTACACCGTCTTAAGGTTAGTAATGTGACTGACTGTCCAGAATACGCCGGATGACGCCAGACGTCGGTAACCGCGCTGTTGGATTTGCAACTTTCGACGCCAAGCTGAGCGTCGAAAATCCAAAAGCGCGATTTTTTTGAGGCATTCATTTAGGTGCCAAGTGTTAGTGAAAATGAGCATTAATACAACAGTAGGTACCTACTAAGCTACGGCTGCAGAGCCTCTCCTATTACAACGCAAATGAACTCACATGCAAGCGATTTTGATAATTATACACATCTGGATGTCCAGTCCAATTCATTTGAGAAAAGATGAAGCTAGAATAGTAATCTACTATATCAAAGTGAACAGCGGGCCGATATCCACAAGCAATTATGGGTCGGTGCATTGTTCAATTTGACTTATTAGTGCGGTCCATGCATCCGTAATTGGAATTATTGGCTGGAGGCAGACGTCCTTTACACTACAATGGACGTCTTGTAATCTGTTTGCTGTAATCTTGTGAGGACGATGATAGACGGTCGTCTGAGGATATGGGATGCTAAGGTTCTGTTCTTATAAGGTTAGTAGAATGAGGCTTGTGTTTACAAGATGCTGGTAGCAAGGTCTTAGAGGCTTGATAAAAGGGCGCTACTAGATCGAAGCCACATGGCAATTCCAAAAGATAATGTTGACGCAATAGATAACATTTTGTGGATGATTAATTGATAGACTCAAATCTTCAATAATTTACAGTAGCCAGTTTGAATTTCGGTCTCAGCAATACGTCAGGCAAAGCCAGAGAAAAGACCGATTACCCAGACAATTGCACAAAGTTAACTGGACCAGCAGTGGAACTATAGCGGCACCGCAGCGTTGGACGACACAGCTCAGTTCCGTACACAAAGCCACAGTAGCCACTAGTGCGAGCGACGAGCCGCCCATCCATTGTACGCGTCTAATCACGACCTAATTCGTCCATATATTGTATGCTGAAAAATATGCAAGCCTGGTACCAGTGCCGCGATTAATTACCACATCACTGGCCACAATTAGTAATTAGATTTAATAAGGATGGACAGCTACGTCTATCTACGAACTAATAACACCACAGCCATCAGTAATGTGATAATTATAGCCTGCCTCAAATTGTGGAAGGTAATTTCGTATGTTAATATAATTGTAGCCTTCAGCTATTAGGTTGCTACCAAGAAACAACCTATACAGACGGATTCCACGTACCCCATTCACACACATATCACGTTGACGCGACTCAATAAAAACCTATCTATATGAAAAATCATTTCTGTAAAGAATCGCGCAAACAATACAGAATAGTGTTGCGGCATATATCGTATTGTAACTTATCGATCTGTCGATGCATTATTGAGCAGACAAGCGGGAACTCGAGACGATACCACGTTACGGGGCCGAACAACTCCTATTTACCTGGAGCCGTTCTATTTCTGAACGCCAACATTGTTTATGGAATCCATAATGCACGTTGGTGCGGTCGAATGACATTTCACAAAGAACAATCACTATTTCGCCATTTTGAAAATTTATTTGTCATGTAATGTGTGGACATTGCAAGTTGCCTTTCTCTAGAAATTTCTAAAATTCTTCATATTTTTTTTTTTTTAAGAAAGTTATCTACCTATTAATATTTTATCTCTGGATTTGGAAACAGATTGGTATTACTGAATTGTAATTTAGCTTCACAAGGAGATCATTGTTAAATAAAATTGAGGTATTTTAATAAAATGCTAGTTCAAAGCTTTCAGCTTCGTTATGTCGAACAAGAATTCTAAATTCATTACGTTATTTTCGGACTATTAGTAGACGAACGTGACTAAGAGTCGTGAAATATTTAGAGAAATATTATATAAAGAATCTCATTAATTCAAGATTACGTCGTTCAATTAAACAAAAATACGTCTCATAATATGAGCAGCTAAAGTACCAAAGACAATAATAATAAAAGCACCGTGGAAGTTGAGACGGCAATAATTCATAAGTAGGTTGATGGCCCATTGTCTACGAGTATCGTATTAACTCATATCCATTGACATTCACTTAAGCAGTACATTTTATGTTCCATTTTATTCTTATATCGGCCTGGATACAAAGCTTAATAGCACTTCAATATTGTGTTGTAACCGGGACGTTTATAATAGGAGCGATGGCAGACAGTTATTACATTCTTGAATAATAGAGGGAAACTTCGCGGACTAAACTTAGTGAAGTATCACGAGGAATCTCATTATACAACGAGTTGATTTATTTATTAACGAGGCTGTTGTTTTTAATGCTTGATATACATTTATAGAGTATTTTTTATTATTACATTGATTTATTATTACATATATTATAGTAAAACTTACGTCATGTTAAATTTAATTTATATAATAATAAAGTTGAAAAAAAAAATAAAGCTGAAGAGTTTGCTTGTCTGAACGCGCTAATCTCTGGAAGTGCCAGTCGGATTTGAAAAATTCTTTTTGCATTTGATAGCTCAATTCTTGAGAAAGGTTATAGCGTCATGGTACGACCTTTACGAGCCGAGAAAAATAAAAAAAAACGCTGAAATAACGCTAAACGAAAACGAAGTAAAAGCGCGGGCGGGCTATGCTATGCGACGCGGTGGATCGGCGGAACAAGAAATTTCACGCGGACAAAGTCTAGGGCAGAAGTTAGCCTTAAATAATAGTTTTCATCAACTTTTAATTTTATTTTTGAAGTTATTATAAATAAGTCATTAAGGTCATTACTTTAAGGCATTCCGCGATTATGATAATAATTCTGCAAATCATGGCAACGAAGGCATGATCTTCTGGCGTTGCTAAAGAGATTGTAATGTTTATTTCATGGAATATCATAAACTAACCTAATTTAAGCTGCTCCCCCGAATTAAAATGATATAAGTTCATTAAAATAAGATTGTGATGTTTTATGAAAGCCGAAACGTAACAAAATTAAGAGAAAATAAGAATTTCGGTTTCTACAAACATTTGGCTATCTTCTGGATGAATTTAATTTTAGTTTTTTAGAATAATAGATTTTTTCTGTGAAATGAGCGATATAAATAAATGGATAAGTAGGTATAAGTGTGCTGACACGATAAATCAAAATGAGGTTATATTGATAATATCTAGAAACTCTTTTAGTAAAATAACGGTCAAGTAATGTATAGAGGATTTCACGTGAACTAATAAAAAAATTGCTCCATTAGTAGGAATTTTCCGAACGCTTTCAAGTCCCGATTGCTTCGACATATCGCCGCTCTAAATCTCACATTTCCACAAAATAATGACTTCATCAACACCAATCGATTTCTGTAATGCACGCTCCACCGCCCGGCGTTTGATTCATACATTGTGCTGTAACAGAGCATTCAAATTGCTGTTCAACAACGAAACCGCAACGTCACTTGTCAGAGCCAATTCACAGGACAGATCAAAGGAATCGAGAGGAGTCAGAAAATTCTATCGATGTTTCAAACACAGGGCCATCACTATCGATACGGTTTCGTGTCAGAATTTCGCGAATGCATTACGGCCTTTTGTGGAAGTGGGGCAGTCGGCGGTGCTGTTGCAACTATCGAATGGGCGCGACTGTACTGATGCCACCGACGTTCTCTGAGCCGTGCTCGACTGTACTATCTGACTGACTTATATCCTTTATTTTGTGCGCGAATGTACCGCACTGGATTTAAAGAGATTTGGTTTCACGTTTCGACACTTACCGAGAATTGGGGATGATTGTATTTTCGTGTTTTTAGAATTTTATTGCGCTAAGGGATTTTTTTAAGGTCCCTGATTCAGTGTTTGTTGCATTTATCTTATTTAAGAGGCTAATGAACAAATATTGAGCACGCAGAAAACCTAATTCGGCTATTCATTCGCAAAAAATATTAAATAATACCCAAAAACATTTTGCGAAAATTTTAATACGAACAGCTTACGTTTCGGCGAAACTTTGTAGCATGTAAATACAACTCAAATTACGTTCTCATTCAAAAGTAGATTTTTTTCGTCGCACGAGGCGTCTAATTTACAATATAAATAATCACGAGCAATCGCGTTGAATCCGAGCTATTTACCTTAGAAATGTTCGCGGGCGACAAAGGTGGCTTAACGAGCCACCGAGAAACGGCGGCTTCGAATTATAAAAGTTTCAGTAGAAATAAAACGGAAAGTGTTCGCGAGGGGGCGCCACTAGATGCGGGCGTGCCGCAGACAGTCACTGTACAGTTTAAATAAATTGTGATTTACAGGGGGACGAGGTGTGGTGCATCTACCTTATGGATTGACGGTTTTTTTTTAAAGAATAGTTTTATTTTTATTATTGTGCCGAGACATCTGGATGTGAGGTCTTATTTTTTATACAATGAGGCTTGTTGTAGGTACAGGGCAAGTAAAATTATTGTATTTTTTCACTTTGTCGATGCCTGCCTTGTGGACAGTAAACTTCGATATAAATTGGCAAGTTGACAGGTGTCGCAGCACTATTTAGTCATTAAAATAGTGAGGAAAATTGTCACCGTTTTCAATAGATTTAAAAATGTCTTCTTAAAGTTCTTAATTAAGAACCAGATTAATAAATCTTACAATCTAACCTTGTATTAAAGTCATTTCTTAACTTTTGAATATAACTATCAAAGTTTTGTTTGAAAATAATACTGACGGCCTAATCTAAAATGTAAAAGCAAGCAAATAGTGAAAAGCAAAGTAATATTTAAAGACTAATCAAAGTTGTGGAGTGAGCATAACTAAGTTACCACAACTTTGAGTCTAAATGTACCGGGAATTCTTTATAAAAGTTTTACTTATTCAGTAATATAGACTCTGTGTGGGCTAGATACGAATAGCTGCTTAGGACAGGCCAGACTACTAGACTAAGGCCCGAGAGCACCAAAACTAGCTAAATGCGTTTAAGGGAATTTTCTTATGTTTTCTACAATTTGTACGTTTTCTACAAAACATAAGTCGCCGCCTCAAAATCAAAATTAAAATATTTTATTTCACATAAACCTACATGGCCACTTATGAAACGTCAGAAGCTAAGTGCACGGTTCCAATTTGTCGTTTCCTGTGGAGAAGAGCCGGCAAGAAACTCCACGATTACTCTTTTAAAAATAATTGGCGTTTACAATTATTTAAAATTACAGTAGGTATGGGAGGACAGCGAAGGCCTGTCAACAATTCCCAGGTACAGACACCAGCACATCAAACTACTAAAATCTGTCAATTTTTTTTTATAGATTTTCAACTTTATCGCTAAAGCATAAGGTTCAAAATTGATTGGGAAAATTTGACAGTTTCGGGTAGCTTGATGTGCTGGCGTCTGTACATAATAAAAAAAAAATGATCTAAAGTCTACAAGGTCTTCGCCTATATTTACACTACTGGGACACTGTACTGGGTATGCTCCAATGAAAACCATAACTGAAACCACGAAAACGTTTTAAAAGGCTCATCCAGCAATGAAGCACAACATCATGAGGAAACCGGCATGTCCTAGAACTAATAATTTGAAGACATGTGACCTCATCCTACCGAGTACCACCTACCACCTGGGCCCGTCAGGTAGACTACGAAGGCCTGTGTCCCAGCAGAGGGAACATTATAGGTTTACTATAAATATGCTTATGCATACACCAATGGCTGGCCAGACTATAATAATTATATTTTCCCATAAATGTATAATAGCTGTTCATTACAACGAACGTATTACTACATAATCATAAAGCATGTTATTGTAGCGTTGATCAACAGCGTGACGGTAGTTTGACGTGTGACGTCATCGCTGTTACGTGGCGTGAGGTATTGTTTGTAGTTGATATATGTAATTAATATGCGTTTGAGTCTGTGGCCGCTTCATTGAGGTTGTGGTTGCAAGCTGCTTAGTGTGAAGTTCTGTGCTTGACTTTCGCGTCAGTATATTATGTTTAAGCAAACTTTGTTAAGAGGAGGTCTTCTATGACTCAAATGCCCGTTTTCGGTAAGACTAGGTGACACTTTCTTCTCCTTCGTGTCGCTAGCACGACTGTATTTTAGATCTTGTTTTCTCAAAACTTCGCTACTTCCACGGCCTTGTCGGTGGTAGCGCAGAGGTCACTTTGAATGCATGTTTTGGAACACAGAAGGCAGGATAAGAGGTGGAGCATGGAGGTGACACTTTAATGCCTAAATACAAACGCACTGTTCGCTCGGCTCAGGTGACCTACTCTCCGAGTCCGTTGACGAAGATACGGGCCCGTCTAAAAGTACTTTGATACTTCGGAGTGAACCTTACTCCCGATTACCTAATTATCAATTTTGGACGGGAAAAAACACGTCAGGAGTAAGGACAGCAAAACTGTCAAATCATGTTGTCATGAGGTTCTCATTTCGACTGTATGTTTTTTTTTCGTTTGGGCTCCAAACTAATCTTATGTCCGTAGGTGATACGGATTAGTAAATGTCCGTAACTTCGGCCGATACTACGGATTTCTCACTAAGGAAGGAGATCTACCTCCAGCAGTGGATTGAAAATCCAACAGTGAAAAAATATTTAAGCGTTAATTTAGTATTCGTGAGAAAGGGAGTCGTCAAACAATGATTTCGGGTTTTAGCGAAATTTCTTGAGGTTTCGTTTCATCAAGGTCATTTTAAAATTTCCTTACCCGAAAAATAATGTTTACGCGGAATTAACTGCAGAAAAACCCACAAGCACACAGATCCAAAGTCCTTTAAAAACCCTAATACTTTTAACTGCACATTAAAGTTTAAATCAGTATCTATTTGTTGAGGATATATAAAACAGTATAGAAATGTTAAAATATAAAGGCGAAGCGTCTGCGAGTGTCGTTCCAGGCCCGCAAACTTCTACAGTAAACACGGGTAGGGATGTGCCATCTTAAATATAGATACGCGATTATGTTATCGATGGAGTGAACGGAATAAGTTGTGGGTGGAAGTTATGTTTAGACTGTTTTTTTTCGATAAAGGTGTTGGCGAATATAGTAGAATTTTGCGATATAAAATGTTGGTTAGTGATGCGAAGATCTTTGAATGGCCTGTTTATATTGTGATACATGGGTAGGTTGGGTGTGGAATACTATAGGGTGGGCAAATAACAGGTATATATACACTTTAATAAAAAAAAACAATTATTTGAAATATAATTTTTTTAATTTTTTTTTTATTAGGTATAGTATTTAGGACCGGCAATTAAGTATGGAAAATAATGTCAGACAAATATCCGCCTCTAACAGCATGGCAGTTGTGCGCCCTTTTCATTGCGTTTTTCATAGATAGATAGATAAACCATTTATTTCATGACATTTTCACACATTTCCTGCGTTATCTCAGTGACTGATATTATGTTTTAATTGTTAAAGGTTCATTGGCCACCATGTACAGTCAAAAAAAGAGATAAGTATGCAGGATCGTCGGATATAGTTGAAGTTTAGTAAGAAAGCGATGGATGTTGTCGAATAAAATTTATTTTAATTAATAGAAAACAAACAGCTCATTTATCAAATTAAATTTCAGTTGAGAACATCCATCGGTTTCTTACTAAACTTCAACTATATCCGACGATCCTGCATATTTATCTCTTTTGTTGACTGTATATAAAATATGATGAAATTGTTCTTTGCTACCTCGTCGGTTTAGTGGTCGCAAGCGCTACTAGTGAGCAGGAGGTTCTCGTCCTCAGTAGCAGCCCGGTGTCTCGATTTTTGCCCGGTTGATGACAATAAGCTCGCCCCCTCGTCATGGGACTTAAACATGACTGGCGAAATGTGGGTGTCCTATAGGTACACGTCTGCCTAAACCTTCGGGGATTACAGGCGTGATGTTATTTTATGTTGTTCTTTAAATAAAAAGTACCTACTTCATTCAAGTAATTACAAACATTGTACTGTAGAGGCTGGCTGTAAACCTCACCTCTTTTTGGGACAGGCTGGTTATAATTGAGGGCGTGTTCCATTCGAACGTTCAAGCATGTGTCAAATATTCAGTTAGTGTTTTTTCTTATATTTGAAGGAGTGCTAGTTTTATCGTGGTGCAATAAGTTTCTCTTAAAATAAATGCTGGTTAAAGCTTAACGCTTTTCAATTACGACGCGATATATTTATACGCGTTTCATATAGATATACCTATTTGTAAATACGGGGGCCCTTGAACTTCATTATAACTGAGCTGTTCATCACACTTCCAGACAGAGTAATGTAATAACGAAAGTGAAAATGAGAAATGACTATGTGTGAAAATAATTGCGTAGGTGTTGACTTAGAGTTCACGTCTCGAGCCGGTTTTGTAAAGAGAAAAATTGCCTTGACACAAATTTTCATAAATAAAACTGTACGTTGTATCTCTATCAACAAAGGAATTTATTGATTTATTCGTAAAGAATTCTAATAAAATTGACTTTCCCTAGAGATGGTACCACATCACTATCCCAGTTGAGTTGTGCCATTCAATCGCTGTCATTTTGCTGAGCCTTGCCGAGCGCGCGCTGTTACTTAGGATTACGTATTGTTTGCTATAAACTTAATTTCTAGTTCTATTAATAGAACTGTCTCGCTCTCTATTCTAGAACTTTGATTCAAGTTCTTAGAACATCAATTTCGTATATTAACTTTAAACATAATCGAATGTTGAATTAATTTAATTGCGTGCGGTAAGATTCCAATTTAGATTGAACTAGCTGCGGCCCGCGGTTTCACCTGCATAAGACTCGATTCCGTGGGAATATCGGGATAAAAAGGTGTCAGCTACCTCCATACAAAATTTTATCAAAATTGGTCCAGCCGTTTGAGCGTGAAGAAGTAACAAACATATATTACACACACACAAACTTTCGCCTTTATACCTAATATCAGTGTGATTGTAGTGTGAGCCAAAATTATTTGGCTGAAAATTATTTGATACACTTAGAACCTAGATGATAAACCGTAGGGCAAAGATAAGAGAAGCACGTTTGGCTTATAATGTTTTAATTTAACGATAGAGTCAACTTCAAGGAATTTATAAATCATTTAGGTATGAGGGAACAGAAGTGTTAAAAGCCTCATCAAGAGAAAGGACCCATGTTTCGTCCAAAGAAGGGCATTGTAGAAACAAGAGAGAGAGGTCAACATTGGCCTTGTTGTTGGCGAACCAAGCACCCCTCCACCATATAAATACAGGCCGTTACAACCAGCTTAGGCTCTAAATAAGGGACGGTTGAGACAGTCGCGCGAAGCAACATCCCCAACATTCTCACCTCGTAGTTAGCACGACTGAATGACTAAACAGGGTGTCCATATTTAATCTGCGCGCCGCGGTCGTATCGGTTTAATGTGCGGCGAATGCATGCATAATTCAGAGCGCACCGAGCAACTTGGCATGGTGTGTTCCGCGGCATAATGCGATGTCTGAGTTACGCTTCCACGCCGCAAATGTTGGCGCCAACCCGCTGTAAATTTCGGTTCAAGACGATAGTTGGCTGGTTTGGCCAGCATTGGCCCAATTCGAGGTGAGACGTTTGACAGCTGAACAATTTTTAAACAGACGGGGAATGCAGATGCATGTTTGCATGTAAGGTAATATTATTACGAATGTTAAAGTTTATATTGGTAATCAAATATTTCTGGGTTATGCTGGGATTACAGTCATTCCGCTCCATCATTTTAACTGCTTGAGCGGAACGATACTTACTTAACTTCAATAATAGCCTCCAACGAAGTACCCATGGCAAAATTACGTTCGCAAATAATTTCTGCAAACTAAAGCCACTTCACTTTCACTATCCAAGACAGAGCGCGATCTATCAAAACAAACAATTCTAAAGATACGTGGATTCAAGTTTTTTCTTTAGCAATCGACTCATGTCCCTGGGTAGCGATAAATCGTGGTCATATTGTCCGTTCGCGTTTTTTCGCCATCCCCTATTCACCTGCGAGCCACGTATTTAATCTGGCTGTACTTCACTTTGGCATGCATCCGCTCTCTTGAGGATTCAAAGTTTAGGGCCGTATAAGAATACTTTGGTTTTATAGCCGCTCTGCTTGGATGATTTTTGAGCGACAAATTGCTTAGTTGGAGTCGAATTTCTGCGTAATCTTGAACCTTTTGTGTATGTGATTTTGATGCTTTTTGTATTTAAGGTACCTACCGATTAATGAATGATAGACAAAGCAGTTTTTGTTATATGTCTTCTTAACCCAGTTACTGCGACGGGACTTTTAAAAGTTAGACTCACTGCAGTTCATTTCAATAGTGCAGTGTGCAAGATGGGAATCAAAATCCCGTCCTCTCGTTTGTGTGCCCGAAACCGTACCTGTTAGGCTGTAGCTGGTTTACACTTGGGTGCTTTACAACTCAATTTTAAAAACAAAATAAAATGGTCAGGTCGGTAGGTAAATTTTATTCATATCGTTTTTACGAATATAAGTCTCGGAATCTCGAGGGTAATATTGGGAATAACGTTGTATGAATAACTTTTTTTTTCAGTAATTCCTTCGAGCTTTCACTGACCTGTAAAGCAAGGTTATCCGTATTTTAATTTAGGCATATTTACGGTACAATTGTTAAAGCTTCCAGTTAAATTGAAGCTGTAAGATTATCAATTCAGTGAAACATTACCGAACTAACAGCGTGCCAAAACGTAGCACTCAGGTACATTTACATTGTTTAACAAACCGCTAAAATTTATAAATATAACAACCATTGTCAGCATTAAAATAATTGTCGCACACCCCTTTAACAACGTTGCGTTATTTGTGTTTAATTCTGTACACATTAACGAAATGAACATCGTTGTTCGCACAGTCCTAACTCAATTTATATAATGAATGCCATACATTACCCGTTTTCTGTTAACAATTCGCTATGAGCACTTCACTTGCAAAGTTTGTCTACGTTGTGTCAACAGCGGCGGAGGTGGCATTCGCTGCTCTGACGCCGCGGCGCGCGGACGTCTCATATTTATTTTATTAATAAATATGTTAATACCGAGGTAAGTAGCGTCGCGTGCATTATTCATCGGAACGGTGGCTCAGTTGACACAGCAACGGATAGTCATGCAAATTCAATCCGCCGAGATGCGGCCAAAAATTATCATAATTGTGACGTTTTTGTTTCTATACCTGCGCTGAGCTCGGGAAGTTTAATCTGAAGTTTGCCCGACACTTTTAGTTTTGTATAACGCCGTCATCACATCCCCATTTGCAATTCAGATGGTCGGAAAAGGCGGACGCGGGCCGGATCCGTTTCGCCTCAACTTCTGCCGCGCACTGCGGGGGATTTGTTTGAAAAATACGCAGGTCCCCGGTTGAGGGAACTCTTTTTCGTCTTTGTACACTGCTTTTCAGCGTAACGACAAATTGAATAATGTTGTAAACGTAGGAGCGAGTTTTCGAAAGTTTCGCCTTGTTGATATGAAAGTGGATGTTGGAGTTTCTTAATTCTTTTTTCTCGGACAGTGGGTCGGGTCGAGAGCTGATGTTTTAGGAAAGGTCTTGTTTAGTAGACAAAGCTGAATAGCGTTGGAACCTTAATGCATGTAAGATCAACTCTGATTAACAGGGGTGACGTCAGACAAAGGACGGACATCATAATCTATCTGTGAGATGTATTTAAGTGAAACCAGAGCAGGGCAACACTGCGATGAAGCTTAGTTAAAGCGAGGTAAATAACTAGCTTTATTCGCTCTGACGCAGGACGGCTGTGTAAACTGAAGTTATTAAACGTAATTTCGTTCTGGAAACTGATCTTTAGAAAGCTATAAAAGCGTAAATTGAGTTGTTTGCTGTGTTCATTATATTGAAATCGTTAAAATCTGTTTCATTTTCTTTAAGAAATAGAATAGAGTACCACTATTCCTATTCGAGCATCCCAGATGACAGCTATTTCGAAGAAAATCATTGAGGCTTGTAGGACAAACAGCAAGCGGTCTAAAAATAATTTTTATGAATGGTATTTTAAAACATTAAACTAATTTTCGAGCTCCTTTTACCTTCAAACCCTTTCAGCCCATTTTAGATTATTTGTCACCTCCCAAATGAGCTTCATACATATAAACAGTCTTTAAATCGAGTAATACCCGGTCGTAACCGGATATAACCAGTTTTATTGCGCCTAGATTGGAAGTCAAACGTTTACAGATATTATGTGAGTTTTTATAGTGTCATCATCCTGTAAATACCTACAGGGTGTTAAACTTGGCCCTTGAATCGTAAACGTAGGGTGTCGGATCGCTTTTAAGCCTACCGATCAGACTTTATGTCGCTACGAAGTGTCGTTTCGGATTTATTACACGATGTGAGCCTGTTAAGTGGGTTGTAAAGTTTTATGGAAAAGAAAATTTTACATAATAAGCTTTGTAGTGGACCAATGGTTTGCGAATAGTATTTTAAGTGTCAATTTTAGAGTTACCTGTTAGAGATTTTAGTGTTTTATTGAATGTGTATTGACAAAAGGCACGTAGATACGAGTCTTTTATTGAACAACAAAATGAAATGGTTGCGAAATTCTTGAGATACGTAAGAGCTCGACTGACACTAATGAGACACAATTACTTTTTCTTTTTTACCGTACTTAATAAACTTGCCTAATAGACGAGGGGATAATATACCTAATTTTGTTATAAGATAAAGTTTGCAGTTTGGTTGAGTCTCTCATTGGTCTAGTGGTCGCAAGTGCTACTGCTGATCAGGTGGTCCTAGGTTCGATTCCCAGGTCAGCCAAAGTGTTATTGGGTTTTTTCCATCACACATTTCTCAGTAATGCCGAACATGTTTGGGATACACGAAGAAGCCTTCTCGTGTAGCGCAGTTTGTTCCACCAGTTACTTAACCGAATCGAGCGTTCGATGCATCCTGGACAGTCACACCCAACACCTTATTTGACTGGCCAAATCTTCCCTTGCGGTGGTAGGGCTAACGCCCGCCTGCTTTGCGACCACCCTTCCACCGGAGTCGGCGTCAAGCAGCCAGCTGTGTTTCGTCAATGCGTGGCAGTTCCAGTGCCTAAGTCATAAGTAATCTTCTGGGAACGCTCGTTCCATCTTAGACCTCATACATCGCTTTCCATCAGGCGTCATAGAGGTCAAGAGCAGGCCCATTCAGCAATAAATTAAAAATAAATGTAGCAGCCCGGAGTCTGGATTCGATCGATCAGGTTAAGCTACGCTTGCCGCAGTTGGTCCGTGGATGGGTCTTTACATACCAAGACCCCTCCGTGCCTTGGCAAGCAAGTTAAGCCGTTGGTCCCGGCTGTCATTCGTGAATCTTTGACAGTCGTTACGGGTAGTCAGAAGCCCGAAATCCTGACAACCAGTCTTACCAAGGGGTATCGTATTATGCAGTAACTGGGTTGTGGAGGTCAGATAGGCAGTTGCTCCATGTAAAATACTGGTATTCAGCTGCATCCGGTTAGACTGGAAGCAGACCCCAACATAGTTGGGAAAAGGCTAGGCAGATGATGAAGACGATGGCAATAGGCTCGCCGCCTATTACATGGGACTTAAACATAACTGGCGAAATGTGATTGTACTATAGATACACCTCTGCCCAAACCTTCACGGAAACTGGCGTGATGTTATGTTTATAACACATGTTTATGCTAGGACAACATAATAATCTCCTACTTCTAGTATTATTATTTATTAAATATTTTTAGCCCTTGGGTACAAAATATTAAATTTTATTGCACGAGTAAATGTAAATAAAGTCCCACTTCGCCATATTTTTATAGGACTGCGATGTTTTGCGGTGTGATCTTAATGTCCTGCTCCATTCCGTGGGTGTTGCGTATGGGCAACTCAGTGTTAGTAATAGCAATAACATCATTTTGAAATAATTTCCGAATGCTTTCTGAGGATATGATTATATTTAACGATATATTTGCTTGGCCTCCCACGTAGTCGTCAACAGAAAATTATGATAAGTCATTTATTTCAAGTAATTTATTTCATCACTACTGCTCTCAAAAGCGGTCAAGAAAAACATCGTGGGGAAACCGGCATGTCCTAGAGCCAAAAATTCGATGATATGTGACATCTACCAACGCGCACTAGGCCCGCATGGTGTATTACGGCCCATTCCCTCTCACAGAGAGGAGGCCTGTATATAACATAATTAGCCTATAATGTTCCCACTGCTGGGACACAGGCCTCCTCTCAGTGAGAGGGAGTGGGCCGTAATCCACCACGCGGGCCCAGTGCGGGTTGGCAGATGTCACATGTCTTCGAATTTTTGGTTCTGGGATATGCCGGTTTTAATTTTATTAATAGCCTGCCAAATTGCGAAGACGTTGACAAGAGCATAAAAAAAATAAAATTTCGAATGTGACGTTCTATTTCCAAAATTCCCATTCAATTTTCGTACGTCTACGACTGCCAATCAGCGCGAGGGGCGCGTAGGTCGCTTATTTCCGTTACGGTAGTGTTCGTGATTTTTTTTTTCGCGGCTTGACGTGGACAAACTTGGTGCATTCATCACTACGTCGACACGTAGAGCTAAGAAGGGATCGGAATGTTCCTTTTTTTCGTAGCTTGTGTGTGGTTAGGGTTTAATATTGGAACGAAAGAGTCTGTAGTACCAAAGTACAAAAAAAAAATTGAATTGAATACTTTTTCAAAAACTATTTATTTATTTTTTAAGAGCGCTTTTTCCTGTCAAATGTCTACCAATTTAAAGGGTAACTTCAAAGTCTTTGTATAGTTTTTGCAATGTAGATTTCTTTTTAATTGATGAAAATGTCTCTAGGTTTGACACTTTTTCTTCTTCAAAAACTTGAATCGTTAGGTCAATAAAAATTCATAACATAGGTTTTGGCCTTTGTCCAGCAGTGGGACAATAGGTATAGGTTAACATAAAAAAATAGGTTTTGGTCTACATAAAATAAAAGGTCTCAACACACCAACTGGAGTAGGTACCACATCCAAAATGTAACAAAATAAATAACTAAATAGCTAGTACACTTCTAAACATTCTTACATCTACGCGGAGGACCTATACAGGGGGATGTTTTAGCAAATGAGCGTTGGCTCGAAGTCGACGAGGCGCCAACTGAAAAATTTGTACCACCCGTACACATACAATCACATCCAGTAGATTTGTATGTATGTATGTGTGTGTGGTGTATTCGGGATATTGCCGTTTTCAAAGTAATTCGTATATATTGCGTAATAGACGAGTGGAAGAAAAATGCGAAATGTAAATCGTAAGCTAAGGAATACCCGATTGAATGTAATGGTTTCTAATAAGGAAAGATAAAGAACGTTAAGCAGAGATTTTGTCCTTATTCTTATGCGTAATAAAATATGAAATATGATTTTCTGAACCAAACCTCACTTTTCCTAGAATACGAAATAATTTAATTCCCAATTTTCCTCTACAGAGGTAAAACGCTTTCAAAATATATTGAAAGTTACGTCGACTAACCTAAATCTTTTTAATTATCGAGCTCGATACAAGACGAAGTTAATTCAACAGCTCGAAAGGCAATGAACGAAGGAGAATTTCTATAGATATAATCCAACCTCGAAATCCACTCGCTTACAGAACGTTTTTGTATAATCAAAGTTTTAATTGGAGTATTAATACGCAGTACCTGGTATTACAGGACTCGGAAACTCGTAGACATACATTTTGTAAGGAATTTACGGGACGAACGTGTGTTAGCATACGTGACGTATGTTGAAAAGGACTTGACAGTATTTGGTATAATTGCTCTGAATTTTTTAGAGGAATTCAGTGCTACTTTAGAGGCCCAATTTTGGCAAAGCATCTCAGTGTGAGCGATCAGTAGCAGACCAACAGGGCAATAGCGTAACACACTATCCGTAGCAACGGCTTTAAGGCCATTTGTGCACTACAAGGAATTTTACTGTCCGGCAGTCCGATTTTTTACGGTCCCATATGGCACGCCATAAATGTATATACTAGTTCGTACACTAAGTTAAAAAATCGGATAGTAAAATTCGTTGTAGTGCACAAACGCCCTAATTTTCACAGTTCAACAACATTCATCACGTTATTTACGTTGTTTAGCAGAATTTTTTTTCGAACATATGAAGCAATGGATTAAGCAATATCCTTCAAAATGATTCAGATTGAGATTGATAGTGTGTTACGCAAGGTTTTGTTTGTTTTATACTTATAGTATCTACATTTCCGTTATTTAGTTTGTTATGTCTGAAATATATGTGTGACATGATATATACGATGTTTTGATTATGATTACTTACTTCTTATTAAGGTCTCAGTTTCTCGAACGGATATTATCGCAAAATTAATATGACAAATGGTCAAGCGCGCGTAAATACTTATTTATCCATTTATTTCAGGCATCAAGGCATGGGCCTTGATGCCTGAAATAAATGCCTGTTTATATGGATAAACACATACAATACAATATTAATATAACTTAAAAATACTATAAATATATACAAAATTATAACTACACTAAAAACTAACGCACACGAAGTGTCTGCGTCGTGTTTCACTGACTGGTGACTGGTGGTTGGTGATTGATTCTCTTTTGACGATTTAATGTGTTCATTATAATGGCAACATTCAGATTTATAATGAATTTAAAGGACATTTTAGTTTTAGAAAGTTTATGCAGCTTTTATGAATACGAAATTTTATCGAAGGTTTTATAGGCTTATCAGCAATTTAACTAATCAATCTCTTAAACCTTCTGTAAGCTGTTTTTATGAATAAGACCGTACTGTTACTGTTAGCCTACATCATCCCACTGCTGGGCTAAGGGCTCTCCCCATGACTTCCAGTTATTTCGATCCAGGGAATAAGACTGTAACTCATTCCTCTTAAACAGTCGGAATAATTATACCAAAGATTTTCAATTCCATCTCAACATACGTCACGTTTCCAAACACGACCTCCTGTGTCTCTTAAGGGTCACTTTCTCGAACCAAATTGAATGTGAGAAATTGTCAAGCGCGCGTAAACTGCTCTGATTGGTTGAATGATTTATTAACAGCCAATCGTAGCAGTTTGAAACTGATAGAAGCTGGGCCTTAACAATACAGGGTTATTTTAAATTGGCTAGCCAAACTCCGCAGACGCGATGGTAATCAATATACAGGGTTATTGGAAAAACACCAACACCCTCTTAAGAGGGCATTGTACTCATAATTATGAAACACTTTTACTATGGGACCAAACCTGAAATCTCGAAAAAAGAATCAGCTGTTCCCTACATTTTGACGAGTTACGAACATAAATATATAATGTAAAAATAAATTAATTCTATGGTATTTTTTTGTGAAGTCATAGTTATTTCACTTGAAATGTCAGCTAAGAAAATCTGAGTTTTTTGGGTATACCTACTTCGCAAATGTGATGGGTATCGATATCTAAACACGATAAAATATACTCAAACAGTTTTTCTCAACTTCAAGTAACAACATTAAAAGGGTCGTTCTCCTCCCAAAAAAAAACCATGTTTGATTTAGATATTGAAACCCATCGCGTCTGCGGAGTTCAGCTACCCAATTTAACAAATAACCCTGTATATACAGAGAATAATAAGACAATAATATTATTCCTGTTCACACATAACGTTATAATAAAGAAATTCGTAACGTTGCCAAACCAAACCTAATTCCGTATGTTTCCACGCAAACTTCAGCTAAAACCGTTTAAAGAGATTACTTTCGTTTTGTACAAATATTAAGGGACTGATTGAGTTGAAAACTTCTTAATTACGTCAGTCGTAGCAACATTATTCTGATTGGTTAATTCCGAGCGGTGCGTGCGATACGGCGAAAGCCATTGGTTACGTAACCAGGTTCACATTCCATTGTAGTGGTTACGTTTTTTTTTTCAGTGAATATGTGAACTATTTTACAGTTCGTATTGTTGCGGGTTTTTGAAGCCGTGTTTGTAGTTTGAAAATTGTAATCGATTTGTGAATATTATTCGTGGACCGCGGTATTTGGTACTCGTTGTTTCATTTGTCCAATTCCTTGATATTCTTTTATACAAGGTCAATTTAAATTAGCTAGTGAAACTCTGCAGACGTGATAATTATCGATATTTAAATACGATAAAAGAAAAATATAAGATATTCGCTTTTTTTTGGGGGGTCAACGACCGTTGTGAGTGTTGTTACTTGAAGCTGTGAAAATCTCTTTTGATTTGTTTTATCGTTTTAGGCTTCGACGCTTCTATGCAGAACACAAAGAAAAGTGATTTTTAACTGACTTCTAAAAGGAGGTTCTATATTCGACCCGTATGTATGTATGTTTATATGTCAATGTGTGTAATGAAGCAATTTTGATAATTTTTTCATTAATGTGATCTACATACTTTCAGGAAGGTTTTAGTATATAATACATTAGGTAATTATTCTTATGTACGAAGTTAATGCATAAATGTACTGCAACTCCGGCATTTCTATGCGAATTTTGATGATTCTTCTAGTCAGTGTTTTTAATTCTTCAATGCACTAGTGTTAATTTTTGAATTTGTGTGGGGTAGGTACATACAACTAAAAAGTAAAAAATAAAAACTTAAAAAAAAAACACTAAAATAACTTATTTCGGAAGTCGGTGTCAAAAAACGAAAATGCGGAACCAACTACACCGACTTCCGAAATTAAAGTTATTTATCGCTTTGTAGTGTTTTTTTTGAAGTCGGTTGTTTTTTTTGTAAAAAAGTTTTTTTTACTTCATCATGCTTAGATATCGATCACGTCTTTAGAGTTTCGCTATCCAATATCCAATTTAATTTGACCCCGAATATTCATAATTTATGTTCATTGTTCAATGCGTATTCTTTTGTAGAGGCTTTTTTCTCAATAACTATTTTAATATTATTGAGGGCTGTTATAGTGCTTGTAATCCTTGCATACAATACAAAACTTACTCGCTTGGTGTTTGATGAACTGTTGCTTAACACTGATGTTTAGCTTACCTGAAACAAGAAACATTTATTGTTAATCATAAAATATAATCAATAAAAAATATTTAATCAGTCTACCTATAAGTATAACTAGCACTTGTAAGTGGGCGTCGAGACACGAATACAGCTGAAAATTAGTAGATATGTATTAAATATACATAGAGATGTTAGATACCCTAATTTCTAGGAAATGCATAATCTGCATTCGCGATTTGGTTTCCAAACATGTAAACAAATAGGAATTATTGGAAAAATAACATTAATACCTACACAATAATGTTCAGTTTACGCTACAAGTTCAAACATTTTTATACCTTTTTCAATAGTATTAGTTACTCTGAAATCAACTTAATTTTTACTACAGTAAAATTGATATTGGTTTAACTTGAAATAATATGTATTTGAATATAATACCTTACAATATTCTACAATATTACAATGTTCTAAGGACATAGCAGCTTACAGACTACCAAACTTCTAGTTGCCATTATCTTTACAAATAATCTGCACCCTAATTGCGTAACACACTATCAATCTCAATAATTTGAAGGATATTGCTAATCCATTGCTTCATAAATGTTCGGAAAATATGTTTGCTCAACAATATAAATAACGCAATGAATGTTGTTGAACTGTCAAATGAAACCCATTGCTACTGATAGTGTGTTACGCAATTACCTCGCATATTGTGGAGATCAGTCGCTCTATATAAAATACCGGTATTCACCTACATCCGGTTAGACTGGAAGCCGACCACAAAATCGTTGGGGAAAGGCTAGGCAGATTGGATTTCAATTCAGTTTTAAAAGAAAAATATTATAAAAGATCACGTATATACCTACACTGAAACCTGACATAGCCAATGGTTATACGCATTACGCAATTACCTCGCCGATTCAATACAAATCACAAATCCAAGAAAGGTTTTATCTCAGCTTATACAGGTTGTTGTCATAAACAACATCAGATATATCGTATCATTCTCACCAATCTAAGCGGTCCATTTATAAGGGGATTCGAGTGAAATGAAGTGGCGACAAATACCGGCCCTCCATAACGTAAACATCAATACATAAGTAAAATAAACTCGACCCGTTATGACGGATGGGATCGTGTATTTTCTTCACAAAAATACAGAATTATTCTTAGAAAAATATGAGATATGAGCATTTTTGTTACATTGAGGAATTTCTATCCTATTCTATATGCGTAATTTATAGTTATTTATTATGTAAAAAAAGTAGAAATACGTGTTTTAGTCATATGAAAAAGGTTTTTACCTACAGCGGTGTTTGGAATAAACAATTTGAGTGTCATATCTGTTGCTACGGTACTCCAAAGAGGTTTCTGATGTTATTTTCGAGTGTCATTTCATTGTTGTAATGTCTGTTCGATACCGAACGTTCACAATAGAGTACAAAGCAGGTAAACATAAAAGAGTTAAAAGAAAACCAACAAGGGTTGGTTATCAAACAAATGAAACAAAATAATTAAATTATATTTAAAATGTTTGTAGAGAACAATATATTATATTTTTTTTAATAACATATGTAGGTTTCTTTCTGTGGTTGAAGGTTGAAAGTTAATGGGCCTATTACATTTCTAGGTACTAGTGATGATCATCATTTCCAAACATATATGTTTACTATATCTAGTAATTTTCAACAAGAGCAATGGATATAAATTTTTCTCAACCAGAAAAGAAAACATCAATAAAGTCATAAAAGTGAAAAAAAAACTGTAAACGGTCCACCAAAAACGTCACTTTCATATCGGGCGACATACATCGCGCGGGTCTTGAGTAAGCAAATATTTTTTTCTAACAAACTCATCAATGTACGTGTTTTCTTTGCATCGTTCGGAGTGCACCAAGCACCTCTTAAGGCGGGGTGTCGATGTTTTTTTAAGGCGAAACGCACACGATCATGTTTGCGTTCGATCACGAGTTTGAAATAAAATGGTGTCTACGACGTTTTGAAATGTGTAATGTTACTCTATTACACGTGCCGGGTGGGTGGTGTTTTAAGAAGGTACTTAGCTTTCTAAAAGGCACTTGGACGAACGTAAGAACAGTAACTGTCAAATTAAATAATGACCTAAACAAGTAAAAAAGACTATGAGCTTGAAAAAGATTTTTGACAAGTTAGTTACTTAAGACGCAACGTTTCAGTGTACCTAATCTTTTAGTTTTTACAAGAACATAATTATCTTCAAGTTACTATTTCAATCACAAGCAATACCTGGCCGTTGTTTTGTCCTATATTATACGTAGTCCATAATCCACATGTACAAAGTAGTGGCCAACCCAAAAGCTATTGCACATAAATAACAAAAACCTGTATTACGTTAAGTAACCGAACACATTGTCCGCACATTAAAACAAATGTAAATTAATAAGCACACAACTACTAATTAAGTATTAATGAAGCAATAAATTATTTTGTTAAAAATTCATTGGTAAAAACCGCTGATGGGGGTTTTGGTCCGAACGCTGTAAAATGGCCGATGGCCGAGTGGCCGTTAATTTTCGTAATTGTTGTATACTTGTTATAAATTCAGGAGATTAAGCCATGCTGTTCCGCGCGTTGTGTGCTCACCGCTTTAAATTAAGACTGTATTATGATGATGTATCGAAATTGAAATTAAATATTCATTTGGTTTTTGTTGTGTGGTTGTTGGACAAGCTTGGTTTGATGAGTTGGTGAGAATGATCCGGGACGGAAGAAATGAGTTAAAAGCTTTTATTGGTATTGGATATAGATATTGCTACATCTATGCACATTCACGCACATAATCAGCCTATACTGTTCCCACTCCTGGACACAGGCCTCCTCTGAGCGGGAGTGGGCTAAAAACCACGGTAATGGGGCTAACGGTAACGCGGGCCCAGTGCGGGTTTGTAGATGTCACATGTCTTCGATTTTTTTTTCTATACAAAATATATTGAAGTCACTTTTCGTGACTGACTGTGTGACCACGTTGTTCTTCTAAGCTACGAAACGGATTTTGATGCGGTTTTCAACATTACTTAGAGATTTTATTTTGGAAGGATTATGTTTATAATACGCTAATAATTAACTTAGATAAAATAAAATAGTTTTGTCAAGTCGTACAAACCGGGCGAAGCAGAGGTCGATCACTAATTTTATATACGGGAAAGAAAATACTTTCCTACATAATAGCTATTTGGGTCCAAACAGCTAATAAGTAGTAAAGTATTTAGTGGGATAAGTGTACAGATGCACTGCCAAGTCTCTCGTAATTGTGATGGAGCCCGGTTTGTTTGTTAATATTTAGATCAGTATTGAAAAAATAAAAAAGTAAACTAGATCCATCCCTCACGCGTTCCAAAAACATTGCCTGTATAATGTCGATTGACATGTTAGTTGAACACGATAGAGTAAATGTTCAAAGTAAAACAAATACCTACATAAATGCAACTGTAGTGTACAACTGTACAGCATGTTGTTTGTTTTCTCTCCGTCTATTTCCCGACCATTTTTCGTGCATTCAACCCGTCCAAAACAAATATACGAAAATAAAACAGCGAGTATAATATCAGAGCTATCTAATAAAAAAAATTAGATGTCATTCCACCGTGCAATCGTCGTAATGCAATCGTCCCGGCCGATAAAATAGAACGTCAATGCCTACGTTTAAATAAAAAAAGAATAACGTAAATTCTTACAGGCTGTACACAAACAAAGGCGAACGCCTTTGCCTCACATGAGGAGTGTTTGCAAAAATTTCGATCGCCTTTTATCCCCTGCCTCCTCTTAACCCCCTAACGCCCGTCGCGTACAATCATAAGTGTTTTCTTTGTGGATAGCGGAGCCAACAGCACCCTTTAACGTGTTTATCCTTTTCGGTCGAGCCTCCCCTTTATAAACGAATATTTTGACCCTGTTTTTATTTTTTATACTGTGTTATTGTAACTGAAATGTTTGTATGGAGGTATTCTGTTTACCAACATTGGAGTTAATGGACAGTACACAAACGGACCTAACTGTGGAAGCAATCAGTGGATAGTTTTTTAATGAAAAACGAACTGTTATCCGTTGTTTAGTAAAAGTGGCGGTCTTTTTATTATTTCTAGTGCACACATTCTTATTTTAATACAAGTAAATTAAAATAAGTCATTCATAAGTATGCTTAAAAGTATAGATAACATTAATTGACGCTATAATATAGGTCGCATGCGCATCTAAGTTTAAGAAAAACTCCATAAAAATAAAAGCACCACATAATAAAATCGTTGCAACATCCTATTTTTCTATTACAAGCAAACACATTTAGCACCTATCTAGAGGCAAGACATTTCCTAATTTGGTAATAGAATTTCGGTTTGTTAGTGGACCACGCGCTGGGAACACGTACCACGTACGTGGTCGCTGCTGGCGATGTGTGGTCGCACTCGCAGCGGGGAATGTTCATTAAATGTCTACGTGTTTGTATGTTTGTCTGTAAAGTGTTCAAAGTGCTTGTGAAATATTACCTTTTTAAGAATTGAGGTAACGTTTACGTTACATACTTTTAGATTTTCGCGACTTAGAAAGATTCATTGTGACGCCTACAGTTTATAAGTATCTCTTAAGTTTTCATCTTGATAAAAAAATTGGTGTTGCAATCTTATAAACACACTTTCGCAATAAATCACAGTTACCCCAGTAATCCCACTGCTGGGCAAAGAGAGAGGCCTTTGCCTAGCAGTTGACTTATATAGCCCGATGAATTCTAGTTCTTGCGATCCAGGGCTAAGGTTAACTACTTGTCATGAGCTTTGTCCAGCTTGTTCCGCCATCTTCTGCAGGGTAGCATTGAATAAAAAAATAAAAAAACATAAGCACTTTTGAAACAAACCACCAACTGACCAAAATAATTTATTAATTTTATAACATCAGTATTCATTTTATATTGCTTGTCGCTGCAACTGGTACCACAAACACCGTTGTTGCACGTTTTGCCGGAGGCGCCGGTGGATTAAACGGATTACACACCACGGGATACGCGTGTTTTTATCACGTAATAGCTGCCAAAGTCACCGGTTCATATTAAATTGATAACATTTTATTTGATATTAATTATACGTTTATAATATTGAGTAAGTTCGGACTGAGGAGCGATTTGGAAGTTATACGTGACGATAGCGGGATAAAAGGAGGCGATTGAAAGTAGGAATTAATTAAGAGAGAAATGATGATGAAATGAATGAATGGTGATGATGGGTTGATTGATTGGGATTGAGAGTATTCTATGCTATTCTATTCTATTCATTATGAAAGATGAAAGTAATGGTATAAGTGGGTCGTGCATTAAACAACTTCGCGAGATGATATTCGAGAAGGACGTTCTTAAAAATCATCGCCAGGTTCTTGGTAGAATCAGTCCTGCTACTAGCCCCCTTGCTGACTGCCTTATGTTAACTGAGTGGACGTAAAGAGAATACTTAATTGTATAATATTTTAAATACTTACAAGAATAATATTTTGGTTACTTAACTCGACATGATAATCTAATAATGTGCTAAAACAAACCATGATTTCAGAAAATGTAAGTTGCAACTATAAGGATTATTAATATTTGCAAAATATGACACAAAGGCTGACACTTGTTTTTAAAACCTTTATCAGCTCAAACTGGGGCCCCAACCCCTGCGCTGCACGTATCGCTCCAGGCGTCGCGGATTAAATGGATTACAAGCGGCGAGACACGCGTGTTTTTATCACCTTATCATTACACCTAGATGTCGAACACAAAGTCCGGTACTTTATTATTTTATGTAAAATAAAAAAAAAGTTAGCTGTCAATATTTTTCTGCAACACGTATATTAGAGGGTTAGATCTAGGTAGAGGAGATGTGGAATCATTGGACACCTATTTTTATATCTTCTTCTTAGCGTGTCGTTTTCAATCTGAATGGACTCGGCCTAGAATTCGGCTACGTGTTTGGCGCCGTCACTAGCGTTCATCAGTTCCTGTAACGTGCAGCTGACGGGACACGCGGCACATGATATTAAGTGTCTTTTGTGGAACAGCACCACATTTACACTCCAAGGCGAAGTTCCATTTTTATTTTTTATAGACTGAGATCTAAAAAATTAAAAATAAATTTTTCAGTCGTTTTTTGTTTTCTGAAGAGGATTCGCAAAGAAAAATACAGAAAATCAATTATTGGTCAACTGGATACGCGGGTCCAGTTGACAAAAGACTCTTACTGAAAGTTAGCTATTGAATCGAAATGTATAATTTCAAGTCATATTAGGTGCACACTGCGATCGTTTCACTCAAAATTCACTTCCAATTTCATCCTTAATTTAAACTCCAGTTAACCTAGATATCAATTTAATTAGCGCTAAACCGTTATACTTACTTCGAAAATTATTATCTGCTTTAAATTTTAGTGAGGATTCCTGAAACTATACCAGTATCAAAGTTTATTATAGTTTGACTAAGTAGTGCTTCAACCCGTATTAGTTCCCCAACTATCCTTGGCTGAGAATTGAATAACGGCAACACTTCAAGGAAATGACGTGTGGGTAATAATAATAAATAATAATGAGGATGTTGACTCACCAATTATTGTGCCGATAGTCGTTACAGCCAACGGATTGATAGCCAAGAGCCTCGACCAACACCTGAGGAGGCTCTCGTTGGGCAGCTGGATCAAGGGCTTGATTCAGAAAGCAGTACTTCTGGACACGGCTCGCATTGTCAAGAGGTTCCTCTCTCTGGAGCCCTGACCGCCGGTAGCTTGGACCCTGTTCCCGATACCGGTGGGCTACTATTTTTTATATTTTTAAATGTTTTTATATCTTTTTTTTAATATTCAAATATTTAAAAACATAATTTATATGTAAATAATGGAATAAAGGAAATAAATAAATAATAATAAAGTATTTATTTCACAAAAACACAGCACTTTGCACTGTATGAAATTGTTTGAAAATAACATTTACTATGCAATAGCAGACTCTATCTTTTAAACGAGGACTAGCCTGTATCTTAAAAGATAGGGTTCAGCCAAGTGGATTCTGTCAATATTCACAACCATAAACAGGTGAAGACAGTGTCAATGATGTTTACTAATAAAAAAATAATAATAACAAAACCAATACCAAGTAACAAAATAATAGTGAAAGACAGCAGACAGCAGACATGCATGTGTATGTATGTATATGTGTGTATGGGGGTGTATGTGTGTGTAACTCTAGTACTCTAGTAAAAAAAAAAAAAAAAAATTAGTATAAAAAGTTGTTCTAGTATAAATAGCGGTAGGAATAGTACTAGTGTTGTTTTGTAAGCTTTGGAATGGTCAACTAGCTTCATATTTTTAATGACCGACTCCTTTGACAATTCTAAAGTGCCTGTAAATGGTTTAATTGGAATAAATGCTTTGAGTTTGAGTTTAAGACAAGTTCGATACCAGCGGGACAATTGCGTAACACATTATCAATCGGAATCGGTTTCATTTTGACAGTTCAACAACATTCATTGCGTTATTTACATGTTGTGCAGACACATTTTTCGAACTTATGAAGCAATGGATTAGCAATTTGCTTCAAATTGATTCAGATTCCGATTGATAGTGTGTTACGCAATTAGGGTGCAGAATTGGACCTGAATGATCCAATTCACATTCAGGTAAAACTTTTACAGACGCCATTGTTCTCAAAGTTGCCTTTTACATAAAAATCATACATTAGTGTTTTGCGTTAATCATTCGGACATACGACCACCAAATGAAAATAACATACCGATTCGGGGTTTAAAGTAAATTCAGTAATATCGATAAAATAAATAAATAAATTCATATTAATGTGGTAAATAAAGTGACTTTTCGTTTACAGATTGTCAATGTTAAGATTACCTGTGATACAAATCAGAAGTCACGAAGATGATTGATGTATTTCTTTTGTTTGTTTATCATAAATGAATTAGGTACTGGCAGCTATTTATTTGTTCGAGGATACAATATTTAATTTACGAACGTTATCGAGCAGCGCCATCTACCTAGTATTTTTTTTTTTTGTTAGCCTATGTTTTGTCCCACTTCTGGACAAAGGCCTGGGCGTTTTCCTTCCTTACGTCTATATTTTGTGCAATTTCTGGCCATGTTGGCCCCACAATCATGATTAGACATTCCACCATCTAGATAAACAACTAAAATATTAAGTTGAGAAAGTGTTTTAAAAGATATATTTCCATATTTTTTCAAGTTATTTATATATTTATTTCAGTATCATTCAGTTAGGGGTTGAATAAAAGTCGAGAAAGTAGTAAAAAGTGCGTGTGAATCAGGGTTGTTATCAGTCATACATCAAAACCTGTACAACCTAAGTTGGGTAAAAGGCTGAAACTACATGGTCTTGTTAAAAAAATACTAGCTCGCCCACACTTATCTATGGCAATTAATCATTTTTATTTGTTTAAAGCCACCAAAGCTGTAATATGCATAAATTAATACTAAAGTACTCGGTTCGATCTTGTTAGGGCTAGCGGGGCAACCATTTTTATCATTACGCGTTTTATAAGGGCCAGTCACGACATGCGAGCTTCGTAATTATATTGCCACTTGAACTTTATAGCATTATATGAAGTCATTATACCTTTGAATGTAATGTTTGTTCTATTAAATTTAATATAGATTTAATGTTTTAATTGTATTGTGATTGGTGTAATCGTTGATAAAAACACTGAAAATGGTTTAAATATAAGGTAATTTTCTTCTTTTATGTGTTTTTAAAAGGCATGATGAGATCAATAATATTAATTCTTAAGTGATTATGATTGCCAAAGTGGTCATTGCTTGCTACTTGGTGAGACAAAAATGTACAAAAAAATCGCGTGTGTGCTACGCCGTAGCTCAGTGTAGCGTCGCTAGGGTCTGCTACGGCGTAGCACGCGCTGTAGCACTGCAAGTTTTTAGTATGATAATAATCAACCTCATTAACTGGACTTTATAGGGTAACGGTTTTAAGTTTAATGCTTAGCAGGCAGCAAGCATAATCGGTTCTATACATATGTATACTGAACAATAGCGAACTATCTCCCCCTCACTCTGTACACAGAGCCAGGTACAACTATTCCTTCTGTTATACGGAAGTAAGGAAAGAAATCCTCATAATCGTCAGAAAAACGTTCACAAAGATTCCTTTTAAGCCAGTCTCAGTGAGAGGTGATCATTATACATTTATAGACGACTGGCTGTGAAAGATTCCTTCGACATGCAGACATCCTTAGGATAATTTTCAAAAGCTCGTCGCCTTACAGAGTTACCGCACCGTGATAATATAATGGTCTGCTCCTAAATGTTTTGGAAAAGTCTCGTCGCGAAAGACCATTTCTGTTTTGTTGGGACTCTGGCGTAAATGGAAGAAGATCAAAGGCTATTGTTGCAAAATTGTTTGGTTGTGTTTTAATTATAATAATATTTACTTTGTAGGGACGTTTTCATAGAATTGAAAACTGGCACAAATTATACGCAACGCTGGCGATGTGTGATTGAAAAATAAAGGTAGGAATATCAATTCGTCCGCAAATTACGGCATTACATTTATTTTTGCCGGAATCAACTCGATTTTCATTACATTTAGCCAACTGGATGACTGGAATTCCACCAGCCGCTTCGTTAATTTCAAAACAGTTAAAGCATTACAATTTTTTGAATATCGCGTAATTGCTGTGTGCTATATTTATACTGTTCCGTTTATTAATTCCTAGAACTGGTTTAATTGAAACTATAATAAAACATTTACAGTAGCTAAAGCAGTTTTTTCAACATTAATAATAGTTATTTATGCAACTGTTGCATAATAAGGGGTATTCGCCTCGTGTGATAATAGTATCACATGATTGTTTTAATACCTAATTATGTACAGTTCCATACAAGACTTTATCTACACCCATGATATGAATCCTCTATAAAAGGTTCTGAAACAGTTTTTTGCAATACTAATATCGAACAAAAATCGCGGCCGGCGGGATACGACGTGAATTCGAATAACCTTTAAGTTCTTTTTTAAATTACAGAGCTGTGGTAGTGAAACGCGCGTGCATGACAATGTTCTTTTTTGATAAGGAGTTGCATAATGAAATTTAGTACAACATTATAACACTCGTTTGGATGATATTATGGTTACTATGACACTGGTTGTTTTAATGTTGGCAACAAGCCAACTGTTTCAGAAACTTTTATAGAGGATTTATAGCATGGGTGTAGATAAATAAATAAATAAGTTCTTTATTTAAAAAAAAGTGACAACATAGTTACAGACATTACATTTACAACATACAGAAGTAGTATCTCAAACACAGGTCTCCTGGCTCCCAAACTAGGTTTATACCTGTGACTTCGGAGTCAGTATCCCACCATTATAAAAGTCATTACGTATGTCGTTTGTTATTAAAAAGTTGGTTGTCAAAAGAAAGCAAAAAGCACATTATTGAATAGTACAAAAATAACAATCTTGGGAAGGTGTGTGATCGTGTGTTGAAAGAGTGTGTTGAGCGTGTACATTCCAGACAAAGGTTGACGCAATTTAAAATATATCTCATATACACATAAAAAATAACAAAAATTTCCAGATTAAAGCTGAACTGGCGACTAATAATAGACGAAAACATTATAATCCCCCCCGCTAGCCCTCTCCATTACCAAGCGTTTTACTTGGCGCGGATAAATTACACAGTTATGAATAAATTTCGCATAAAACTCGGAACTGCACCTTTACATGACGAAAGAGTAAGCAAGATGGACGATTGCGGGCGTAAGAGAGGGACGGACAAACCGGCAAGTCGTAATACGAAAATTTCATTAAGAAGTCAGGCCATCCCGAACAGTTTTGCTGATATCTAGAATATTCGGGCGTACTTATTAAGAAGACGTGGAATATCTTCAATTTCTGCGGATGATTTTAATATAGTACCGTTCTGGGGATGTAATTATGTTATGAACGATTTCTCGGTTTGATGAGGTTGGTATATTAATGTGATTAAACTTTTCTGTATTGTCATCTAATCGCGAAGTTATTAAGAGGTTAGATGACGTTTCGGAATTTATTGAACGTGAGTAATGATCATAAAATAGATAAGATTTCTTTTAGTACAAAAATTGCGATGAGTGAAGCTGGTTAAAATGTGCTACTTCAAAATCTCAATTTATATTCACAATCAGCCCGTAATGTTCCCTCTGCTGGGACACAGGCTTCCTCTCTGTTAGCAGGAGTGGGCCGTAAACCACCACGCGAGCCCAGTGCGGGTTGGTGTCAAATATCATCGATTTTTTGGTTCTTGGAGATGCCGGTTTCCTCACGATGTTTTCGTTCACCGTTTTGAGGGAAGTGGGGATGAAATTAAATGCACATTGTAAAGTGCCTGCCTGGGTTCAAACTCACGACCTATAACTCGTAATTCGGGGCCGATACCACTGGGCCAGTGCTCTCAATTTACATTACATTTCGTTTAAACAAGATTGTACGGGATGATTTTCAAAAAAAAGTACAACACATTTTTAAACATTAGGAACATGATACGATGATTAGCCGTTTACCAATCAGGACCAACATTTTCGAAAAACGTTCGAAACACACCCGCCCGCCATTAATTACGGTCGTGACGTAAATTTTTCCAGTTAATCAAAAAACTGTCCGACTTTTCTAAGGGTTACGTATCTCCCGTGACGTCATTAGCGACCTACCGAAGCGCCGAAGCACCTAAGTTGATTTTCGAACGAATTTAATTTAATTTACAATTAAACCGTGGTCCTCTGTTTATTTTTTCGGAGCACTGGCTTCTAATTTTGAATTTCGATGGAAGTTTGTTTTTCTTATTTTTGTTTCCGTTCGTTTGTGTTGCTGTTACTGGCTGGGCAGAATATATTATTTTAGAATACGATGTGTGTATCTGTGTTGTCAGGGACATTACGATGGGATATGACAAGGTGGCTATCTAGCTGATTAATTGTGGGTTTGTAACATAAACTTTTTGTGATAAGTCAGTCGATGAATTTTTCACATACTAACTTGAAAAATCTATTTATTAAGCCGTTTCAAAGTAGATGTACTTTTTAATGTGACAACGTTTTGTTGACAGATTGAAGTGTAATTTAACCATACATATTTAGAAACACCCACAGACGGCCCAATTTTCATTACCTATTAATCTTACAACCCATACAGTATCAGAACCCAATTGACATTCAAACGCCCTCAAAAATTAGCCGCAAAAATGCGTGCACACGATCACACACCCTCTCTCATCCTATTACACGAATTATCATATCAAACGGTAACCGAAGCATTCACCATGAAAAAAAAAACAATCATTCAAAACCTTTCATCCTCTTATTAGAGAGAAAGGGTTAGTATTCGGCGGCAAATTATAACTTTACTGCTGGTATATATAAATTTCAACTTTAACGTGTAGTGATAAAGTCGCCTTGTTCTGCAGCATCACGTTTGTTATGATGTAACGAGCTTACCTCGCATCGCAATCAAAGGTTCGCCTATTTAAATAAATCTAGATTGGAATTCACAATGGAGTTTTAAGGGAGTCGCCGTCGGTGTTATCGGGACGCACTCGGGTAGCTCAAACGGGTGTAAACGGGTTACAATTTATTGGTCCTCGTTTTGCATTCTCGGAGAAATAATGTTGTTACAGACTTGTGTATTCGTATGAATGGGTACAGTTACGGTATAAAGTTTGCTCGTTGGATTCAAAACTTGTGTAGCTACGTTTGTCCTGCAAATCCGTGTATGTATTTATCTTTTTGTATCGCACTTTCTCGGGTTTAATCGCTCTAGTTCAAACTAAACACTAAATAATGTAAATTTTAATACTCCTGTACTCATAAAAGTTTATCTAAATATCAAAGTCTCTCAAACACAGACAACAAAATAAAACACAAATGTTAAAATATCCATCCATCCGCCTCCGGCCCTGGCGGGGCGCTACCAAAAATTATGGACATTACTTTTGCCAGCAAAATTGGGTTACCGATGGCTATGTAATGAAGTGCTGAACTTTCAGGTCATGTGTAGAGGCTTCCTGGCGTAATTGCCTCTGATATACTGTGCCACCGAATCCAACCGAGCGGCCCCAATGATAATGGGTTCCCCCCATAGTTTTAATCTTCTTTATAGGTGACCCTTTTGGTAAGTTTCGAAGTCGTTTCGCCCCTATTATTTTATGTTTGTATGCGTCTCCGCTTGTGTGTGTAAATTGAAACGGATACCGTGGTTTAGGCTTGTTGGTGTCTGTGATCGTTAGAAGTTAGTGCTTAGATAAACTGATTTGATAGGGTTTAGCAGCCGCAGCTCTGAAAGTTCGTAATGGGTTTGTAACTAAAATAAAGGGCTGGATTATCGTGTTTGTGAGTTTTATTTGTGGGATTGAATAAAATTGTGTAATGTTTGTTGTTTATATTACTTTTTATTGATATTTACACTCACTGCTAAACACAATCTATTCTTGGAAAACCAAATATTGGCTAGACTTGTTTGTGAAATTGTGGTTTTTTAACAGAAATGAAGAAGGAATTTAATAACTCAAAACAATTATTTTAAAATTTTAGATTGTGATGATGTATATTTCTGTAGTTAGATCTTTTGAGACTTTTGCCCGTCATTTTTTTTCCTCAAAATTTTAAAACGATAGGCGCCAGCATGTCCTAACTGACTGATCTCTGAGGAGGAATGCCGAAACAAACCCAGTCTCTATTAATAATATGCTAATAGTTACTTACAATTCATCAACTGAATCTATTATCGCTCATCAAGGTAAATTAAGCTCTATTGTAACAAAACCCGCTCAGTAAACGACTACCCTTAACAACCCATTTTAGAATAACAATGCAATCTTCCCCTCGAGCACTTAGATAGTAACAAGTAGGTAGTTTCTAAAGTTATAAATCTCATACCAAAAACCCAATGAGCGATGATTTTTCAAAGCGAATCGGGGTGTGCGAGCGACATAAGCGCTACAATTAATTTAACAGGCGTCTCCGCTTGGGTACTGTGTGTGGTGCAAGGGAGGGACGCGAGCGATTTGGTCAATATGTGGTATAATATTGATTAGAAAAAAAGTACCGGCGTGCGTGTATGACCAGGTGTATGAACGAAAACGAAGCAAAAGGAGTATGTAAGGATCAGAAGGTGGCGTTCTATAATTTCTGCCTACCCCCATCGGAAGAATGCGTGAGTTTATGTAAACTGCATTCGCGATTTATTTGCCAAAAATATAAACAAATATTCGTTTATATTTTATGGAAAAATAACTTTAAATCCTTCACAATAAAGTTCAGTTTACGCTACAGCTTCAAACATTTTAATAACTTTTTTCAATAGTGGTAGTCACTCTGAAACTTAATTACCTTTAAAATAAATGTGATATTTGTTTAACTTGAAATAACATCAATTTGAAACATTTGAATAGACTTTATGTGTAAGTAACGTTCGAATAGTTTACATTGTGGTAATTAAAGTTAAACGAAACAATTTAATACCCATAGGTAGTAAATTGTTTTGTAAGACGAAACAATTTAATACCCATATGTATTAAATAGGTATAGGTATGTCAGAATTAAGCTTAGGTAATGTTTATACATTCTTCTAGTGTTATTGACCGAAATGAGTGCTCGTTTTGCACCACAAGACAAATCTAAACATAGGCGCGTTTTGGCAGTAAGTACTGCAAAGATAATGTTATTTTTAGGCGTCGTGAGTTTATGACACGAGGTGGGTAGGTAAGTACCATGACTCTACTTGATATTTAAGATATTACCTACCTATTTGGATTGAGAAATTGCCTTGTCATTAAATCATAAAGATAACCTTCATCAATTATAATGGGACTACCTTTTTTATATAAAAATTGTAAACGGAACGTCAGAGCCTGGATCTCACAACACAGGGAATCCTAGTGTAAGGTCTACGAATTCAATCCACTTGAATGTAATCTTAACGAAATAAAATTTATTCTTATTCTATATTATTAATTGACTCCAAGTAAATATGTTCAGTCAACAAAAGCGATAACTATATCCGACGATCCTGCATACTTATCTCTTTTGTTGACTGTACTTGTATATATACAAAAAAAAAACTCTTATTCAATCTATTGGACTTGTCAAATCATATGAACCCAAACTCAAGGGGTTTACCAGTAGGCACTGAAGAGTTCCACTATCCACTTCCTGGGTCCATCATCAGATTAGCTCCAAGATACCAAATTATAGTTTTGTCATCCGAACTACATATACATACAAAGATTCATTCCGATATGACAATTAGAAGTAAGTTAACATTTACTTCTAAGATTTTATTACATTATTTGTTAGTTAGCTACAAGTATAGCTAAAAAACGCTTAATAAAAATACAGTTCTTAATCCTAATCACAAAACCGCCTACATTTTCTAACTTAGAGTAAGTTGAGGGCAAACTGGGGCAAAATTGTGAGACATTAATCTTTAGCTCACGCGAAAAGTATTGTACAGATAGCGTGGGGGACTGAGATGTTTGTCCCGACTTCGGTAGCTAGTCAAAGTGGTATAGAATGATTACTCGGGATCCGGGAATGAGCTGTATTTAAATTATGTTAATCCAAATAATTCTCTGGTTGGTAAACCCTTATTATTTACAGTCGTGGCGTTACTTTGTGTAATTTATTTCATCACTGCTGCTCTCAAAACGGTGAAGAAAAACATCGTGAGGAAACCGGCATGTCCTAGAACCAAAAAATCATATGGCATCTACTAGCCCACAATGGGCCGCGTCTAAAAGTAACGGACAAAAAAGGACTAACGGAGGACGGCACACGATTTTCTCAGGGTTAAGATACCGAAACAATGATAGAAATATGGTTCAACGCAAACAAACAAAAGTCTCTTCATAAAATTAAGTATCGTCGTAAATTCCCACATACCAGTGTGGCGCTACCTTAATACTGGTAGTATTAGGGTTCTGTAGCTAAAAGATTAATCGCAGTGCTCCGCAGCTACACATTAAGTAAATTTCTAAGCAACACACATATAAATCGCGCTTAACGGGCGTCGTTGAGAAAACTGTAGACTTTGGCCTGTTTCAGCTGAATTCAGAATTGTTTACAGTTCAATTGTTTATATTAATTGTTTCGAGAAAGTTTGTGTTGTGCCTTTGTTTAAATGTGTGTTGATATTGTGAATACAAAAAGGATCCACCGTTTTAATATACATAGTTTTAACTAACTTTAAAGGTCCTCAGAAGGTGCGTTCACGTTCTGTATAAAAGACTATTATTTGGTAAGCTCTAAAGAGTTTTACGAATGTCAGAGCTGAGATATTAATAAACAAACGCGGAAGCAGTCATAGAGGATAAAGAAGTTAACCGTTAGAATCGGGGACATCACTATCAAATAAGTCACAACATAGTTTCGAAGACGTCAAGCGAAGTGTCCAAAATAACATCTATAAAGTATAGGAGACAAGTGAGCGTTGTCAGATCGTATCCAGTGTCCGCCGTGCTTACACTGTTACAACTTGGCACCGCTATCCAGGTCACTCCCAATATCAGACATAAACTATACAAAACGCTTTCCAACAACGTTAAAATACACTTTTACATCAGATTGTGTTACTCTAACTCCAAACGTTTGCATAAAGAAACTTAGCTCGGAGTAGTTCAAATGAAACTGGAGCACATTCCAACTACCACTCGCCAATAGCGGGTAACAGATTGCTCCAAAATACACCAACCAACTTTTGAATTAAAAGCAATGCGACAACTCTGTGTGCTGTTATTCTGCTATTTCTCATTTAGCCAACGACTAAACGCGGATGCGTCTGACATCGTGGCTTCGTAATATCCTGTCACTACATTGACCTATTTCTCGCCCAACACGACGCGACACAGTGCCGCACTGTGCACGCCCTACGCCTAAACTTACCCGCCGAACCGCCGTAAATTAACACAGCAAGCTTCTGTGGCGCTTGTTGGAAAACTTACACTGTAACATTACTTAAATCTTTATTACGAAAGCAATAAAGGCCATATTTAACGCTGTCAAAGGTTTCGTCGAAATTAAAGCGTTGAAATGAAAGTTCGGTTGTCTTTTTGGGGTGGCACTTGGGGTCTTGAAGAGTTTACTTAATAGAAAACGCTCTTTTGCCGTTTTAACTGGAATACTGTCTTGCGAAATTAATTATCTATCAATTAGAATATTTTTAATCTTCTTTGAATTACTTAAGTAAAATAATCATAAAATAGGTTTGCCTACAAAAATATTTTTATTAATCAATATTTATTTTTGCGTCCTCATTCGAGTATCCGAGTTCCAAGAGATTACATAAAACTTTGTACGTTTTTATTTATAAGGAATCTAAGTCAAAACTCTAATATTACCAAGACAGAAATTTGGCCTGGAAACTGCTACGCGGCCGGTACGACGAAAAAGTCCCACTACAAAAACATAGATGGCGTTACTGGCCCTTGCTGACAAGTCATGAAAAGAGATTTAAATTATTCGTTCCAGCAAATGCACGGTAATACCACAGTAATACGTAAAATACATTTTTTCTTATCACAGTGACCCAAATACACGCGTATTAACCTAAAACCAAAGCTACCGGTCGTGTGTCCATTTACTTATAACTCGTAGTTAATTTATAGGAGTAGAATAGTTTTATGCTTTTTTACTTTACCTATCGTACCCTTCTTTGAAGACTTCTGGGAATATAATATAAGGAGATAAAATATATTGTTACTATCCGTAACTTGAATGTATGACAAACTGATTTAGTTTTTCTACGAATCAGTTTTATTGATTCCGCATCGTCGTGCTGTTAACTTAGGTACTATGTAAGTAGTTCTTTGAAAGATCAGGTAGATTTATGCTTTTTACCTTTGACTTTTGTTTTCAATACCATTTTCCATTTTCATAGGTTTGGTATTCTAGGAATAAGTGGTGAATAAGTGAAGAACAGTCAGGCCCAAAGAGCATGCAGGAAACATCCTGCGTAAGGCACACAGGGAACACTGCGTGCCATCTCTATCTCTATGGGAGGACGCGAGGTCGTGGGATCGGCCGCACTTGGTAATGGGGCCCGCTAGGCATATACCGGGCTGATACTATTCGGGGGTGCGGCGAATGTGCATGTATCTCCCGGGCCGCAGACTCATGGTAGTAGAAATAACAGTTTAGTTTTACTCGGGTCCGACATAACCCTCAGTTCTCCCCAGACGGAGGGTATCCAAAAGGATTTCCCACGTGAAAAAACAAAAAGGACTAAGCGGACCGAAGGACCAGATGTAAAATTTCAATATTGAGCTATAGGCCGACCGCTTAACTGAGACGATGCCTGAGGTAGCAGCGCGGTGCGGGAGGGGTTTGGTGACGTGATGCGAGAGCTCAGTGATTCGTCAACTTGTGACAACTATCACCCCTCCCGCACCGCGGAGCTACCTCAGGCAACGTCTCAGTTAAGCGGTCGGCCAATAGAATTTGATGCTTTCTATTGATAAATAAATGGAAAATCTATTAAATTATTAGTAACAGCTGTTCCGTCGGGTATAAATTATGGACGCGACGGGAACATAAATATCCGCGTGTGATATTACGGTCATTAATATTCGATTATGCATCTCTGCTGACCTTACAAAATACAGCGATAATTAAAAATATGGCATCAGTAGTCTAGTGGTTACATACGAGTATACCTAACGTTACGTATGTTGAAATCTTGGATTCCATTTCTGGGTTAAGAATGAAAACTGTATAAACAAAAATCTTGACGTGATTAGTGATAGTGCAATCACTAACCTAACCGAGGTGGAAAACATAACTGAGCGATATATTTTGTTTGCTTCGTATCAAAATAAAGAATCACCTTCCAAAATACTTACATGTATTTTAATGAGTCATCATTCTCCTGTACTTATGCCAATTTATTTGAGGTCGCCGCAACATGTATTTTTCTTCCATGCTCTATTAGTCGTCATCTCGGTAGTCACCCCCTTTCTAACCATATTGTCATTCACACAGTCCATCCATCGTTTCTTCGGTCTTTCCTCGGTCTGACATTCGTACTCAAAACTTTCCTCACGATATTTTCCTCATTCCGTATCATATGCCCATACCATGATAACCGAATTCCATGTATTTTAATGAGTACTTCCCCGCCTGCCCGCCCCAGCTTCGCACGGGAGCAATTTGTTTTTTCGAATTTCTGAAATTTTCTTTCATACAAACCTTGTCCTGGAAATACCGAACAGAATTATCCAATTTGGTGCAGTCATTCGGAAGTTATGTGCGTATATACATTTCGGCGATTCATTTTAATTTATATGTAGTTATAGACAAAGCACAAATTCTAACAAAAACAAAAATAAAACAAATTGGAAACACTACACGAAATTATATTAACGGCAATTATAGGAAGCTGCCCGATTTCGGAGGTACAAGTGAAAGCACAATGAGAGGTATTAGAGCCATTGGAGGGCACAGTCCATAAAATAAGAAGGTCAAGCCCCGGGCTCTTTGAAGAAAGGCATTGCCAAATTGGTAGTTAAGACTCCAGAGCAGACGGGCGACTGGATTTGACGCAGGTGAGAAAATAATGAAATGACCGCTGTGATCCTTCAAGGGCTTACGAATTTCTGTACATATTGGATTATGTTTGAGGTATGTTTTGTTATGAAAGAAGTTCGATTATAAGATCTAGCATCTTTCATCATCATCAGCCTATAGCAGTCCACTGCTGGACATAGGCCTCTCCTATTGCACTCCATTCAACTCGATTTTCGGCAACTCTCATGGCTGGTAGCTGGATGGTGCAGTGGACTATTAGGCTAATGATGAGGTACCTTTCTACTTTAGAATTATAGAATAGAATAGATTTTTTTTTTTTTTTTTTTTTTTTTTTTTTTTTTTTAATTTTAATTATTCATCATTGTCGTTTTTTACTAACTTGTTATTTTTATAGGTGATTTAGTCTGTAACACACACAGTCACACTCCCACATACACAGACACATTGTCACTCACACACATAGACATTAGACAGACATTCTTTACCTACATTATTTTTTACCTCTAAAAATCGCAAGTTTGCGCTCCCATCCTTCGGGTGCGTCGAATTTTTCGGTCGGTCATTCGCGTGACCGGTTCGCATTAGTGCAATGAATCAAATTGAATAAGGCCGCGGTCACATCCGCGATTGGAGGAAACGCCCGTCGCTTTGCTAATAAATAATCATTGTAACTAGTCGTGCTACTGAACTCGTGTTAATGGAGTTTTCAGGCGCACCACTTTGTTTAGATTAGGAATTGATTAGAATATACCTATTTAGGACAAGGCGTGAGCTAATGGGTAGGCATTTGTGGTAATTGATACAATTGCTTTATGTGTAGATGTGAGTTTGATATACTATGTGGGTGCCGTACGTCATTAAAATGACGTACAGAACCATTAATTTATTATGATTCACAGAAATGCTTTGTGTACTTTTGCACAATACGTGAATTTAGTTGAAAGTGTTGAAACTCAAATACTAGTAAGGTGTTGTGGGCAGGCAAACCTCTTATATAAATAAATATACCAAGAAACGTTTATTAATTTAAGCGAACTTCCATCGACATGAATACTGATTCTTAGTTATAAATAGAAAGAAGACAATACCGCTCACAACGATTTCATTATTGACGAGTGTAAATCCTCGCCATACCATTAACAATTACTTGGTACTCAAACCGCTAACCCTAAATTGAAGGTCGCACATTTCAAACAATATTCCAGCCAACACTTTCGCCGCTGTGTCATTACGAGAGGTCGTAACGACCCCACAGTGCAAGGATTAGGGCGCAGTCGCACACCAAGTTCAAAGTCGTACTGTGAATTAATAGGGTTATTGTGGCAATAAATACGGGAGGCGCCTAGTTTGTGGTGGCCTGTGGTCGGATAAATCAAGTGGGCGAATGCCGCAAGATGTCCCGTGCTACTCCCTTCCGTCTCTCAGTGGGCTGTGGTCGCGGGTGGAGGAGATGGCGGGTCGGGAACTAAGCTTTTGAGACTATTTTCTTACCTACAGAAGTACGAAAGCCATTAAGTGCAGAAGCATAAAGAGAACAAAATGGGGATGATATTTTTTTTTTTCAATGAGATTATAAGTAAATATGAGACTTGTTGTAGAATGAAAAGAGTGTATTGTATGCATAAAAGAATGGATCTGACCAGCGAAGGTATCCGACCGATATATTATTTCTGTAAATTAGGTACTTTCTAGGTCAAAAGAAGTAAGAATACTTTAAAACTAGATGAGGTCTTAAGAAACTTTTCATAATCGTCTTACCTCTAGGCAAAAATGTGTCTTTGTAGAACCGCCACAGTTTACAACTTGGATCATACTTCCAGACGAAAACATCCAACTTTAAAGGCCATACTAAAGTGAGCGTGGCGGTGTATTGGCCATGTTATATTGTTGAATGTACTGAGCTCATGATACCCGTATGTACTACTCAACTTATATGATACACGAGCGCGATGCTCGTAACACTTCAGATAGTGTCGAGTTTCTGCAGAATTATGTAAAGTGAAGGATTGGACTCGCTTTTTATTATTGTTGGACTATGAAACAAATTAAATATAGTTATTGTTTTATTTTATAGTTTCTGTGACAGCGCACACTTTAGTTAAAATTTGGTAATGTACAAGTATAATGACAAGTAAATTATGAAAATTATGTAGTATTCAATTATAATGAAACGGATGGATGGTATTAAATATTATATGTAGCACCTAAATAGCTCAAAGAGAAAATCATTCCCACTATTCGTACCGAGGACACACTTGCACACAATAATTAATTTGATTTCGAATTTGCTAATTGAATGAATGAATTTTGAATTGTAATGTGCGCTTTTAATAAGGTTGCTTATGCAATGAATCCAGCAATGATTTCCAATTGGCCGAGCTTTTCCTTTTAATTTCTTATCCGACTAGTTCATCAACAATTGAAATGGACCAAAGAGGTCACAATTTATGCGAGGACCAAACCACCTGAGGCCCCTAAAAGCTAGGGGTGACTAATTTATTGCAGCTTAATTTACTGTACATGTTTTATGTAAACCCTGAGGGTACGAAAGAATGTTCTGGCGTGATTTGCATGTGTTCACGTCTAAGTGGCCTTTACAACTGGACAAGGCCCACTGGCCCATGGCGTTGATGTATCGTGGCCGAGAGTAGTGTATCGAATTAGGGTTGTGTGTGTCGCCTTAATAGTTTTAACCCTTGCCTGCTTTGGTTTTAATGTTTTCGAGAGGCTATTTGAAATAATTGGTCGGTCGCGTTTGAAAATAAATAATTTTGTGGGATATGGTACAGTCTTCATCCTTAGTAAGATTATACTTGGATGATTTTACTGCGTTAAGGGAGAAGCGCTAGGGTACCCGCGAAATTCAAATTTTCCTTACTTTTTTGCAATTTGCAGATCAGTGTCAGGTTGTATGTTGGATAAAATATGATTCACGACCGTAACAAGTATTTATGTAAAAAAATATAATAATTAAAATCATCAATGCAACCCTCTAAGTTCATATAACTCTGAATGACTATTTGAAATATCAATCGATAGGTTGCTTTGTTTAGTTTCCCGTAAGTATTTTTAACAAAACTGAACGGTTCTATAATTTTTATTACACCAAACCAAATCGCCTGTTACTCTTCAATTATAATTTTGCTGTACAGAAATACAAAACAGTTTATTTTTAGAATTTCAATCGAGTAAAGAAGTTTATAAACAAAAGTACACAATTATTTAAGGAAAGATACAATTATTATTACCAGGACGGTAACAGACACAGTTGATTTTCCTTCAGTCTGCTCTTGACATAAATAAATTCAGCTCAAATTCCCAACAAATGTTTTAACTTGATAAGTGGGCGTACGTTTTTGTGGGAGTTTTTAAACAATACTCGCTGCTGTAAGCTTTGGAGGGTCAATTTAAGAGTAAAAAACGTAGTCTGTACGAGTCTGTGTTGAAGTTAATTTACTAATTGATCTACAGTATTGTATTGTGTTTTACGGAGAGTTTTGTGATTTCCGCTATTTACAAATACAAAGATACAATTCATTTAATTGTTTAAGGTTTCGGATTGTACGATTATTATAAATGGATTACTTATTAATTCGTTTTGGATTGACACACGATCATATTATGATAATATTGAGATTATTTTCAGTAGGTAACACAAAAAACTCACGGCATCAATTTCTGAATGGTAGGTTTCATACTATTTACGTGCCCAAAATAAGTTTGACCTTTCCAACCTTTAGTGTGTATACCCTCCACGATGTAAGGCCAAACAATAACAGATAACTTAAGAGTTCCACGTGCCGATTCAATTTAGCAGAAATATCTGAGATTGGCAAGTTTAGGCTAAACGCTTCCGTGGCCCCGTCAGACCCAAAATTATCTCGGACCCAAATTGGACGTCCGTTAATTATAACTTTCGTGCTGACGTGTCCAGTAAAACTGTGCACTTCAATTAAAAGTATTTGGTATTAGATAGCCCGGGCCTTGTTGTGTAATTATAAAGCGCTATGGGGGGTTCAAAATGTTAGCAACTCCGGCCTTCATTCTGCGACTGAATTCAGAATAATTGAAGAGTATTTATTTTCGTTTTTCATCGAAGTGTGTAAGGCGAGTGGGGAATTTGTTGTTACACTTTATACCAGGAATATATAACAGGCAGGCTGGAATCTTGATTCCACGGATAGCCGATAGACGGCAGTCGGTGCTGTTCACAGGAAACTTGAATATTTTATAAAATTATATAGAACTATACACGAATTTACATTCGCCAGGTGGCCTACCATGATTTAATTAAAAACGATTCAAAAACAAGACATTTCAGTTTAGGTTCCTAAACTGCATCGCTTTGAGCTGCTCTATGGACGTCATGGTACCAAACAAGTATGAATGAAACCAACACTTGCGACTCAGTTTGGGACAATCGCTGTCAGCAGATGGCACGGCCTAAACTGAATCGTTAAACTGACGTCATGGTACGGATTAGAAGAACAGTTCAGTTTAGGTCCTAAAATGGATAGCGTTAAGAGCTTGTGGTAGGCCTCCAGTTCTTTCAAAGCAAAATGGAACCTAACTAAACGACAATAAACGCTAGAATAAAACTGAGGACACATACTACGTATTCCGCACAAACGAACAGTGGAAACGAATTTATTTTTTACTTAATGAGTAAACAGAAGCTGCACAAGTACGCACATCCAGAGGCAGTATTTTCAAATGGATGCGATAAACCAACACTGACAAATGAGAGCTCTGATTATACATTCACAAGCTTGTTCACATTTATTCAAAGATCGATCCCATCAATCAGCTAATGAAAAGCCTTCAAAAAGGATTTTTATTCCATTCATACGATGCTATTCAGTATTTCAAGATTAAGCACTTAAAACATTAAGTGCGAGTTATGTGAGATCTTAAGTGCGATTAGGTTTCGTGTTTGGAATGTAAAATTGATTTGTAAATACTTTTTTGAAAATCATAAGGTGTATACATACATACTAAGTTCTTCGGACTACGTCTAGGTCTTTTTTTTTTGGAACGTCTAGGTCTTAGACCAAGGGTCATTCATTAGATCTACTCAGTCTAAAAATAAATAAATGTCTATGGTACCTATAATGTTCCGACTGCTGCGACACAGGCCTCCTTTCTTCGAGAGGGAGTGGGCTGTAATCTACCACGCGGGCCCAGTGCGGGTTGGTAGATGTCATATGTCTTCGAATTGTTGGTTCTAGGACATGCCGGTTTCCTCACGATGTTTTCCTTCACCGTTGTTAGAGCGGTAGTGGTGGGTTCGAATCCGAAACCTACGTCTCGTAAGTACGGGCCGTTACCTCTGAGCCACCTCTGCTCTCAGAACTAGATAAGCCTGATGATACAGTATGATATCGTACCTATCCATCTGGTCCTAATTAAGACCAATGACATGACGTCAGTGGTAATGAGTGTAACCAACCCAAATATTTGAAAATCGAACACTGGTCGCAATTCTCGCCACCATTCGGTTTAGTAAGTAATTAGTACTTATTTGGTAATTGCTACGACATTTGAGTGGTTTGCTGTGGTGTAAGGATATTCTGAATTATTTCGTTGGCTGATTAGGGTACATAAATGGGATCGAAAATTACTTCATTAGCTGAAAATGAAGTAATCACTTAACTGTGACATTGCAAAAGGTGATCTATATGTTATATTTATACTAGCAGCGCCCCGCGGTTCCACCCGCATAAGTGCCGATCCCGAGGGAATTACGGGATAAAAAGTATCCTATGTGTTATTCTGATGTGTAAGCTGTATTACTGTAAATATTCATTAAAATCCGTTCAGTAGTTTTTGCGTGAAAGAGTAACAAATATCCATCCATCCATCCTCACAAACTTTCGCGTTTATAATATTAATAGGAAGTAGGATATGTGGTCAGAAACTTAAGTGGAGATATTCTGTAAAGACGGGTGACCATCTTTACATATCGAGACCCCTCTGTGCCTCGGAAAGTACGTTAAGCCGTTTACGGTTCGTCAGAAGCCCGAAAGTCTGACAACCAGTCTTACCAACTATAGTATTACCCAGTAACAGGTTGTGGAGGTTAGATAGGCATTCGCTGCATGTAAAATACTGGTATGCAGCTGCGTCCGGTTAGACTGGAAGCCAACCCGCACATAGCTAGGAAAAGGCTAGGCAGATGATGATGACTTAAGTGGAGCTCTACGTTGAACGGTGGAAGTTTATAGGCCAGTGTTATAAAGAACACTAGTTAAGCGAATGTGGGCAAATGTCGTAAAGTTTACATAGTCATTACACGTAGGGTAGAAAGTACATGCTTTTAAATATATTTGAAGATATAAAAAAGACGTAAGCCTAAGTAACTACCTGCCTAAGTAACACCGGCCAAGTGCGAGTCGAGTACACGAAGGGTTCCGTACCACAAGGCAAAAAACGCCGAGATAATTTTATAACGATGGTTCGATTGATAGAACCACCGAAAAGAAAAATACCCTTGGTTCTACTAGGAGTCTTTGATCAACTGGACCCGCGGGTCCAGTTGACCAAATCATTGATTTTCTGTATTTTTCTTGATCGCACCACGGGCAATAAACGGAAAAAAATACAGGTTTCTTGTAAGGACCTCCGTTATTTTTACTAACTTTATTTTATTTTTCTAGCGTCAATAGAAATACACATTCCGGGACTATTTCTACTGTCTATCTATTACGGTTCATACAATACAGCCCGCTGTAAAAAACGCCGTCAAAACAATTCTATTCAATTACAATTGTTGTATGGTCACCATACAAAAAACGTCTTCCCTTTAATTTTGAACTTTATTTAATTTTAAGATAATTATTATTTGTTGTACACCGACAATAGAAATACACATTCTGTGAAAATTTCAACTGTATACTTTTTACGCTTCATGAGATACAGCCCGTTGACAGACATACTGACGGACGGACAACGGAGGCTTAGTAATAGAGTTCTATTGGATACAGAACCTTACAAAGTATAGGTAGCGCTTCAATTTAAGCGTAACAAATGAAAAAATGCTTTTAGCACCGGTGTTTATTACTCGTGTGATTGGAAATTCCGTATTTGACGGATTGATTGAAAATCGAGACAAGATTGCGTGACGCGCATTAAAATCAGAATTACATTACGTGAAGATTGGTTGACTTGGATTTTGGTTAAGAAATAAGTAAATAAGCTTATTTTTTTCTTAGAGTTTTTGCCATTTTGAAAATGATCAGCACGCGTAGCATGACCATCATAGATAGAAACGGATTTTGTTGACGGAAGAAAATGAATGACAAAATGACAGAATTGAAATTGAAATAATTGATTTACATAAATATGTACAAAATAGGGCCTTAAAACTAGAGGTAGGTAAGAAATAATTGGATTCTACCTGAACTAGGAATAAACCTGTGTCTCAAGTATCTCACTCACGTGCTTATACATAAGTATTAGGTATCTGAAATTCCTAAAAATAGTAAATAATTTATCTACTTTAATTATGATTATGTTCAAATTGAGCAAAATAGTATGCCACTTTTTGCATTATCGTAAGACATTTTTGCAACCATATTCTGTTATGATTTTTGCAATGTTACATTTTTAATAAGGGCGCGTTTACTTTGTCATACATGTAGACAAATTTCTAAAGAAATCTGTCATTTTATCTATTCTACCTGTCATTGTGTATATTCTTCCGTCGACAAACACCGTTTCTATGATGGTCATGCTACGCCTGATATTTAAACTCACTCACTATTAAAAACTATGTAATTCAGAAATTTCGTTAAAACAGAATCTGAGAAACCCATTATAAAGAGCATTGGTGGCCCAGTGGTAACGGACACGACTTACGAGTTGTAGGTCTTAAGTTCGAACCCAGACAGGCGCTTTACTTTGTGTAAATTATTTCATCACCACTGCTCTCAAAACGGTGAAGGAAAACATCGTGAGGAAACCGGCATGTCCTAGTACCAAAAAATCGAAGACATGTGACATCCACTAACCCGCACTGGGCCCGCGTGGTGGATTACGGCCCACTCACTCTCACTGAGAGGAGGCCTTTGTCCCGGCAGTGGGAACATTATAGGCTGATTATGATGACCCATTATAAAAAGAACTTTTTTTATAAACTGCTACGGACTACCCCCTCCAATCGCCCCAACAATCAGAATAAAAGTTGCAAATAAAACCGAGACTAGTGCACCCTTCAAATAAAACAAAACAGGTTTTAAGTCCAACTCAGAGTTAGACCAAGTTCGAATGAAGAGGACTTTTTTAAAGAATCCCGTTTGTCCTTTATAAAAGAAAGTCTCAGGCAAAAAGACAAGAATTTGACATACGCGCTTGATAAAACCAATAAAGGACTTGGAGTGAATTGTTTACAGCCGATTCGGTACTGTCCTTTTTTTAATGGGAAATTCTTTTACCTGGCCGTTGTTTCAGAAAAGTTTTAGCAACAACTGCCGAGCGAACTTCAAAAGAAATGAGACAAATTAAATACTGGGAGAATGTCAAATAAACAGGTTTCTGTTTTCACTTTGTTTGTCTACTAAGACAAAGTTTCCATTAATTTTCTTGCCCAAAACTCCGGCTTGTTTTCTTTATTTAGTACTAGCAGCGCCTCGCGGTTTCACCCGCATACGTTTTGCGTGGGAACATCGGGATAAAAACTATTCTATGTCCTTTCCCGGGACTCAAACTATCTCTATACCAAATTTCATCTAAATCGGTTCGGCGGTATAAGCGTGAAGAGGTAACAGACAGACAGACACACTTTCGCATTCATAATATTATAAATAGTATGGTATGGATAGTATGGATTAGTATGGATGGACTAGTTGTTGCCCGCGACTTCGCTTGCGATCCAGGCTAAAAATTAAACTGTGTCCTTTTCTAGGTCATTGTCTACCCATGTGCCAAATTTGTGTTGTGAAAGCGTAACAAACAAACCAATAAATATGCAAACTCACTTTCGCATTTATAACATAAGTTAGGATGTCACATTCTAAGTAAAAAAATGCCACACAAAACTGTACGTTGCTTTTTCATAAACTAACTTAATCTACTTTTACTAAGTAAAATATAGACTTAATGTAGGGTTGTACATAGTAGGAGGTAGGTAAAGAGCATACAAAGGGTCTCCCTCTTCATATTTACACGGTTTTAGGTTGTCAGCCCTTATCTAAGAGTGTTGGAATAACTTTTGACCGGGTCAAGAGGCAGATAAAATTTCATCCTTTTTTGTTTTTGGCTTAACTCACAAAGACATACCGTAGACATGCCTATATTACCTAGATAATCATCATCTGCCTAGCCTCTTCCCAGCTATGTTGGGGTCGGCCTCCAGTCTAACCGGAATCAGCTGAATACCAGTATTTTACATGGAGCGACTGCCTATCTGACCTCCACAACCCAGTTACTGGGTAATACGATACCCCTTGGTAAGACTGGTTGTCAGACTTTCGGGCTTCTGACTACCCGTAACGACTGTCAAAGATCCACGAATGACAGCCGGGACCAACGGCTTAACGTGCTTTCCGAGGCACGGAGGGGTCTCAGTATGTAAAGATGGTCACCCATCCACAGACCAACCGCGACAAGCGTAGCTTAACCTGATCGATCGACCTGTGCGGCTGTTATTAATTAGCCACGGACCCCTCATATTACCTAGATAATCATACTTACAAAAAAAACTTTCCCGGAATATTTTACGAAATTCCATCAGAAGTCTCGGAATTCGTCGTCCGATCCGATAGCTAGCCAAAAAACACCGAAGTTGACCATTACTCACTAACATTCCGAAATCTTCACTTCGGATTCCGTAAATTCCGAACTGACAAAAAACTGCACAAGTTGAAATTGGATTCGGAAAAACTAATACTCTTAGAATGGCAACACACACAAAGGGATTCTTTTCGCGGGCCGCGCATTTCTGGTACGCGTTGTGCCGTGTGCGCTGACCTTAATATCTCCACATCAAGTGTATATGTTATTTATGTCGGTCGTTGTTTACGAAAGTGGTTTTTACTCTTAATATTGGTGTATTTTTACAAGCTTTCATTTAACTTGCACTGTTCGTATGTAAGTATGTATGTAAGTTGTCCATCAAAATTTGCAAACTATTTTTCGACCATTTTTTGGTTTTACTTTTTAAAAGGAAAAGTTATAAAAGTCATTGTTGTTACATATAGATATGTATCCTTGGATAGGACATATACACATATCTTGGGACCAAATAAATGACAGTTATTATATAGTGTACCTTCTCATCATAATATACCTTAATATTTCCACACAATATCTAATTCTTTATAATAAGTAATTTTGGCTAACTTAATTTTATTGCTTCATAACCATTAGACCACTCTAATTACTTGTCCCCACACACCTCAAGAGACATAGCGTGCCGAATCCTTAGAAAATCCACTTCTAGGCATTCATTCGTGCCAACGAGAAAAAACGCAATTACTTCAGAAATATAAATTCATCTTGAGGTTACACGTAATGTTACGACTTCGACCTTGCGTGAGAGATGTCAAACAGGTGATTTTGTATCGTTAGGTCACGTCAAATAACCTCGTCCTCTTCAACACTCAGGTTTTATTAGGACATTCTACCAAATAAAAGACCCTTTCGATCTCCAAAAACTTTTCAATACCTAATCGTTCAGATGAGCAACTTCGCAGCAACAGTTCGGCCACAAAAAGTTGTTTGATTTGTTTTTACGGTAATGCTCATGGGGGTCGTTACTGATTTCACTTTCATAGACGTTTTTCGAAATTGCGAAAGTTCTTCAACTAATACTTTATATATTTATTTGTTCTTCGTTTACGACTGAAATTTTTAATTGTCATGGGGTCTTCTCTTGATCCTTGAAATAGCTTATTTAACCAGTCTAATATACAGGGTGGTAGGGACATTGACGCGCAACCTGTTTCCAGTAAATGGTGAATTCATGGTAACAGTTTACGCGTCGATGTCCTTGCCATCCTGTATAGCACAAACGCTATACAGGGTGTATAATATACGCACAAAGGACGTTTCCAAATTATGTCATCCGGCTGCGTGTACTTTCATTCTAAGAGATTCTTTTACTTCGTAGCAGACAAAGTTAGAGTGATGTAAAACATAAACACTGAAGATCCAGCATACTCAGTACACTCACGCAATGTGTCAATTTAAAAGACTCCCACTCTTATCATCGCACTCACACAATGGCCCATCTTCCATGTACAGTCAACAAAATAGATAAGTATGCAGGATCGTCGGATATAGTTGAAGTTTAGTAAGAAACCGATGGATGTTGTCGACTGAAATTTAATTTGATAAATGACCTGTTTGTTTTCTATTAATAAATTTAAATTTTATTCGAGAACATCCATCGGTTTCTTACTAAAATTCAACTATATCCGACGATCCTGCATACTTATCTCTTTTGTTGACTGTACGTCTACACTAAGAGATTTCTGCTGTCTATAAGCCGTTTCATCTTTCCCTTTTGGAGAGAACAAGAAAAGTTCTCCAACTCCTTTAATACTGGCAATGTGTTTTGTCGCGGCGAACGCCCATTGTTGCTTTGAAACTTTTTTCTTTTTTACCTTTTTTTCTTTAATTTTATTTCGGATTTCGGCCTCGAGCTGTGTTATCTGCCCTTGGGGTTTACACGCGACGACTGGTAATCGTAGCCATGTTGAATAAGTTTATAGGCGCTAAATTCAAAATGTTGGGCCGACATAAAATGTTAATAGTTTTGATACTATACTTAGTGAGGCTAACACGTGTTGTGAAATTAATAAACGTTCAACCCTATGGTTTTAGACTAATTTTATTTACAATGAATTGTTATGGACATGGCACAATAGGTACCTAATTTTCTTTCTCGGTCATAAACATCTGCCTAGCCTTTTTTCAACTATGTTGGGGTGGGCGTCCAGTCTAGCCAGATGCAGCTGAATACCAGTATTTTACATGGAGCGGCTGCCTATCTGATTTCCACAACCCAGTTACTGGGTAATACGATATCCCTTGGTGAGACTGGTTTTCCGACTTTCGGGCTTCTGACGACCCGTAACTACTGCCAGAGATCCACGAATGACAGCAAGGACCAACGTGCTTTCGGAGACACGGAGGGGTCTTGATATGTAAAGAGTGTCACCCATCCAGGGGCCAACCGCGGCAAGCATAGCTTAACCTGATCGATCGACCCGTGCGGCTGTTATTACTTAGCCACAACCCCTCTAATTTTCTTTGTCGAAATTTCAGTGAATAAAAGGTTTTCTTTCCAACTATACAAAAAAAGCCAATTCGGACCTACATCAATTTATCAAAATGTTCTGCGTTGTATAAAAAAGTTTTGATAACTTTAGGTAAAAGCAATCGCAAACTCTAAACGCATCTAAAATCGTTTCGCAGTCGTGTCGCACAATCAAAATGAGACGTCAAGAAACTCTCACTTTTGAAAATTAATTAGGGCCGCTGATTTCGTTATTTTTATTCAGTGCCCCAAGTTTCTATTGCTTTTGTTTTGTGTCCAAGTTAACAGTCTTTTGTAAGTTAAGTTAGCCCACAGTTGAGATAATGTTCAGGGAATGAAGCACCATTTTTATTAAGAGATTTCTATCTAGCAGATTCATTTGAATACTTTTTTTCTTGTTATCAGAAAAGCCTCCGTTTTGATTAATAGTTACGTGCAAAGCAACTGAAAGTTTTATTAGTTAGTATGAGTAATGCTTTCGTTCGTTTACGTAATGAAGTATCGTGAGTTGATGTTTATTTCTTGTTTTATCTGGTTGGATTATTTATTGTTTTCAGCTGGGTGTCTTGACCGCTGCTTTGATATTTGGTTTCACCTTTATTTTTGATATAGTTACTACCTTAGGCATACCTTTAGTCTATATTAGCTTGAAAATTAGCGTAACAAAGCTTGAAGACAACCCTAATTAAAGTCACGTAATGTTTACCCATTTTATTATAGCGCATTATAAACCGACATCATAGACCTCATACATCGCTTTCCATCAGGCGTGATTGAGGTCAAAAGCATGGGTCTGCTTTTGACCTCGATCACGCCTTTTCAGAAATAAAAAAATAAAAAAAGTATTTCTATATTTTCGTACTGAATTAATCCTACAAACTAAACTAACCCGGTCAAACCTTAATCAGCTAAACGGAACGGAGCAGAAAACTTACGCATAGATTGCCACGAAAAAAAAATAAGGGAATCCTTCCAGACGGATTTAAAAAGAAAAAATCTTTAAACCTGAAGCAAGTGACTCGTTAGACGAATGGTCTGAACCCGTGTGTCGAACGCAGGATGCTCCCTCCCCCTCCCTAAGGATCCTCCCTGTTGACCTCTCTTGTAGTAAATGAAGGAAGCAGAAGGTATACTCCTAAACTATGGTGGCGAATTAACTGAGAAGTTAAGGTTTTTATGCCAAAAAGCGGTAGTTTAATGTTGAGGTGATGAATTTGTGTATATATGTTACTAGATATATGCCATAAAGCCTGAAAGGACTAGCACTGCAGCCTAAAAGAAAAGCAAATTATGCCGCAACTTAGTTTTACGGGGATAGTCCTACCCATTTTGAACAGAAAGTACGGTAACTCCGCCGGCTTCTAAAAACTTACGGCTTAATAGACGAGGTTACTGGACAACTTTGTTATTATAAATTACCGATCTTGGTGTTATGGGTAACTACGCGTCCAAATTCTGGGAATTTTACGATAGTTGCAAGAATGTAAATGTTGGTCTTAGCATTATGCTGAGCTCTGGCCGTTTTGCGTGGATGTGCCGCGTATGTTCCCCCAATTTTTTTTTGTTTGTTTTCTTTCTCTGCGTAACCGCAAATAAAAGTATTTTCTTTCTTTCTTTCTAATGTGGTACTACATTCCCAAATTTTAAAAGGCGTGTTTGGACCTTCTGAACCTTCCCTGCGTGTCTGGGCTGTCGAACGCAGCCGATGCCTTCGTTAAAATTGCGATAAGGAGTTCGATACGTTAAGGTCTCTCCAAGAGTCGGTGTGATCTTTATTATTGTTCGACGATTTTCAGGAGAGATTTTTTATGAAGACGGTATTAAGACCCACCTGTCAATAATTTTCGTGAAGGGTCAACGAAAATAAGAATATACTATAATATATTTACATATTTAATATTACTTTAGCGATGATACTGTTAAAATTAAGGCCAAACTTGTTCCAAAATTGATGCCCGAATTTCCATGGTCCTTTAATAACATACCTTAGGGTCCAGATTAACATAACTATTCAGGTGTGTTCCCATTACCTAAGGACCAAGTCGTGATTGCATAAAGCCAACGTCGTAGTCACTGAGGCTACTGTGGGCAATGTGAGCATAGCCTTTGGCGACGAACTTGTCAATCGGAAGGCGGGGCCTCAAGCAATAGCTTCGATAAAGACATGAATCCAACTTATGTGTGTACAACGGAGTTAAGTAAACACAATATGCTGGATAACGGGAGAATTCCATAAAATGTATTTGTCAATGTAAACAGTACGTTGTACTTAAATAAAGTTGTGGACAGTTTGAGGAGACGGAACAACAATGCAATGTACTATCGCTTTGAGCTATCGTTTGTTTTTACTAGATTCTTTTGTTATATGTATAAGTACATTGTGTTTTTGTGTGTGCGAAGAATGTTGATTGAATAAATGTTTTGTCTACATGTACGAGTAAGTGTCATTTACATAGCTTAGTTGGTCTGGTTGGACGTGGTAGATTTAACACTAAATACTATCAAGAACGCTTACGTGGTCCACTATAGCCTTGGATCGAAAGAGCTAGAAGTCATGGGGTGAGAACCTTTGCCTAGCAGTGGAATAATGCAGGCTAACAGTAACTATCAAGACAATTTATGAAAAAAATCGCTTCTAGTGTAAATTATATTTTTTTTGTTACAGTAGACTTCACAAAACTGTGAAATGGACATCGTTTCATCACAAAATCGAATTGCCAAGCCCCCTTGAAGGACGATCGATCGACGAAATCCCCGTCTTATCTACTTGCTTATTCAATCCTTTTATTATCCAAAAACATCATTATACAAATTCAAATTCGGAATGTAACCCTCTCAATTTGCGGAGGTAGGGTGACTACCCTACGTTGTGAAACTGCTCTTATTTAAGAAAGGTATTTTAAAATAAATAGAATGTTCGGATTTTGGCACCGTATTTGAAGGACGCATGCCTATTTTTGAAATAAGAAAAGACTTCGGTACTTCATAAATTTTAAAAGAAGAATAATAATTTATATTTAAATTAGTTAATAATTTTGAATTACTATTTTCAATCCTATAAAGTGATGGATTACGGCCCGCTCTTCACAGAGAGGAGGCCTGTGTCCCAGCAGTGGGAACAATATAGATTGATAATGCTATTTTCAATCTGGGGTTTATCTTATTACTGGTTGCCGTTGTCAATGTATACAAAATAAATAATAATAATGTTTCCTAACATTTAATTTCTGAACTAATAGACTTATTTCTGTTACACAGCATACTAATCACAACTTGTCTCCTTCACAACATTTTACGAGTCCCATTCAGAGCAAAACAAAATCTTACTAATTACCTTTGCTCGCCAACCCTACACACAGAATAGAGACATCCCGTACATTTATTTCAGTCAATAATCAGGGGACCCGAAGCAGTAATAGCTTCAGGGCTGTCACTAGCATACGAGTCAATAGAAATCCTCATATACCGGGCAACTTTCGATTCTTCGACGAAACAAAATGAGCGAAGTTGTAACGTAAAAGAAATTGTATTTTCGTATTGAATTGACAGAGGGGTTGGGAGGTACGGTGAGGGGAGAAGAGGGGGGTACGTAAATACAGGTGAAAGTATGTGGTATGTGTCAACACGATCTGTCAAAGATCGCGACATCAGGCTTTGTATTGCAGTTTGATTGGACAAAAGTCAATTATTATTGTTTTGATATGGTGTAACTGCATGCAATCGGGGGTTGGTAGATGTATTTTGTTTTCCATTGTTTGGTGAGACTTAGGCCGAGATCTATAAACGTTATTACTTACTTTGGCTGAGCGTTATTCCTGTCGCTGTCGCACAGCTGTCAAACTACTAGTGCAAGATAGAGACAGATCATGTCTAAGTCAAAGCATGTGCTAAGTAACGTTTATACATTTCGGCCTGAGAAAATTTGATACGAGAAAATGCATACAGCGGGGTAGTTGCGTAACACACTAACAGTAGCAATGGCTTTCATTTTGACAGATCAACAACATTCATTGTGTTATTTACGTTGTTGAGCAGACAAATTTTTCGAACATATGAAACAATGGATTAGCGATATCCTTGAAAACGATACAAATTGTGATTGATAGTGTTCTTCTCAAAACTAGCATAAGATCTGTTTTTATTCCGAAATGTCATTAGATTTTCGAAACACCTTACTTAATCCTAACTTATTCAATTTCGTTGAAAAGCCTTCCTAAACACCCAAGAATCGTCAGACTGAACATTAAAATTAAATATTCCTTGAACCAAACTAATTAAGTAATTACTAGAATGCAATAAGTGTGTATTCACAACGGCAGTGTCTATTGCCTTCCTTTGAGACTTCCCTTTGGCGGTAACACGAAATTATTGCAAGCGTAAAATTAATTCGTATCAGACTTTATTCAAAGTAACAAAGCAAACGCTCAGAAAAGCAGAAATAAACTATTTCTCTCTCGGTAAGGAGACATTTACATATAAATTCAAAAGACAATTCATTTCAAGTCGGAATCGAACCGGCTCCCCCGCGGAATGAGTTCTGGGAAGTTTGCGCGCTGCAAGTACTTAATGTCTAATTAATAAATTGAGCAAGTTTTAATTACGAGATGTTTGAAGATATTGTATGAGGGATTGAGGAAGTGTGTGGAATTGAAAAGATTTTGGTATTATGATTAAGGATTTTTCTTCTGGTGTTAAGTGCAAAAGTGAAGCATGAGAGCAATGCCTCTTTGGTAAAGAGGTTTGAGTTTTTGCTCTGGGACGAATAAATATTAGATATTTTGTTGTTTTAAACGAGTATATGCGCGTTTGTGATTTGATAGTAGTACGAACAGCCAAATTGTTAGAATGATGAAATATAAGAATCAATGAACATTCACTACCTTGAAATCCACTATCACAACATGATGCCTTTTAATAAAAAATCTCACAGCTCACAATTGCCATATGCCATGCAAACGTCACCATTTCAAAAAGGGATCACAAACCAATGGAGCGAATCTTTCGCGTCTAAATTAGTATCCGGAATAGACTCGTACGCAGCAAGGTTCAATTCCGTATAATTCCGGGAGCGTTTTATCGACCTCTCGTGTTATCCCTAAATCCGTAGGGACAAAGCGTTTCCGTTAGGAGCCCAGACGGTGAACTTCCGAAGGCGCACTATCGCCCCATATCGGACGGATCGGACCTTATCAGGACCTTACGATCTTTTGTATGGCGGGTTATCTAGTTTCATATGACGATCTATTCATTTTATTAACATCACTCTTTGTATGGCTTCATTTTGCAGTGTGGTAAGATGGATTTGTATTGAAATGTGGCATATGAATGAAATGTGATGTGATATTATAATGTCGCAGGCATTCAACCAACTCCTAAGTATTGCATTCTCAAAATTTATTGCAGCACGAGGAACTAAAATGTCCTAAAAATACGTAAAGGGATTTTTGACTACATCATATAAAAATGTATTTTTTTTAATTTCTTCAACTACATCATCACCCCCACCACCCTCATCATCTAATCCACATCTTCATTTTTTCACTCTCTTCTATACTTTTTTAGTCTAACAACCAGTCTTACCAAGTGGTTTCGTATGACCCAGTCACTGGGTTGTGGAGGTCAGATAGGCAGTCGCTCCATGTAAATTACTGGTATTCAGCTACATCCGGTTATTCTGGAAGCCGACCCCAACATAGTTGGGAAAAGGCCAGGCAGAAGATGATGAACAACATTTTTTACACCAACAGGAATGTAGCACAACCCTTACCGTACATTTGTAACCCTTACCGAATCCAAAACCCAGTATCTCAATCACATTTAAAACGACTTTTTAGTACAGCGAGGGATTAGGCATCAGTCCGGTACACTAACGATTCAAACCCCTGCATTTACCAATTCACAACCCTGATTTGAACCCCGTCGGGGCTATAAATCTTTGTGGTCATGGTAAAAACACGCTACAATAGATGGTTTGATCAAACTTACATATCTACTTTAAAAAACGCAAGCAGAATAACCATCAAAACAAAGATAATGTTACTGTTTATATGATAAAATTACCATTTAATAAAGGAAACTGAAATTGGAGAAGATGTTATTTGTATCGCAGCCCTAATATTCAAATATATCCATATATTCAACATTCGAAAGGAATTTTCAGTACAGAGTGGGATTAGGTATCAGTCCAGTATACTAACGAGGAACCCTTGCATTTACCAATTTACACCCCCGATTTGTACCCCGTTGGGGCTATAAATCCTAGTGGCCGACGAACCGCTTCCGTTTTACCTGTTTTTGGGATAAGCAGGGGGTTGTAATCGTCGAACGAAAATATTGCCGTATCACTTCTCTTAGTAATCATTAGATTTTTAACAAGCAAGTTGGTGGTAATTTATTGGTAATTGTCACGCGTGTGCGATGTTAATTCTCTATTTGTATTCCTTGGGGGTGAATTGGTACAAATGTTAACATTGGGTACGTAATTGCTGGATAGAAAGTGACTACGTAGTAGTTGGCTTGTTTTGATTATGTTTTTTATGTAGATAATTATATTAAGAGAGAAAAATTTAGTATGAAATGTTAAGTGACGTAAGCAACTTTTATTTTCTCGGTAATAGGGCAGTTCCTAATTTAAATCTAGTCAGCATTTTTGATTTTAAGTATCTGATACCCAAGTATAAGATACCTTTTTTAAATTAGCTATCCCAAATGCCCAACGAAGAAAAGGTCATCCAAATCAATAAGCTTATTCTATTAAATAAATAGGTTACCACGTGGACTTTCACATATCAAGTTAACGAAGTCAGAAACGAGTTTAAACAATACAATATTCACATGGAAACGTCCATTTTACTGTTGTATAACTGTAATTATACGAATTGAAATATATAATTAACAGATAAATACTCTGACATTATTTCTTACCAATGGAATTTTGATTGATGAATTCTTATAGTAGCAGGTAATTGTAATAAAATATATTGTAAAATAATTTTCCGTGGATGGATATTTTCGTTAAAGTTAATTTTGGGAAGGTGCTATTTAAAACTGTGTAATATTCTATTTATGTGCATAATAGGTATTAAACTTTTATTCACGGTTGAAAACACCCATAGAGTAGATTCTAAAAAGCGAGCCAGAGACAGTTTGACATAGACAATGATTGCTCATAAACAAAATTCATGGCATTGTTTATTTTTGAGGACTCCAGGGAAAAACATGAATTAGCCAACTCAATCTACACAGTATAACAATTTTAAGTGCACAGTAGGTACATACGTAGGTACCTACTGTAATACCCTATTAATTTGATTTCTCAAACTAACTAGGGTGGCAAGACACCCCTCTGTTTATCGTTCATTCCCTAAGTAATATGCAGTTTTTCATTTACTTATAACGGATAGTATTATTGGTAAGAAGCGTACTTTTAAATGAATGTAAAGTTAAAAGTAATACCTGTTGCTAATGAAGGGACGGAAAGTAATTGGATGGTGAGGTTTGAGGAATCCTTACCTGTAACAAAAAGGAAACAAAGTATTAGTATCGTTTATTTGTTTTGGTATAAAAATAGTTTTTAATAGTACAGACGCCAGCACATCAAGCTACCCAAAACTGTCAAATTTTCCCAATCTACATTGAACCTAATACTTTAGCGATAAAGTTGAAAATCTATTAAAGAAATTTGACAGATTGTAGTAGCTTGATGTGCTGGCGTCTGTACCTACACGATTTAATTTTGGTACAGATTTGAATACACAACTTTGTTTGCGATGAATTATATTTATTGTTTAATGAGTTGTGAAAGGTTTATTTAGATAGCGTGGCCTTTCTATGCTAGGTACCCACCCATATTAACAAGCAGTAATTTTGTTTTAAACAAACATGGCTCGTTCTACCAAAGGAAGACACTATAGGGTAAAGGTTTTTTCCTTACCATTCTTCCCTATTAATAAGGCCATTGAACTATAGATTAAATAATTTCGACCCTCAGCGCACCCCTATTTTGATTGACGATGCGGTTGATTGAAAAAACGAAACCCACGCACTTCGAAATTGATCCCTAGCCACGCTTAGGGTGGACGTGATTTAAAAAAATAAGTTTAGGCAAAGAAAGGAAGTAATATTAAAAAGTAAACAGCAATCATGAACTTTTTTTTTACATTTGATAGCCCAATTCTTGAGGAAGGCATAATATTACACTATGACCCTAAGGGGTCGTCTCCACGAGCGAGAGAATCGCGGCGATAGTCTCGCCGTGCCATCAACTTTTCGCCGCGATATATCGCCGTGTGGAGACACGTTCTAAGAGAGTGTATAGAATACGTGGCACGACGATAATATCGCCATGATTCTCTCGTTCGTGGAGACGGCCCCTTAGGAGCCGAGTAAAAAGAAAAAGTCAGAAAGAACACTAGCGAAAGCAAAGTAACAGTACGGACAGGGGATGCGATGCGACGGGGTGGGTCGGAGGCAAAAGTCACGCGGACGAAGTCGCGGGCAGAAGCTAGTTTTATTGTTTATTAATCAAAAAACAGTTTACAAGCATTTATTGAACCTTTACCACACAAACCATCGCGGATTTAACAGCGGTATGGTCAGGCACGGCAACTCGGTGCCACTACATATTAATTAATGAAGAATTAGGTAGGTACATAGATTTTTATCTAGATCGCACTGCAATCTAGAAAGTATCTTTTTAATACCTTTGAGCAGTTCTTCGCATTTACATTCCAGATTTCCATACGTAATGATTCATATACGACGGTGGAGAATTTTCGTATTAATAACTGGAATGCAGCATGCATTCCAGTTATACGAAAATTCTCCGTTGCCTACTGCTTGGAATACGTATTGGTATACAGTTGTCAGTTTGTATCAGTAAACAAGATAAATATTCTGCAAACCCTCTCGACATCCACGTTGAGGTGATCTGATTTACTGAAAACAGCTCAACCGACGTGTTTATACACCGAATTCTATACGCAAAATGTTCGCATGTTAGTCAACAATGATACAGCTGTACCTACCTTAATAAAACAATCAAACTGATTCGATTGTCACTCACAAATTCAACAGTCGTTCATTAACAGTTCTGTCGATCCATCGATCGGGTCGCGCAAATACGGCTAGAGTTTAATGCGCAAACGACAAGGTTTCGTGTAATTATCTAATTACGCGCAGCTCTCAAACATGGCGGAGGCGCCAGGATTACGTTGTTTGCGCAAATTGTTGGAGTTCAAGATTTCTGTTGTTTACTCACATACTGTGACCGTGTTGTTATGCTAATTTTCGTTTGTATTGCCGTTGTGAATTTGAGTGAGGTTTTTTGATGTGTGTAAGATTTTGGTGCGGTTGCTGTTGAAAAACTTGGTTCTTTTACTGACAGAGTAAGGACATTGAGGCGTTGGTTTGTCTACTACAAAAGCCTACCATCAAGTTTTCTACAGTAGGTACGCTTATTTACGTATTCAGATTTTTTTTACATCCTTTACATATGCCCACATTTCGCCAGTTATGTTTAAGTCCCATGTAATAGGGGCGAGCGTATTGCTACCAACCGGGCTAAAATCCAGACTCCGAGCTGATACTGAGAAATGCCAGATAACAAAACCCAAAAACAATTTGGCCGACCTTGGAATCGAACCCAGAACCTCGATTCAAATTCCAGTTAAATATGACGTGAATACACGACAAGCCAAATCAAAATCATTTCAAGTGCCATGCAAAAATAACTTTTATTGCAGGCGTACCGCTTCCTTCACAATACCCAATTTACTAAACCAAATACCTGTAGACATTAGAGACTCAATGAATAGTAAAAACATAAAGCGAAAGAACATTACTTCAATTCGATTATAACTTAACTGTTAATAGCGCGTTGATCAAATTTAAGGCCATGGCATGCTAAGACAGACCCCAGAGGTCTACTTGTGTGCATTGTTTAAATATAAGGAACTTGTAATTTTTTTAAAATAAAATAAATAAATAATGAGAGCAGTGGTGGCCCAGTGGTAACGACCCCGACTTACGAGATATAGGTCGTAGGTTCGAAACCTAAAAACCACCAAAAATCAAGTAAAACGTAAATATCTACGGGTTAAGACTTATGAACAAACATTGTGAAGGGCAATGTTAATGGTTATAAGAACTTGTTCAAAGCAAACAGAGAGCAAGTGTGGTTCAATGGTAAGTTGTAGGGCGTAGGTTAGAACCCAGACAAGCGCTTTACTTTGTGTAAATTATTTCATCAACACTGCTCTCAAAACGGTGAAGGAAAACATCGTGAGGAAACCGGCATGTCCTAGAACCAAACATTCGAAGACATGTGACATCTATCAACCCGCACTGTTTCCGCGTGGTGGGTTACGGCCCACTCCCTCTCACAAAGAGGAGGCCTGTGTCCCAGCAGTGGGAACATTATAGGCTGATTATATATGTTATGTTATGTAAATATTGCGCTTGCGACTACTAGACTAACGAGGCGGTCGAGGTATGTATTGTTAATAACACACAATTCTGAGCTCACATTTATAATATTTTCAGTTGTCTGTCTGGTTCGTTCATTGCGAACACGAGTTATTTGGTGATGAATTGAGACAGATGGCGATGTCGGCTAAATGTTTTGTGCCTGTTATTAATTTACGTAACGAAAAGATAAATATTGTTAATTATTTTTTGTTACGTAACACGGATGAAATGCCAGGATAATGCACGACGTTTAATGTAAGCATGTGGGGAAGAATTTGTGTGGTTGTGTAGCTTGTAAAATCCCGTCGTATTTAAATCGTTGGATAAATTGCTCCGTGTATGTTTAGATTCAAAGTTTTGGAATGTTTTTTCATCTGCCTAGCCTTTTTCCAACTATTCTTCTGGTCGGCTTCTAGTCTCATCCGATGCAGCTGAATACCAGTATTTTACCAGGGGCAACTTCCAGTCTGACCTAAGTTTTGGACTATTTATAAGTACATCCTTTGAATTGTTGTGAGTAATAATTACAGTTTTAATTCACGTTGATGGACCAAACCGCACCCTAATTGCGTAACACACTATTAATCTAAATCATTTTGAAGGATATTGCTAATTCATTGCTTCACGTGTTCGAAAAATTTGTCTGCTCAACAACGTAAATAACAAAATGAATGTTGTTGAACTGTCAAAATGAAACCCATTGCTAGTGATAGTGTGAGTTATGCAATTACCCCGCTGGACCAAGTTTGATTAAATATCTTATTATTACTGCCCTAGGTTCCTACGTCCTGAAAATGACCCTTCTATTCAAGTTAGTTCACGATATTGTCTTCAGAAGATATTTAGTGTGCGTTATAAATGTTCCTAGAGAGGTTGTTTAAAAGGTACTGACAATATTCGCAGATACATTCATCTACTTATCTCCCTCAACGAAAACTCGGGATTATCCTTCAAATTTGTCATGAAAATTAACATATTTTCAGCAAATTCCGCAAACGCAGGTGTTATAGTAACAACTTATACCGAATTGGGGGAAATAGGGGTGTTCGGATACCGTACCTGTATCCCATAGGGGCAAGGCAGGGTAATTGCATAATATTAACATTTATAACTTCTGGCGTATTGTATACGGGACCGTTATTATACGGAATGCTTTATTGCTTGGCTATAGAGTTATGTGGGGGACGACGGGGAAAATTAGACCGTTCCTGATTTTTTTTTTTCTTGAGGATCGCAGGGTGTGGTGAGCTGTTGTTAAATCTTTAATAAATATTAGCTGTGTGTCGAAAAACACAATGGAATAAGTTTTTGTAAGAGTGTTGAAAAATTTCTTTTTTCCGACTAGATCAACACGATGTGTTGTCTTGGTCCGTCTATAAATGTCGTTTTAATTGCGAATAGCTATATTACCCAAATAGACTGCCGTTTATATATAGCAAGTGGTCGTATTCGACCATACAGTTATTATATTCTGCACCTATCCTAGTAATCCTACTAATTATTATTATTACTAGTAATCCTATTAATATAAATGTGAAAGTTTGTTACTCAATCATTTAAAAACGGCTCAACGGATTATGGATAAAAATTGGCACACAGATAATTTACAATCTGGATTAACACATAAGCTACTTTTTATCCCAATATTCGCACGGGGTCGAGATTTATGCGGGTAAAACCGCGGGTTGCTGCTAGTGCGTTATAAGTTTTTATAGCCTACACGGAACGCCTTTACAACTGTTAAGGAATGACATAAAGAAGTTTAGTCTAACACGTAGGTAAGCTATAAGAACACAACTTTTTATTACACATTTCCGTGAAAACATGTCATACAAGTTTCTTCCTCATTTGACACCCAACTATGAAATAAAAGCGTCAAAAAACATACTTCTATTAATACGTACCTGAATCGTAAAAAGAAGTTTATATTATAATTCCTTCTTTGTTAGTAAACATTCTTTCACAAAAACTGAGCCAAGGCGATTGAAAAGTTTCGTCGATATAACTTAATAGATTGCATGCTTAGGCTCAATATGATATTCTGCCTATTCTATTGGGCCCACTTTCCTTGGTACTAAGTGTAGGCTTCTCTGTTTTATTTTATTTTATGGGGTTGTTGCTAGTCGTATTCAAGGTCTTCTGTGATTTTCTAGACATTTATTTTTACTCAACCATGGAAAAATGTAAGGTTATGAATTACAGGGTATCGAAACATGTTTATTGGTACACCGTCGACGAAAAAGAAAAACAAAGTCATTTTAGGTATTACAACGAAAATTTGGCGGTGATTGTGATATTAATTTATCTTTTTATCAGCCTAGCTTGAACCTAGGGTATCTTCCTTAGGTAATTAACATCACGGAGTCTTCAAATAGCTTGTGCCAGCTGATGTTATAAGCCAACTTTCATGCCTTAATCTTTGAGCTGTTGTTGTTATTTCTGTCAATACAAAACTACGTTGCTTCAAACATAACAATCACGAGAAGCCAAAATAGTGTTAAGTGTAGCAATTTCATTGGTAAATTATTTTACGTTTTTTAATTGTTTAAGTTTATTTTCCTAAGGAGCCTATATAGGGTTGTTGGAAAAACATCAACAACCTCTTAGGTCATTGTACTCATCATTATGAACAACTTTTACTATGGGACCAAACCTGCAATCGCGAAAAAAAAATCAGCTGTTCCCTACATTTATGTTCGTATAACTCGTCAAAATGTAGGTAACAGCTGATTTTTTTTTCGCGAATTCAGGTTATTCCCATAATAGTAAAAGTTGTTCATAATGATGAGTACAATGACCTAAGAGGTTGTTGGTGTTTTTCCTTTTTTGTGGCTGTATATTCTTAAGTTCTCACTCGTTGCTTACTCTATGGGTCACAGGAATGAGGAATAATACCTGTAATACAGTATCATCTAGTACGGGTGGTATTGTGAGTGATACTGGCGGCCTTATACATTGTAAGTGTGCACAAATAAATAAATAAATAACAATAACACCAACAAACATAAACTTTCACAATCCTGCGCATACTTTAAGCTAGTCTTCAACGACGGTTTACATACAATTATACCAGCAACGACTCGTCGCTGATACGCTGACGTGATGCTGCTCAAATTGCAGGCACATCACGACCACTCGTCACGAGGAGCCGGCTGTTTTACTGCCATATTGACTGCTACGATGAGTTAGGTGTTGGGTACATTTTTAAAAGGAATATATTATTAAACTGATCCTCTAAAAACTTATTTTGACCTTCTAATGATGAACGCTTTTTAAAAAATTAATGAATCTCTAAATACTTTTTCGGCTTCGAACACCAACATGTTGATGGTCGCAGTAACTTGACTATTTAGTATTTTTAGGACCCCAATAGGAATTTTAAGAGGTTCACAAAAAGAGGCGCAATCATTATATTAGTGTGTTCAATAATATTTTTAGGAAAGCAGAATATGGGTATTACTTGAGGTTTGATTAAATATATGCCTTTTAAAAATATTTAAATGTAAAACGCAAGTAATTAAGATTTTACTCATTTTTTATCACTGTCCATTCCAAGATATCGCAGAAAGCGATAAGGCATTGTATAATAAATAAATATACTTGTAACTTAAACGGCTGTCCATAATACCTACTATTTTAGTATCCTAAAACTTTAATGTGCTTATGACAGTGTACCCAATAAACGTTCAGCACCTAATGGTTATTAGGTTCACTTTTAATATGTTTTAGAGCCAAGATTTAAATCACTAGATTTGCCCTCACCGTACTTAGTCTCGCGAAAAAGTATTCATATTGAGAAGAATGAGATTAGAGGGGCAATTCTCGTAATTTTAAGAACGTTCACAGTCTGATCTCAGTCTCAATCTGTCAAAAATACCTCTAATTTCCCTACATTTTGACAAGTTTTTGAAATTTGTTTGTCGCCGAGATGAGACTGCGACTAGATTTTGAACGTTTTAAATTACGAGAATTGGCCTTCTGATATTATTAAATAGCGTTTCCATGACAATCTAGTCAAGTTACTGCGTCATTGTGTCAGAGGTGTCAAAACGAAACAGAAACGCGACTATCTTTTGACACGGTAAGGCGAATCTAACGATTTAAATCTTCATAGTGATCACCTCTACCACAGACTTGAGGAGTTTTATTTTATTTTTTGACCTCATCTGTTTCCGACCTGAGAAACAAACTGAGTACTTCATAAATATATTGTTGAAAGTAATGAAACGGTAATGTAATAATATTCAACAGTAACCTATTTATCCGCTTTGATGCTCATTTTACATTGTTACCGTAGAGGTAACAGCTTTAGCATTGTCTACAAATAAACCACATACATACGTAATACAATAAGGTTGAATTGGAAAACCGCAATTAGAACTTTAGCGCTTATTTCCTTTCCAATTAGAGCAATTTTTCCGTACGTCGGCACTCAAAGCTAATGAACTTTTGCATCTGGAAAAGTAATGTGAAGGGTTGATTGTTTTGTTTATAAATCTAGAAAATTATAATTTATGTTTACGAAGAGAAAAACATGTTATGAAATCTTCCTTAGTTAAGTACTGGGTTCTATTTTCTTGGGACTTCATCCATCCCATACCAATCAACTGAACCTGGGACCCAAAACAGGATCGAATCTTCCAGGTTGGGTTACATATTTAGATTCTGTTTTTCTTGTTTTAAACAATAAATACATAAATAAATAATATTATCTTTTGAACCAAAGGCGTAGAGCCTGAAGACTACTGTACTTGAATTTTGTATATAATTGTAGCACCAAGTAAGGACCAGAGCCATTCAATCGATAGAAGTGATAAGAATTGTAAACCTGTCTGTAGTGTAATTAAACCTATTGCAAATTATGTACACTCTTGTGATCGCGCACCGTTAATTTTAGTGCTAAAATATTATAGTTTTACTTATTGTTTGAAATAAAAGATGGCGGCGCTTCCCCCTCCACCGCGCGCGATGCGTCACAGTCCTCACTTGGTGTAATGAATTCTTTTATCCTTTAGCTATCCAATGATGTAATTGAATTTAGGATGGAGATGATAGATAATATGAAGCTGCAACACGAAACTGTATCTCCCGATTTTGTTATCATTGGTTTTTTTGACTGGCCTCCCACTATGGAAGCAATTTTAAAGACGTATTCACGTCAAATTATTGTATTAATATTATTATTTAATACATTGTACGTCGAACCAGTACGTATCAAAATTTTATTTATGTACCATTCTATATTCTACAGCAACAATACCATCCCAGCATCAGAACATCTCATCGTCCAAACTCCATACGCTCAGTGGTTTAACAAGTGTTGAACGAGAGCGGAGGTCGGCGATCGCTGTTAAGATTGCCCGGGCACAAGTTCACCCTTCATTGTCCCGGACGATGTTGGCAAATGTTATTGTCTACACTAGGCTTTATTATAACTTTGAGATGTTATTTTGTGTGTAAGGAAAAAGGGGATTTGTTTAAGTAAAATGTGTGAAAATAAAAATATGAGTTGGAATTTTGTTCCTTCAACATAAATGTGACGTACTGGTGTTATTATTGAAGTAAATCATTCTCTTTGTTACCTATAAGTACTTATTTTAGTTACTTCTTGTGACGAAGTTCTTAAACGCGGAGTAAACTGGCAGAAATCGTCACGTAACGAAAAAGCGTTATGTCCCCACCGTGCAACTTCCTCTCTCTCTGTCTCTTTCTATCGTGTATAATATTATATATATGTATATTATGGTATAGTTCTCAGAGTTTTCGAGGGTGCTGAAGCCAAAAGTGTCAATAAACTGAAAATCCATGAGGGGAGTTGGAAATTAAAAACAAAAAAAAATCATGTGTTTCATGATTTTCGAGGATGCTTAAGCCGATAATAACGTTTAATTGGAAATCGAAGATGGCGGCTGTTATTTTACAAAGTGCCCTTGGTTTCTCGTTTTCTCTTGTAAATTCTAATTTCATAAAAATACTTGCTTAGTCAAGTTAAAACTCAAACATCAAGTTCTTAGAATATGAATTTTAATTAAACTAACTTTCCAATCTTTACTTTTCTTGAACCAACATTACTTTTACATAGGGATCCATAAGACAATTCTTCCATGTACGCTAAAAATAAAAGAACCTTAAGCTACCTACTGTTTCCTAGAAGACCGTGTCCGTCATATTTATAACGGACTTCATATTTATAACGGACGTAATGAAAATCTCTAATTTTCACTAGTATTTGACAAAAAAATGCTCCGTATTTGGAAATTACGGACGCAATTGGCGGCCATCGCTCTTCTAGGAAACCCGCTTACATAACTTTTCTATTTTTTTTCGTGGGCTTTAGCCCACTTTCACACGGACGTAAAAATATCACGGCGGAATTTTATTGCGCACTGGATTTTTAACTCTTGGTGTTGAGCCGAGGGTTGAGAATCCAACAGTGCATCCCAGCTCGTCAAAAAAACACAACACATCAAAAATCGTCGCGGGAAAAACGCGCCCGTGCACACCTGGGCTTACCGTGCCTTTGATATAATCATCATTATCATCCAGAGAAACACACGCCTACTACAAATATATACCTCCATAATAGTATATCGTCGAAGCTAAAGGCCTACCTACCCGTGTACCGTCTAATCCAGTCTTTTAATTGTCGAGGGTAAAGTCAAACGGTATCCTATTTTCCGAGAGATATCATCGTATTAGCTAGGCGAGTCCCCGCTAAATTGTAAGGATAAGATGGAGGTATGTGACCTCCATCTTATTTACGACGCTAGATTAACTCGATCGAAGGAAATGTCTATCGGGATATACAGTGTGGTAGGGACATCGACGTACCTACTGGTACCATGGATTCAGTAGGTACGGACGCCAGCCCATCAAACTACTACAATCTGTCGAATTTCTTTAATAGATTTTCAACTTTATCGCTAAAGCATAAGGTTCAAAGTTGATTGGGAAAATTTGACAGTTTCGGGTAGCTTGATGTGCTGGCGTCTGTACATGATTCTCGACCCCCCTTTTTTTTGTGTGGGAAATTATTATATCTCCCGCTCTGGGTGGAGCAGGAGGGCGTGTCAGACTTTTACTGACTAAAACCCACCCGTGTTCCTTCAGTTGCCTGTGCCAGGGGCCACGGTAACTCTTTCGAACAACCCGCTACCTTGGCAGGATTCTGGAACCCCCTGCGTTGAAATTGGTTATTCCATAAAAAAAATTGGTGTTCCAATCATTTTGACCACGTAGGTATTACACATTTCTATGAAACTGCAGATTTTTTTTTTGATGACCGACGAAAAATTTCTACGCTAGGAGAATTATGTGCTGAATCCATCGTAACAGGTTGCGCGACGCGTCGATGTTTATGCCACCTTGTATTTATTGATATGTCTGTATTTGTTGATTGTTCTGTGGTGTAAAACGTTAAAATCACAAAAATAGACAAGTGGCTCAAACTATAAATTAATTAGAGTTACGCTTTTTTTCTGAGATATATTAATTTCGGGCAGATTTCGTATAATTGCTAACTCTTGAAAAGACTAATTTTTTTTTAACTAGAACTCCTAAAGCAAAGCTGGAATAATTACTTCTACACAATTATCTAACTCAATTATATTCTAAGAAAACTATCAATATAACCTCACCCTATACCGTAGTTGTAAACCGACTAAACACAGGCATCCCCGCGGGACCGACCTATGTTATCTTACGAGCTCCAGTTAGATTAGTTCCCGTTCTTATTATTGGAAAGATCGTCTGCCCTATTATGTGCCGTTGATTTGTCCGGATAATAATATGTCCGAGAGTCAAACGGCTGATTTATTAACGTCTTCGGGATGTTTTTCTTACACGTAAAAGTTTAGAAGTCATTGTTATTGGTGTTTCTTTCGGTAATTCAGGTAGGGCTTTGGGCAGTAGTCTTATAAATTACTAGCTTCACCCCGCGATTTCACCCGCATACGTCTCGATTTCGTGGGAATATAGGGATAAAAGCATCCTAAATCCTACCTAGCCTATCTAGCCGGGTCATGGTCTACCCGTGTGTCAAATTCCACCAAATCTGTTCAGTCGTTTTAGCGTGAACGTATAACAAACAAATAAACTCACTTTCGCATTTATAATAATTATTTAGGATTGTTGTATCCATTTTGTCTTAGGTAAGTAAAATGTCATGTCAAGTAACTTTTTCAGATTTTTCCGAATGTCCAAGTATCTAACAAGTTGCCAAAGTCTTTGATTTTCTTTTCTTCTCTGATTAGTATGAAAATACCCAATTTATTTCATTCTACGTTCACAGTTACTTTACATTCTAAAATTTAAATGAGCTCATCTCAATAACTGAACAACTTTGATCTAAGTAAAACACCCACAAAAAACATCAAACAAATAAAACGAAATTGGAATTCTTCAGAAGTCCCATTATTTCAAGACAAATAAAAATTTACAGAATTAGCTCCTTCGAATATCGATGATGGTGGAATTGAACGTGAAACGGAACGCAAAGCAAACAGTTTTCGATCTTAGGGTATTAACAAAAGATTCCCCTATTCGATTATACCGACAGAAATATAAAAAGGAGCCACCCCATCTCTATTTCATAATTTGCATCGTAGACGCAAATAAATTTAAAATATTGCTCTGTGAAACCTTAATTTTCCTTTTCTGATGCTCCAATCAATCTTCAGTGTATTCGTGGGGTGGGTTTCCGATGTTTTTCTGAACACACAGATAAACATGTTGGCTCGAATTGGAAAAGTTTGGTGCTTCACGTCAAAAGATTAAAGATCTGCATGGATAATCACCCTCGAATGAACGTCAATATTAGGTTGGTGATATATTTACTTTACTGGAATGACAAAATAATAAAAAATATACCTACTCATTTTCTGGGATAAAAATATTAGGGTTTTCGGCGGGAGAAATTATTGTATTAACTATTTGGCCGATATCAGTGAAGCTTTCAAATCAGATTCCAGTCAGTTCTGACTAAAATTCCGAACAAAGGTTTACACAATACATTGTTCAGAATAATATATCTACTGTTTAGTAGTTTGCATGTATGTACCGTTTTGGTTTAGGTATGTGAAATAAAAATATTTTGATTTTTTTTGATTTCTTGCTCCCTACATACAAATAGTTAATATCATAACAATAATTATGATGTTTCAACTACGTCACTTTCTGTCATTGAGTGACTTTCTTTCAATATCTACTTCATCTTCTATGACCGTTATCATTTCTATTCCTGTTGACAACGATGCAGGCGATTTTTTTGATGCCCTATGTTTCTTTTCTTTCTTTTTTATACACATGTTCATATTATTAATATTATTTTAAGTCTGGTAGCTTACGTATTATGTAAATACACAACAACAACAGCGAAATTTCACTGAAATAATTTTACACTATTTTATAAAAACATTGACGTACAACTTACATTTGCGAAAATCATCTGCTGTATCATAAATTTTAGTTGAACAAGCATCAATGCTTTCATTGAACGCCTCTTTTGTCACGAATTTCGTATTTCTCATTCAAAATTGTGTGTTCCACATTCGCTAGTGTTTTCATCTCCCATATACACCTACTACAGCATGGCTATACTTTAGCACAGGTCCTACACTACCATATTTAAGTATACCGATGTAAACGATTGCCATAGCTACAGGCGAAGGCTACCAACCGATCACTTCTAGCGATTCTATCTAGTGCTTGCACTGTCACTATTTATTCATTATATCTTTAAGCTAACACGTTTTGCAGCACATCGCTTCCAGCAGTACTGATTGGTACCTATAAATGAAGGGCGGTAGATAAGGAGTTGCTACATTGTATGCGTTTATGCAGGAGAAATCGGGTTTTAGATTAAAATCGATTTCGAATAGTAAACAATGCCTGTAACTCTCATTTAACGCCTTTTACAAAAATATCTTTAATCGGTTGAAGGACCCTGAAAGAGACATAATAATTTTATTTTTATTACGTCTGGGGGCGTTTAGTGTTTGGCAAAGTATTAATTTATTTTTTCTTCAAGCTAGTTATAAGATTTTACACCTTATTGTAACCCGCTATTTTTTTTTATAAACTTTTGTTTGCAGAGTCAATATGGCCAGACATCGCACAAGACAAAGGTTTGGAAGGAAAGCGCGAACGGCTTTGCCCAGCAGTGGGACACAAAATCTTTTTATCCTGATTCAAGACAATCTATCCGAACACGTAGCATCGATAACTCAGCTACAAAGTACAAAAACTTTATTACAATACAAACACAATTTCCTACGTCCCCCTACAAAGATGACAATCTTAATTCCACAATAATACGAGATATCGGTCAAAGAACACCAAAATATTACCACAGGACCACTGCGAGAGAATTTAAATCGGAAATCAAATAAAATTGCGAATTCTGAGCGCGTCCCCTGCTGACAAGGAACCCAGGGTATGTTACTGCTTCCCCAAGACGTGTCAGTATACAGTGATGTTTTTGAATGACAAGTACCTAAAGTTTTTATGGCTGCAGCCCCTTGTTTGGCCTTTTGATGAAGGTCACGCGTTGCCAAACCGAATAGGGGATTACGGAATGCTTGAGTTTGCTTGAGCAGCGTTTTTTTTTTAAGATGCTTTTTTTGTTTTAGGTTCTTTTTTTACACGAGCTGTTTGTTTGTGCCTAACTATAATTAAATTTCCTTTGATATGAATTAGTATCCACTCCAAAATTTTATAAAATTATCAAAAAGAGAACTAGTTTTTCCGACGTAAAAAAATATCGGGAAAAATATATAGTTTTGAAATATCTCAGCTGTAAGTAAATTATGTACTCATTATGTAGATACATCACAGTACACCTACATAAGAAAAAACCGAAAAACAATCAAATGAAATTGACATTCCACGTATCCAATTTGCAACATGAAACGGATTTTCCTTCTAGAGGATATCATTATTGTTGACATCACATTTATCGAGTAACAATTCGAGATTTTAATTCTACATTTTTGCATTGGCATGATATCTTTCAAAATGGCGTTGCTGATACTGCTAAAATAACAAAAAGAAGATCAACGTTTATGAGCCCTTTGGAGTCGGATCGTTCTCAGTAATTTCTCCCCTATTCAGATACCTTCCGACAATTTGATTCAAAATCGCTGACTGCGCTGTTTAAATAATTTGAAAAAATATTTAAGAAGGCACTTTTCGTTCGTTTGCTGTTTCATTATCTTTATAATTGGGGCTTTAATAATATTTGTAGATGAGAAAATTATTTTCACGAACATTATAAATTCATATCTATAGATTTATTTACTTTTATCTCTTCTTAAATTACATATTCAAGTTACCAGCACATGACTTTTATGTCCATCAAAAATCCTAATCCCAAAATTAAGCCTCTCCCCATAACCGTTCTAAAGGCGCTTAGACTTAAACAATCGTGGGGCTGTTATTGAAATAATTCAATTTCGCGATAGAAAGACTAAAGCAGCTATTATGTTAAAGCTGGTCCTGTAATGTTGGTCGTGATCATATCGCGATGCCACCGTTGGCTACTGACGGACGGTCCGCCTACCGATCTGCGCGAACAGGAAATTGAATGGAGTTGTCGACGTAAATTTTATTTGATGAATATGTTTTGTTGTATTTTGTGAATGTTCAGCGAATTTCGGGATGGTGATGTTGCAGTTTTTGGGTTGGAAATTATTGAATAAAAATATTCTGAGTCACCGTGTGTTTTTGACCGTAAACTTTACTTTTCTTACGAGTCCTTATTAAGCATAGAATGATTGGCTCGCTATCACCACTACACATTCAAAAATTCATCATCATCTGCCTAGCCTTTTCCCAACTATGTTGGGGTCGGCTTCCAGTCTAACCGGATGCAGCTGAATACCAGTATTTTACATGGAGCGACTGCCTATCTGACCTCCACAACCCAGTTACTGGGCAATACGATACCCCTTGGTAAGACTGGTTGTCAGACTTTCGGGCTTCTGACTACCCGTAACGACTGTCAAAGATCCACGAATGACAGCCGGGACCAACGGCTTAACGTGCTTTCCGAGGCACGGAGGGGTCTCAGTATACACATTCAACAATTACCAGTTAGAAATTAAAGTACCAGTTTAAAAAAAAAACAACTGATTTAAGAGAGAATAATAGAACAAAACCGACAAGATCTTAACCTAGAGAAAAAGATCGCGAACACAACAAGTAGATAGGTACATAACATCTAATCCCCCGAGAATAGCCTTAACAATCCAGTGCTCGGGCAATTGGTAGCATCTACAGAGTACCTTGCCCGTAAGCTGGCCAATCAATATAGTGGCTGCAATTATGTTAATGCACCGCCCTAGGCCGCGAGCCCAGACGCAATTGAAAATGTAAACGACCGCTGCACACCTCTACCAGCCCATGATCGCCTAGTACTCAGCCCTGATGTAGCCGTTCAGTTTTAGATGGTCATAAACAAACTGGGGGGGGCGTGGGAGAAAATGATCATTGCCTTTCAATTTATTCCCAGTTTTCGTACTGAAATTTATCTGAGGCCAGATAATGGAGATGCAATTGGTAGTATTCCGGTAATTTATGATTTCATTTAGTGAAGTATGTTGTGTATTTTGTTTCATTGCGATTTCTGAGTATAACTGAAAGAATGTTACACATAGATACCTACATAAATGAGGGGAAAGCATGTTAAGCCGTTGGTCCCGGTTGTCATTCGTGGATCTTTGACAGTCGTTACGGGTCGTCAGAAGCCCGAAAATCTGACAACCAGTCTTACCAAGGGATATCGTATTACCCAGTATCTGGGTTGTGGAGGTCAGATAGGCAGTCGTTCCATGTAAAATACTGGTATTCAGCTGCATCCGATTAGACTGAAAGCCGGCCCCAACATAGTTGGGAAAAGGCTAGGCAGATGATGAGACACCTACATAAATGTATGTAATTATTTAATTTCTACACTACGCACAAAAATTTCTCTTACGTTACCTTGCGCTTTGCAAAATAATTTTAATTAAAACTAAATCTTGTAGTCACACAAGGAAGTTTACATTTGCAACAATGTGAACGTTTCCCAGTAAAATTATGAAAACAGTACAAAACTTTACGTTATTATCAAGTGCGTGCACTAATTTCACTTCAGTGTAACCGTTTTACTCAATGTTTCTACGGAGCAATAAATGGCGGCTATTTATAACGACAGTGTTGTATTGACTTTATCGACGGACATTGCCTGAAGCCATTGCTTACGAGAATTAATCATAACGCGGGTATTATAAGCTGTATGGTTGGTATAGCTTTCTTGATTTGCATCTATTTATAGCTTGTTGAATGAAACTATCATGTTTTGGAAGTAAGTATAGTGTGAAACGTAATACAAAACATCTCAGTACTATGCTGAAATAGGAGCCTTTTTGGCTTCGCACAGATCTCTTTTTTTCGTTTTTAATTTGTTAGTTTTAAATGCTCCGTATTTTTTTATTGTTTGGTTTACCTGTGCGTTTCCCAAATGAAATATCTTTCTTTTTGTATTAGGTAGGAATTCCTTGAAAAAATAAACAAGTCTTCTCCTTAAAATGACGAAACTACATTTTCCTCACATTTTTTTTTTTTTGTGCGGGAAATTATCAAATAGCTTCTCCCGCTCTTGGGCGGAGCGGGAGGGCGTGTCAGACTTTTACTGACTAAAACCCACCCGTGTCCCTTCAGTTGCTGTGGAAGCGGTAACTCTTTTGGTTTACGTCTAAATTAAGCCTTAAAAACTAAGGTATAAAAAGCACACCCAATCATTAATTTCTACAACATAATTCCCTAACTCTACCCTAGATATTGAAACGTTTATAAGTAAAGCGGCTAATAAACCTGTCACTTCCTAAATTAATATCCCGGGGTACCTATTAATGAAGAAAAAATCTAATTACAGCATAAAATTAAAGGCCGGTCAGTGGCTTGCCCGTGGCGTGGCTGTGGCGTTGCTTGTCCGACGGAATAGTAATTAAAAGAGGCGAGATTTTTTTTTTGCTAGTATGTCAGGAACGTCTGTGAAAGTCGCCCCCCTTCAGTTTGAAACCGGTTCGACTAGAATTGCGCGAAGAAAATGGTTTTGGTAGGGGATTAATTAAATAAATCCTTACTTGCCTTACAAATTGTTTAAGTTAGTTTGTTTATTTGTATGGTTAAAATAACAAAATAATCATTCTGTTTTTGGCGTGGACATCATGGGTAGTTTATGGTATGGAAATAGTTTGTAAATAAAAAAAGGTGTGTTCTACCGGAGCGAGCTCCTGATAAAAGGTAGAAAAAGTCACTAATCTATCTAAAGCCTATTCACTTATGTTTCAAATTAATATTATTTCAAGTTAAACAAATATCAACTTTATTTTAATGGCAATTAAGTTGATTTCAGAGTGACTACTGTGACTAGCAGTATTGAAATAGTTATAAAATGCTTGAAGTTGTAGCGTAAACTGAACTTAATTGATTTATTTATTGGATTTCAAGTTACTTTTCCATTACATTTTTGGCAAATAAATCGCGAATGCAGATTACATACATACATAAAACTCACGCCATTTCTCATGGGGGTAGGCAGAAACTACAGAATGCCACCTGCTACGATCCTTACAAAAAACGTGGTTAAAGGAGTACCTTTAACCACGTTTTTTACACAATTTCAAGAAATAAAAATGCACAAGCAATGTTCCATATGCACAACAATAGGACCAATGGGTATTTTATAATTAAAGCATTATACGAAATTGTCTCAGGAACCAATAAATCAGGGGATCATTTCTCATGGGGGCCGTAAGGTAATTAAGGGGTTACAATGTATCAAAAGGTAGGGATGCAACCAGCACACATTGCGATAACTGCTTTGCCTAACCAACAGGGTACTTATATTTCCGAAGATAAGTCATAGGTAGGGACCATAGAACAGATAATGTTCTGTGGTAGGGATGATCGGTCAACTATAGTCCGCGCGGAACTAGTTGGCCGTCGAGGTGGGGACAGGGGTGAGGCGGCGGTTCGCAACGCACGTACTGAGTAATGCGCCCCCGCCCCTCCGTCCCGCCGCTCACATACCTAAGGCGCGGCCAACTATGTAGTTTCGCGCAGACTATAAATAAATAAGATTTTTCGATATTTAGGTAAAGGAATACAATTTTATTATTAAGTATTTTGTTTTTAAATTTTATTTTCTCAGGTTCCTAGAACCTGTTATTTTTTTAAATCTCACGGATGTAAACCAAGGTGAGATTTTAAGTTTGAGTTGATTAGGTGTTTTGTACTGCATTGAAATCACACTAATATTATAAAGGCAAAAGTTTGTGAGTGTGTTTGTATGTTTGTTACAACTTCACACCCAAACGGCTGAACGGATTTGGATGAAATTTGGCACACAGATAGTTTATAGACAGGATTAATACATACGGTAATTTTTATCCCGATATTCCCATGGGATCGAGACTTATGCGGCTGAAACCGCGGGGCGCTGCTAGTTATTGTCTAAATCTAATAGTAGGAATTTCCGAACTATGCGACATGTGTTTAATATAGTGCTGCCTTCTGTAGTGTAAAGTATTATTATTATAAGCCTGTGTTGTCCCACTGTAGGGCAAAAGCCTCCTTTCCCTCTTTCCACTTTTCCCGGTCTACTGCGATTGTGGACCAAAGGAATAAAATATAATTGTTAAATGACGGACTACCTCAAATAAATCCATACCATATTATAAATGCGAAAGTGTGTTTGTCTGTCTGTCAGTCTGTTACCTCTTCATGCTTAAACAGCTGAACCGATTTAGATGAAATTTGGTACAAAAATAGTTTCAGTCCCGGGAAAGGACATAGGATAGTTTTTACCCCGATATTTCCACGGGATCGAAACTTATGCGGGTGAAACCGCGGGGCGCTGCTAGTGACCTATAAAGCGAAATTGTTAAAGCATTATTCCAGAAGCGGTTAAAAGGAAACCGTACGCGATATCTTGGAATGAGGGAAAGTCGTTGCTGCAAACAGTGACACCGAGATTTATAAACTTTACATAGCAATCAATTACTTTGGCTATGCGTTATTCCTCGGTTGTGGAGGTCAGATAGGCAGTCGCTCCATGTAAAATACTGGTATACAGCTGCATCCGGTTAGACTGGAAACCGACCCCAAGATAGTTGGGAGAAAAGGCTAGGCTGATGATGATGCGTTATTCCTCTCACTATCGCAAAACTGTCTAGCTGCAAGTACAAGATAGAGACGGGAACATGTCTACGCGCTAAGTAACGTTTATAAGTCCCGACCTGAGAGAAAGATGAAAACATTTTGCTAGTGGATGATTTATACAAAAATATTCTCATGTAAACGAAAACTCTCAAATGAACTAAAAGTAAACCAAAACGAAATCAGAGCAAAACAGCGCAATTAATAGCATAAAATAAATAGTCTTAACGCTTGTCGTGTTAAACCAACGTTCCCCAAAGCCTGGCTTATCACTGTCAGAGGAGCAAACTGCAAGTCAATAACTGAAAGTTTAACTAATTAACGAGGGGAATGTGTATCCTTCCACCATATTTATATTTATTTAGCGTGTTTAGATTTTCATTAAAAACTTTTAGTACCAGTTTGGGTTGTTTATCTAATCAGTTTAAGTTTTCTTTTTCCTCCTTGAGTGCTTAATTTCGGTAATATCATCACCCCACTTTAATGTTACACTCGGCCATCTTCATAATGTATGAATGAATAACACAGTCATAATAATTAACCTACTAAACTCACTTTCAGATCCATATCGATAAAACATAATATAGAAAATGAGTTCCGTAACAAAACCCGATTTATAACCGAACAATGCCGAACGAGTGCGCCGAAATTATCTCGTTTTCAACACAATGCCGTTATGCCGAATCAACAATTGACAATGTCACATGCAACGTAGTACCTACAAACAACAAAAGGGGGATTTTGTTCAAATAAGCGCATTGATCGAACATTCTCACGTAAGATCAAATCTATGTATTTTAATCAGCACACGAGTCCTCGAGAGGCAATTTTGATAACGCGCACGTTTACGTTAAGCTAACCTCGGATTTTTGATGACATCGACCCGTTTACCCGCTACGTTTGCTTGGTAGAACGTGTGTAGGATTACTTCTCATTTTCTGGTGGTTCGTATGTTTAAATGTTTACGGGGGGTGGTAACGCTTACTTTGCCATTTTAAGTTTTAGGTCACCTGTTAGTTATTAATAGATTTTCTGTTTAGAACTAATTCAAGACAACAACCCCTTTTCATTATCTTAGCCCAACTTTAGTCTGCCTAAAGTACAGCAGATGCTGCTGATGCTGAGGGTTTAAACTGACCCAAGATAATATTTCATGATTGTATCTAAATGTTAACATGAATTTAAATAATATTGCTTTAATATAGCAGTAGGTGGCGTACTCTTGTAAACTGCTAATAGGTTGGGTATTAAAGTTATTTCAATGTAGGTATGTAAATAAATACATACATATAATCCGCATGGTGGATTACGGCCCACTTCTCACCGAGAGGAGGCCTTTGTCCCAGCAGTGGGAACATTATAGGCTGATTAAGCTATATACCTACATTTTGTTGTGTTCTTTCCACCTGAAGTTACTTACCTATGTGATGAAAATAATTTAAGTTCATCGATACAATATAGTCCTCGAGACTGAATTTCGGCTATGGCAGCCCGTCTCAGCGGAGACTAGCTATGTAACGTCGGAGATATTATATTGCACAAGTGTGTGCGCATACACAGGTGCACCCACTCTTCCCTGACTCTCATAGTCCGATGGGACGGCAATCTGACACGACCGAAGATAGATCAGGCGCAGGACCAATACAATACATACAGTATCAAATGCATAAACTCCCGGAATTCCTATGAGATTCAACAAAATGTAACGCTCACATGTCCTATATATTTAAATGTAATCTACATAATTAAAGCCTGTTTATTACCTTCATCGATGTACTCATTAATGATGAATAATTTGTGTTAATTACATACCTGAAACAAAAGAATTTATATTTATGAATATTTGTACAATAATAATATTGATTCATGGTGACAGCTTTCAATAAAAACCCATAATAGTATCATGTTAAATGTGACAATACGACAGAATCACACCATCCTGTCAGTAATCGTAGGTTTCGTGAATCATTTATCCTTTGGACAATCAGAAGCATTTATAGTAGGTTTACCTACATAGAAAGTTAGAAATATTATTTATTACTCAAGCTATTAATTCATTTATTTACTTGCTTATTAAGTACAGGCTTATTTTAATTGTTTTATTTTTGTATTGGTTTTTTTATGTTTCTATTTGTAGGTACTCTGGACGCTTGTAACGTGTACGTCTTTTCGTCTTTTTTACATCGTTCTCACGTATAAATTCAACATTAATACTGTACTAATATCTTTTTTACAATACAATTAAAAGAGTGTCCATGGAGTTTCTTGTCCGTTCTTTTCCGTAGTTACTGTGGGGGTTCTAGCTAAGATGAGAGCTTTGCAATATAATTAAAAAGCGTTGAGCTATAACCAACGTCTATTTTCAGGAGTACTTTACATTACCATCTTAAAACTAGCACTGCCTCTACTAAACAAACACACCCAATAAAAATATTTGACACACGCTTGAACGTTCGAATGGAACACGCCCTCAACTATAACCAGCCTGTCCCAAAAAGAGGTAAGGCTTAATAAATAGCCTCTACAGTACCTACTACGCTTTGGAATAGGCAACTAGCATTATATTTTCAGATTGACCGACTCCATGACAATTCAAAAGTGCCTGGAAATGGTTTCATTCAAATAATCTAACACTAAAATATATATATTATTATGTACAAGGATATGAAGGAAAAAAAGCTCATTCGTCATAAAAAAATTGTGCGCATCGATATCAGTGGGAAAAGTGCCCAAAAGGCTGGCAGTCGGTACCATGAAGATATAAATTAAAAATAGTGGTTATTTCGGTTTTTCATAAGTTTGAACCCATCAAGTCCTTAGTATTTTGAATAAATTAGAAAAAAATGTAATGTACAGTCAACAAAAGAGATAAGTATGCAGGATCGTCGGATATAGTTGAAGTTTAGTAAAAAACCGATGGATGTTGTCGACTGAAATTTAATTTAATAAATGAGCTGTTTGTTTTCTATTAATAAAATAAAATTTTATTCGAGAATATCCATTGATTTCTTACTATACTTCAACTATATCCGACGATCCTGCATACTTATCACTTTTGTTGACTGTACATAGACTGTAAATTCAAAATAAACACAGTACGTACACTTAAAATATCTAACCTTTAATACTAAAACATAAACTACTAACTATGACTACATAAAGGTCAAACACCCTAAAACTAAACCATCTAACGCAGGATACGTCAAAAGCCGCCATATCTAATGGTGTATAGATATATTTTAGGTCAGATTAGTTGAGGTCGCATTATACGCAATACTGCCACACTGGAAAGAGCAAATAGATACGCCCACTTACAATATTAAAACCGACGTTTTATACTTTAAATAAACAATACTAAACTAGAGTAACATAATGTACGTTCATAATTTACCGTAAGACAAGTCATCATCCAGTTTTATTGTGGTAGATATTATGGACGGATGTCTTACTAGGAATAGACAGGATATTTTATTCAAGCGTCGACACTCTTTTGCAGGGCTCCTTGTGTCAAGAATGTTATACCACCGCTGGTCTCTTTACGTTATAGCCCATAAAGATTATTATCTAATCAGTTGTAGTTAATTATAATTAACTACAACTGATTAGATAATAATTATTATTACTAGTAATGTTATCTAATTAGTCCACTGTTGCACGCCAGCCTCCCAAAAAAACCCTTGACTGAACGGTTGTATAGATATATTGCCATAGCCAACTGACTTATACTCCATAGGTTTAGGTAGTTAAATAAAGGTAAACAAAAAAAACACGTGACTTAGTTAACCGACTAAACGTAATACCAGTCTATTCAGTTGACATGCTACGTCACAGTTTTACCCTTCAATTTTGCAGCGTTATAATTCATTAAAAAAGTTGCTAAATTGAAGAGTACAACTAGGACGTAGCATGACAACAGAATAGACTGGTATTACGTTTAGTCGGTTAACTAAGTCACGTGGTTTTTTTGTTTACCTTTATTTATCTACCTAAACCGATGGAGTATAGCTAGCCTATAAGCTTAGTTAGGTAAATACTATTATTTTCAGGTACGTAGTACTCGCAACCGGCGTGCGTATATAACCAGATATATGAACATAGATGAAGCAAAAGGATCGTCGCAAGTGGCGTTTTGTAGTTTCTGCATACCCCCATGGGATGAAGGCTTGAGTATGTATGAACGTGGACTATTCCAGTCTAAATACGTACCAAAGGTAAACACAGAACCGAAAACTGTCTTCAGAACTGACAAAACGATCATTTCTCTAAACGACAACGACAAAGTTAATCAAAATTGTAAAATGTGTATATCAGAAGTTGCGGCTAATGTAACTAGGGCAGCGTGGGGGCTGTGAATAAATGAGGAGTCCGCAGCAATCCAGTTAGCTGTGCAAACACGGGCTGGGAACAAACAACATTGCCCTGGGACACTGAGTGACGCGCGATTTGTGTGTCTAATAACTTTGGACCAAAAATCGCTTGTGAGGACCGAGGAATTAAACATAGTGGTTGCCGTCGTGTCTGTGAACTTTTCCATGAAAATATAGGCTTTGTTGAAGCCCATTATGTGCAAATGGCGTCCCTAATGTTTAACTATCAAACCGCAACAGTAACAATCCTATCTTTGCTGTCGCGCAGTCGGAATAAAATGTAGTTTGCAGCTGAAAGATTGACAAATTGCCCGAAACAGTGTGTACTATCCACTTCCAACGCTCTATGTTTTTACAAATTGCTATTTGATGATACGTCCTCTTACAAAAACATCTGCCCAGAAGAGTTGTCGGAGAATATCCAAGGATCCTCAAGCAAAGTAGGATAAACATGTGGGTCTATCGACAGCTCATCACCATTCAGAAACAAACGTTAAAATACACTGCGGATATTTCATAAACGTTTGAATAAAACATTCTACAAGACACAATCCCGCAACGAAAATTACACCGACTACTGCCTTTCCGAGGCGATTACAAATAGCTATAAAAACATAAACATAACCCCTCACTCACAATACACCGGAGGAAAATAAACTCCGCACCGCAAATAATAAGGTTCACTTTTTAATGGAAACTTATGTTAATAGCCCGTCCACAGGTGATCCAAGGCATCTGCTCGGTTATTTTGTGAAAATATAAAGTTTTTCCCCAATAAATAATGCAACGTTGCTTTGAAAGCGAAAGGTATGGAAATACAAGTTACTAGTACCTACGTGAGATATAGGTACGGTATTTTTGTTGGAGAATTATTTTAGGGATGAAACTAATTCATCCGGCAAGATAATGTTTGTACAAGTTATGAAAACATTCCGGGTGTGGTGTCTGTAATCCTACAGATGTGACTAAAGAAACAAAAAATGTACGAGTGGGTTGATGATATATTATGTGAAATAAAAAAGTGACGGTTTATTAATTTTTATGTGGGACTAGCGTCTGCCCGCGACTTCAAACGCGTAAAGTATATACTAAAATAACTATCAGCCACATTTTTATAGAAAAAACTTTCCTGTATACTAAGTTCGTAGTTTTGGTCTCAGTCTGAGTCAGGACTGGTGACGCGGGAGCAAGCGACGTACTGTTGTCCGTGTGACCAACAACTCGTCCTGAGGACGACACCACCCGCAGCCTTGATTTCTATGTATGATTACCTACTGTGATTAGTAAAAACATATTCTGTGTACTCGTTTTCTAGGGGTTTTAAAACACCCGGCATATAGTTTTACAGATAATCAATTGCTATAGCCACTATTAAATAAAAATCTCTCGGTACTTTCCGTATATTCTTAGTAACACTCATAGTTTTATTTGTAAAGATCCAGATCCAGGAACCTTTATAATATTTTTTTGCAATTTTATTATTAACTAGCTTCATATTTCTTATTACATTTTTCCAACAATGCCAACAAAGTATGTTGAATTATATAATATTACCACCAGTTAATAATAGTAATGTACCAATAAATGTATTTTACCTGTACTACGGTTCATTGTAAATAGTGATCATCGAACAGATTCACAATATAGCTTTGTTTTCATTGTTGGGAAATTCAGTAAACCAACCTTTACAATGTTTCACTAATAATTATGTATATTCCTAAGAGTACCTTCGCTGACTGAGCGTCCAGAAACCGGCAAAATTTCAAAGTCAAATCTTGTCCCTAATACGCTTTTAGGGCGTGCCTAAAACTGTTTATTTTAACGGTTACTCCACCAAGAAAGCTGTTAAAAATTCCGCGTGAAAACATAACCTGTGAAAAGCCGCTATTTTTATTTTAACACGTATTTAAACACAAGGCAAAAGCAAACTTTTCCAATATCATCGATTCAAGTCGAACAAACTTCACAGCACATAAAAATATTCACGTGTAACAGCGCCGCGCTCACAAACAAAGTAATATCAAGACGTAAGATACTTACCGTCTACTACGAGGATTATCCTCAACTTGACTTAGATATTTTGATGTTTTAGCAACGAAATTGGTTTTTCCCTTCAGCAAAGAAAACCCATTATCGTTGCTGTGGAAGCCGTCTCGTTACCGCGTATCTAATTTGGGATCATCCAGATTTCTCTTTCTTTGCCTTAGGTGTGAGATTGACAGCAACGTAAGTAGGGATTTGTACAGTATAATGGTTAGTTCAAGGGTGCGTTGACTCGCGCGATAATGGTGTATGATGGGACCTTTTGAGGGCTGACATTGTGAGGCCGAATCGGTTTACGATTGTGTGATCACGTCTTTGAAAAGCGTTGATCGAATAAAATCTAGGTCGGTCGGATAGAGCTATCATTTGTGGAGTAGATGCTACAATCTGATGTAGGTCACGTGTTTTCTGTGTGAGAAAACACTAAGCGGTTGTGGCTGTTTGTCTTGTCCAGATTGTAAGTGAACAAAGAGAACGAATACAGATGTGGACTGAAGCTAACAAGAAGTTAGTAGGTAATTTAATTCTGTAATGCACTTTTAGAACTAAAATATAAACACAAATGTTATATTGATAAAATTACTTTCCCAGTTTTCTTAAATACCACTTCGCAGTATATTTAAAGTGCGACTAAATCACAGTTTCAACTTAAATAATTATGGGTGTTAAAATTATGAATTATTTACCATAGACAATAAAAAAACATGCAACACTCGCAGTAGGAGCCCAAATCAATCTTGTCAAAAACATCACAAAATTAAGACATTTCACACACCCACTAAATGTAAAACCTTACTGGTGTTGAAATAAATTTGTAAATTGATTACTGGCATCATTCACGAGGCAACGAAATATTTTGCTTTTGTCACATCCACGCGTATAGGGGTGCATTGTGTCTGGCAGGCGTAATGATGCATTTGGCGATGCACGACAGTCAGGGTGGGGACGCTTTGTGACGTGTCGTACTGAACAGTGTACGTTTTTAGGGAGACACATTTTGGGAGCCTATAATGGGTTAGACGTTTAGGTGTCATTAAGTTGGAGGTGAATTTTATTTGAATATGTTTAAAGTATCAGAAGTTGAATTTATTTTACATGAAAACGTTCGTTACGGTATAGATTTTAGGGTTCCGTACCAAAATGGTAAAAAGGAACCCTTATGGTGAGACTCAGTCTGTCTGTCTGTCCGACTGTCACAGCTGGATATCTCAAGAACTACTAATGCTATCAATTTGAAATTTAGAATAGTCTTAGATGACGTTTGCCCAACTATATTTTAAATAAGAAAGATTTTTTTTTGCAACAGGGAAAGGTGGTCTTAAAAATTCGAAGTGAAGCTACTAGGGCGTGTGGGGTGTCTTATGAAAGAGCGCTGTTTGTATATTCTCAAACATTTTTTTTAGGCCGCATAGTTTTCGACTTTTGATGAAAAATTAAAAAAAAAATACCGTACGCCCCCTTATCTCCGAAGTTTGCATAGAGAAAAATTTGAAATTATTCTATGTGATAGTAGTTTATATAAAGATTACAGGAAAAATAAAATGATGTCTCTAAACAGCACACTTTTTCAGAAATCAACAAAAATTATACTAGCTCCACTATCGGTCAAGAGATGCCGCTGACATAAAACTACTATATTCTACACCGTAGTGCTAAAAATCTCTGACGAATATGGGCCTCGCCGGTGAAAGTTTAAAAACATTTTAAGTTTCACAATACAGAACCCTCGGTGCGCGAGTCCGACTCACTCTTGACCGGTTTTTTTTATGTTTTCTTGAAAGTTAATTAAAGAAAATTAAACAAGAAATATGCGCATCGACTTGAGAACCTTCTCATTTTTTTCGGCGCTTTCAATGTCAAGATTGTAGAAAATGTAATAAAAGATGATCATGACTGACATGAAAAACATTCTAATTTAGGTTACCTTTTATTCTCTTTGAAGTATGTATCCCAGAACCACGATAAATAGATGAAGAACAAATATATGTTCTACAAAAAGTATTTTCTAAGAAGAAAAAATATATTTGGTCCATTGCGAAGTAAGTATGTAATTACGCTGTTACAATTGTCGAGGACAATTCTATTTCTTCTGTTACAACTAAACCTTAAAAATCTAACAACGTTATTACATTTGCTAAAGGATATCGCGACAATCTCCTCAGGAATCTTTTATAATTTAATTTATTTGTTTTATTTCGTCTCTCTCATTGTACTTTTGTGTACAAAGTTATAAGATTAACTCAATTTTTGGGGCCACGAGTATTCTTTTGTGATGAAAAAAGTAAAAAATATGGCCGGGGTACTGCTGAGAGTTTTAATGGAATTTTGGTGAAGCGAAGTACGCAAATCGGTTTTTATTGTTCCATGAATTATGTATAGGTTTAAGCTTTACAATATATGGACGTCGAAAGAATGAATTGAACATTTTCGTGCCAGAATACATTCGGGAGTAAAAGTTTTGCCGAGAAGTATAATGATGAATAAGTTATTTTGTAAACTGAATAGATCATATCGCGAAAATCCAGCTTCAGAATTTATGATTAGACCACACTTGCTGAAATAGATATGCATCTTTATCTACAATTATGTTGGACTGAATACTACATTATTAATTGGGAGTAGCAAAATAAGTAGGAAAGTATTTAAACATTTAAGTGGTGTTTAATATATTATGATTAAGAGTTCTTTTGATGAAATAATAACACTTATATAAGCCACAAAAGGGAAAATTCAATAAAGGCACTCCATTCTAGGAAATTCAAATAATTATTAAAATATTATTCTATAAACACGAAACCCGAACGTTAAGAATAGGGAAAGCTTAATTAACTCATCAATACACGTTTTCTTTGAAAACACCATCGTGAGGCGAGGGATCTTTAGGTATTCCACGAACAGGTTGTAAGTGTCGAATCGACTGTGGGACAAGTTAGCAGTAAATAGAGACTTTTAAAACAGTATATTTATGAAAACCTTTAAAATTAATATAGATGTGTCAATGAGGTAAGCAGAGAAGATTATAAGAAAAAGAAGCATGTAAGAACAGATAAGGATAATGTTTGTTGATGGTCGGGAAACCAGCCAAGAGTATTTCTAAAAACAAAGTTTCGAAATTAAAAATTAAAAGGCAGGAGTTGATGCATACCAAAAAATGTGTCTCGAATTAACTTAGTTAATGAAATTGATAATGCCAAAAAAGAAGAGCCAGCTTAGTTTATAAACAAACATCGAAAGCCAATGCAGGAGGGTGATACCGTGATCAATACCTATAAGTACATTGTAACTGAAACTAGATTACACCCGCTATATCCCATATCTTGAAGCCGAACAGGAGCGATTCCCCGGACGGGTGCTTACTAGAGATCCCACCGCCTTATCAAGGCCCCGCAGGCATTGCGGGCCTCAGCGTATTTTTGTTAACAACTTCTTTTCAGAAAATTTTTACTTGACGTACTACATTGTGAAGATGGAATTTGATTTTGTTGTTATCGTCTTCCAGCGACACGTAACTTTTGCCGAGTCTTGTTTTTGTCACATGTTTGGGTTGTTTCCAGTTTTTGTTATTGTATGTTTCTGTTGTTCTTTTTACTTCTAACGTAAGTAAGACTACTTTGGCACTTTGTTTTCTCAACACATTTTTTTCCTAATGGTTTTTGTCAGAAACTGTCTTAGTGTTTCTAGAACTTACGATATCAAATGTTGTAGTCATAATATTTTACTTCTGTCTGTAAATACCTACTTATGTACTGTTTTAAATCATTGATTAGAAAAATGAGGGATTTTTAGAAAATATCGGTAGCGAAGACCATTCAACGAAAAAAAAAGACTATTTACCTATAATAATAAGCAATCATTACAAATTTTCTCAGATACCTCTTGGAAAAAAGAACAAGGCATCTACTTTATAAGAACAATATTTTACCTTACCGTAGAACAATCAAAAACCAATCTTATGTTAGGGAAATAAGGACCATAAACGAAGCAAAATACGTTTAGCGAAAATGAGGAAATCTTTCGCAAGGCGTCAAAATTGCTACTTTCGCTTATATCCTCCCTTTGTGCCGGCGTTGCCTCAATGCACTCACTGGTTCAACTTTTATCAATAGATATTGTAGGTACTAAAACATATTGTTACTTGCAAACTTTTACAATATAAGTAAATTATTTGAAGGCGTTAAACCTGTACCTACCATTCGATCATTGTGAAGAGCTCAATATTTTTTCTCCTTGTAGTTGTGAATTTCTTACTTCTACTGACGGTTGACCTCAATCAAGGCAATAAAAAAACAAGACCAGAATCAAACCTTCGTTTCCGTTATAATGCTAATTTGCAAATAAACTAGTATACTATATATATATACTATATTATACCAGCTTAATACCCTCTAAACAACGTGCTAAAGTCTATAAATATCTTCCCCGATAACATAAATCAGATGACCCGGGTCTTGCCAGCACAAGCATGTTCACGTTCAATACATTCAACTTTATTTAACAATTTCCAATTTTCGATTGTTACACGGTATCGGGCCAATCGGCGAATATTGTCGATATTTTATTACTTATTCAGTACTGAATTCCGTGCTTTTGTCTTCCTATAAAATACTATGGCCACGTTATCGGCCACAGCAATATTAAGTTCAAAATAAGCCGTTAATTTTGTAAGAGGTACTCAATGTTTAGCTACTGTAGTTTAAGCTTTATCGAAAGGGTCGTCTAGATCTAGAATATAGTCTACTTCGTGGTCATTATAATGATTTATAGGTATTTTGGCTTTGGAGAATGGTCGTTTTTATACTGTTCATGATGTGTGGTCTTGGTTGGGAATATGCTATATTATTACTTCTACTGTTTGTTGTTAGAAGGATACCGTTTACAGGTATTCGTTTGGGAATTTTGAGCTGGACATATACCTAATGCTGCATGGCTGGTTCATTACTCATGTCATGATGTATATAGGATGTCAAATTTGCTATGTTTTGCCAAACAGCCCTACGTCAATTACGTTTATATCTCCTCTGGGTGTAAACTGAACAATAACTGAACAATTATGATCAATCAAACGTCTGTTCCTGGTAGAAATATTTGATCATAATAATTATCAACAATAACTAGTAAAGTTTTCCTCTTGACTCTAAACAAAACAACAACAACAACAACACAGGTAAAACTGCTTAACATTAGTAACTAATAGTAATAGGCACGTAACGATAATTAGAATTAAATAAAGTAGAACACGTTCTAATTAAAGCAGAATTATATTATTCTAATTATCAAAATGAAATAACTAAAGCTCATTAAAAAATAATCCCGTGTATTTTTGTTTCTGTTAAGTAATTGAATGTCGCTAGCAAGATTATAATTATTATTTTGATACCTGCGTGAATGTATTTTTCTTTCTTGGAAAAAAATAAATATAATGAATAGTGCGATGACATCAGTTTTCTAAATAAATAAGCTGCATGTTTTTTTTTCAAATAGTCTCGTATGTGTCATAATAAAAGTTACTAAAATCCTCGTTTAGAACGTCTGTATTGTATGTGCTTCTTTCACTAGCCCGTCAGTTTTACATTCATCTGAAACCACTGGACGTAAACTTTGCTTAGACAAAGGATGTTGCCGACTGAATCATGTCTGGGTCCGACGGGATGTGAAGTATCGACAACCCGAAGACGTGGAAAATGTTCCCTACAGTCTTCTACCCCAACCGATATTTTCATTTAAGTTTGAAAATTGCTACCGCTCGCCCGCGCAACTCGCAAATTGTACTGGAATAGGGATCGATAATAGGATTGTAGGTGCGATTTTCTTTCGCCAAGATGACTGGAGTGTAAATCTTTCTGATAGAAAAATTTCGGAAATTGTCCTGGAGATTTATCGCCGCTCCCGCCGTCGTTGTCGCGTGTGCTACGGTAAATTGTCTTTTGATATTACACTGACATTGGATGGGTTATGGAGTTAGTACGTAAGGATGAGGGAAAAGTTGGCGTTATTCGCTGTAAGTTTCGGATTTCAGTGATATTGACATCATCTAAGGTGCCATTTATTATATCGATGAACTGTGATAAAAATAGTATCAGGAAAATAAAATACAGGGGGATACAAAACTACTAACGTAAATCATTTCATATAGGTAGATACACAGCTTGTAAAAACATTGTTTTATTGCGTATTAATATTTTGAACCAGAGTTCGCTGTTTTCTTTTTAAATAAACATGAAAGTGTAATTTAAACAAAACGGTTATACATGAAATCACAACTTCTCAAAATATTGGAGGTATTTTGTGAAAACAAGTTTGATTAAAATTACTAATGAATTGCTTTGCTAAGAGGAAAACAAAATCTTTAGTTAATTAATTATTATCGTTAAGTCGTTACTACTAAAACATTTCTATTAAAAAATATTAATTATCATAACAATGAACACTAATGAAGTGATTTAAACATGTTAGGAAATTCTTTAACCATCACTTAAACATCTCAATTATGAATATTATTGATGATAAATAATACTTAAAACTGTTTAATTAAATGATTAATCCAATTTTATTTATTAGGAACTTTAAAATGCTGTTTTTTTTTTTTTTAAATCTTTATTTAAAGAGCTTTGTCGTAGATCGACAATGTCGCTCTATACGTTCTCATATACATAAACAAAAACAAACAAAAAAAAACATCAAACAAAAAACAAAGGGAAAACAATCAAATGAGCTTGAGATTGCAACAATCAACGTCTCAACCTCAAGCCCAAATTGACCAGCTTGTACAGCGCCATAGCTGCCCTCGACATCGGAACAGCTAAGGCACTGTTACATCCACCCACCGTACGAATTTTGGGATATTTGTGTAAGATTTCTATTCTAAGCGACTCGTTCCGGACACATTCCATCAAGATATGATATAGATCTTCAGCTGTATTGCATTCTGTGCAATTTGGTGACTCAATTTTACCCATTAAATGAGCAAATTTATTAAGTGGAATGTGTCCGGAGCGTAGTCTCAACGCTGCTGTGACCAAACTGAACCTATTCAAACTGTTGCCAATCCAGGGACAATACAAAGGCTGTGGTTGTATGGTCTTATACCATATACCCACTTCTCTCGATCTTTCATCGAAGTATTCCTTCCATGCTGAGTAGCATCTATTTTTGACTAACGGTACACACTCTGGAAGAAAGGGAGAGATGGGGCTACTACACCGTCTATCGCAGCTTCTTTAGCTTGGGCGTCTGCTCTTTCGTTACCTTCAATTCCACAATGTGAAGGTATCCACTGCAAGTAGACCGATTTTGACTGCGTTTGGAGTTCCATCATTAGTTGAATAATCGTGTAGGCAATCGGGAATCCTCGACAACTCGAGGTGTTATTAACTTATTACAGTACAAAGCAAATAAATATTTAATAAAAATAAAAACAATAAATCAATAAACAAAATTCTTAGGCTGTACTTACGTTTATTCCAATCCCAAATACACGAGCACTTTCTAAACCTTTCAAACTCAAGATTATTACGTTGCCAGCCTTTGAGCCTTCAGAGGCAAAAAAGATTTACATAAAAAGAAACTTCCAGTCTCCTAAATTATGATTCAATTAGTATTAAAGGATTGGTCTCTCAAAGGACTCGTACTTTTTCGGGTCTGGCGAGTCGCTACTGAACTCCTTTGTGCTTTCGACCAAACTAAGAAGGTTGTAGCTTTGTGCCATGGTTTGTCGCAGAAAGCTTTTGGTACAAATTACAAGCGGATTTATTTGTAAGATGACGATATGACAAGCCATAAGCGGAACATAATGAATTGATTTTCTTTTTGCCTTTCATGTATGTGGATTCCCTAGGGGGGTAACTTAGGACCGCTTCTGTATGTATGTCGACGCTGCTCGCTTGAAACTTGTACTCGGGTCACACGAACGTAGTAAAAGATTTCAGTTCATTACGCATTACAGTATTTCTTCCTTCGTCTCCCGTTTTCGGGTGAATTTTTACGCTCAATGTACTGTGAAAATCTACTCTCTCTCTCTCTCGTCCCTTTGGTACGAAAGTCCTTTGTAATATACTCTTAATCGTTTATTTTTCTAAGACACCGATATCGGGAATTAGATAGGCTTTCAAGTGACGATAACATCTTAAGTGAGATTTGAAAAGACCATTAAACTTTTTCAAATCAACTTCCGAATAAAATATTTTAAATCGTTTTTCAATCTGCAAGCCCTCATCTGACAGCTCCATAGTCTCTTCCTATTTATTCGATGATGTAATGATGGTTTAAGAAGAAAGCCTTCCCCATACCCATAAGTGTGTTATCTTTCTGCTTCAGAGGGGAAACACGCTAAGATCTTTCTTTTATTTTTGATCACATATAACTCAAGCCTGCGTTTGTCACAACTAATACTAGGTATTTGTTTGACTAACCCCCCGAGATGCTCGGATTAAGTGACGAATTATATAATTTTTTTCAGCTCGTCACAACCTTGCGATTATTCCGCTCCGTCCGTGAGTTTGAGATATTCGTCTTGAGGATTAAGGGGATGTCTTGAGCGAACGAAATTTCACAGTATCCCCTTGATGGATGAATACGGAAACATTAATTCCGCAATTTCGGGGTGTAAAATAGTGAAAGACGCGAGAATCGGCGCGCGCTGAAGCTAATAACGTCATACTCTTTCTATCTATTCTTATACATTCACTAATAGATTAATGATCCTTCGTAACACTCAGTCCACATTTGTTTTGTTAAGTCTGACTCGACGCGATCATTAAAACAGGACGGCACCATATGGAAATTTAAAAAGGCATTCATTCATTAAACAAACACACATAAAATTTAACGAAGCGCTGCCATATTCGTTAACGAATTTCCGGCTTTCATTACGATTATCCCACGGTTACTGAAACACTATGCATATGCATCTCTTTCTAGTGCAGTAGTTGGGATTAAGAGTGAGCGAGATAAATATTGGTTTGTAATGTGAAAAATAACCGGGATCCATCTATCGCTCGGCGATTCGTCACAAGCATGCGTTTAATGGCGGCAATTAAAGGCGACATTCGGTAGGTTTACCGAAATATCGCGACATAAAAACGTCATTGTTACCGCGTATCAAATTGTTTAACACATTCGCTGGGCGAGATCACATTTACGACTTGTCGCCTGTTTATGATGGCAATTCAAGCGATTTGTGATACGCCATCCTTTTTAAGTGTGGGCTCAATCCGTTAATTGGTCCTCGGAGCCGGTGTTTAAGTTATGAAAAATTTATTTTAATATAGCCAAGAAAGTTTCTCTCCTTGGTAATCATTTTAACTTTTGGCTTCTTTAGCTAAGAGAAAACTAATAATGGTATTAAAAATTCAAGTCAAAAGGGCCAAATACAAAGTGATGTGGGAATGAAATATATTTCTTGTTCTAAATTATGCTATGGGTTACACACGTCACCAAAACTTGCTCATTCAAGTGAAACCACTACACTTAAACTACTCCTTATTACTTATGTTAATGTACGTCCGTTGCCTAAGACAGAAAAACGTTAAATGGGATCGTATCACTTAGTTTAATTAACGAGTGGAAATGAACTCGAGTGACACAGGACGACCCAAATTAAAGATGAAACGTAACATCCATTACATACGGACAAATTATCCCGGAATTTGGTGAAAGCAAAACACGGACGGAATAAATTCAACACCGCAACAAAGATCCACGCACAAACCGCGGAACGACAAATGTTGTACTAAACGACAAATAAAAGCAGCGATAGTTTAAATTAAATTGGGACCCCAAAAACTGTATGTAAACAAACATTGGTTCCAAATTTTCAACTGAAAAGTTTTGAGGGACGAAAGTGAAACATTGAAAACACGCGGCGGGTATCGCAAGCGTTCGTTAGTAATTTGTATTTACAAGTTATAAGTTATAACTAACGCTATTGGAGCAACACGTAAACATTTAACTGGAAAAGGTAAATGTTGAACTGTTTGGAAAATTTGTTTACAAAACTTGGTTACAGTTTGTTTGTTACAGGTGAGGCAGATTTTTGGGATTAAGGTTGAGTCAAAAGAGTCGAAAATTAATTAGGTTAGCAATTAACTTCAATTTGTTTTGAATATTTGTAACAAAGATAATTATTTTCCGTACTTAGCTTATACAGAAATTGGTCCGCATCTGTGCTAATATGGTTTACATTTTATCTAGATAGATAAACATCTAATACAGGTACAGTAGATGTTTAAAAATGCAGATAGCAAACTGTGAATTGCAAACAAATTAAAGAGATAATCCCTAGGACTTACGTGGCTCTGAATAAAATACCAAATAACGTCGACCCACAAACGCAGTCGATTCAAATCACACCGAGGGAATTCCAATTAAATTGCATTTCAATGAAATCTAGAACGATTATAGAATCCAATGGTTGGCAAATTAAAACCGGAACTCCCTAGGATTTCCTGTTCAATTTTCATGGAGCACGACACGATAAAAACCCATTAGGAAACCGTCGCGAGAGGCCTCTGTGACACAGTGCTTTGCTAAATGAATTTAGGGACCGCTGGAAGCGATATTAACGGGGAAAAAATTAAAAGTCTTACGTCAAAAATTTCAACATTTTCGCCTCAAATATTATAATTAATCTGACGGGAATTTTGGTTGCATGTGGAATAACATTAAGAGGAGCTTTGTACAAAATGGTTTTAACATCTGTTGGTAAATTTGCAAAAAAGTGCAGCGATTATAACTGCCTATAAAATGTTCTATGTGTCAGCTGTTCCCAGTCTACCTACTAGCCTGCAAAATAAAAATAATATCATTTCCAGTGCCACGGGTCGATATCCAGGACTGGCATAATGCGATTCCGTAGCAATCACATGCTTCATTTTGCATTCCAGCAAACACTTTTACCGCGGCATCCTCGCAGCCTCTACCATGGAGCGGTGGCCCTTCGGCTTTACCGTTTAAATTCTAATAAATAAGGTTTCTAGATAGATATCCGTTGGAATTTCTGACGTCATTTCGGTTTACTGGATCTTTTGAAATTATCTTTTGAGTAATTTGCATATTTACCATGTGAAAAAGATAGTGATTAATAGAAATCCATAATCAATAATATCTGTAAGTAAACTTCTTTAGAAATGATCATTTCTTTTAAACCGGCTAAACGACCGAAGTATCAATTAAAATACCATATCGTCTTCCTTGACATGCGGCAAAGAAAAAAAGGAAGATCAAGAAAAATTAAGCAAAACAATAATGTAAGAACTTTTACCCTTAATAAGAACAAACACTAATTACTTTCGACACATTAAATGTAACTTAAACTGTTACTCAGGCATTAGATTACTTCGCCACGTGGAGACCTCACACGAACAAAAAGTCTATCCAGCAGTTACTTCCTTCATTATAGAGAGATGGGAAGAAATATTAACGATACTGTTGAAGACGAAAATGATAATAATATAGATCACAGGGAAGATATAGATATAAGAAAAGTAAGTGTTTCTTGCACATAGAAAGAAACAGAAAGTCACGATTAAATGAGTTGTCGGAATTGAAATTAAATGTGCACAAACAATAGGTGGTACTTCATATCATTCTTAATCCCTCAAGACAATTTTTTTTATAATCCCTTAAGGAAGCATACATTATTATAAGTGGGTTTCTGTGTAAATTTTTCTATTACCAAGAACCGGCATACGAGTATACAGTAAAGAATACCATAATAACTGGCACACGATATCGTTATTGACACATTGAACAACGAAGTCCCTCGATTATGGAAACTAAGAGAAAAACTTATCGAGTAAAATAAAATCAGAAAACGCTGTACATTTCAAACGAAGCCAACATCCTTTAGTTTATAGATTATTAGTGGGATTGAGGGATAGTGGTAGGCAAACGATAGAGAAAAAGAAGTTGGTTGTTGGTTAAGTTATCGCAACCAAAATATCAAAAGCAGAAAACGGCTTTTATTTCGCGTGACAAGCGTCTATTATCAAAGTTCTTGTTCCAATATTCCGTGTGCGTGAGAAGTAACTGCTAATTCCGCACAATATGATGTGATTGATGAGACTGCATGTAAAAAGAATAGAAGTATAGTTCCGTGAGAAGTATGGAAGAAGAGGACATGCTGCGCCGACCCCAAATAAATTGGGATAATGAGAAGATAATGATGGTGATGAGATCATACACAGGAGTATTGTGTAGGTAAGCTTACCGTTATGTAGCAGGGTGGAATCCCTAGCCAACGGCAGCTCCGAGTCCGTTAGGGTTGCGTCGGACGCGTTGTCGGAAGCCGACGTGGGCGTAGCGGGAGCGGTCGGCGAGTCGGAAAGGCCGCTGCGCGCGCGCCGCCGCCCGCTTCCGCTGCTTGATCCGCTGCCGCTGCCCGAGCCGTACGGCTGCAGCCGGCCCAGGCCTGGGGAGAATTATGACCGTTAATTGATGAAGTTATAATCCCACTTAATGATAGGTACTATTACTGTGTAGCTCGTGATTTCATTGTCATGTAATGAGAGGTCCTTATCGACCAATGAACTGATATGGTATGTCATTGATTTAAAATCTGACGCTGATTGAGATCACAAACAAAACACATTTATTTACCTGGATGAGAGGCACTTTGTAAGATTGAAGGTACTCAAAATAAATATTAATGAATTATGTAAAATATTCATAAAGTGGAACTCAAACAAAAGAATATCAATAGGACATGAGAGAGAAAAACTTGAAATATCCAGAGAATACATTTTAAGTAAACGATTCATACATATCCTGCATTACGTATAAATAAAGGAGATACTATCGACAATAAATATAAGGAAAAGAAGCCGCATAACGAAGTCGGAAGGAAAGGACAAAAATAATTAGGAATAATATGGCTTCGGAACATGACAAAGAGTACAATAAGAATGCTTCGTGAAATGATTTTAATGTGGGGAATGAAAATAAGAAAGAACTCGGTAAACTTAGACGGGATGAAAGAATTAATGCTCCACTGTTTAAGGCGTAAGCAGTAAAATTGTAAGCTATGAATATTATTTAACTTGGGGAAAGTAAAATGCAAAGACACTAAAGAATTTATCCTAACCGAAGGAATTTCTTTTGGGATCTTACGCACTCTATGCTAAACACAAAACGAAAGAAAAGGAAAGGGTCATATATAAACAGAAAATAATTATTGATACGTCGATCCCTGAACCTGAAATATCTTTATCTCTTCACTGTAGGAGCAGCACTTTACCCACGATCGTACACACCCAAACATTTTGAATATACGAGTATTTTAGGATAAGAAAACGAATAATTCAGAAAGGAATAATTTTCATGCTCATTAAGAGCATACCAAAACTGAATTAAAGTAAGAGGAAATTCATGTTGTGATTAAAAAAAGCGCAAAGCCGACTTGGAAAGCTAACCTCATTAATAACGATATTTATTTATATTTTCCTTGTATTTTAACCCCAGTCGTACAGTAATCGTACGAGATCATTAGGGAAAAGTATCGAACAGAAATAAACTGGCCATGGAGGAAATGCTCTTGAGAAGTAGAGAGGAAACTTTTTAATTTAACGCAAATATCCCGGGAGGCACACTCAAAGGAATTGAAGAAAATAAAATTAGTTTCGACTCAGCCTCATTACTGGACCTGGGCCACTGAATGCTGGTAGCATTAAGACTGCTCTGATGGACTGCAGAATTTGATCAAATAATTTTTGAGCTTTTTTTCATTTTCTTTTTATCAGGGCCATCATGGCCAGAGATCGCTTAAGACAGAGAGGTGTTGAAGGAAAAAGGAGAGGCCTTTGCCCCGCAGTCGGCAGTGGGACACAATATAGGCTAACGAAAAAAAAATGTTTTAGAGCTGCAGCTTTGGAAAAATTCGGACCAAGCTTCATAGATTCAGGCCGAAAACTCAAAATCTTACTTAGCACGTGTTTTGAGTTAGTCATGTTCCTGTCTCTATCTTGCACTTTCAGTTTGACAGATGTGCGACAGTGACAGGAATAACGGTCAGTTGTACGTGCTAAGCATCGCATAGAGATCTTGGCCTTAGTCAAAGAATAGAAAACGTTATATTAAGTCTTTATATACAATGTTGCATCATTTATTATACGTAGTGTTTGAGTACAATTATATTGCATTAGAAGCAAGCGAGGGCTGGTTCGAGGTGGCCCGGGAAAGGAGTTCCTGGAAGGACTTGGGGGAAGCCTTTGCCCAGCAATGGGACAGTATAGGCTAAAAAAAAACGAGTGTGCTTATGATCACACGACTGAAGTGAAACTTCAGTATTGCGTATTTGGCTATGAGAGGAAGAGAGAAAGAAAATGTGCGCGCGCACTGTTGTCTCTTGCTTATATCCCCCACTCAACTCCCGTTCGCCTCGCCCGGTCACACTTTTCGTAACGCTTACGTCACGCGTTCGCCAGCTTACTCCCCAAGTCAAGCGTGCTTAAAGAAGTTTCACTTCAAAAAGAGAAGCATGTGTCGTAACACTGCTCAAATATGAGAATAACTGTTGAAACTTATCAGCAACTGATTAAAAAACAATTTAACTGGGTCACCATGGGTTACACTATTCGTTAGCTGTTGAGCAATCTTAAAACCCATTATTAATAATTACGTTCGCTCTTTCATGCCATATGGTATAGCCATGCTAGTAAGCGATTTCAACACTTCTTTCCATACCGCTACCATTTAAATACGAAACATGCTTGTATAAATAGAAGATACATTATACATATTGGTGAGGGGCCCGTGGCTAAATAATAACAGCCGCACAGGTCGATCGATCAGGTTAAGCTACGTTTGCCTCGGTTGGTCAGTCGATGGGTGACCATCTTTACATACCGACACCCCTCCGTGCCTCGGAAAGCATGTTAAACCGTTAGTCCCAGCTGCCATTCGTGGATCTTTGACAGTCGTTACGGGTAGTCAGAAGCCCGAAAGTCTGATAACCAGTTTTACCAAGGGTATCGTATTACCCAGTAACTGGGTTGTGGAGGTCCGATAGGCAATCCCTCCATGTAAAATACTGGCAGCTGCATCCGGTTAGACTGGAAGCCGACGCCCACCATAGTTAGGAAAAGGCTAGGCAGATGACGATGCTTGTACAAATAGAACACATCTTCAAACATAACCATAACCACTGATGAGAAAGAGTACTTAAAGATTCAAAAAATGTTTTCGGTCATTGAAATCATCTAGTCAAATCATTTTGGATTCTTCAAACTGTTAATTAAGGACTGCGATGGAACCCTTTGGTCCAAATAAAAGACAATGAGCTCGTTAGGTGGAAATTTTTGCCAAGTCCTCCCCCCCTCCTACTGTGGTGGTGGAAGTAGATAAGGAATGCTAATTGAAAACGAGTCGCATAGTAATGACTATGCATTTTTGTTTTTTTGGGAATGTTTGTGAAGTATTAACTACCTTTATGAATTGTTTGGATGGCGTATGCTGCTGTCATGTAAAGAAGAACAATGAGATACTACTTCAAAATAATACTTCCTACTATCCTATGGGCCTTATTAGAAGGCTGAAAGTCACCCAGAGGGCAATGGAGAGGGCTATGCTTGGAGTTTCCCTGCGTGATAGAATTAGAAATGAAGAGATCCGCAGGAGAACCAAGGTAACCGACATAGCCCGAAGGATTGCCAAACTTAAGTGGCAGTGGGCAGGGCACATTGCTCGCAGAACAGGATGTCCGATGGGGCCGAAGGTTCTGGAGTGGTGACTGCGTAGTTGGAAGGCCTCTCACAAGGTGGACCTTGTGAAGGCTGCAGGAACTCGTTGGATGCGAGAAGTACAAAACCGGTCGAAGTAGAGGTGCTTGGGGGAGGCCATGTCCAGCAGTGGACGTCTTTCGGCTGAAATGATGATGATGATGATGATGACTATCCTATTTTACTATGCCTATTCCTACTACTTCCTAATAATCTTTATATCCTTATTCCTTATCACATTAATATTATAAAGGTGAAAGTTTGTGAGTGTGTTTGTATGTTTGTTACTTCTTCACGCACAAACGGCTGGATCAATTTTGATAAAAGTTAGTATGTAGGTAGCTGACACCCTGAATTAACACATAGAATATTTTTTATCCCAATATTCCCACGGGATCGAGACTTTTGCGAGCAAAACCGCGGGGTGCAGCTAGTACAAAATAAAAGAGAATGTGGAAACAAAACTACCAATAAAAAAAAAAAAAGATGACAAAATCATCATTGGAATAAGTTAGCGCTTCAAAGATGAAGCTAAAGAGATCCTTGCATCAATGCCTCTAACACCTTTAATTTGCGATATTTAAACGTAAGATTGTAGCTCTTGGTACTTCCACATCACACCCAAAGAGTCTACTCCACGTCGTCGGTAGTAAACTGACAACGACGGCTCAACGTCACAAGAGCAATGCACATTTCAAATTTTATTACAAACGTGTTTGTCCCTCTCCATGACTTCCTCTATGCATTAAACTTGTTTTATAATTTCGTGTAGTATTTGTTATTCCCGAATCTCGTTTTATTGAATTGAATTGAACATAATTTCGCATTATTTGTTTAATTGTAACGAATTAACAGTATTCATGTAATTTGATAATTTTGAACGAACAGCATACCTTTTGTACTTTTAATTAAACAAAATTGGAAATTTGGTGTTTGATCATTCAACGTATTACTTATATCTATTTTTGGGTATAATCACTGGCTGACAGATTTAATTACTAAACTTTGACGCTCACTGTTTACACTGTTCCACACAAATTGAAAGTTGAACAATATTTTTAGGTTCGCAATGTTTATTTTTATAAACATTCACATAAATTATTAACGGACTATATCACTGGCACTCGAAATACTATCCAATATTTTTTCGGAATCACTGCATAAATCACGTTCGTCCTTCAGATAAAATGATGTGAAACTAATTCGCGCGACAAAATCATGGATATTCTAGACTTCAGTGGCATCAGGAGTGGGCGGTGGGGGACTAACATAAATAAAAATACTGTCTGTTTCCTCTTTCGGTGATAATGTGCGTGATAAGAGGTCGGCGCAGGACGTCCGCGGTGATAACCGTTGACCGGTCAACTTTAATGAAACGAATATTGTTTTAAATGTAAAACAGCTTTGTTAATATAGTAATCTATGTATGTTGAGTCACACTGATACCAAAAATAGTGACAGTTGTGTACTCACGAATAAGAATGCGTCGGTTGATGCAACGCCGAGAACGAAATAAAAATAGATGTTCTTAAGTTTGTGTGACAGGTTACGTTTGTTCCCCTTCAGAATAGAGCCGCCGTTGATAGATATATGGTTATCGACGTCATTTGAGCGAAGCGGAGCAATATCCAACCATGTCAGTTTTTAAATATAAAAAATATTGCACAATTAGTGGCAAATTGCCAACGCAGCGGACCGGCCAGGAAAATGATGCAAACCATTTTTTTTACAGCATAAAACTTTTAGTTGCAACACTGAACATATTTCAATCGTAACAATGATTCATAAACGACCAATTTCAAACTGCATGCGAACTAATCCCCAGCAGATTCAACTCAAAATTGGTATTACAACAAAAAAAAAACTATACAGTGTAATAGTGAGCTCATAAATATACAATTGGTGGGTTGCTTACCTAGCTGAATCACGTCTAGTGCCCCCAAAATATACACAAAAAATATATTGAATAAAACGCAAAATCCTCTTTCCACACGTATTGTTAGGAGTTCGTTACTAGCAGAAAGGAAAACTACGATTTGAATTCGACAAAGTCGCATAAACGAACTGACAAATCTCCTCCCCGGGGGGACACCAGTTACAATTGGTGCAAAAAAAAAACGCATACATGTAGATACATAGACAATCGTCATTGCACACCCCTTGAGACGCATGATGTCGCATATTGATTTATCGATAAACAAAATTAGGGTTATTCTGATGTGGCTACGAAGAAAAGACTGAACAGCAGCTGTTGATTCAAGTATTCATGCATTTTTTGACTCAATAGAAAGTGTTAGCATACCTTATTTCTCTGTCATAGGTGTTTATGACTGTTTACGTCTGCATATATAAACTTCTGGTTCCTATTACTTTACATGTTCAGAAGATAAGTAAAAAAAAATACATAATGCGAAGTTCGTGATTTGATTATTATGAATCTGACAGCTTCCCACATATCTATAAAAAGACTGGCCATGTGTACTGCTATGTCGAGTTAAATATTGGTTCTAAATCCATTTCTAATTAGGTCTCTCTAATTCACGAAATTAATTACGAAACATCTGTTAATTTCGCCCAATTAGGTCTTAATTATCAGATATCGAGTATAATTAGACTATCTTGGGGGTTGTTATTGTTAGTTGTAGACTTCATAACAACATTCCAATTTCAAAAGCATTCTGGTTGTTGGCAATGACGCAGATTCGGTCCGTGTATATCAGAATAAATATTGGGAGTACTCACTAAGCCAATAATACGTTATTTTTTAAGGTTTGTAAATCGCTTTGAACCAATAAGTACTTCTCAGAAATCCAAAGAGTGCTTGAATGCAGAGAAGTTTCTTTGAATTGTAAGGAAAATACTTAGAACATAAAAAGAGAAATGCTAAATAAATTCACTCAAAATAGAATCGTACACGTAAAAAATATTGCTTCCACTCATACCCCGTACATTTCCACGTCACTCAAGATTCATTTCATTTGTCCAGAATCCTGCTGCCTTTTTTCCTTATGTAAATCAATATGACTTCCCAGAGTCCCTTCTTCAGATATAATATTCTAAACACGGTGGCCCGCGTTAAGGCAAACGTAGAAATTTGTCACATGAGCGATGGTTCGCCTACGTGTTTCGTCGTCCAAATCCCAAATATAATCCGTCGCAGTTCAAATAAAACACACCTTTATTACTTTAAAGAGAAAAGCTTAAATCCAGCGCGGCGTCCTTCGGGGATTTCATATTTCATACGAGAGCGGACGTGGATTATCGTGCGAATTTATGTCTTAGCGTTCTAATCAAAAAGTACGCTTTCTGTCGACTCCCGAGCTCTCCACGTTTAGTGTTGTAGTTACGCAAAGTGAGACTGTATGATTTCATGCCAGCAAAAGTAAAGAAGGTTGACAAATAGGTCGGGCGTGCCGATGTTCAGTTTTATTAAAATTAAAATGTTCTTTCGTGACATTAATAAAATGCGCTAAGGTTTAGAATCGCTTGCGCATCGCCGTTTAAATTTACAACGGGAACACGAGGGATAAGCTGAACATTTTTATTATCATCGCGCTAGTTTATTGCGTCTCGAGTTTGAGCATTAGAAATAATCTTCAATATGGGGTGTATTATTTACGTTTCCGAGTGGAGGTTTGTCGGGAGCAGAAAATTGTCAGGGCGGTCTTAATGACAGCTTTTCCGTCAAGCAAATAAATGCAGATCGAAATAGACGTTTTCGATATAGGAGGGAAACCGTTTACGGAGGCGAAAATTTCTAAAAACAAAGCGAACGATAAATCTGTCGGGCCAAAGCAAAACAGCGGAGTCGAAGGGCCCGTCCACAGTCGTAACTCACTCCACGTACAATTTTACCGACAATTTATTCGACATGAACTGTACTTGTCAATCGCTGACGTTTGCGTATCGGAAGAATAAATGATAGACATAAAAGAGTGGTTGGAGACAAGCGTGACTTAGATATTGTGGTCACGTAGCAGTCGCGCCACGACGGAGGCGCAATCTTCGAGGAAAGAATTACATTTATCCAAAACATGGAAAAATCTTGAGTAATTCAATGCATATATTCGATGAATAGACCGATAGATAAAGAAAGCCTTTGAAATGTCTGACACGATGGCGCCTAATATTATTTTTCATACAATGAGAAGAGAAATAAAGAATAACCAATTCATGTTGAAAATAAATTCTGTGTACTGTTGATTCAGTGATTGGATTTGGTGCGAAACTGTACAACTCCCGACAACAGCTTGTCTAATAAATTATGGCTGACTAGAATATATTTGAATGGATTTTTATTGTGCTGACTCGTATGATTCATAACAGATACAACATAAAAATGTTATACGGTTTTAGACATTTATTTTCTCAGAAGCTTTACACAATCACTTACAGAGAAAATACAATATTATAATCGGTACTAGGTTGTATGTTGACCTAAATATAATTCGGGGCTGTAACAAATATTTCTTTAAGAATTCTTAAAGAAATATTTGTTACAGCCCCGAATTAAATATGTATGTATATATATATATTGTTTTTTTTTTACAACATCCTAACATCTTATTACTTATTAGTTACTGAAGAAATTAAAACATAGCTTTACTAAATTAAAAAAATCATAAAGCCGATTGGCGTAGTGGGTTTAATTGTAGAGAGAAAAAAAATGTTCACACGAAACTAAGTGCAGGACGTCGTATGTGTTTTGACACTGCGGGTAGGTGTGCGTGAGTTGAGGGAGACAATACATGTTTATTAAGGCCCATGACACAGAGATTGTTTCACTGCGCTTTTGATACTTTATTTCGTATTATAATATTTTTATTAGCAATATTGAAACATATTGAGCTTGTTTTTCTCATTTTATGGTATTTAGATTGACTTTTTTTTCCCTTTTATTGGCATATTAGCAGGCGTTCTTTGTTAAGGCTAGGCTTATCAATGATCGCTTCAATAGTCAAAAAGAAAATTTGTATATTCACCACACTGGGAGCAGTGGTGGCCCAGAGGTAACGGCCGCGACTTATGAGTCGTAGGCTGTGGGTTCGAACCCAGCTAGGCACTTTGCTTTGCGTAAACTGCATGTCCTGAAACCAAAAATTCGAAGACATGTGACATCTACCCGCTCTGTGCCCGCGTTGTGGATAGCGGCCCATTCCCACTCACAGAGAGGAGGCCTGTGTGACCTGTGTCCCAACAGTGGGAACATTATAGGCTGATTATGCACCACGCTTGAATGATCTTGGCTATAATGGTGATCGCATTTTGCTGGAATAGGCGTGTTGTCAGGTGTTTTACCAATATTTAAAGCTTGCACTAGGTAAAAACCAGGAATTTTTATTATGTTTTCCTTGAAAAAATTATATGGATGCAATGGAATTTTTTCCCTTGTAATTTACATTTTCTGTGTAAAACGTGGCAGATTTTGCACACCAAGGTATATTATGTTTCTAGGCGCCATGCGCGTGATGTCGGTTTGACTCCCCATTTTTTACAGATTTGATATTGACGTCAATATTTGTGATGTAAGCAGTTGTCTTAATAACATAAAATTGAACGCCGACAGCTTATAGACCTCTAAATCCCAAACGTACAATCACAGCTCAACACACGATGATTGGGAGTCATCCGAAACTTAGATCCGAAAATCCCTACAGCGAGTGTTTGTTTTTGATTTTTGTCTAACGAGACAATGGGGAAATGATGAGCACTGTGCCGTACGTCGCCTTTGGGATTTCACCCCATACCCACCCTCGAGTAGTAAGTCCAATCAAGTTTGAACTTTATATAGTTGGTGATAGAGTTGGAGTTTATTTTCAACGATTATGGAGTTGAGATGTTTTTTCACTGGCGTGGTCACATATGGCGTCGAACGGGCCACGCAGAGTGACGGCATGCCACTCGGGGGACCAGGATTGGCCTCCAGTGCTCCACGGGACATTCACTATGTCGTTGGACACTGGAGTTGTGACGAGATTTAAAAATCAGGTGAATTTGCTGTTTCAACGGCCTTGTTTTATATTATTTCTAGCATTATTGTCGTAATTGATTGACTGTCCTTTTGTTTAATAATGAGATTTTTGCTCTTTTTTCGGCTGATATTTTTAGACTTGCGACTTTTAGGATACCGCTTAATCTGTAGAATTTCAAAGACAAAACATGCGACGGGATGGCAACATTTTATTTATAACGCTCAATACACTTGAAGTAATTACCTGACAACACTACTCATCAACAATCATTACAACACAATATGAACGATACCATCGGCTAACACAATACAACTCATCAAAATATCATAATTAACAAAGTCTTTTGTTAAGACGTTGATCAGTAACAAGTTCCATATACACGCTTTAATTGTGAGCTTCTAAGCACGCAGCCACATCATTTACGCAATTAGAGCAACGAATCAATGGTCTACTAAATTAATAGCAGCAGTCACTAAATTAGTGGATTAGTCAGTGCTAACCGAAAATCGATGGGATACGTTCGTGTACCGCTAATTAGTCGTTCTTGTTTACCTTTGTAATGATTTGACATCAAAGTGAAGATATGTCGCAGAGAAGTTTGGTGTGAAGGCAGTCGTTCAAATGACGTAGTTTAGCTGGGACTTAATTAATTGCGTGAAGAATGAGTGAAACAAGAAACTAAATTATACCTAGTGGTATTTCTTGCTATAGGTAGCGAACAATTATTTCAATGATAGGTATGACATCTGCGTCTGTGGAGTTTCTTGCCTGTTCTTCTCCATAGGAACCTACTGCGCTTTACAATGAGCAACTAGCTTTAACCTTAGACCCTTGACGATTCAAAAGTGCCTGTAATCGGTTTAATTGAAATTAATGCTTTGAGTTAGAGTCTGTTTGGGCTAAATATGCATAGGATCAAATTCTCTTGAAATGGGTTTCACAGTAGGATATACCCTTAGCAGGTTCGTCCGAAGGCTCACTCCTTTTTTAAAAAGGTTGATTCAGAAGCTTATAAGTACCATGTTTTTAGATGTCCTGATTATTGTATTTTTAAGAATCTCTCACTTCCTTAGTGAAGGAACATATTTTCGAGAAACCTGATGGTCTAAAGTCGCTAACGTTCAATTGGACAGCCGTTCATCCGTTCCTTCTGTATAATAAGGTAATGATAAAGACATCGCTCCGGTAACAGGCTAATAATACTTTTTAAAATCCTTATAACTTATTGTGCTATCTAAAACATTCAGTCTGTTTCCATGTATGTGTAGCGAAATAGTTTTTGTACATCAGTTACCACCATAGTGTGAGTACATGGACGACGTGAAGTGTTTAATTCATCAATATCTAGTGCGTCAACACCGATCCAAATATCCATGCATATGCATACAATTACCGTCCGCCCGCTAACACCCTAAACCGGCGCGGTAACCCGTTTCTGTCACTCAAATAATATTATTTGTTGGCCATGATAAATTGCTGAAACAGCTGATAAATTCTGTGGTAGATATATTGTGATGATTTTGGCGTATTAGCCGTTATTGCTGGGTTTCATTTTGTGACGGTTCTCAATGCTGCCGTAACGATTTGGATTCGTTTCTGGCTGATTGGCTGGAGAAGGCGAAAGATGAAGAGTTGGAAGAGATGGTAGAGACCAATGTCCAGCAGTGGGACGAAAGGAAAAATATTGTTTTTAAAATATTGCTAATGTGTCTTTAGGGTTACCGAGATTTCGATTTCACTCGTCTGGAGCAACCGATTGTTCGTTGAATAATTATTGAGGTTTTCCTCGTAAGTCTTTTGTTTTAGATTTGAAAACTGCCTCAAAAGCTCTTTATGTATTCCAGAAGGCCAATTCTCGTAATTAAAAACGTTGAAAATCTAGTCGTAATTTCATCTCAGCGACAATCAATGTCAAAAATTTGTCAAAGACATAGGGATGTTAGAGGTATTTTTGACAGATTGAGACTGTGAACGCTCAATTACGAGACTAGACAATTTCGAGAATTGCCCCTCTGGTCTAACCTGGGATTTAATTTACCTCCATAAAAGCTGGGCAGTATCTTGCTACTTAAAATAATGTAAACAATACACTTTTTCAACTTCCCGCAGGTCACTGTAGACTCTCATTCTAACAGCTTAACTGTTGTCACTGCCGAGTCTTCTAAGCATATATTATGTTATGGTGTACCAAAAAAAGCCTCTTTTTCCCCGTAACCGTAACCAATTCCTCAGAATGACACACAGGGGAGTAATCCTAACTTGGCCTACTGTATCTGTCTGTTACCGTCAAGCTTCGTATCGCGAAACTCAAACTTAGTGATTTATTTACGTTGCCGTATTGATCGAGTGTATGAAGGTACATTTAGGGAGAAACGGGGTCAAGTTGCTACTGGTACTCCTCGTACTTTTGGTAGGTACTCTTGGTAGGTACTCTTGCTAGGATACATTCCGTGTCATTTTGTTTGTTTTACACGAGCAAATAATCTGAGAGATTTGATCGAGTTGTGTTCCTGGGAGGGGAGGGTTATTTGATGTCTTTGGATGGAAACTAAGTTTAAAGGCAGGTATTTTGTGTTGGGAGTCGGTGGTTGGTTCGATAAAGTTTAAGTTAGTTTAAGCCGTAGATTTTTTTTTCCTTTTTTTGTTATAGATAGGATATTTCTTACAGGTGTTCTCTAATTTTTACACGGCTGTAAATTGTGTTTTAAACTACTTTAGGGCGAATGCGACAAAAAATTTATACCTAGTAGATTCTACGTAAATTTTAAAAGTTGTACTAGTACTACCTAGTATAATTTGGAATATTTGACAGTTTTTCCATAATAAGATGTCAATTTTGTTCCACGTATAAAAGGACTTTGGTAAAACCGGCCCTTAATCGAAAAGGCGATATTCAAACATCTAAGATAACAATAAATAATGTAACATCGTAAACGATTTGCCTACGAAGGGAAAAATACGGTACCACATCATACAGTTAAATCTACGATGGCACACGTCGATAGCGATCATTTTCATATTCAGACGCGTGACGATTATGAACTTGAACTGAAAGAAAAAAGGGCATCAACTGAGCTTGCGCGCGCAACAGCTGTGCGTCTGTTGGAAGAGAAAAATATGCTACTTGTTACGAGGTAAAGTATTTTAGTCACCTTACAGTTACAAATACCTGTGTTTACCGAGTGTAAGATAACATATGAAATTAAATTAATTGCACCGATCCCAGCGTGGTTAAACCAGACTCGATTAATCGAATGAACCCCAAGATTCGCACTAGCTCCTGTAGCCTCATGTTCATGGTGCTACAGCTACCATTGCATATCAAGGAATAGACCGGGGGGCGCGGTAATGGTAGGGTAGACGTGCCCGAAGGATAGGTAAGGATTTAAGAGCCTACCGGATACGCATCCTAGAGCAAGCATTGGACTAGTGGAGAGATGGGTAATTATATCTATGGATGGGCATCTTTTAACGACCTTGCCGCCAGGTTGGTTCAGGTCGAGCTTCATCGTTGAGCCTTTTGGCGGGGTTCTACTGCTTCCTCTGTTCTTTTGTATGTCGTTGCTCTGCTGTGTTGTACCGAGTGCAAGATAACATTGCAAGATAACATAAGATATTTATTAATTATTAAGGCGACGCCGACCGCACAGTGGCACCCTCATCGTTTTTTTGGTGATTTCTTTTATTTTAGAATGAAAATGCAGAAAATAAGCACGTTAAGTTGTGACTTACAAGATTATACGTTAATATTATTACAAACGGTAGTTTTACATTGTATAGTTTTATTATAATCACTAAAACTGATAAAAGTGGCCACTATTATTCGTTTGAGACCGAGGAATCTATTTTATACGTAAAGAGACATTTGACCTTAACCTTTAAAAAAATAAATAAAACCTTCCATTTTCCAGGATGACAAACGAAACTGAAATCAAAAAACTCCAGTCACTAACTCAAACTTTTAATAAACTCCACTGAAAAATAATACATCCTCAAGTTATCAACTCCAAATTGTGGTCTTATTAATTTTGATTACGAATTGAAAGCACTTTCAGTTTCAGGATAATTACATTAATTACTAGAACATCGCTAATGACGTGATGGCGTATGCGCCTACATAGATGCGATATGCAAGTATGCACGTATATGTAGTATGCGTTGATGGATAGTAACCAGACTAATTGCGTTAGGTATCGGGCTCATATTAGCTATTACGGCTTTTATTACGGAGATGTAATTTTAAGCGCTAATTAAGCGGTAGTTAAGGAAGCTATTTGAGAGTGTTGATCTGTTTTTGTGTGTTAATTTCTTGTTTTTTGTATTAAAAGTGTATGAATAATATATAAAGTCTCATTAAAATATATAAAGTCTCATTAAAATAGATGGACAAACTTTTAGAAATTATTCAGACCACCAAAATAAGGACGACGGTAAAAAAAATATATAAGAAAAACGCATTAGACGCTTACAAGAAAATTAATCAGCTAACGAAAATACACTAATGCCGGCAATTTATTATTTTAGGTCAAAATAAAATCACTTTAATCAGTGTTTTTTTTTTTGCTTGGATATCTTTGGCTAGACGTACTGAGGGGTGTGTTAAAATTTGTCCATCTATTTTAATGGGACCCTGTATAGTACTAGCTGACCCGGCGAACTTCGTACCGCCATCGAAATCAGTCAATCCGTTCTCGAGATATCATCAAAAAAGCCGTTCCATACAAAATGTGTGAGAAAATGAATTATCTTTTTTTTCGTCAATTTGCCCATGTTTTTATAGTTATCCTGCTATTCGAGGCGGAGACAAATCCAACAAACCTAAGATCATAAAAATCCCCCGTTCTTGAGTTTTAAATTGTGTAACTAACCCGACAATGTTTTGCATAATAGGTATATAGATAGATTAAAAGTCTATGCGGACGACGCCTAAGTGTCCTTTTGGTTTTATTTGTATAGTTAGGTAGTCATTTAAATTAGTACCTAGTGTAAATAATTAGTTGTGTTGTGTGTATTAATATTGTATACAGATGGCAGGGGGACACACAAACTGTAACCATGAATTTAGCGCATGTATCTGTACTCCGTACGTTTAGGTAGTTAAATAAAGGTAAACAAAAAAACCACGTGACTTAGTTAACCGACTAAACGTAATACCAGTCTATTCAGTTGTCATGCTACTTCACAGTAGTACTCTTCAATGTACTGAGAGTTTTTGTCAAACGAAAAAATGCAAAAAAAAAATAAAGGTATGGTGGTTGCTGGTGGTGGTGTGGTCACCATATTTTTTTTTTTGCATTTTTTCCACCTGATAGTAATGGTAAGGTGGTAGTAAGATAGGGTGTATATTATTATATAATGTATGTAGGTAAAAATGTAAGTTAAGGAAAATAAAGGCTTATTATTTTTATCAAATGTAGTAACACAATAACGAGGCCGACTATATATACGTACAGCAAAATGCATTAAATAATGTGCTTGCCAATTATTACGATCTTTCAAAGCAAAACAATTCCGCCATTCGAGAAGAAGTAAGACAAAAGACCTACCTTGATCACAATCACAAAGAAACCACAACCAACCTTATCTACAGTTAGGAAGACTAATAAATAATTCAAATTAAAGTCGATACTAACTGCACAGCACTGTGCCGGAGGTAAATAATTGAAGTAATTGTTGGGTCAAATCGGGTCAATTAATCATCGGATGCGGTCCAAAGCCGCATTATCAATTTATAAGCCGATCAAAATACTCTATAAGGGTTGCTACGCATGTGTTCGGGTAGGCACATTCGATTCGGCAGTATTAGTTGAACAATATAGCCGAGCCACCACAGAAACGGCTTTCATTCGTCTCGTGCTGATCGGAAGGCTTCATTTGGCATTTAAGGCCCCGGCCGGCAGGCCGGCGCGACGCGACTCTGTTTCGATGAAAACTTCATGGAACTTTTTCTACCGGAGTCGCGTCGCCTTTTACTCTCGCTAAATCATGTTCAGGTCAGTTCAGAACAATTCGAACTAAGACGCCCTCGTCTATTCGGAAAAACCCCCTGGTTTTTCCGAATATTTATCTATATACCTACCTACATATATTCGACTTTGCCGCGCGGTTTTGCCGATTAATGCCGAGCCGAATATGTGAGTAACACCCCTAACGTTTCAAACTCTCGCGTTCGGTTTGTTCAGCACAATTTTGGTCCTAACAATGTAGCTGATTTTAGACTAATACATATTTATGCTCGGACAGCAAGCTGTCGACCAATGAATTATGAGATGAGTGATGTTACATTTTTGTTGCTAAGTGACCGTTGGATATTAAGCGGCATGTTTTAGCTGTAGAAATGGCAATGGAATATAATTGTTTACGTAAAGTTATTTTCACTACTCATCAGTGGTATGTATAATCAGCCTATAACGTTCCCACTACTGGGATACAGGCCTCCTCTCTTCGAGCAGGAGTGGGCAACACTCCACCACGCGGGCCCAGTGCGGGTTGGTAGATGTCACGTGTCTTCGAATTTTTGGTACTGGGAGATGTAGGTTTCCTCACAATGTTATCCTTCACCGTTTTGATAGAAGGAAAACATCGCGAGAAAACCGACAGGTACTAGAGGTTGTAACATTATTAAAACAGAAGACAAACTAACAGGGGTTCGAGGGGGGTGGAGGGGGGTTGAGGGGATCAGACCGGAATAACTCTATAATTCTTGTACCCCTATAGGTTGTACAGAGCAACCCCTCAAGGAAGGTATAAACAAAAATTCGCATAAAAATGTTAATATAATAATCTCCTGGAGATAATCTGGATATTTGGAAAGTAAGTGATTTAACGCATCGCCACATCCGCCCGAGACCCCATAAAAAACGATAAGTAACGCGGGCCACCATAAAATCATGGATTCATCCCGTGGGACACAGCACTTAAGTGTCAATATCATAACGCCGATACACATCGAGGGCGGCTTGCGTTGGTGGTGCGATAAAGACGTAAAAAAAATACTAGACCACTCAAATTGATCCGAGGATATATTCTGATAATACCTTACACGTCTATTAAATAAGGGATCTTAATAAACTGGTACCGTCACCGTGTGGGTGATCCGATTTAAAGTTAAACCTCAATTCTTTATTTTTTAAGGATTTCATTGATTCATTTGTTGCTCATGTTAGTCTAATTTGTTCAAAATGGATTTTTATTTAAGTACAAGCATCGCGCATCGTAATAACAATAGAGCTTTCAACAATGCAAACCCATTCAGTTTTCCGAGAAATGTTTAAATAATTATGGAGATAGAAATACAGCACAAAGATCTTAATTTCCTTCAGAAAGATAACCTCACAACAAATAGAGACGAGCTGACAAAAACAGTGACAGCAAAAAAGCTATATAGTTCTAAATTCAAATGCGACGAAAAAGTCATAAATATTATATCATTCGAGAGTGCAGCACACTCCTAAAAGCGCACTAAAAAACCTTTGTCCCGCTCAAACAATAAACCGAAATATCCGAGTGACTAGAGACGGAACATTCGAATGCAGTAAACTTTATCTTAATGTCTCTATACAGTTTAAAAATATCCCGTCCATATGTTGGCTGCGTTCGATGCAACAACGACGGACGTTGTTTGTCGTCCCACTTTGTAATACGCGTGTATTGATGGCAGCATTTCATTGTTTTTTCGGCCTTTCAACTTGTAATATATAGAGTATGACGGCTGGTCACAGAGAAAAGGTTGTTTTAAAAGTTGAGCGCCGAAAAATCATAAAGGTTGTGTTCGGGCCCGACGTGTAACGTTTTGTCAATCTTTTTACGTGTAGCCTATTATTGCGAGCGATGTTTTGTGGCCAGTCAATCATGTTTCTTTCTTTGGTAGCTTTAGCTTGTAACGGACTTGTACATAAAAAAATAACTAAATAAAATCGGACAAATTGTTGTTTTTTGTAATGTTATATTTCTGAAAGGTGAATGACATATTGGGGACAAATTCGACACAACTCTAGAACGTCTAAGTTTAACTTATTTCACACTAGCTTTTGCCCGCGGCATCGTCCGCGTGGAGGTCGGAAATTATCCCACGGGAACGTACTATCGGGATCACAAGTATCTTATGCGTTAATCCGGGTTAAAAACTATCTGTGTTCCAAATTTCATTCAAATCCGTTAAGCGGTTTTTGTGTGATTGAGTATCAAATATCCAAACTTTCACATTTACAATATTAAAGTTGTTTACTTGTATTGTTACTAGTATGCTTATTTCCCAATATAGTACCTACACGATTCTAACCAGACAAACAAAAAATTCTATAACAAATAGTTCTATCTAAACAGCGGCCCAACCGAGCATATCGTCGACATAAACTAGCTTAACAAACACCCCTATTACCATTTCAAGTGCCGCCATTTCCACGTAACAGTTGCATATAGGCTAGGAGCTAGGTCATAAAAGTAACGCACTGTCTTATCAAATGCCACGGGAAATGTGATGGTATCGCCTGCCATGGTAACGTTATATGCAACTAGGGACCCATCGAGTATTGCCTTACAACTTACGTCGGTACAAAATTCAAAATTTTCGTGTACACCGTTGATTGCTGTAAGGGTGAGAAATGTATATTGGGATAATAGTTTTCTGTAAATAATTTAAGAATATTTTTTGTTCTTTATTAAATTGTAATTTCAATTCGTAGTGGAAGTTTCTGTTTTTAATGAGAAATTTTTATTAGGTTTCCTAGTTCTGTTATTTATACTGAATGTAATATAATATTTATACTCATTCTTTACAGTGAAAAGTTTTTGTAGAAATTACGTCGGCGTTGTACCTACATAGTTTTTAAGTTACGAAAAGCAAAAAAAATAAAAATTCTCCTTAACCTACACCTACGAACTTTGGTCAATATGACCTATGTCCTAAAAATAGCAATAAACCCTTGATTTCTGTCACATAGTCATCACAGGACTTTTTGTCCCAGTAAGCAAATCAATTTCGATCAATAAGCCAACGAAGCAGACTTGTATGTATTTAAGAAAAGCTATGAAAAGTCAACTCCCCATTGCCTGTCCCATAAATACGACATCTCACTGCCTATAAACATACAATTTTTCGTCAAATCAACACTCAGTGATGTTCGCACATGCAACCTTTCAAAACGCTTACCTATCAACATACAGATATAATTGAATCGTTTACTCGCGAAGTGGCCGATTTAACGTATGTTTGCGTCCCAAAGCGATTCCGTATCGATTTATAAAAAGATGATTTGGTAAGCGATTAGATATAATTTGTTGATATTCTGGGCTGTTAGCCGACGATGAAAATGTTTATGCGAATGAAGGAATATTTTTTACGTTCTGGCTTTTTTGGGTTTATCGACAGGCTCTGGTTTTGCTTTGAAAGCTTTTTGATCTATTGCTCAACGTGAGTAGTTAGTAATGTGAAAGTAAGTTTCTTGTTTGTTCTACTTTTATACCTAGAAATGTGACTGTTGCGAAGTGTGTACTCGGGTTTGATTGACGTCACAACACGAGTTAGGCCACTTTTAACATTTATTCAACGAAACTTCGTGGCAACAATTTGTTCTACATACTTAGGTACAGGCTGGCAGGGAATTGGGATTCAGTAAGTACATGATTCTATTCTAAACCCCCTGCGTTGAAATTTTTCGTCGGTTAATAAAAAAAAAAATTGCTGTTCCATACATTTTAACCGCGTAAACATTGCTCTTTTCTAAGAAATAGCTGATTTTTTTTTTGATAACCGACGATTAATTTCTTCTCTAGAGGACCATGTGCTGGTTTGATGGTTACAGTTTGCGCATCGATGTGCCTACCACCCTGTATATTAATATAAAACTATACTCCATTTATTATAACATTAGAAAAAAGAGGCTCGCAGAGGCAGGAGTACGAAACCTTTAACAATTTTAATAAATAATCTATGTGCTTTTTTTGTAAGTAACAATGTATGGCATACAATAAAGCATATTCTATCTATCTACTCGTCACGATGCTTGGATGAAATGAAACAAATAACAACTAAACCACGAAAATTCAGCAATAACAACGAGAAAAGGTGTAGCATTCACAAGTATCTACAAGTGAATGCAATAATTGACAACTGCAGATTATTTACGCATAAACCTACAAAATAAAAAAACACGCTCTGCCACAACTTATGAAGGGAATAATAGGTAAAATTTTAGATTTGGTAGAGTTTTAGTGACATGAAAAACGTTCCCGGTACTTTCCGCCCCGGCTTCTTTTAGATTTTAAACATTGACACGACAATATTTTATGTAAAAACTAAATAATATTAAATAAAAGCCTTGTAATTTCAGAAGGTAGGTAGGTTAAATAAGTACAATTAAGTGTGACTGCTGTTATTTAAATTGATTATGTTAAACTCCACATCAATCTTGACTGTAATAATGTTGTCCTTTTATTACAAAGTGTGCCCCTAAAAGAGCCATTTTTAACTTCTGTCTAATGCTAGTAAATGGAGTATAGGCATTTTAATTTATAATGATCATCATTACATCTCCCAAAAGTTCTTCATAGTCCAAATCGCGCTTCAACATACTCCCAAGAGTTTGCCAATAAAAATCGCCCATAACAAAATCTAAAACAATTATTATTATTATTAGCCTGTGATGTCCCACTGCAGGGCAATGGCCTCCCTACTCCCTTTCCACTTCTCTCTGTTCAAAGTCTGAAAACAATTATGAATAAACAATTTGGTAACACGGTCAAGTTAAATAAAACACGAAAATTTATTTTTAATTCATCCTCATCCCAAAATGCAAACTAAATAAAGCATCGAATCGAAATAACGATCGGTGCGATGAAAATTATTTAATCACCTCGCCGTGTAGCGTTGAAATATGAACAAAAAGTAAAGTAGCCAAACAAAAATATTGGCGACAGAGATGAAGTTTCAACAGTTATGCCGTTTTATTAATTATTTCGTGTTCGTAGAGAAGTGGAGAAAATTGGTTCACGAGGTAATTTTGAACCTGTAGCGATTTGGGAATTGAAAGAAAATGCACTGTGTGTTTTTACATATTATTATTGCCGTGACCAATAGATTGATGATTCTTAGAACTTATAAGTATGACTCCAAGTAACCTTTACCTATTGGCATAATATGATTAGGTATTGTGAGATGAGCTTATTTACGTTTATGCTCACAGACCAACCAAAAATTCGAAGACATGTAACATCTGCCAACCCGCACTGGGCCCGCGTGGTGGATTACGGCCCACTCCCTCTCACTGAGAGGAGGCCTGTGTCCCAGGAGTGGGAACATTATAGGCTGATAACGTATGTATGTATGCTCACAGAGGATCTACGAGTGACGAACCCCAAACAATCTTGTTGTCTGGCTAACATTTTTACTGCGGCAGGAGCAATTTTCGATAAGATCGAGCGACCCCGAACTCTTTTCCTGAATAAATGCTTCGTCAATTTTTCAGCAAAATAAAATAGCCAGTATGAGTATGTTATTATGTTTCATATTATGTAAAATTGATTTTCATACAAAATGGCCGCTGTAACAAGCTTTGTCTAACTCTGTCGCTTAAATAGAAAACAATGAACAAAACAACGCAGAACAGCGTCCACACAAAGCCTATCGGGCCTTATGTGACTTTGCAATGTCGGCCTCTATAAAATATTTTCAATACCGAGGGAAATTGGTCAAAAATGACTCCCCAACAAGATTATCTCGGCTAAGGCTCCCGGCCTTAAGCAGAAATGTGACTTACATCTTCCATTTTAAAGTTGATTTTCGTTTGATAACTTTCAAGTATTTTAAGTATACTGTTTCAGCATTATGTAAGTTACTTTTGGGACTGGAGAAGTAATTTGTTGGGGGCTTATTTAGTGTTCTTTGCTGAGAGATGAAATTTATTTTCTAACATGTATATTGCGACTGGCTCGAATAAGTTGAAGTAGCGGGCATAAATATGGGGAAAACAGGGACACATATATTATGTATGTGGGAAATATATGAAGCTATTATAAACTGGGTAAAAGGCTTGTATCGCTTTTTCGCTCATGTTTTATAACCATCGGTTAGTCTCAGGATAAAAAGTGAACTACCAAACCAATAGCAGTATCGGCTAGGTAGTTTAGTTTTACTTTATTTAAATCTATTTAGTGTTAATGATAGTAGCCATCCCTTTATTTAACCAGTTAATCACTGAATAAAAATATTTGAATTACGTCCCACATAAGTCATAACTCCCACAACTTAGCATCATTTGGCTAATACACCAAACAAGCATTAACAATGCTTGCTTCGTGTATTAGCCAACCTCACCCAAAAGAAAAAGTACCAAAGAAAAGCAAGTCTGCTTACTCCCCGCACAAAGACATAACGACGCACTTTCCCAATTGACAGTACGTATTAGAACAACGCCCGTCCCCCCGTACCCCCTGGGAGACCGTAAGAAGACAGGATCACCAACTTTTTCCATCTGAAACTTGCACTATAAATCGTCACGGGCCGCCGAACGAGAACTATCGAAACTATCCTCCGCCCCCCGGTTTATTGACAATTTATGGCAGATTTGCATTAGAGTGACTAAATGACTCGACGAATTCAGAGTTAGAACGGGTTGGATTCAGATTTATTTCTGTTTACTTTTTCGGAATTGGTTTTGAGTGAGAAAGATTATGGGATGGTTTTATTTTTTGGTGAATGTCGCACTTAGCAGCAAGAGCGGCGGGGTAATTGCTTACTATCATTAGCAATGGCTTTCATTTTGACAGTTCAACAACATTCATTGCGTTATTTACGTTGTTGAGTAGACAATTTTTTCAAACATAAAGAAATAGATTAGCAATATCCTTCATATGATTCAGATTGCGATGCGAGGGGTCCGTGGCTAAATAATAACAGCCGCACAGGTCGATCGATCAGGTTAAGCTACGCTTGCCGCGGTTGGTCTGTGGATGGGTGACCATCTTTACATACTGAGACCCCTCCGTGCCTCGGAAAGCACGTTAAGCCGTTGGTCCCGGCTGTCATTCGTGGATCTTTGACAGTCCTTACGGGTAGTCAGAAGCCCGAAAGTCTGACAACCAGTCTTACCAAGAGGTATCGTATTACCCAGTAACTGGGTTGTGGAGGTCAGATAGGCAGCCGCTCCATGTAAAATACTGATATTCAGCTGCATCCGGTTAGACTGGAAGCCGACCCCAACATAGTTGAGAAAAGGCTAGGCAGATAATGATTCAGATTGCGGTTGATAGTGTAATACGCAATCAGGGTGCATATCTAACTAGAAAGCGACTTTTTGATTACTGTAGCTGGATGACTTCAACCATAGATATATATTTCTATGACTTCAACCTTATTTTGGACGAAGCGAAGGTACTACGTTTTAAGAAAGCCCAGGTAGCCAGAAGTTAGTCATCGACAGCACTATCACCAGTGTAAGTGAATTGATTCTTGGCTCACCGTGTTCAGTCTGGATGCTTTAACACGACCTAAGTACCTATGGTACACGTTCATATCGGTCTACAGGAGCTTATCAAATACATATATATACAGGGTGTCCCTTAATTAATGGATACCCTCTTTTAAAGTTTTTCATAATGATAAGTAAAATGACCCCTTCATTGTACTTATCATTATGAAAAACTTTTACTACGGAACCAAAAATTAAATCCCGAAAAAAATACAGATGTTCCCTACATTTATGTTCGCATAACTCGTCAAAATGTAGGAAACAGCTGATTCTTTTGTCTTGATTTCAGGTTTGGTCCCATCATAATAGTTGTTCATAGTGATAAGTAAAATGACCCCTTAAGAGGTAATCCATTGATTACGGGACAGCCTGTATATGACCCCATTGGGTCTTTTGCTTCTAAAGTTCTATTCTAATACACCTAGTACTTACAATAGGTTTATTATACACATTAATGTAGGGGCGGTATAGAACAGCCCTTCCCCTTTTTTTTTTTTTTTGTGGATGGGAAATCATCTAATGACTCCTCCCGCTCTGGGTGGAGCGGAAGGGAGTATCAAACTCTTACTGACTACCCCTGACCACTCTTGCTGTGTAGACACGGACTCTCAATATGTCCAGAAGACAATTAAAACGTAAATACACACATCAAAAGTGTCTAGGGATCAACATATATTTTTGCAATTACTTTTCTCCTGATTGATATTAATTAAAATTTTCTTTAAGGATTCATCAAATAAAGTGTTTTCGTTTGTCACAGTAACGATAAACCAAGTCACCTTTGCATTAATAAAGAAATTTGCCATTTTCCTAATAAAGGGATTTTTGACATTTGAACCACTAACACAAAAGTTCGAAAAAAAGACTGAAATAACAGTTTTCTTTAAAATTTTATTGGGTAACTTAAACAATTAATAATCCGTGTTTCTACCGCGAACACTAACAACACAAGAACATCGGTTTGGCATACTCAAAATGAGTTCATCCAAATCACGCTGTGGAATGGCAGCCCATGTTCGTTGCAACAACAAAAAAAGGTCTTCTTGCGACTGGATACCCTCCATATTCGGCAGAGCTCTTCTCTGTAGCATATCCCATGCATGCTCAATCGGGTTCAAGTCTGGCGACTGAGCAGGCCAGGGCAGGACATTGATGTTAGCTGCGGCGAGAGTCTGTCTTACAACTCTTGCGGTGTGCGGTCGTGCATTATCATGCATTAACTGAAATAAGGGACCGATTTGCACTTGTAGAGGACCGATGACGTCTGATACAATCGTCTCAGCATAAATTTGAGCGTTGAGGTTGCCTCTGATCCAAATCAACTCAGTTCTTCCGCCGATCCAAATACCCGCCCATACCATGATGGTTCCACCACTATAAGGATGGACTTCCTGGCAGGATTTTAATCGCTGTTGGCGTCCAGGGGTTCTCCAGTGTCGTATACGTCTTGTATCCGGTCTCATACCAAAACGAGACTCATCAGAAAAGCACACGAAACGCCATTGTTCTTCTGCCCAATTTCTGTGTTCAAGAGCCCATTGATATCGAATCCTACGATTGTGCATTGCTATAGGTGGTACCCGTAGCGGTCTTCGGGAATGAAGGTTCACTTCATGCAAGCGGTTTCTGACTGTTTGGTCGCTAATTAAGTTCCCTGAAGAGTGATGAAGCCTCACGGCTAACATCATGGCGGTTATTGTTGGAGCTCTTCGAGTTAAGATTTGAATGTATCGGTCTTGTCTCCGTGTGGTGCAGCGATACCGTCCTCCATGGCGCTCAGCCACGGTACCAGTGCTTCGGTAACGTGTCCAAAGTCGACTGATAACACTCTGACTTGTATTCAGAGCTAAAGCCACAGTACGTTGCCGGGAACCAGCTTCTATCATTCCCACGGCTCTGAGCATTTCTTCCCTGCTTAAATGACGTCGCCGCTCCATAATAACGTTGGTTTTAATCAGTAGTAGGGAAACAGTAGCACTAATAATGTCTTCAATGCGTTGTATGTTTTTATAGGGAAAATATTGACAGCTGATTTTCATCTTTTACTCGAATTTGATTCACAGTTCCTGATTCAAATTATGAAATGCACCAAAAAGGATCCATATAAATTTATAAAATCATAAATTTATTACAAAGCCACATCTCAATCTCAAGAAATCCGCATAAAAATGCTTGATCCCTAGACACTTTTGATGTGTGTATCTATGGGTTAAGACTTATGAACAAACATTGTGAAGGACAATGTTAATGGTTATAAGAACTTGTTCCAAGCAAACAGATAGCAGTGGTGGCTCAATGGTAACGGCCATAGTTGTAGGTCGTAGGTTAGAACCCAGACAAGCGCTTTACTTTGTGTAAATTATTCCATCACCACTGCTCTCAAAACGGTGAAGGAAAACATCGTGAGGAAACCGGCAAGTCGTAGAGCCAAGAATTTAAAGACTTGTGACATCTACCAACCCGGTACTGGCCCGCGTGGTTGGTTACGGCCCACTCCCTCTCACAGAGAGGAGACCTGTGTCACGCAGTGGGAACATTATAGGCTGATTATGCATTGCAAACAGACGTTCCACCAAAACATACCAAAGCGAACTATGTATGTACTTATTAGCATCGTTCGAAGCCATAGCAAGCGTCGGATTTAAAGTACACTACACTGCAAACGGTATTGTATTTCAAATAAAGCACCAAATGCAATCCTTCGTCTTCCATTCTATTTAATGAACGCATAATATCTGAACACGCAATTGAAATGTTCTATACGTATACATTCCGTACGATACGGTTAAATTGTGCCCATATGAAATTCTATTAGGCGCCAATTTGTTCCCGCTCCTAACCGGTTTTCTCGACGAAGACTGTGTTAGGTAAAGAAATACTCTGGATGTATGTAGATTGGGCTGTGGGGAAAGTGGAGAAATATAGAGATCGTAAATGCTGGCGGTTGAGTACATTCTAACTTTATAACGTGAATAGTATTCTTGAGAACACACACAATGTTACAGTTTGCAATGAAAGTGATCGGACCGTTTTCATTTATTTTCCGATTTAAATAAAGACTTTGCTTCTTTTCAGAGGGGCAATTCTCGTAATTTCAGGAACGTTCAGTCTAATCTCAGTCTCAATCTGTCAAAAATCCTCTAAAATCCCTACATTTTAGACATTGATTGTCGCTGAGATGAGATTGCGACTAGATTTAGAAAGTTTTTAATTACGGGAATTGGTCTTCTGCACTAAATATGCCATAGATTTTTTTAAGGGCAAGGTCAGCACTTTTAGTTTTGCGCTCATTGAATCCGAAGTGATCATGACAACAATGAGATTACATTCACGACTGTTCATTGTGATGAGAAGGACCATTTCAATGTTACTATGAAACAAAATACAATATACATAACATGGCGAAGCACTCTTCAATAACAGGTACTTAGAGTGTTACATCGTGTTTTCGTTATTCATTTCTTAACAATTTTTTAATGACTTCACAAGTCTGTAGTCACCAAGTATCGATGCCGTGACCGCACCGACCGCAAACGAAACACGATCTACTCGATTAGATGTCTGTACAATAAATAATCGATATCGCTCATTCGCTTCGACGTTCACAAATAGCATTTTAATGTTTTATTCGACAGCTGTACCTATAGTAAAAATAGATGTTTTGGAAGCAATCGAAAATGTAGGGAATTGAAAAGTTTAGTGTTGTAATACCTAACTTAGTTATATTCTAAATGGCCGACATATCTATGTGGTCACCCACTGGGCCCAAACGGTATAAGAAACAGATGTACCGACGAAAAAATATATATTCTTGAAAGTAATTTGCCATTTAATCTCATTGGGAGAGCCCCTGTTTATCTTATTGGTACTCGTAACTATACTTTTTCCTCTCAACCTTTCTTCAGTTGAATGACATCATACCAGGTTGCGTAATTCGCATTAAGACTGGTGGGTTATCTTCTTTCATTATCCTCCACATGTCTTCAAATTTTACCTACTTCAAATGCAATGATAAAACCGCTTTCCCTAATATCGTGTAACATAGCACATTGCCAAAAATACAATAGTTAATTCTAGTTATTATCAAAAGAAATTGCTTACGAAGCCAAATCAGCTTGAAAATACCAGAACTGAAGTACTGTTTTAATTCGTCGTGTTACTTAGCAAGTGTTGTGTAGGTATTCAAGTTTCCCTTTGATTAAAGACGCCAAGATTTCTTGATTAAAATGTCTCAACAGAGTGACTGCGGTTGTTACTATTGAAGAGTGTGTTTTGAGTTACGCTCGCCTCTTTGAAATTTGAAAACTTTAATTTATCTATACATATAATAAAATCGTAGGAAAGTCAAAACTGTACATTGAATATTTTTTTAAAAGAATACTTGGGGCGTGATCTACAATCGATTTCGAAGCCGAAAATATAATTTTTAGAATTTTTGTCTGTTTGTCTGATTGTCTGTATGTATGTCCGGGCTAATCTCAAAAAGTGCTGCATGGATTTACATCAAATTTTGCATGAGTATTACTAAGAGGTCGGGTCAACATATAGGCTACATATTATCACGCTATCACCTACGGGGGAGGAGCTGTGAATCTTTATTTTTCTTACGCATTCTGTGACAGCGTGTAATCTAACGATGCATATTTAAATGTTGTTTTTGAGTAAGCCATGCTATTATCTAGCTTTACACTATAAAAACTACGCCATTTAAGTAACTTGGGCAGAGTAACATAGTTTAATGAATGTTAGTAGTATAAAGAAAAATTTGAAGCAGCGCCATCTATGAGATTTCATAAAAATCAAATCAAGTTACATGTTAACACTTTTTGGAAATTAATAATTTAAATTTGATCATGTTGGCGAGGTTAGTAGTTAGTTATTCTTAAAATTCATAGATGGTAATGTGCATTTTCTTCATAAAAGTTGTCTCGTATAGTTCGTTTTGAAAAATTCAAGTTCCAACAAAACCCTCAAAATCTTGAGCAGAGTAGAGGAAGACAATTTAAAAATATGCGGTGTTAAGTATTACAAAAAAGTTATGTTCATTGATGATGATCATTTCTTCATCAATTTCATGTTGTTAGTACAAAATAAACATTGACTGTTAATACTTTTGTTCGGTATTTATCTGTGTGATTATTGCTTGGTATTTAATATATTTTCATGTCGTATACCTAATTATAAACTTAAATGTGATGTAAAACAAATCCCTTACGTATGACGAGGTGCCTTCATATTACACGTACGACAAGCAAAGGGGTTTATTTAACCGACGTCGACGAGGAGGTGCTGTGGAAAGTTTTCCAGGAATTTTCAAGGACACCGCATTGGGTAGGGTTTATACCGTGCATCCGAATAATGGCGAATGCTATTTTCTGCGGTTGTTACTTCACACTGTCCGAGGCCCAACGTCTTTCGCCTTTCTGAGGACATTTGATGGCGTGGAGTATCCCACTTACCGCGCAGCCTGGGTAACACGTGACCTTCTCGACAGTGACCAAAATTGGGATGAAACCCTCGCGGAGGCGAGCGTCAGTGACAGTCCCAGCCGCATGCCGTCATCTTGGTGTTTTGTGGAGTCGCGAAACCGGTAGCTTTGTGGGAGAAGTATCATATCGCCATCATCTGTCTGAAGATTTTCTACGAGCTTTGAGGCGTGCTACTGGAGACGAAGTCGAAGTAACTGATGAACGCGTGCTGAACACCTGTCTCAGTTCACTTCAAGATGTGGTCATTTCTATCGGCGGCAATCCACTGATCGAATATGGGTTACCAGCTCCCCAATCATCACCGCATCAAGACCGTGGAAATCGGGACTTTAAAATTCCCATCGATTCTGTTCCACAGTTCTGTTCAGTGGCGATTTCCGGCAAACGCTTTCCGTGGTGACGCGGGGATCGAGGGCTGACGAGGTGAATGCTTCGTTGAAATGATCTTCGTTGTGGTCACGAGTTCGTACGCTGCGCTTGACCATTAACCCATGGAACGTAGATCTATGCGAGACACAATGGCTTTTTAATTGTGTCTGTAATTACGACATTCAACCGTTTAATATGAGAGCTCGGCTCGGCGGCAATGCACGTGCTCAAGAATTCTCCGATGTCCTTCTAAGTCTTGGCGAAGGCACTCTACCAGAAGAGAGAGGTGGACAGGTGGTGCTTCCAGAGTCTCTCGGTAGAGTGGTATCCAGCATAGAAGAACTCATTCGCTGTGTGTACGGGGACATCAGTCGTATACCGCACCAGCAAAATTCTTGGGTGTGTGAGCGGGCCATTTTGACGCTTAAAAACGATCAGTCTGCAGCAATTAACGAATGCATTCTCTCGGAAATTGAGGGGAATGAAGTAGACTACACCTCGATAAACACTGTTGTCGAGCAAGATGACGCCACACATTATCCCGTGGAATTTCTGAACTCCACCACCACCAAGCTCACCACCAAGCACCAAGCACCATCAAGCTGAAGGTCGGTGTCTCGATTATGCTTCTTCGGAACCTATCTCCTCCGAAGTTGTGTAACGGGACCCGCCTTAAAGTCATCTCGCTCCACAGACACACAAATTGAGGCGGAAATTCTTACGAGTTGTGGCGTTGGCGAGGCAGTATTTATACCACGCATTCCCCTCATACCTCATAACTTCCCGTTCCAGTTCAAGCGCGTACAGTTCCCCGTGAGTGTTTGCTTCGCGATGACCATCAGTAAGTCGCAGGGGCAGACACTGAGGGCAGCGGGTGTCGACCTCAGGACGAGTTGCTTCTCACACGGGCAACTGTACGTCGCTTGCTCCCGCGTCACCAGTCCTGACTCTCTTTACATTTTGGCTCCTGGCAGCAACTACCAACGTACGTTATAGGGAAATGTTGTAAGGTATGATACCTTTGTACGTATTTTTACTCTTTTGTGTCCTGGAATGTATTCCAGCATTATTTTCTCTATTTCCTTCAGTCACATCTTATGACTGAACTCAGCAGGATTCCAATATAACTCTCTTCACTTGCTTCGCTTGCAAAAAAAACTTATATTTTAATGCTATTTTAAAAGTTGTTTACTTATAATGCTATAGCGACACTGGCATCTTAGGTATTTTTGGTGCTGTAGAGCCTTCACGCAGACGACGTCGCGGGCAGCAGCTAGTCTCCTGTAAGATTGTTGGCGTCATGTTGGCATACTGTTATACAAATGTTTTAATAAGTTCTGTATTATGTATATTTTTATTTGTTTATTCGTAATTTTAATGATGCAAATTCAAACATTTTGTTCCCAATATTTGTATTTTCGTTCAAATATTGCGCAAATAAAAAAAAAAAAGTAATAGGAAAAAATCAAAATAAAAATCAAATTAAAATTTCATAATAAAGAGTTTTCTATTTCAAGTTTTTGTCTACAAATTAATTTTGATTTAGTTTTCAAAACCTGATTTCGTATTTTAGTTAATACAGTTGCGTAGATCAAAGTTGGCAGAAATAGTCTAGCCACGAATTACGTTAAAGGCAATTGTGTCATTGACGAAGTAGGCCCAGGCCGTGCCGAGGCAACTGAAAACCTTGGCACGTAGGGGTGCCCGAGTCGGCACTTATGAGAACCATAACACATAAATACAATTTCGGTCGGTATCATATCCATATTTCTTGCCTCACTGATTAGATATGAAGAATAATATTTTGTCGGGGTAAAATAATATCCTGATTTATTCTTACGGGCAAGATAACGGCGCGAAGGATGTGCCTGTAATGGTCGGCACCGGGCCGAAATTGTCCGAAATGGCCCGAAACGGGCCGAAAGTGGCCCTACCCAGCGCGTATTTTTACATATTATTTTCAGGGGAAGCATTAAATTACAGGGGATTTTTTGTGGGGAGTTATGAAAGACCATATTTTGCGGAGGTGTGTGGAATGAAAACGACTCCTGCCTTCGAGAGGCGAGAGAAAAAATATAATTATATGTTTTATGTGGTTCTATATTTTATTAGGGTAGGCTTTTGAACGTAAGTTTCGGGGTGTTAAATCAACGAGGAAAGCGTTAATGTGCTATTTGTCAGTGTAAACGCCACGCTCAGACACTCGGCTTAGAGGATGCAATTTTCAACAAAGCGTATAATACAGGATGGGTCATTTACAAAATACGGTCAACTTAGTGATTACGGCACATTTTTGGGGAAAATGCAGCATACAATATATTATGATAATCCTGATTTATTAAGGATTATTTAGATACATACATACGGGTTATAACAAATCTACACATTCTTGTAAAATACATAAAGGCTTATTCAGACGTCACAAACAAAATCTATCTAAGTAATTCGTGCTTCTGTGGTAAGATATATATATTTATATTATAAGGGATTAATGAAGCGGTGATCAAAGGTGATGAAATAGTTCAATACCTTCACTATCAGATCATCTTCGTGGGTCCAGTGTTCCCAAAACTGGAAAATAAAAGTAAGTTTCAGAACAAAACACTATAATTATGAAATTATGTTTTAATGACGTTTGTTCTTGTAACTAACAAATCAATGATGATTCTGAATGCAATCTGTAGGTACATAATTTAATACACATATACATACATACATACACATACATGCATTTTCATTAGTTTATCGACCCAAATTTTAAGCTTAAACTAGGCTTAAATCTGCCTGAAATACACCAGTTTTCAGTACTATTTACATTACTCTATTATAACAGTATTTCAACACAGAACAATTCTAGGAATTCAATTCAAAACATTATAACCAATAAACAATGCGTTGAGTAATTCGGTCGAAATCTATTATGCGAGTATAATTCTTCAGGGTCATGACGTCAGCAGTGAGGTCACAGCTCCTATTATGTATTCAGTGAACCGCAACCATTGGGACGACTCGAATTTTTATATGTAATAAACAATTGATGAGCGATCCGAAATCGTGAGAAGATTTTTAATTGGGAATCGGTCAGTTGCTTAAATAAAGTCAGGACTACACAGGCCAGTAACTTGCGCAAAAGTATGTAAGTAGCTTGCATGTCATAAGTACTATTTACTTACTAGTCTGTAATCGGATATAATGGACGGATGAATGACCCCTGTAACACAGGTTCTAGCATAGCATGGGGTAGCATGGGGTCACTCATCAAATCTCTGTGCACCTGTAAATGTTGCGCGTATTTTGTACATTACTTTATTATTATTGCACAATACAAATTTCTAATCCTAACTAATATTATAAATGCGAAAGTAATTTGTTTGTTTGTTTGTTACCTTTTCACGCCTAAATCACTGAACTGAACATCCTGAAATTTTGCATATACGTTGTCAGGTATACAGAAACGGACATAGACTACCTTGCATCCCGAAAAAAATGCTGTTCCCGAGGAAAACAACAATAACGTTATTATGATAATAGATGGCGCCACGTGTCTATTGAACTTTGTCACATTATTTAATTCTGAGGCGGTACGAAATTCGCCGGGTCAGCTAGTTGACGATAAAGATAGGAGTTCACTTGCCACTAAAGTGTGCAAGTAGCTTGTATGCCATTGTGTCAATCTTCAATCAGCATCAATCAGTTGTTATGGCACTATAGCTTGCAAGTTACTTGCATACTTTCGTGCGAGTTACGGTCATGTGTAGTCCTGGCTTAAATAGAAGATTCCAGGTGCATGGATATAACATCATACGCTTGACTGTGGTCGGTTCACTACATCGATTGCATTCAAACAATAGTAGTTTGTATCAAAGCAATAATATGGTGGGTTTAAGGAGAGCTAGTGAGCATAAAATGTAATGGTATCTAGTCCTATCGTATAAACCGTATCCTTGTATTGACTTTTACTACTGCATGGGATACGAGGAAGTTGAGTTTTGCTTTGTTTTTAACTTTCAAGACAGAATAGTCTTTACAAAGCTTGTTTTAACTGAAAATTTATTTTTACAGTATTGAATTCTCACTGAAAAATTTGCTTCCACACAAAAAATACATTTTCAACTACCAAACCAACAAATAGCGCGAAACAAAACGGAAAATCGAGCGAACTTTAAAAATCGCGTTCTCTAGGAAAATTCTACGTGGTCCCGTTCATATGTGGCATTCAAAATCAGTACCTCGACGCCCTGTTCGAAACAAAACGTGAGAATGGTACCTTTGAAATCGGCTTTCTGCAATCCAATGCATTAGAAAGAGACGGGCTCACAAAAAAATGGTTGTACAGAAAAGGATAGATGATATGCGGACAGTCTGAGACGCGAGTTGAATTGTAAATGCGAATTGCGAGTCGCGGATGCAGTTTCAACCTAGTTTGCGTTACCGGTTAGTTTTCTGTTGCAAATGGACATAATTTGAAATTCTTTCGATTTGGATTTCACCAAGAAGTAAGAAAGTAGTCAGTGGAAAACATTAAAGTTTTTAGCTCATTTCACAGTGATTGATGAACAGGAAAAACTTATAAAGTTAAATTATAATTGTCACTTGATATTCAGATTGTTATCAAAACTCATTTCAAAGGGCTCCCGATTAGTGATGGTGAGTACCTACAAGGTGAGGTGAAAAAGGGTGAGAAAAGACAGAAACAAGTTAACAAAAATGGCATGTATATCCAAAGACACGTTATTATCAATGAAGAAACCGAATAACAGCAAAAGTAATGCTTACACGACTAGAACATCATCTCACGCAAATAACAACCGCAGTTACAAGCCGAAAGAAGATCTCCGAGAAATGAATACAGACCAACATTACTAATTAAGTTATTGAAGAGTCGAACAAACTTGTTGAAATTCAAAGTGGATTGTTTTTACGCCGGGGCATAATCAAACTAAGGAATTCCCACAATTTTAACGGTATATTTTCAGGTGAAGTGAGCTGGGATGCCTTGCAATCTTATTATTATGGACCAAGTTACCTGAGTTTGTTTTTCAAGTAGGTATCCCATGGATATTTTTAAGGTAATGGAGATTTTATTATGTTTACCTTTGGCTTGTGGAACGCTTTAGTAAGTTAGTTTAGTTCTTCAATCTTTTCATGATTTAGTGAGAGTGGATGCAAGCTAGTTTAAGTTACTTTATTTGGCAACGAATTCACTTCGTAATGGATAAGTTGAGTTAAGTAGACTGCTGGTGGAAATATTGAAGTGGAATAGCTAGTTACTTACGTATATACCTTCTTGAACAATATTGTAGTGTACATGTTTTATAATGACTCATGGAAGTGTTTGTGGTCAGTAACCGCAAAAATCCTTATAATGGTGTCATATATATGGATGATGTAAATAATAAAGTGTATTAAATAAATTACTCTTACAGAAATATTTTGTATGACACAGTTAATAGTTATTTATGCAACTGTTGTATAATAAGGGGTATCAAAACACGAGTGTGGGTTTTTAATACCTAAATGTGTACAGTTGCATACAAGACTTTATCTACACCCATGATCTGAATCCTCTATAAAAGGTTCTGAAACAGTTTTTTGTAACACTAATATCGAACAAAAATGGCGGCCGGGGGGGGGGGGGGGGTCTACGACGTGAATTCGAACAACCTATAAGTTCTTTTTTAGTACAACATTATAACATTCATTTGGATGATATTATGGTTACTATGACACTGGTTGTTTTAAAGTTGGCAATAAGCTAACTGTTTCAGAAACTTTTATAGAGGATTTATAGCATGAGTGTAGATAAAATTGTTTAAAAGTAACACACATTTTAGGCATTTGATTGATTGTGGTTTTACACGTATTGAAACAAGTACATTCAGCACTTTCCGAGATTAAAGGAATAGACATTCCAATATAGCCACAAACCTTTTAAAAGTAACGAGCTAATACATTAAAATCGGTATTCGGATTCGGATAGGCATTATCGATTCATAGGACATCGAAACATTTCAATTAGATCGCCGTAGCTACTGAGGCATCTGTACGTACCTAGGTACAGGTCTATAAATTCAGAATGAAGGTTACCTGGTTTATAGTGACAGGCACCGTTTCCAATAAAGTTAACGTTTAAACTGGAATTTAAGTAATTTTCTATTCGATGGTTCTGCCTTGCTTAACTAAATTTAGTTTTTAGATATAAATCTTTCGATACTTGCGTAACTTTGGTGTTAAATACCTTTATGTTTTTTTGTCGTGTTACGTGAGCCTTTTGTGTTAAAGATAAAGAAATACTCACTTATATAACTATAGCTGCAATCATCCCCATTTTGTTGCGACTCACCTGCAAAAAAGAAATAGAAATTTAATATTGACTAAAATGTTGTGATATGGAAATGTAGTGGCTACGTTTATTTGCTTCCATTTTGCTGTCCGTAAAATAGAACAAGAATACATCTAAAGGGCTCATGTTGGGCTGCCGACCGCAAAACCAAACTGAGTGGAGTTGTACAAACAAATTCATTCACGTCCATTACGGAATCGTGACGTCACGTACAGGAATAAAACATGTTTAAACATCTAAACACTTTTGTAAGTATACTTTATAGGGACAGTTCATTCACAAAATAATTACTTAATATCTGTCATGGAAATTTGCACTTTGCCACTCAAAAAATAAAGTCTAAAATCGAGTAGAAATTCTGGTTGGAGTTCGGCAGTCTTCACGAAAAACTCGACACGTGTCATCTCTACAAATCAAAATTGAATTCTATTACTAAATGCGTAGAGTTGAACTAGGAATGGTGGTTTTAAGCATCGTAACGTCACGTCAACGTACATATCGCTCCGTCACGCGACATTAGATATGAATCTGGAACTCCTTAAAATGTCGTAATGACGTCTTCCGTGTGTTTTGTTTGAGGATTTCAAAAGCTATTCTCAAGTCACTGTGACACGTATGGTTATTAATATGAAGTAACTGAGGCATAATCGATCGTTTGAGTTCTTGAATTTTTAAAGGCGTGTGTTTTTTTATTCTATACGGCCATTAGTCGAGTTGTTAACTGACTAATAGACAAACGACCATTGTTATGAGCCGTTCGACTGCGGCCCATAGAACTGGGTCAGACAAATCTAGAATAAAAGTAGGTATTCCAACATATGATCACCATACAAAAAAACCTTGTTTTCGGTCCTCAAAGGTATCACTGCCGCAATATCGAATGACAAAAAGCTAGGAAAACTTTTTGACGGAAAATCGGTAGTCGTCTTTTTATCCATAATGACGTAACTCTATACTTTATGGGCCGCTAGGAATTTCATTTTGAGCCTTTATATTTTTGACCACGCGGTCCCCATGGGGAGTGAGGGGGTGAGGTATTAGGAGGGGGGAGTGTTCTTTATCGTGGCCATTGCGGGCTCTCTCACGTACGCATATTAGGAGAAAGGTCCTTCTAAAAGTCGTAAAGAGGTCGACTAAGGTCGGTGCGTCTATGATGTGTCTTTAAGCTTCTTTTTTATTTCTTCCGATCGACTTTTCAGTTTGGAATTATTTATGTAAGTAAAAGGTTGGGTGTGACCTTTTTCTATTATTCCTTGATAGACAGATGTGTTATTATTCTAAGATACAAGTTACATCGTTCTACGTAACTGTAAAAGCAAACTTCACAGAAAAATAAATCAACACATCCACATCAAATCTCATACTTCAATATTAATTAACAGACATCACAATACATTATTACCAGCAAAACCATTGAAAAAAACAAAAAAAAATAAACAAGAATGCCGGGAAGCAGATATACGGGACCATTGTGGTTCAAGAGGCTCTACAGTCACAACACTATCGCTGTTCAATATCGTGTGAAGTTTTTTTACTTGCAGCACTATCTTTGTATGCATCATCACGATTGTCTCTCTTATAGAGTGATCTTTAACATTCCAAGGAGACGTTGACATATTCCGGGTTACAAGACCGCGTAGTGTAAATAAAATATTGTAAAACGATTTTTTTTAAACAGTAACTTTTTGGTTTTCTTCCCCATTATTTACCATACGAAACTACTAAGTAAATTTTGACATCCTCAAAAATTAATGCTAGTGAGACTTTTTCATCGCAAGGTCGCAAGCGCTACTGAGCACGAGGTCCTGGGCCGATTCCTAGGGCGACCAAAGTATTTTTGGGGTTTCCGTCTGGAATTTCTCAGTAGCAGCCTGGAGTTTGTGCACGGTTAATAGCAATAAAATAGGCTCGCTCCTTGTTACATGAGACTTGCAACATAACTGGCGAAACATGGATGTACAGACGCCAGCACATCAACCTACTACAATCTGTCAAATTTCTGTAATAGACTTTAAACTTTATCACTAAAGCATAAGGTTCAAAGTTGATTGGCAAAATTTGACAGTTTCGGGTAGGTTGATGTGCTGGCGTCTGTACTACAGCTACACCTCTACCCACCTGCTGGAGAGTGCAGACGTGACGTTATATGAAAGATTACACTGTTGATGCAAGTGAGCATATCTTCAAAGTGCTTCAGAATTCTGAAATCCGGTGTATCCTATACCTAAGTATTATGTACGTATCAATAGATCAGATTGCAGACCACTTGCAAAGAGCAATCCCTAGACCTGAATCGGGCGTAAAGGTAGTCTACACGATTCCTGGAAGTGAGGAGCTTGCATCGGATAGGCTTAAGTTCACGTAAATGTCAGTCAGTGTTAGTTGTATTAAGACTGGTTTTAGGAATATGTTTGCATAGATTCTGCTTGATGCTGCTGGACACAAAGGTGCATTGATCTTTATTGATTAAAATACTAATGATTCTATTACAGCTATATTATGATTTGGTAGATAAAAAAATCGGAATCTGAATCATTTTGAAGCAAATTGCTAATCCATTGTTTCATAAGTTCGAAAAATTTGTCTGCTCAACACGCAAATAACGCAATGAATGTTGTTGAACTGTCAAAATGAAACCGATTCCGATTTATAATGTGTTACACAATTGCCCTGCTGTTCAATAAGTGCTTGCTATGAAATGAGACCTACAAGAGTACTTATTCTGCTTATGCCTATTGCAAAAAGGATTAATATTTTAACTATGATTCTGTAGAAAAATCAGCAAACTTACATTAATTCATTCTTCATTTAATTTAATTTTATCTTATTTTATTAGACATTATTTGGTTTGTTTATATGATTTCTATTAATTTATGTTTGGCAATAGTTGTTAATTATCTGAAGTAAATAAATGAATGAATTTATTTACATTTAATTTACTCCTTGAATACTTTACAACGTTCCTCCATGAACTTACATCGCAAAATATCTACAGAAAGATACCTATAAAATTTAAAATATCTCGTTTTAAAACTGGCGAAATTCCGTATAAATCGACAACGTCTTCACGTATAAAATTTATAGTCTAATGAAATATTGTTTAGCACTCGGCGCCGGTATAACCACGGGTTTACGACTCATCTCCTCCATTTTTTTCGCAGGTTTTATTTGAAGACGCATTGGAGTTTTTGCGGTTTTCTTCAGTATTACAATGGAGTGTAAATATTAATTTTAATTTTGGAGTTGTATATAATTATCATCATCATTATTTCAGCCGAAAGACGTCCGCTGCTGGACGTATGCCTCTCCCAAGCACCTCCACTTCGATCGGTTCTGTGCTTCTCGCATTCAACGGGTTCCTGCGGCCTTCACAGGGTCATCGGTCCACCTTGTGGGAGGAGGCCTTCCAACGCTACGTCTTCCGGTACGCGGTATGTATTACATATGTATAGCAAAATTTCACTCACAAATACTTTTGTACCACTATAACCTACCACTTTCCTATAATCAACTGTTTACTCAGTGTGGTAAAGAAAAAAGATAAATAATTTTATTTCTGTAAGTAGGTTTGTTCAAACACTTTTACACGTCTAGATGACGCGTTTCCTACCTGCCTACTCTGAGAAGAAAGGCCGAAACAAATTCAGAGGTCTCTTTTAAAGTCCAGACATAATCTTGGTCAGATCATGTGAAGAGAAATTCAGACGCAAAAGAGCATTTTAGACACCAGTCTACATGAGATTGGTGTCTGAAATGGTGTTTTGAGGAAAGAACCACACAGATTGAGTGGACATGTCCAGTATTGTGACAACATATTTTTTCTTTGGGTAAGGCCAATAAATCTATCAGGAAAAATCGCTCGACGTAAGTAAACTCAATATATGAAACTATTCAGCGACCTATTTTTTTTTAGGATAATGTTTGTTTATCTTTGTGGAAATGTATTAATTTTCTTTTTTCTTATCTTATCTTAAAGAGTTGTTGAGATTTCTTCTTAGTCTCATTAAATATTTAATAACTTTCCATCGAGAACTCATAGTATCAATACTTGGTCGAAAGTGCGAAGGGGGGGGGACGGCGACATTTCCGACTCCGAGCCGCCGAGTTCTCCTAATGACGCGAATATTTCCCGCTTGACGTTTAATTAACTATCAAAAGAGGGTAGTTTGAATAGCCTCCTCTAATGCGACGGTGCCAATCCTTGGCACAGCTTAGGAATCGCTTTTTAGTCCCGTAACCTAATAGTTGTACTGAGTTTTGATAAGTAGTTTTTGAATGTTGGCTTTAGCATTTAGAACTAAGTACTACTGAAATAAGCAAGTTTTAAGTAGAAATCAATATTCACTGAAAAACCCGTAAACTAGTTCACGTTAACTTTTACCAAATCTGCTTGAACAAGTTTTATCGATACCTAAAAATAAAGCATAGCTTATCGCGAATTAAATTTCCCATAGGACACGAAGTTATAAACATTTGGTTTGGTTATTTTTTTAAGCTTTTAAAAGTCACGTCTAAGCACTAAATATGAAGGTTTAAGGATTGGATTGCGTAAGTGATAAGAGAAGAAATTCAACATTAAAGCACGATAATTAATTTAAGTCTTATGTATCTTGGAGCACGACAATCTTGGTGAGATTACGTGTTACGCCATCATTTTTAGGGTTCCGTACCCAAAGGGTAAAAACGGGACCCTATTACTAAGACTCCACTGTCCGTCTGTCACCAGGCTGTATCTCATGAACCGTGGTAGCTAGACAGTTGAAATTTTCACTGATGATGTATTTCTGTTGCCGCTATAACAACAAATACTCAAAACAGAATAAAATAAATATTTAAGGGGGGGGCCGAATACAACAAACGTGATTTTTTTGCCGTTATTTGTATGTAGTGTTAACTCGCACACGAAGGGTTCCGTACCACCGTACTATTGTACGCTGTATTGTGTGCCTTCGTGTGCAAGTCTGACTCGCACTTGGCCGGTTTTTCTGATATGTTTTTTGTAACTTGCGGTTAGCAATTTCAGATCTCAGTAACAACGACAAATCAGGGCACAATTTCTCACAGTTCTATTTACAATGCAATCATCTATAACCGCACAATCAGTCTTTGTGCTCTAAATAATTCTAAATGATAGTTTTGTGGGTGCTTCGGCGCAATCGTGCGCGACGCCGCCGGCGCCGGTCGACATCCGATCGAAAACTTTACAATCGTTTTTTACGAACGAATGGAGTAAAAACTGTTGAATTTATATACAAGAAGTATTGTGAATCTAAAGAGGCTGGTTTAGATTAGAATTGTATAAAAAAATTGAATGGTGCTCACAAAAGCATGCTTGCTGGAGCACGTTTTGTTTTTGTTCGTAAGAGCATTATTTTAAACGTGGGCTGATTTGGAGATTATCTTACTTTCACTGTTTACTTTTATCACGTATTAGTATGGTTTTACTTTTTTGAGCAGCGTCTGAGTTGTGCAAGAGTAATAATAACATTTAATCTGGCCCTCTTGCCTAATTTACTTTAAAAAAATCTTAAATTCACTGACAGGCAACCCACTGCATAAGCCTCTGGGGTCTAGAAGCATGAAATTTTGCACAAGGGTTCCTTATGTAACGAAAGTGAGCACCAAGGAAGGATTTTTGAAAGTTCATTCCTTAAAAGGGTCAGGGTTGTATGGAAATTCAAATAGCGTAGTCATCTCAACATCTCTCTCCCTTGAATTTGTATGTACCTGTATATATATTATAAGTATATATTATAGTAGATAGTATGTATGTGTATATACCTAACCTATTTATGTATTTGTGTGCCTAGTTTTAATAAGTTTTTTTATCATTGTTCCTCTCAACCAAAGCACCAAGCACCAAGCACCTGCCATCTAATCTCTTCACCGCCCTTGGTTGACTGGTAGAGAATGCCTAAGGCATTAAGTCCGCCTTTGTACCTTTTTGTGCGAAAAGTTTAAATAAATAAATAATAAATTCGTCATGTTTGCCTATGGGAAATCCCATCGGTCACATACACGGCCTGTATTTTTAAAAATGACATCTTGGTATACTATATGTATATCTCGCTGGAATTTACATAAGACACTTTTAAGTAACTGAAACTAGTGTATATACAGTACAGTAACTAATGACTACAGAAGTTATACTCATCATAATCAGCCTATAATGTTCCCACCGCTGGGACACAGGCCTCCTTTCGGTGAGAGGGAGTGGGTCGTAATCCAGTACTCAGCCCCAGTGCGGGTTGGTGGATGTCACATGTCTTCGAATGTTTTGATTCTAGAACATGCCGGTTTCCTCACGTTGTTTTTCGTCACCGTTTTGAGAGCAGTGGCGATGAAATAATACTAGAGACACTAAATCCACGTGTACCATAACAACTTCTTCAAACATTTGCTTCCCCTAAAACTTCCTGAGCACACTACCAAACTGTGACTGCTACTTCTCTATAATAATAAGCTCGTAAATTACATTAAAATTTACCTAAAATCAAACACAGCGCTAAAGCTAGTAATACTTAGACAAATAGTCCTAAACCAACAATTTGTAAGTTAAAATCTCCTGCTGCGAGCCCAACCAAAATAAATCAGATGAAATCCATTCCAAGCTACTAACTTAAAAAAGCATGTATTTAAAATTAAGTGTATATGTCGCAGCCAACTGGTTTAATTAGCCGTTTAGTTAACCGCCTAGCCTTTTAACTAAACGGCGGCCGTTCAACTAACGGCCTGAATGATATTCAATTATGTTTTAGGTTGTGGAACTGTAACCAATCACGTGAGAGCCGAATTGGTCGCAGTAACTAAGCCAGGGCACCACAACCAAATGGGTTAGGTTAGAACTGTGATCAACCGCTTGCGAGCCGAGAGCGAAGCGAGGCGAGCACTACTTCCAAAGGCCAGGCGGTTAACTAAACGGCTAATTTAACCAGTTGGCTGCGACGTATACATATAATGTAGTCAGTGTTAGTTCATTGCTCAAAAGGGAATTTTGTTGATGTAGTAAAGTAATATTCGGGACAGGAAAAAAGTATGGATTTATATCTCGCGTAGAGATACATTGTGAACGTTAGGGACACTTGTGGCATTATTTGTTTGTGCTATTAAAATGTTCCAACACTGCTGTTACCTCATAATAAAATGGAACTTCGGCTCTCAGTCACGGGAAGGACCAACATTTTAGATGAAAAATCAGGTGTATAGGTTAGTTTTCCCGAACCTCTGCACCCGGAAAGAATTAATGAGTGAAATACACGATCATCAGGATACGCGAGTAACTAAATATCGTCTTGAGAATGAATAAAAACCGTGTCTTGCACACAACGTTAAAATAAAGAAGGCCATTCATACAACTACATCCGCGCGACTGAAGCCACGTTACGAATTCGACGGCAATTTTTTCACACCGTCGCAATACGGTCTACAATTCTTTGAAATATTGCCTCGACGCGTGCAAATTTCACTCGCGTACTTTTGTACGAACTTACTGAGCATTAAAAAGGACCTTAGCATGTCTATTTAGGGTGTATTTTCGCTCGTGTTAGCTACAAATGAAAATTGGCGTCGAATATAAGTTACATACGGTTGCCTACACAAAAATAACGAACTGCGCCGTCGAGACGGCTGGTAGTAATCACGACGTGAATGGCCGACCATGGACTATATTATGTAAAGGATCTTTTGAGCTTTTCAAAGGGATTCTGAAGCGTTTTCAGGGCGGTTAATTACACGATACGGAGGCCGTAAGCCTGAAGTTTGTCTTCAGTACAGAAATTCGTAGCTATAAAGCGATTTTATGCTTCTTTAGAAGTTCCTTGACGGTTTCTGGTTTGTTTTTTCTTTGTTACGTTCGGAATATTTTCTCGTATTACTGTTTTGTGGAACATTGGGCAAGATTAAATGTTTAAGACTAATTTTTGTTATTGTAACTACAGTTTGTAACTGGCTTGTAAAACGAAGTAAATTATTTTACCATTAAAATTTGGTTTGTATTAGAAAACGACGACGTGCAGTGGTGGCCCAGTGGTAAGGGACACGACTTACGGTTTGTAGGTCGTAGGTTCGAACCCAGACAAGCATTTTACTTTGTGTAAATTATTTCATCACCACTGCTCTCAAAACGATGAAGGAAAACGTCTTGAGGAAACCGGCATGTCCTAGAACCAAAAATTTGAAGACATGTGACATCCACCAACCCACATTGGGCCCGCGTGGTGGATTACGGCCCACTACCTCTCACTGAGAGAAGGCCTGTGTCCCAGCAGTGGGAACATTATAGGCTGATTATGATTTATGATGATTAGAAAACATCCGCTAAAATGGAACGGGAAATTGAATCACGAGTTATGACTGATCTAGACAGAATGCGATTCGCAACTGCAACAGTCAGATAATGGAAATTACTTTTATATCCACACACTACATAGTTTTTCGAATAAAATATTCACACCAGAAATATTAAAAAAAAAACATCCAAAGGTAAATATAACCTACACATCACTATCCAGAATTGAGTCAAATCCTGCATATATATACCTTTTTGGAAAAGGTGTTTGCACAGTGGAACATAGCGGCACACTAATTCGCAATACAATTTGTCATAGTCTCACTGCATTGCAGTTTCCTACTGCGACAAAGAGCCATTCTGATACATCAGAACGACAAGCCATTGTCAGAACAACGTGTGGGCCACTACATTAGAGTTTTAGAGAATATCCATTGTTGTTAGTACCCTAAAGTTAAAGTTAAAAAGTTTATAAACAAGAAATGGTTAATCCTCTCTCTCTCTTTTTAATCCATCCAAAGGTTGTCTTTAAAAGATCGCTTTTAGCGATAAGACCGCCCATTGTGTCACCCATTGTAAAGTTTCTATATTTATGTCTGTAATTTATATGGTGTACATAATAAAGAGTATTCTATTCTATTCTATTCTAATGGTTTTAGTAACTAAAGTACTTAGTAGTTCATTTTCAATTTCCAAGATAATATTTCCATAATTTCATAATAATAATAACTTTGCCCTTTATTCATAAACGTTGCTTAAAATTACGTAGTGATTAACGACTGTTTAACCATACATTTTTAACGTTTAAGCATTGGTTAACTTTAATCATCAAATAAACTCAATAAGTACAAGTATATTAAAAAGGAAGGGAAATAATTATAGAGTATCAAAAATCGTCCTTTATTACAGTAAATTTTTATGTTAGTAAAGTCTAATCATAATCAGCCTATAATGTTCCCACTGCTGGGACACAGGCCTCCTCTTGGTAAGAGGTAGTGGGCCGTAATACACCACGTGTGTAGTCTGGTTGTTAGATCTCACATGTCTTCGAATTTTTGGTTCTATAATATGCTGGTTTCCTCACGATGTTTTTCTTCTTGTAGAGCAGTGGTAATGAAATAATTTACATAAAGTAAGGCGACAGGGTCCGAACCTGCGACCTACGACACGTAAGTCGTGGTTGTTACCTCTACGCCACCACTGCTCTAATGTAAAGTCTAAAGAGTAACAATATTCCTTTATTTAGTAATATGTTATAGCAACATAAAATATATTGTAAGGCAGTAAGTTTCGAACAGCAATAACAACACACTTGACTTTTACAACCATGCTTTGTTTCTGTTAAAGCTTCTATAAAACTGTCGTAGGCGTCTAAAAATATCAAATGTTTGACGATTATATAAAGTTAGAAAGTGGTTGTTTAAAACTGTATATAGTACAGGGTTATTGGAAAAACATTAACAACCTCTTAAGAGGTCATTACACTCATCATTAGGAACAAATGAACAAATTTTACTATGGAACCAAACCTGAAATCGCGAAAAAAAATCAGCTGTTCCCTACATTTATGTTCGTATAACTCGTCAAAATGTAGGGAACAGCTGATTTTTTTTTCGCGATTTCAGGTTTGGTCCCATAGTAAAAGTTGGTCATAATGATGAGTACAATGACCTCTTAAGAGGTTGTTGAAGTTTTTCCAATAACCCTGTATAAATCCGATTATCAAAACGTTGATCACTCTTTTATATTAAACTCTTTACTTATCAATGATGCAGCTGTCTTTTATTTATTTATATAGGAATATCAAACAGTATTCCTATATAAATAAATCATAATAATTAAACATAGGTTAGGTTTTTTATCATTTATGTACGTAACTACTGCGTCTTTCAAATATATGACTAGGTTTTAGAACCTTGTCATATTTATAATCCCAGCCTTAGAGCTGAGCGCAGACTGAGTCTAGGCTGAGTCAACCGTCGTCTCCTACAGTCCGTTCACATGTTATTTTACCTCTGACAGCAGCAACCTAATAGCAACCTTATTGTATGGAGAATAAAGATCACAATGATTTTGACAGTGAAGCAAAATCAGAGTTAAAATAACTGTGGAAGGACTATACATGATACTTCACAATGAAAAACTGACGTTTTGACACATCTCTTGCTACTTGAACTTAAATCGATACCTATCTATAACTGTACAAGGTTATTTTGGCGCGTGGCCAAAATCGGAACTATAGCAGCCATCTTGTTTTGTCAATACAATTTCTGTGACAATTTCACAAATGTTTACCAAAAACCCCTGTCAATGTCATTCGGATGCCAAAAATTCCATATAGGAGTAGGTACTGTAAATCAGCCAATAGTAGAAATGTTCTTAAAAAACGTGTTTGACACAACATAAAATTACTTATTTCTAGTGTATGTTATTTATGTATGGCCAAAATGTTCATAGGCCGACTAGACTAGATTCACTACTGGTGCAGTAGTCAATCTAGTGAATTAATCGCTAGTTTAGGGGCTTGAGCAGAACGTGTTAAGCTGACAACGCATCGGACAGTGTTACGATTGCGAATGTTCGATTTATGTGTTGTCAGCCTGTATGTGCCCGCCTGTGGGTCATTTAGCGCTGGACGCAAAGCGGATACAGGCGTATTTAAAATAAGTACTGAAATTAAATTTAATCGTCGTTTTTAAGTAAACATGTTGGAAAGAACAGACATTGGCCTTTTACCTGAGCTCTAAAAAACTGGGATTGTTAATACGATGAACATAACACAACCCTCAGGTCTGCAAAAAAATGATCGCCAATGCGCCGGCTAATGGTTGTGATTTTTACCATATCACCGTTTACTAAATAGTTACTGAGAGGTAAAATAAGGACACTTTAAGCCTAGCCTTTATAACACTACAGTGAAAGGCGATTTAAGATTTCACAACCTTTTATTTAAATTTATTTAGGGCAGATTTTTCCAACACCAGATAGCTTTATCAGAGGAATAATTTTGAATTTTTGACAGTTCATCCATATAGAAACTGTCAGACGTCAATTTTATTCCACGAATAAAAATTATCTGTCGATTGTAAAATTTGCCCTTAGAGATGTAAGTGACCACTTCAGCATTAGACCCGAATTAAATTTTAATATCCAGTCCTTCGTCCCGAAAATGGTGTCTATGGATTGCAGGCACGTGGCGCACTTGTTTATCTCTGCCCCGTGGGAGAAAGGCCATTGTCTGTAGGTATGTGTACACACAACACAGCCAGTCAGGGCCACGGTAAATAAATAACAAAACAGACTTCGGCACCAGGAGAGCTAAATTCTGTACCGACAACACGATATTTAATAATATAACGTTTAAGGTAGTAAATCTAGAAAACTTGAAAGCTGTTCGCTCAACAAACTGTCGGGAAGCGAACCTGTACATTATGACTTACATAAACTGCCAGACTCCAACTTTTATGCCACCAATAAATCCTACGGTGCCCACTGGTTATTTCTAGAAATATCTAGAAAAATACCTTTAGTGTTTCCCCTGGCTGCGCTTTATGCACTACGTAACGGCGTATTTCTTTCAAATTAGCGCAATAAAAGTTTTATTGGTCGTAAATAAAATCGAGAGGTGACTGTTGCCAGGACGACGCAGGCACATGATCATGCATAATATATTTGTTTTTGGTTTATTTTATTTTAATACTACGACTACAAAAGCCATTGACCTTTTAATCATAAAAGGTCAGACGGCAGTTATTATCGGAACGTTTAATCGAATTTTGTATATTTATGTCCGTCACGAACAGCTACATTCTACAAACAAAACAAAAATATTAAAAGTATAAACATAAACAAATATGTTCAAGTTTGATCAAAATATATAAACAACAACAAAATAACATAAATAATTGTTAATTTCCTCATATTCGTATTTTGTTTGCGATAAAATAACACACATGTACAGAATGTATCAAAAAGCTAACTCCAAAATCCATTCCCTGTAATTCGTCATTTCCCCTGTCAAACACCGAAAATCGTCCGAACTTAACGAATTAATCTTCAAACGTCGACATTGAAAAGCGACTGCGGAACACATTTCCGTGTACAGAGAGATTAAAACTGTTTGTCCGTTTGTTAGTTAGACATCCATGTTTGTACAGCATTTCACGACGCCAGGGTAGGCCAGGGGAATACATACCGATGATAGGTAATTACAATCCGGTTTATTCTATAGTAATTCCGAACGCATTGTCGATCGTAAACGCATAAAGTTGGAATAAATGGGGAGGATTCGGGATTATTTTGACTGTAGAGAGTAAGAAAAATGTGTTAAAAATTTCAAATTAATTTTTGAAACGTTTTCCTGAAAATACTTTTTGCTTTTACTGATTAAAGAACACAGTATTATTAAAAGCTTCTCTGAGAATTAATCATGTACCGAACGCGAAAATCATGGAAAAATCACAGCCGGGAAACACTGTTGCATTTATAATTTTTAATGCATTTTTTTTTTACCGAGCCATGCATTTTGGCTGAAAAGCTACTTAAGTCTTCCCAATGCTGTCAAAATATCTAACGATATGTAGATACAAACACATACTGTAACTTGCTACGCAATAACCCGCGGGCGAATTCAAGTTCCGTAGCGTTCAGTGCGTGAGCGCTACGAAGCTACGTCGCTACGCCGTAGGCTATTGCTACGGACCTATGCTACGTGCAGGTGCAGGATGCATTTACAGATTGCCCTTTACGAGGGTGAGATATTGACGTTTATTTTGTAAGCTTATATTTATTTTTAGGTGGGGAACAGTATTATAGAAACTGAAGAACTTTTTCATGTGTTTCGTAACAGTTTTATTTACGTATCCGTTTGGTTAAAATACAGATTCGTTTGTGACCACGGCGCATTTCACAGCAAGTTTACACAGACTGGAAAGTTCTGAAAAAAAATATCATTAAAAAAACACCGTTTACCCCAAAATAATACCGACGCAATACAAATGAGTTGATCCGCGCAGAATCCCATTGTTATTAATACGTACAATAACTGGCGGTCCAAAACGTTTGTCCCACAAATAAATTGTCCGCTTAATCATTGTGCGTATGAGCGATGTCCTCCATCAGTTATGAGGTTCGCTGTTTTTTGGTCGCGCGACCCCGTTGCCTCGCTAATCGACGATATTACGGGCTTGACGTTTTGCTCCAGGCTGCTGATGCGAGCACGAGATTTGCGGGTCAGGCGATGAGGTATGTGTTTTGCCGACGTACTTGGGAGATAGTCTTGTAGCCGACACCTTTAGCCAGTTTCTCGAAGGGAAATTATCGCAAAATTAATGTGACAAATTGTTTAGCGCGCGTAAACTGCTGTGTTTGGTTGGAACTAGGCTAGTCTCCGTTGAGATTGGCCGCCGTGGCCGAAATACGGCCTGGAGGATTTTTAAATGCGGAACTAACGCTGATATGTTATTTTATTGAAGTGAAAGTTCTTTACGCACGCTTGACTTGAGTAGTAAGCTGGCGAACACGTGACGTAAGCGTTACGAAAAGTGTGATCGGGCGTGGCGAACGGGAGTTGAGTGGGGGATATAATAATAATAATAATCTTTTATTACTCCAGAAATGCACGAACATTACATTGACCAGGAAACAAATAAAAAATGGCTTAAGCAAAGTGACTCACAGTAAAAAAGACCCTGAGGTCTCTAAAGGTGCCTGTAAACGGGCTACAGAAATTGCATCTTGCTGGCAATTTTTATTGACCAATATATCTCAGTATATTTGCAATGGTACCCTTGCTGCAATTTCATTTTGCAATACATTGCCGAGAGTAGCCCAGCAACATTCGGCAACTGGATTGATGAGAGATTTTGTTCGTACACGCGCGGCGTATTGCGGCTAGATCTCGTAGGACAAAATAATTTTTTGTATGCCTCTTCGGTTGTTACATTAAACTTCGCGGCAATTACGGCCCAAGCATCCTTCTTAAGGTTACGATCTTTATACACACTAGCTTCTACATCCCATAATTCAGGACGTACATGGATTTCATTAATAAAGTTCAAAATCTTTTCGTTTGACCACTCGGCCATGACGAACAGAATAAACAACAACGGACGGATACAAAACAACTTCACTAATCGTAGAACACGTGGTGAATTGATTAGGTCTTTTCAAATGAATGTTGGCAATTGACGTTATTTCAAGTTAAACAAATATCAACTTTATTTCAATGGTAATTAAGTTGATTTCAGAGTGACTAGCACTATTTAAAAAGTAAAAAAATGTTTGGAGTTGTAGCGTAAACTGAACTTTATTGTGTGGGCATTAAAGTTATTTTTCCAAATACTTATATATTTGTTTATGTGTTTGGCAAATACATCGCGAACGGTGATTACATGTTTTCTATCCTACTACTTTGCATTGTTTTTTTTCCACTTCTTACAAAAAGTCTCGTCCGTGTTTTCTTGGCTTACCTAACTTTCCTCCACTTGGTTGTTTTGATTGTTTAGATTTCGTCATGACAACACAGTCAATAGGCCAATATTAGTAGGTATTGTAATTGGTTTGTAGGAGGAAGCCAAAGAAATGGTAACGTGATATTGTGGAAGCTAACAATCTGACTGTCTAGAATGGGAATTAACAAACAATACTGAGTATAGATGCTAAATTCACGACCATTTTTGAAGTGAAAACTTCTTAAGGCGCGTTAGGCATTTTTCGAGATGGGGAAAAAACAATTGAATTCGCGGTACTGTTACCGTAACCGACACCGCTTCGGATGCGTTTGGCTGTCCTCGGGATATACTCGGTTTTAATGAATTTCCGATATTTCGGTGAGTGATGGCAAAGTGTTCTGTTTGCGTTTTGTTTATATGACGATAAAAAAAATACACACGTAAATGTTCAAGTTTTCACTTCTGTCGGCACGAATTGTGTTTACGCAATTGTCTATTTTAAAAGAAAATGTAATAAATTATTGATTAATATTTAGTATAATGTAAATTATAATAATATAAATCAGTAATATATTATTATTATGTAATTTGATATAATGAATTTGCAGTGCCCTTACAGGATACACGTCTTAATACTGTATCATGAAAGTTGAATGCATGCCTACTAACCAGTGTTTTACATGTTAGCAAATAAATAAAAATCATGTAATTTTCTCCGATCAGAATCAGTAGGTGTCAAATACATTCCTACACGTAACGACAGACCAAAACATAATATTAATAATAATGAACCAAATAAAAATAAATGAGACCTACCTGCTTTCACATAGCAAAAAACAGCCAACATTTAATTCCTAAATGGAGTTAATTAAACAATAAATTCATTGTCCAGCAGACGTCCGCACACTAAAAGCCCGAAAGGGTGTTACAATCCGATCGATCTCCTTATCTGCAGGTTCCAGTTAACGTTTTAATTGCTTTATAAATAACTCGGCTAACCCTTGCGCCCTAAAATACGAGAAATTATGACCTTAGGGTGGCACATGGTATATTAAACATGGCTAAATCTTTAGAACAATGCTTTGTGGGCTCAGGCTTTTGAACAATGAGTGTGATTAAAATTTTGGGTTTCCATTCTCATGTGTGGGACGGACGCAAGTGATTTTTTTTTTTGTCTGTTTTAAATAAAGGTTTGAATAGGATTAATGTGTCTGACAACTTTAATATTATTATCTAGGTGGCTTCTAGTCAGAATTCTCTGAAACCATCTGTCAAAAGATAATGTGAACAATTCTAGCCTCAACCAAAATATTCTCTCTAAATTAAATGGAACCCCTGAAGTTCACATTGTTTGAAACATAGATGGATTACATTAATATTGGAGCGTGTTACGTGGGTTTTAAAGTACGTGTAAGTTTTTTATGAATTACCCTTTTAGTACCGAGTTGTCTAGATAAAAACCCTTTTATTTGTATGTGTCATATGTTGAATAGAAAATGTTGTATTAAAAGATCTACTGGGTTAACAAGTACTGTACCCACTGAACAAATAAAAACACCTATTAAGTTTGTTTTTAAATCAGCTGCGTACAAAAATGAACGCTATACTGACTGTCATGGCTAGTTTGTAAAGCACTTTCGAGTACCGTTCAAATTCAGGGAATTTTTCGACAAAAAAAAAACAAGGTTTTGACCCGATCATATTTTTTCATCCTGTATGGAAAATAATAAATTTAATGTTTTTTTTTAGTGGGGTCTTCCACCGCAGTCTTTGTACAGACGCCAGCACATCAACCTACTACAATCTGTCAGATTTCTTTAATCAAATTTCAACTTTATTGCTAAAGCATAAGATTCAAAATTGATTGGGAAAATTTTACAGTTTCGGGTAGGTTGATGTGCTGGCGTCTGTACCTTATCACTTGAAATATCTGTATAAAAACACTGTTTTTGTATAAGCTTCATAGACGTGACTAACAGCTGATTTTGACCTGCCAAAGAAAAACAATTTTTTTTATTTTATCGTGTTTAGTCATCGATACCCATCGCGTCTGCGAAGTTTAGCTACCCAATTTAAAATAACCCTGTTTATAAAGACATGTACGAGGCCAAAAGGGTCCTAAGTATACTTAGTAGACACAACATTTCCAATTATGCCTGTTCTTCTTCAAGTTTTACCTATTTATTACAACCTAAAACTTATAACCTAGTTCATAAATCCTCCCAAACGAAGACCATACATTCTAAGACCCAAATCAAACGCGTAACTTACACCCATTACAGTTACTACCTAATTCTGCGACGGATGCCGCTAACTGCGGGGAATTTCTATCGTTATGTCATCACTGTAACTATTAGTTGCTCTTAGGAACCGTGAGTAGGAGGGATATTGTTTAAGAATCGTTTATGACCGGGCTCCGTCTTTATCGCCGATCGTATCTTGTTGTGGATTGGCTGAATAATGGCCTGGATTTAGTATGGCAATTGTAGTATTGGATGAGCGTTTTCAAGGTTCATGTTTCAAGTGTTTTCTCTTCAATATACGCACAGGTGGATCAGATTCTTAAATGTTGGTTGAAAATCATTGCATGGTTACAACGAAGTACTCGAGAGACACCTGTCAGTTTCATAAAAAGGAATAAGTACGTGTTTTGCGAAATTCATCTTTATTTAACCACTAGAATTATCACTAACAAGTGTCAAGAACGCTATCTCATGACGGCCGGGCTTTCTCATATGAATTGTAATTAATTAGACAGATCAAAATCGTATGACATACAATCTCCTATCTTCATAGGTTGATCGAAAATCGCCATTGCTACGAATCCCAGATACACTAAAATAACGTTGTTTAACAAAAAACTTTTGGTAGTATAGAATAGTCAATAAAATACAGAGAAACCTTGAATATATGTTAGCAATAATAACAAATTGTGCCTACACAATTAAAATCATAACGAAAACACATAACGTTTGCTTCATGACGCGTAACTTCAAACAAAAACTAAATTATGAGGGTGGGTTGGCATTTGTTAGTATCGAATTTGACCCTCGCGAAATATTGTATCTACTCGCAGCTAGCTTATTAGACAGCGGTTTCCAAATAATTACAATTGTTCTCCATTACCATTTAGGAGACAAAATATAGGACAGCTTTAGGTTAATTGATATGACTGTAATAAAATATTACTTTAGAGAACTATAACAGAGGAGTAACAAGCACAGTTTGTGCTCAATATGGCGAATCGCCCAAAATTGTCTTTGCGAGTTATATAGGGCAGAACAAATGTCAAAAGCTGCTTCTAGTAGCTACAGTAAACCGTATATTAGCAGTAACTAACTAAGCAACTTTATGTCGTAACAGTAAGGGCTATTTTGGTCATGCAAGGACGTTCAAATTGAAGTTGCAATCTCATCTCAGCGACAATCAATGTCAAAAACATGTCAAAATGTAGGGAAATTAGACGTATTTTGACAGATTCAGATTGCGATCAGACTGTGAACGTTCTTATAATTATTATGGGAGTTGTCCCTCTGGCGTATGGTCGACTGCAAATGTCACAATTGAACTGCGAAATAAAATATCTTTTTCTTCTAATCGACGAAAAACACATCAATAATTAAACATCTCCGAGGTGTTTGAACGAATGACATCGTATAGAACTCGCCATTAAATGCATGTTTGTTGTGACTGCACTTCAGCCATCACATTTAAATCTAACGAGGTTGTTTCCTATCACGATTGTTGTGCCGATAATTATAAGGCACCTGTCCTACCGCTGGCGATTAACGAGAAGCGAGAAGAGCTAGCAACTAAAAACGAGTTGGCGAGCAGCGAGTGTGCGTCGACGACGAGCGATTCCTCTCTAGTATGCGTACCTATGTAACAACTTAACAAGCATAATTAAGTCTCTTGGCGAGTGCGGCGGCGAGCGAGCGTCGTTCAGCGAGTACTATCTTTGATAGATCTTATCGCTGCAACAAACGAGTACTGGCCGGCGGTGTGAATAGTCAGCGATTAACAGCTATCCTAACTTCCTAATCCTATTTAACATTATAAATGCGAAAGTAAGTTTGTTTGTTACCTTTTCCCGCCTAAACCGCTGAACCAATCATTCTGAAATTTTGCATATACGTTGTCAGGTGTACAGAAACTGACATAGGGTACCTTTCATCTCGAAAAAAAAGTGCTGTTCCCGAGGAAAACAACAATAACGTTATTAATATAATAGATGGCGCCACGTGTCTTTCGAATCATGATTTAATTATATTAGAAACTTTAGAGTTTAGAGTTTTTTTGTGAGCGACACTTATGCGGGCGAAATCGCGGGCCGCTGCTAGTTAGGTAATATATGTATCTCTCTTACTTACAAGGAAACCTACAAACTTTTGTACGTTTCTTGAGCGTAGAAATCGTTGTTAGCTAGTCGGTTCCTCTTTGGCAGTGAGACAGGTGCCTAACTACAAATACATAGTACATACACGTTCCAATTGCATAACTACCACTTGTAAAACCATAGATACGAGCTTAGATACGACACGCGATACGTCACCGTGTAATATTCTGTTTTAAAATTGCTATTATTTTTCTGTTACAACTGAAGTTTCGATGACAAATAATAGTTACCTACATTGTTTTATTTGAATGTCTAGCTAGTGCTTACGATTGGTTTCCAAACTTTGCGACACTACCATTATTGGTTGTGTATTTTCATGTAGTACCTTTTTAAGGCGACATGAAGAGACCGCTTGAATTCACCAAAAAACAAATATTTTAACATGTCGTCGAAAATTATTATACAGTCGATTTCCCTGAGGGGCTGAATATGTTTTTTTATGCCACAGACAATAAGTTTGGAAACCATTGTTCTACACAATAAATTCAGTTCGGAGAGACATGCGATTGCTTTGCATCTCTCGCCACCCCATTGAATAGGTTTCGACGTTTGATTAATGGTATTGAAGTAGGGGACAAAATAATTTCACATATCTTGACGACACCCTTATATATTCTAGTCTGACATTCTTTCCCTTGAGTACTTTTTGTGAAATTTTTTACTTAATGTGTTTTGGATACACATTAATTAATATTTTTGAAATATGGTGCCGACTGCTGAAGGACTTTTATTAATATTGATGATGAAATCTCGTAATGTTTGAGAGGGTATTCAATTGAGTTATCGTATTTTGATTTGTTTGATTAATGTCAAAACAGGGTACACTTGACATGTTTATATTATTGACTAAATAGAGTGGGCCCAGAAAAATATATATACGTTCGGGTAAAACGCTAAAGTGATTTCGTCCCACATTAAATGGTTAACGAAACGTGTATTCAAGTTCAAAAGTAAACGAAAACTCTGAAACCACAAAAATTACTTTTATCTTTTGAACATAATGATTGCGAGAACTTCATCAGTTTTCATTGACTCATCACCAATTAAGATCAAAGCCATCACAAGCAAACTTAACTTACAAAGTTATTTTATATACCAAATTAACACCCCAACATAAAATCAGCGCCGCGCACTAACAAATTGGACAAACGATTGATCAAAGGAGCATTCATGGTCTACTAACGACCAAGCCAAAGCAAAGGCCACTAGAGAACGTCAGGGGAATGGCATGACCATCGATAGAATTTCACTTGTACGCTCGAATTCGGACGAATAAAATTTTAGCCGAAATTGAATCGGCCGGTAGCCGGCAGTAGACCGTAAAATTGGTCGGCACGCTGACCGTGCCGTGCCGTATACGGTATCTTCTTCGGCGTTTCGTCGAATTATGTGTGTATGTTGGGTGTCGCGTTCAGCCTCCTGAATTATACATGGGCCGAGGCGACCTGTGATTTAGTACGCCGACTTCCGACCGGGACGCGCCGTTTAAGAGGTATATTCGTTTCCCATGTTATAAATATTGTGATGTGGATTTTTTTTTCGCGTAGCTTTTGTTTTTCTCTTTTAGGTTATTTTCGAAATGGGAACGTAATTTATGTTAATATGACACCTGCAAAAATATGAGATTTTAGTACGATGCTATAAATTGCAAATCGTAATTGTACGGCTATGTATAAAGTTAAAAAGCCTTTGTTTTTTTTTCATGAAAATACAGGTAACTTCTGTTATTTGGCTTCAATATCTGAATGTAGTTTTCCGACAAACAAGATTTGCTGAACCATTTTTTTTTGCCAACTTTTCCAGTGCAAAAGTGCACTTTTTGAAATCAATCCCGGACGCGGAAAAATAATCTGCGAAACGAGTGATATTGTAAGCATTTTAGGATTATCGAGTGCTCCATAAAACCCATTGGAAAATCAAACAGTATATATTAGAAAAAAAGCTTCCTATACGAAACCTTTTAACAAAATTATTTGTGTGAACGGAATGTTTTTTTTTAAACTTGTCGATGTATAGCCAGTATTTATTTTCGTCAGACAGAGGAAAGTAAACTGTGTATCCAGAGAACGGGTCAGTCCAAAAATTACATCAATTTGTTGGATGAACCGTACATATAGACACAGGTATGTACGTACCCTTACGTTCGTATATCTACGCTCATAACCCACCTTCATCCCGGTAACCGTGTAAAAATATTTTAAAATTAAAATACATTCGAAATTTAACTTTGCGTAAAGCCAAAAAAATTGGATTAAAAAGTGAGTGGGGAAACTTTCGGAACCTTTCACACGCGACGGAGAGTGAGACGAGCTTTTAAGCTAAAATTATTAAGCTCAAATTGCACCGCTGTATAAAGCTTAAAGTAAGCCAGCTGACGTATAACACCTCCACAGATTATCGACGTTTCGTTGTTTAGTTTATGAAGAGTGTAAAAGATATGGGTAGTGTATAAACCGCTTTTGAGGCCAACACATGGACCTAACTTTCGTCAGGATATCTTGACTAAATAATAATTGATGGAGGATTTTTTACTTGCTGTCCGCCTCATTGGTATAGTGATCTCAAGCGCGACTGTTATGCAGTCTTGGGTTCGAAGTCTGGGTCGGGAAGTGTTATTTGGGTTTTCATTGAGGAGGAACACTCAAAGAGCTTGTTTGTCGAAATTCAGTTGGTAAGTCCTAGTATGGTATGTGCCTGGTTGGCGCTAAAACGCTAGCTCTAATAGGTACTTACATGGCACTTGTAACCAAACCTAATTTGCTAAAAGTTAAAGGTGATCAATACGGGGTGTATCCTCTTTTGAAAAAAACAAGCGTACTGTTTTGTTATTTATGCGATAGATGTTCTAAAGTGCATGCAATTTTAATCATCAAACTTTCTACTATCTTTCCTAGTACTCGAAGTACGGCATCCTTTGGGAATAAAAGAATGAATATGAAAGAATATGGAGGATTCACAATGTGATTCGAACAAGTTTAGTCGGTCATAATTTTTAAACATAGTGGAAGCCAAAGTAGCAAGTTTTCTGAAAATTCTGCTCCATGTGCAGACAGAGATTGCACATAAATTGTATATGAGTCTCGTAGTTATCATTTGTAAGGAGAATTTTTGAAATACGTATGTTGAAGATAGTATTTTTCAAACTTAAAGTGATTTTTGAGTCTAAATTCTTCATAACTAATGGTTATTGACGCAATAGTTATTAGTTACCCAATGTTTATTGTCATTATTATATTGCCTGATATTATATTTGACATTTGTGATACCTTAATGTAGACAGAAAAAAAAACTCTATGATTTTAAGAATGCCAACGAAACCTATCAATCTCGAATAAACAACATAAAGAATATTAATGATAAAGTACACCCACACAGCAATTTAACGTAAAAAAGAGCTACAAAATACAATAATAGATACTTATTTAATCTCTCACGTCTTCAATAACCCTTCAATTGTTCTGACAATAAGAAACACGCTACCAAACGCCTTGTTTTCTCCAGAAACAGGACAAAAGCAAGAAAATCGAACCTTTCCACAATAACATCAACTCAAACAACGAGTGGCCCCTCTAATTCCCGTTAAAAGCGAAAGTGGGGCTGCAATAACAAATAGTTATTGTCGGAACCCGGCTAATAGATAAAGACTGAAGAAAAATAAATTGCGATGCGACTTTCTGCTTCGGAAGAATTCTTATAACGGTTTTCACTTGTTTTTGTCATGTTTTGAAAAGGTATTGTCACAGAATGTTCTCCAATTGGAAGACATGATTTAGAACAGTAAACATAGTAGAGTTTTAATAGAAAAACTCAGATCTTGTGGATAAAAAATAATCGCCGATCTCTTTCAGATTATCTCTAGAAAAATAAAAGATGAGTACGCAAAGAGGATCTATTTGTTGCACTACTACATATACCCTGATTAAAAATAACATTAAATACCTACCTTACTTTTATTTACAAAATTTTCGATATCGCAAATCATAAAAAAGAGTTTAAAGTAACATAAATACCGGTGAAACTACACCAAACTCGTAAAAAAATCTAAATGTAATCATCAAATTGATAGTATAGAATAAAAACTACATCTATACAGTAGGTCGGATATTTTATTTAACCCGCGCATTGCTTTCTGATAAATGAACGGGTCTGTGCGGCTACTGGGTAGGAAATTGATATTTCACTCGAATCGTCGTGTCGAGGGAGTTTGCCGTCTGGAAATTCATCCGACAGTGAGACAGACGTTTCAAATTTTGTATATAGATTTTCGTTACTAATAATTATGGCGGATGAAGTACCTTAAAAAAAATGCCAGAAATAATACTGGCCGGTTTTTTTGGATCCAAATTGCGATTCGTGTTCGGTGTCTTGTCTTGTGTTCGAAATACGAGGAATGGATTTGATTATGGAAGGGCGGAAGAGAAAAAAATTGAGATGTTCATTTGATTTGCTTACAATTTAGTTATTCAATGAATACTGAGATCAGTGTGTTATTCTATTCATAACAAATGTAAAATGTCCTTGACATAATTTTCATTTTATTCTTAGCGAATAATTTCCGAACATAGTTTGAATTGCTAGACATACACAAACCAGCAAGAAATGTAAAGATCTACTTACATGGTTGCAAACTTTGAAGTATTAACTAGTTTCCAGGAAAAATAATTCTAAGATATGTATATTATTTCATCGTAAATTAATTTCCTAAGAATTTCTCCTGACTAATAATTAAAAAAGTCTAATTAATAAGTAATGGTTTTCCCGTCCACGTGCAAAAAGTTTCTCACATCTTTTTTTATAACCACATAGGTACTTTACTTATTTTATCTTTTATGGGTGGTGTAAATATTATCAAGTAGTTATGTAATTTTTATCTAATCACTACTTTCACTAAAGTATTTATTTTGATACATTTTGATATAGTAACATACGGCGACACATGAGCTATACATTTCCAGTTTTAGCTGACCTCGCATTGTATAGGTTTTTCGTGCAATCAAAAGCCAGCTTATACTGGTTATGTATAGCTGGACGTGTAGCCGTGCGTACCTACAAGCTTCTTATTCGGCGCAAACTGTGAAAAGACGTGGATGTTTATATGACGCTACTATTGAACAAACAAACTATCATGAACAAGTTTAGAAGGAGCATAATAGTGAAGAGATTTACGTCCACTTCAGACGACTGCAGACGAATGTAGTGGCTAAGATAATAAATACTTTGCAAAATGTAATCCTCTTTTAAGCCCACCGTATTTTTTAATGCAGAATTAAAACTTTAATACACGAATTCTTTTACACAAGATAAAGATTTAAAAAGTTATTATTGTTTACGCACCCAAAACTCTTTTTTTCTCCGAATAGGCACAGAGGGACCATTAAATAAGTTTTAATCAACAAATTCTTCATCGTAAAACCGAGTTGCTTATTCAATAATGCGGCGATTATTGAAAAATTCTTGCGATGAAGCCCGAAGGCCTTTCAAAACGCCCCGTTTCGGGAAAAATTAAATATTAAGTAATGAACGGAACAAATAAATGAACCGCTCTCTCGGGAATTCCTTTCATGAACTCCTTTTAGGATGTCTAAGAGTTTTAATGAGACCCATTGAACCGCTTTTCAAACTCAAATAAAAAGATCATAAAAAAATATAACGAAGTTTGGGTAGGTACTAAATTTGGGAACACCCTTTGAACGAACTAATTGTGACTGGAGACCTGTTTAATATTCTAAAAATGTACGGTTCCATTCCTGTTTGATTTTCACAAGAATTAGGAAAAATTGCTTTCGTTATACAAACGAACTGTATTTTGCTTATGTTTCTTTTCTGATTCCATAGAGCCACGAAATCAAAAAGAAAATTAAAGATCAAAAGAATTGATCAAATTCCGGCGAAAATGCCCATAGAACACAAATATTTCACAAAACGTTTAATTTAACTGAAAATTTTGAGGAAACAAAATTATTCTTTACAAAATCTCTACACAATACGAATGAAACTCAGTCAATTAACTTGTACAATAACAACAAATAACCCTCCATTGCTTACATTGGACACTATGGGATCGTAATGAAGTTTAAAACTAGTTGAAACTCGCTTAAATATCCGAATATTCGACATAAATATCCGATTTTATTCATTTGTATCCCTAGGCAATTAGATACAAACCGCGATCTGCACATTTACTTAAAGTTAACGACACGTGACATCAAGTTTTATTGCAATTAACTTTACGGTCGTGTTATAAACCGTATGATTGCTTTACGATGCTGTAAAATCCGTGGTTTTACAATTGTTCGCGTCCCTACGGTATGACGCGAAACTAAGGAGCGACACTGTTTTAAATTTTGTTCGTCATTGTTTTATTTACGCACGGAACTCTTTTCTAAAATGATTTTGTGTATGAATAAATAATGCAGACTATTTCACCATGAGATACTTATTTGTGCAATTTGAATATGCATAAAAAAAAGTAAGTATGTAAACTTAATTTGCGAAGTACCTACCTTGGTTACTTCGAAAATTAAATTTATTAGAATTTTATTATTTGATTTGTTTTCTAATTAAATTCCAAAGATGTATCAAAGTCCTTCTGCTCCTTAAAAGAGTAAAAATACAAATAATCGTAATAGAAAAAAGTAGACTTTTATTTGAACAAGTAAGTTGATCTTGTTTAGTCTGTATGTTTACATAGCGCGGTCTATCTATCAACGCAGTCCACGCGAGCTTAATTTATTACTTGTTTACTACTCCTATACGCACTAATATAAACAACATAAAATAGTAAGTTTTCCAATAAACAGCCCACTAAAGAATTGTCGGGTATTTTTGACCCATCCCATATATTTAAGTGTTGACATTTTATATTGCGCTTTTTATATGCTTTTTCTTTTTATGTATGTGTGTGTTATCTATAGCTTTTTATCCTATGGCGAATTTTATTGTGTGAATCTTGTTTTTTGTGTCATAAAATATTAAGTTATGCTGTCGCTAATTTCTATAGGAGTTAAAATAATAGCAAAAAAAACAATATTGATCAGCTGCCGGTCAGGGTACTTTAATATGTGTTTATGTGAAAAGTTGGAATATTCAACGACCAATGAACGGCAAAAATCAAAACGCACAGAGACGCTGCACTCGCGAACTAAAGACAAAAAAAAATTAAAACGATTTTGCGAAATGGCCGATTTAACTTTTTCAATTAAGCGAATACGGGCCGCGCGAGTATATTCTGACCCAGATCCGGAGTCAGGCGGCTCTGTCCGATACGGACCGGTACAGTCCGGTCCGCGCCGGTGCGTTGCCGAAATGAAAACCTTTTGATTGTGTTTTGTGGCACAACTCGCGTGGAATAATAAAGGAAAAACAAAATTCTACTTCGAAAACGTTTTGATCAAATTTGATAGTTCACTTGATTTTCTACTTTCCTTTAACATGTGACTGACGCTTTTTGCGTCATTTTTTATATAGCTGCCCGTCAAATATTTTTACAAAACATTTTATTGACCCAGTTGTAAAAAACTTGTGATTTTCATGGTTTTCTTTTTACATGTTGGTAAAAGTTTTTATTATTTGTGCACATACAGTTTTTATAAATATTTTAACAAGACGCGTCGTACCAAAACGAGGACCATATATATCGATGTCCACAAAAAATATTTTTATGAAAAAAAAAAAAAACATAGATACCAGCCAGCTTATTTATCGACAAATAAAGTTATAGCGTCAACAAAACACTTTTTTTACACAGTGGGAACGAAATTTTCCTATCTCAATAAAAAAAAGGTCACGACAAAATGTCAATTCGTTTGGAAACCTTCTTAGATCGAATTGTCTGCAAGCTACCTACACGACAATATATTTGCATGAGTTGACATGGCAATCTTCTTATATTTGAGCTTATCAACGCACGATTCTTCGTCATTCAGGCCTAAATTGTGTTTGGTATCTCAGGAGCTTCGGCGCAAATAAGCTTGCGAATATCCAAATATCCGAATCTGTAGGCTCGGATATTGCGCACAGCACTTTGTAGAGTGCCTACTGCCTACCGTGTTAACGTTTGGAGGCTGATCCGGGAAATCTAGGCTGATTGTGGAATTAGATATTTAAAGTAAAGCAACGTTATGTAAGAATGTTGACAGGAATATTGTATTAATATAGTATCTATACTAATAATAAAGCTGAAGAGTTTGTTTGTTTGTTTGAACGCGCTAATCTCTGGAACTGTGGAAGGCTACTTAACATCACGCTAAGATACTTAGGAGCCGAGCAAAAATAAAAAAGTCAGAAAGAACACAGTTAGCTCGTGCAGGCGATGCGATGCGACGGGCTGGTTTGGGGGAACAAGAAATTTTAAGAAGAAGCTAGTTCATTCATAAAATAAACACAATGATAATATCCGTTTATTCTACATTTTTTGATCATTTAATTTAAATATTCTACTCGATAAAGCTCTAATAATGATTCACTGGTGAGACCTTGCCCTATTATATATTATTAATAGGGAATGTTAAAAGAATCATTAATAATGTCCATCAACTGTCATAAACATCAGTGTTCTACTCAACACGATAAACATTGCATGGAACTTGACAGTTATTTAATCAATAGAGTCAAGAAATAAAATAAACTAGCCCACAGTTAAAGGCTATGTATTCGACGGATAATAACTCAACAGACCATCATTAAAAACATCGCTTTCAAATTAAATTGTAGGTTTATATTACACGATCCAAATTAACAGGTGGATTCAAAATAATCAAATATATAACACAATATTGCGAACTGATTCAAACTCAATCCGGTAACCTTGTCCCAATTAAAGTTCCAATCAACTCGATGCCAGTAAAGTTGACACGCCAACTGACCAAATAGTCGGCGGCCTGTGGCTGCACCAAGTATGACGACCCTCAAGTAAAGCCGAAGTCGGTCGAACTTTGCCGAGGGAGTCCGAAGTGGGCCCGAGCATCCGCGATCAATACTCCACACTGGCACCCGCGTTTCGCGTCAATTCCGGGGGCAAAAGTCACGCTTTCGGGATAGCCGTCGATTTCGGCCGGTCAGGGCCCGATCGAGTGCGTCCTGCCGCTCTGTGACTAACGAGGCACAAGACACTTATGCAGAATTTAAATCTTTTAAACTCCGATCTTCGGGGCCATTTTATAGAAATTGCAGCATTGCAGTGGGGTTTTTTCTGTTGAGTTATTTTATTCCTTTTCATTTGTTTACTGGTGTATTTTCAACTAAGAATATTAATCATAGAAAAGAAGATCTTCTCTATCAACAGAACCTTTCGTAGAAAATCACACATCAATAAATTACGACCAGCAAATATTTGCAGCGACTATACAGTTATTTATATTAAAAGGTACGGAATACAGAAAAATATCTTGATATATTTACAATACAAAAAGTGTAAACAAGTCAAGAGAACGGAGGCGGATGTACACAGAAATGCCGAGATAAAATTGTTGGACCTTTTTGATAAATAGGTCACGAAAGCAATGTCAAGTAACGCCGTGTTGGGGCGCTCCGAGACACTTCGCATGGACTCGAAACGTTTTGATAACTTCGAAAAAATAAACAACTTTATTTGAAGAAACTGCCTCAACAACTTCATATAAATATATCTTACAAGTGACATATTAATGTAACAAAGTACTGAAATGGTTTTAAAAACGTTATTGGATGTAATCCATTGTTGAGCAGCTGAAATATTTGAGTTATTTCAATATTGCAGAGTTCGGCACTGTTCTCAATGCACTTGCTCGATAGCGTAATGTAAAGTCAGTATATAAAACTTTTTATTTACTATATTAGTAGACTGCTTATGTAAATGCTACAATTTTTCCTCTTTTACTAGAAGCACAGCTGAAAACTACGTTCTAAATCTTGTGTTCATTTAGATTCTGAAACAAGATCTGGTAGCTACTTAAACATGGGTACCAAAACAACCCTTTACCCTTCCTCAACACAAATAGGGCGGGATAACAATCAGCTGACTCACGAAACATGCATTTTTCTTGCCAGCCAGTTCCTCAAAAAGTGTACATCGTCGGAGATAAATCAATATAATCGATTACCCGACGCGTACCGATTACAACTTAAATGTCACACGAATCTTTGCAACTTTTTTCGCCATAAGTAGGTCACGGTCGGAACATTTTGAAGGGAGTTGGAAAAAATACAGTCCTCCCCTTCGAAGCGGAACATTGCGAAATTAAAACGTCGCTGTAGGCAAAACTAGGGCTTTCACAGAATAAGGATGTCATTATCCCAGCATACGAAATCCGAGAGGGAAAAAAAATGTTTTCGGTGTGTTGTCGCAGTTGAAAAATTGGACGTTTTCCTGCTCAACACCGGCCTAATTGTGGAGACGGAATTAAACGAATTGTTTTCATAGCGGAAATATTAAAATAATACTACTGATAATAATACTGATAATTAGGAAAAATTACGCTACATTATTTTTTTATAGAAGTAGCGTTACTTATTACTAAAAAAGTATCTTAAAATAACGAATTTAGTATCCATTATTTTAAATGATAAAAATGAGGTCAGCCAATTTTCTTTGCGTTTATTTTATAGTACCATGACAATCTAATGATGCACTAGTGTTCTTTAGACCATCCTATTCTTCCACCACCAAAAAGGAAGCCTGCAGAAATCCCAGTACATTTATTCCTAAAGGCTCTTCCCTTTGCGTATCAAAAACCGATTCCAGGGTGCATTACCAAGTGGAAACGATGCATGTACTTCTGGACGTGTCCACTTAAGGCCGAATGCCTAGACTCCGCACGTGTACGTCCAAGGATTAAGAGATTTTAACCTCACGTAGGATGTACTGGAGCGACATGTGTCATGTTCGTAGGTACTTGAAGTGGTTTATACAAATGTTTTAGTGTAATTGGGGAGTAGGGATGAGGATTTTTGGAGAATAAAGACTTGATGCTTAAGATTTGGGAGCAGTGGTGGCCAAGTGGTAGCGGCCACGACTTACGAGTTGTAGGTCGTAGGTTCGAATCCAGACAGGCGCTTTAATTTGGACAAATTATTTAATCACCACTGTTCTCAAAACGGTGTAGGAAAACATCGTGAATAAACTGGTATGTCCTAGAACCGAAAAATTCGATGACATGTGACATCTACCGACCCGCACTGGGCCCGCGTGGCGATGACGGCCCACTCCCTCTCTCCGAGAGGCCTGTGTCCCAGCAGGTGGGAACATTATAGGCTAATTATTATGCTTAAGATTTATGTATGGAAGGAAGCTACGATTGTTGTTACTACTGTTTTTAGTTAAGAAAATCTTAGTTCACACTTCGATCAAAGAGTTTCTTAAGACTATACGTACGAGTATCTACGTCTAACAACGTTTTTCAACGAATTCAGTTCCAGCAAATAACATATCGATCACTCATCTGTATTTGACAGCCAACAGCTGATCTGATATCATAAGCCGAAACAACTTGTTGGCATTGGACATTCCCCACGTAGATACAGGTGGGAGCGAGTTAAAATAGGTTGATGCGATGCCTGCAAGTGAAGGGCTCAATCCACAGCTGTTTGTGAGTAATTGCCATTTATATAGTGGAGTTTATACCCCTTCTATATTGAAATTGAGAGGATAATACAAAATAGTTATATGTAATATTGAATCATGGCAATGATATGTAGCTATTTTTTAGTGCTTGGTGGTTTTATGGTACCTATTCTGTTGCTGGGGAGTTAGTTGCGCAATTCCTTCTTTCCTGCTAAAACACTATGAAGTGGCGGTGATGGGGGACTTTATCATATGATTTTGACGTACAAAGGGTACTGATTCTCAGCCTACTTTGAATAAATTACTTTTGATTTAGATTTTCTATTCTCGTCTTGGCACAAAGCTATTGGTGCGAGGAAATAACTCGTGCTGAAAAGCGTAGTAAGGCACTACCGACCTTACTAGGTAAGTGCTGGATTTCCCACCACTTGCACGCAAGATAGAATATGAGTTCGAGTCGATCGATCAGGTTAAGCTACGCTTGCCGCGGTTGGTCTGTGAATGGGTGACCATCTTTACAAACCAAGACCCCCCTCCGTACCTCGGAAAGCACGTTAAGCCGTTGGTCCCGGCTGTCGTTCGTGGATCTTTGACAGTCGTTACGGGTAGTTAGAAGCATGAAAATCTGACAACCAGTTTTATCAGGAGGTATCGTATTACCCAGTATCTGGGTTGTGGAGGTCAGATAGGCAGTCGCTCCATGTAAAATACTGGTATTCAGCTGCATCCGGTTAGACTGGAAGCCGACCCCAAAATAGTTGGGGAAAAGGCTAGGCGGATGATACTTTCCTGCAACTGATTATGTTGCAAGATGACTACGCACTATTTTGTTAGGGTTGATGATTTTGATAACCGAATGGATCTATACATCTCGGATCCCTTTCAAAATTTAGGACTACTCGTTTAATTCAACACGTTTACCCAGAATATAATATATGGCCAATTCCCATAATTAAAAACGTTAAAAATCTTGTCGCAATGTCATCTCAGCGACAATCAATGTCAAAAGCTTGTCAAAAATGATGAAATTAGAGGTATTTTTGACAGATTGAGACTGAGATCAGTCTTTGAACGTTCTTAAATTACGAGAGTTGCCCCTTTTATCACGTTCTAAATATCCATTGTTGGACATTGATCTCTCACTATCATCTCATCATGTTTGATTACAAGTTTGGTTGGCATTTGTTTTTTTTTTACCAAATTTGGGCATGTGTTTTCAAGTCCCAAGATTTCCTAGGTCTTACGACAAGTAAGTTCGTGCGTCCTTTAAGAAGAACTTACTCTACGCTCACAGTCGTAGCTTTAACTTAAAGAATCAGTGTAGAGTTTTAAGTGTTACAGATGTGTGGTTTTAAGCTAAAAGATAAAGTCGGCGTTCCATATTATAACATTTTGTCTCACTCAGTCCAAATGATAAAACTTTTGAACGGTTTACTTAACTGTACGAGGTTTAAAAGTATTTAGATGATGTTTCAATGTAAGTTTGGCTCTGAATAATATACCTGTTTAAGTTTCTTTAATGTGGATGTTATTATGTTTGCATTATACCTTATCACCTTTTGGATTATATTCATTTGTCTGGTAGCTAAATCTGATTAAAATGTTTGTGTTATATTAAATATTTTATTTTGCAGCACTTCTAAAAACAGATAAAGCAATTAATTCTAAAATCAGTTGCAGAAACACAGCAAATAATATGTTGGTAATTTAATACAATCACAACGAGACACATAACGCACCACCAGAAAGTACTATTCTAACTTATACGTACCTAAATTATCTCAAAAAGCACAAAAATATTCAACATATAATAAAACCAATGACAAAAACTCGACACCCCTCCTAATACTAAAGCTGCAGCGCTAAAAAGCCACACTAGGTTAGTGTGAAACTAAATAAAATTCCCACGAACCGTATATTTATCTCAAGAAAAGTACCTTTATCACACAGTCACACATCATTGTAACAAGCACAATGACAAACAAACTCGCAAAAACACCAAACAGTGCTCTTTAACTTACACTTCATACCAAAAAACTCGACACCCCTAGTAACCCTAAAGCTGCAGTACTAAAAAGCGTAGCACCAAATCCACACTCGGTTAAGGCGTAACAACATAGATACAATTCGAGAGTTTAGTTAGAAACTATACCTTTATCACACTGCATTATAAAAAGTACAATGACAAACATACTCGTAGAAACACCAAACAGTACTCTTCAACATACACTACATACCAAAAAACTCGACACCCCTACTAACCCTAAAGCTGCAGTACTAAAAAGCGTAGCACCAAATCCACACTTGGTAAAGGCGTAACAAAATAGATACAATTCGAGAGTTTAGTTAGAAACTATACCTTTATCACACTGCATTATAAAAAGTACAATGACAAACATACTCGTAGAAACACCAAACAGTACTCTTCAACATACACTACATACCAAAAAACTCGACACCCCTACTAACGCTAAAGCTGCAGTGCTAAAAATCGTTGCACCAAATCCACACTCGGTTAAGGCGTAACAAAATTCTCACGGCGCATGCATCGTAAATTTACGGTACACCGGAGGGTAAGTTGTGTACTTTACTGCGGTAAGCTTTTACGATATGGCTTAAGTAATAAGCTCAGCTCAGCTTAGCTTCCACGTGAGCGCTATAAAACTTCGCGTTTAAGTGTTATTGGGAGTCCTGGTGACATGTTAATAGTGATGTCCTTGAGACGCGGTTTTCTATCTAAGAGAACTAATTTCAGCTTTGTTCGCTTTCGTGTTTGTCTGTCGTTCTGTGAATAATTTTGAGGGTTGTAAAGTTTTGGGTTTATTGTATTGGATATTTTAGAAGGCTGTTTGTTTCGATTCTAACCCGTGGGCTCAAATTATATACATTAAACGTAAATTCAAGAAGAATAGTTGTTAACTACTTTTAATAACTGCCAATTTTGTGATTGTGCAAGTAAGAAAGATGAAGAAGTATCGTTCCAGAAAAATGATCTGATTCTAAAAATTTGCAAATACTTATTAGTTAGTAGTACTACAGAATGCCCATTGTGGACCAATTCAAAAAATTAAATAATTTAAGAGGTGAGAGAGAAAAAGTATTCATAAAAAATACAAATGATAATGACACATTAGAGAGAAAAGTATTATTAAAAACTACAAATTCTGACGCAAATTATTATTAAAAACCATTTTCTTATGACTTGTACCACACGCTCGATTCACAGAACATCGACCGCGGTAAATACCTAAACTATTGGTTCATATATTCTACGTTAAATAAAATAGTTGCTACATAGCGTGATTACAATCTGTAGTTTACTTGAATTTAAATTGTTGACTTTTTAATTTAATCCTATGTTTTTTTTTTTTCTTTGTAAGTCATTGTTTTAATTTATTATTAACGATTTTATAATTATCATTTGTAATAGTTGTCTTAGTGCGACTAATTTTGTACGCCATGATTGGCAAAACATGTAGCTACCTCTTATTATTTTTAAGACCTGTATAATTCTGCACTCATGTTTTACAAAATAAATATCTTGTATCTTGTATCTTGTATCCATTTCTAGGTAATTTATATAGAAATATAGCTCCAAAAATATGTAGGTACTTAATTAAAAGGCAAGTTGGCAAAAAATAAAACAAAAATATAGCCTGTCCAATGTAGTTCCGGACTAATACAGAACGATATATAAATCAGAGCAGTCAAGATACGAGAAAAATAGGCGACCGTATAAAAAAGTTACAAGGAAAAACTACATACTAGTTACACCAAATGAAATACTATCCACAAAGTTTATTCGCTTTGGTCGCGTGTCACTTTAGTCCGTGCACTTAAACGGGCTATCCGTGGCCTCAAGTGTACTCGCTTACTTGTAACTTGATATTGAACACTACATACACTGGCGGCCAAGTTAAGTGGTAAAATCCTAAGGTTTTCGCATCGAGTTTTAGAACTGTAGTGTTTTGTTTGTTTAATCACGTTTTCTCTTGTTTCTGGTAAACAAGACAGATTAAGTGGTAGCGCCAGGGTACACCGTGACATAAAAAAAATCTTACAATTATCTGCAAATTTTCAGGTCCATATCAGCTTGTATGTTGATCAAAATATGATTCGCAACCATATACATAATCATCGTAATCCACCACGAGGGGAATTTTTGGTTCTAGGACATGCCGGTTTCCTCACGATGTTTTCCCTCGCAGTTTTGAGAGAAGATGAGATATATTTACAGAAAGTAAAGCGTTTGTCTGGGCTCGAATCTACGACCTACAACTCGTAAGTCGCGGCCCTTACCACTTGGCCACCACTGCTCCCGCAACCATATTACATAACATTACATAATCAGCCTATAACGTTCCCACTGCTGGGACACAGGACTCCTCTCAGTGAGAGGGAGTGGGCTGTAATCCACCACGCGGGCCAAGTGCGAGTTGGTAGATGTCACGTCTTCGAATTATTGGTTCTAGGACATGCCGGTTTCCTCACGTTGTTTTCCTTAACCGTTTTGAGAGCAGTGGTGATGGAATAATTTACACAAAGTAAAGCGCCTGTCTGGGCTACGACCTACAAGACCATACACATAATTATAATCTTTCAAATCAACAATTCCACACTCTGACCTCTGCTGATTAGAAAAAGACGTAAGTAAATTTTGATTTTCGCGGGCTACCAAAGCGCTTAATAACAAGGTTGTGTCCATGTTTATGGCCTGACATGGGCCAGTATGTAAAGAATAGTGTCAATCGCTCCAATCTCCTATAAAAGAGATCTATCGTAGTCCCCAGTTCGTAATGGAACGATGGACGTCATTCATAATCGTTAGCCAGGCTTGTGCGAGGCAACGTTATATGCAGCTAGGAGAAATGGGTTACATCGACACTCTTCGGCTATGACCATCTGTTACTTACGTCATTTAGGTATTGAGGCTATAGTTTCCAAAGCCTCGTGACTATTACTTATATGTATGTGTTTTTCTTTTTTTTTACGAAGAGTGACTTTTGCCTGTGTAATACCTGTCGCACTTGTCGATCGATCTTGAGAAGCTACGCTTGCCGCGGTTGGTCTGTGGATAGGTGACCATCTCTACATACCAAGATCCGTCCGTGCCTCGGAAAGCACGTAAAGCAGTTGGTCCCGGCTGCTATTCGTGGATCTTTGACATTCATTACGGGTTGTCGTAGAACCTCTAAAGCCTGACAACCAGTCTTACCACGGGATATCGTATTACCCAGTAACTGGGTTGCAGTCGCTCAATGTTAAATACGGTTAGACTGGAAGCCGACCTCAACTTAGTTGGGAAAAGGCTAGGCAGATGTTAATGATGGCGTGTGTTGTTTCGAAGGGCTTTCCTCTCTTGAAAATATAAAAAATACAGAAAGGAATTCCGGTTACAGAATCTGTATTTACCGACAACCTCAAAGAGCATGAATACCTAATTACATAAATACCAGCGAACCTCCGCCCAAAAAATGACAAAAATGTTATTAATATCGAACATCACACGATTCATTATGTACAGCGGTTGCCAAGCGAATACCTATTTAAATATCGGAATATTCATATCTCGTTTAATAACAAGGTATGGTGGGCAGCCCTATAAATATTTTCATAGGTCGTATTACGCATTATTTCCGTGGAATCCGATATTAATAAAATTATGTGCGTGGTTTTAATATAACAATAATTAATCCATACTAAATGCGAAAGTGTGTCTGTCTGTTACGTCTTCACGCTTAAACCGCTGAACCGATTTATATGAAACTTGGTATAGAGATAGTTTGAGTCCCGGGAAAGGACATAGGATAGTTTTTATCCCGATATTCTTACAGGATCGAAACTTATGCGGGTGCAACCGCGGGGCGCTGCTAGTCTGCAATAATCGAGAACGCGGTGCTGTTCGGTTCGCCTTTCTGTGAAAGGGGGCTTTTTATTTATTAACGCTTTGGTATAGAAATGGAAATGTATCAGTATATTGTTTCAGTGTATAATGGAATAACGTGTGTTTGCTTGCTTTTGAGAACACCTTCAAATTTTGTTGCGTACCCGAAGGGTGCCAACGGAACCCTATTACAAAGCCTCCGCTGTCCGTCCGTCTGTGTGTCAGCGGGCTGTATATTCTCATGAACCGTAGAAGGTCGCCAGTTGAAATTTTCATGTCTATTCCCGCTATAATAATAAATAATAAAAACGACCAACACCTAAGGAGGCTCTCGTTGGGCAGCTGGATCAAGGGCTTGATTCAGAAAGCGGTACTTCCAGAAGTAAAAATAAAAAAAAGTAAAAATGCGGGCCGTGTCCAGACACGGCCCGCATTTTCAGGAGGTTCCTCTCTCTGGAGCCCTGACCGGTAGCTTGGACTCTGTTCCCGATACCGGTGGGCTACTATTTTTTATATTTTAAATGTTTTTATATTCTAATATTTAAAAATATAATTTATATGTATTTACTAAAATAAAAGAAATAATAAAAATAAAACAAAGTTATTAAAAATTAAAGGGGCTCTCATGCAAGAAATGGCGTTTTTTTTTCGGCGTTTTTTGCTTTGTGGTATGGAACACTTCGTCGAACCCAGTTGCCTAGTTTTTTTCTAGCCTTTTACACCGATTTTAATGTCTATTTCATGACTTATTTGTTAAAGCTTCTACACAATTGCTGTTTAGTGACACAAAAGATTTCACCCACTTAACTTTATAGGATTTCCAAATCGACCAAACACCGGGGCGACAATTGGAAAGGGTGTGAAAGAAAAACCTTAGCCAATTTCGCTCGCGCAACCTTCAACAGAAAACGAGCTCTAAAGAAGTAAGTATCGTTATGTAAAATCAGCTATTTAGCTGCTACCTCAGTTAGCGCTGATTAAACCGATAGCTTAGATAAGATAGCAAAAATCCAATTGCATCTCTACAAAGACAGGATGAAGATATTTTCTATGAAATTACGTTAAAGAAAAAAGTAGGTAGGTAAGCTATGATAAGTTTAAGAAAAAGTATACTTTCCTTGAAGTGCGAAGAAAACAAGTGAAATTTTTAGTTAAAAAAAATGAAGTTTAAAGAAGAAAAATGTTTTTAATTTGTTTTTCTACAGAGAATTGAACAGAGCAGAACAGAGAAACTTACTTGACTTCCCTTAACTTATGGCGATAGCCTTAAGTCAAGTACGTTAGAGGTGGGATTACAAGCTTTTTTTCTAGAAAACACAAAACAAGGAAAGTAAACTAAATAAACTTCTTTTGCCTTACCTAAGAAGTGGTGAAAGATGTGTAGTAGAACTTGTTAGCACTAAACCAAAAAAGTTTAATGAAAATAAGGTCAAAATTACCATAATTCGATAACTTTTACATTATGGAGTACCGAAAATAGTACAAAAACAAGGTATCTAGCACATGGAAGCAATTACATTTTATCTACAATTCACTTTGATCATTACGCGGTACAAATGGGGCCAAGTTAATGGCTCACTTCATGCTGCAGTAATAAGTATTTTATTTTTGTTTCACTTCCCGCTCCTGGCGATTGCTAGCTAAAAATATTAACGTAAATGGCAGCTTTAACGTAGGTACATTATTAACCTTTTCACCGCCAAGCACTTCTATAGAAGTTCGGGATTTTCGTGCCACCAGCGCCACAACTTCTATAGAAGTTGTTAATTTTAACTATCTTATTAAAATAAATTTACTGTGATTAAAAGCTTTGTTCCATTTTATTATTTAAGATAGCACTGTCTACTACCCTGTTTTTTATTTTTCTACACAAAATAAGCCCTAGTTTGTCCTAAAATCGGCAAAAACAGAAAATCCGAATTTTGTTACTTTCCTCAGAACGCCAATCACTTCATATCAAGTTGGCCAGTGATGTGCCGTGAAAGGTTGATTTCACCATTGAAATATTTATAAATACAGAAAGTTACGAATATCGAAAACAATTTGAGGTCAATAAAATATGAACTTAGTTATCTACTTCATTACAAAGGATAGTAGATGAATTTCGACCTTCAGGTAGATGCCGATACGTAATTATAAAGTTGTTACCAATTCTTGTCGATAGTTATTTTCCCATCTCTACAAAACAATTGGTCGTCTATGCCCCTGTGCGCCACCGAGTGCCACGAACTACTATAGAAGTTGGTCAGTGACGTCATAGGCGTGCGGCTGTCAAGGTCACTTTGGCATAGTGCAGCACAAAATCGGATTCGCGCGCACGCATCTTTCTTTCTTTCACTTTATAACAAATAGAAAAATGAGTGAAGAACTTGATTCGGACGAACTTCTTAAAATTTTGCAAGGTGTGGAATCGGACTCGGAGTATTTTGTAGAGAACATTGAACCAGAAGATAATTCTGAGGTATGTCTAACTGGATGATAATAATAATGTTTATTCATCAAAGAGTAGGAATTCAATAAGTATGTAAAATGTTCGGTGAGCCCAGTATCTCCAGATGCACTGTAATTACAGTAGATTTAGGTACTGTTTTTGTACTCCATACACTATTATGGTAAATACAATACATGAGTTAAGAAAAGAACAGAAACAACACTTAAAAAACAATGCTTTGATAAGTACACGGCTACAAGCGTGATAGAATTTAAATATATAGTTACTTTCCATTTCAAAAAACACTTTAAAAACAATTAAAAATTCTGCCACTTAGATACCTACGGTAAAAAACGTTAACTGAAGTTATTAAAAAAACACAGGAATAAACAAAAATAGAAGAAAGAAAGACCATAGACCCCATCCCTGATCAGAATCGAATTCAACGTGCCCTCAGTGCCAATAACTTGATATGAAGTTAAAGAATGAGATCATGAAACAAATAGAGATGTACCCCATTCCTTATAGTTCTAATTGAGTTATGTATTAGTTTCTTTGATACTCATAATTTATACTGTTTTTTCTTGTTAAGGATACTGTGAAACAAAACAAATCTGGAAATATTTAATCAGTTTTTATTTATATTCGTAAAATCAACTTTAAATCTTAACTTTACGCGTACAAATCTTATTCATCGATATGACGATATCCCCATCACTACTGTTTACTATATATTTAGTTATACATTTATAGCTTGGCGCTCGGCGAGGCATTGCGTTTTGTGTACGTTGGCGGCGAAAAGGTTAAGAAATATAAAATATTTATTGCGACTCGTACAGGAAGATCACATACTAAACTAAACACAGTCAAAAATAAAAAACTAAATTATATTTAAAAAAAAGTAATAAAAAGAAAAATGAAACTGAAAGTCCTATACGAGCCCAAAAGGCTCCTATCTCAGCATGATGCTGCTAAATGTCGCAGCGTTGGTATTCTGATAGGGCCCGCTGTGATGTCACGGGCAGTTACAGAAATAGATCATCATCTCATCTGCCTAGCCTTTTCCCAGCAATGTTGGGGTCGGCTTCCAGTCTAACCGGATGCAGCTGAATACCAGTATTTTACATGGAGCGACTGCCTATCTGACCTCCACAACCCAGTTACTGGGTAATACGATACCCCTTGGTAAGACTGGTTGTCAGACTTTCGGGCTTCTGACTACCCGTAACGACTGTGAAAGATCGACGAATGACAGCCGGGACCAACGGCTTAACGTGCTTTCCGAGGCACGGAGGGGTCTCAGTATGTAAAGATGGTCACCCATCCACAGACCAACCGCGGCAAGCGTAGCTTAACCTGATCGATCGGCCTGTGCGGCTGTTATTATTTAGCCACGGACCCCTTATTATCGCCTTTCGCCTCGGCGTCAACCTAACGTAAGCACGTTACCAAAGCGGATCAGAAGCTCCGATACGCCGACTCTGCTACGGCTAGGCGACCGCTGGTTGATGGTGCAGCAGGCAGGCCGCGGAAGGGCGAGAGGGGGAAGGGTGGACGAAGAGACGTAAGCTCGGGTACGGAGAGACGTAAGCGCGGGGACGACGAGCCGTAACGCACCGCACCGCGGTTCGTGAGCTTGTCCCGAGGCGAGGCGATTACGTTACGATTCCGATTAGTGTGCGTTGCAGTAGGGAGTTTCATACAAAGAAAACTGAGCGACTCCAGTTGGTAACGGTAACGATCCCTTTCCGATTTGATACGTGTGCTATAACCTTTAGGCTGTTTACGTACCTACTTAATTAATTAGAATGTTTCAATTTAAGTTTAAGTACTTGTGCAGCGAGTGGACTGTATGGTTTTATTGGTTTAACTAGACTACTGATTTATGGGCATAGTCACGTCTTAACTGACTTTAACTTGACTGGTTTTCTCGACTAGTTCTGACTGGTCTACTGATTGACTGGTATAGTCACGTCTTGGCTAACTTTAACTTGACTGGTTCTGACTGGACTACTGACAAACGGGCATAGTCACGTCTTAACTGACTTTAACTTGACTGGTTTACTTGACTTGTTCTGACTGGACTACTGACAAATGGGCATAGTCACGTCTTGGCTGACTTTAACTTTACTGGTTGACTCGACTGGTTCTGACTGGTTTACTGACTACTTGTTCTGACTGGTCTACTGACAAATGGGCATAGTCACGTCTTGACTGACTTTAACTTTACTGGTTAGTCCACTGGCTAGTGCAACCCCTTTTATACTAATGGCAAATTAGTCTGGCCAGTGGACCATTGTGTTTGCACGATTTTACGAGCGGCAAACTCGCGTCCAAGCTCGTCATGGCGCGTGATTGGCTATCCGAGTCCCCGCCCCTTTTTTATTAATTTTCGTACATTTACATTACTTACAAATCTACTTTATTCTAATTATGTACAGCACAGTTATTGCACGACCTTTGACATACGTCGTGTCTGCGTGCGACAGTCAGGGTCCATGGTGCGACGTGTTTTCCCTTAACTCAAAATCTATAAATATAACCAACGTGCGCGACCATTCCGATACCATTCAGGATTTGACCGTCGCAACGAAAACATCTATTCTTACATGAACTTATAATTAAGTATTAGATAATCAGGTATTAGATAATCAGACATTAGGTACATTGTTTCTTATAATTAAGTATTTGCGGCGGCGCCGCTCGGGTTTCCCTTGCTGTCGTGCACATTTCTCCCGCCGTCGCCATCAGGCGACCCCGTGGGGAGCACGACAATGCGCTTCGTTGGTCTTCGGAGTACGTGTCCTTTGGTCATCACGTCTACGACACGTACCTCGCCGTCTGCGCCTGGCAACACCTTCGTTACCCTTCCCTTGGGCCAAGTGTTACGGGGGAGGTTGGGGTCGCAGATCACGACGACGTCTCCGACCTTGGGTGGAGTACCGCTGCCGTAGGGCTCCCGCCGGTTTTGTAGGAGTGGTAGGTACTCACGTACCCATCTTCGCCAGAAGACATCTGCGAGTGCTTGGGCGCGCCGCCATTGTTGTCGTGCTGTGACGTCAGCTTCGGTGAAATTACCCGGTGGAGGTACATGTGAGTTAGGGCCGATCAATATGTGGTTAGGTGTCAGGGCTTCGGGCTCGTCTGGTGCCACGTTGACATGTGTGAGTGGCCTGGAGTTCACCGTATTTTCTACTTCTACGAGTAGCGTAGCGAGGGTCTCGTCTGATGGGTGAACTTCTTTCAGTGTGACGTACAGTGCTTCCTTGACTGCCCTCACCATCCTCTCCCATGCTCCGCCCATGAACGGCGACGCGGGAGGTATGTATCTCCAGCTTATGGACCGCGCATTGGACTCACTACCTAAAGCACTTAAGGCGCTTTCTCCTAGTTCCCTATCAGCCGCTTTGAAACAAGTAGCGTTGTCACTCCATATTTCTTTTGGACAACCTCTCCTACCTATAAATCGCCGGAGGGCGGCGATGGCTGAATCTGCACTAAGTGAATTTGCTATCTCTATATGTATAGCTCTACAAGTTAGACATGTAAATAAGGCTCCGTACCTTTTTTCTTTATGTCTACCTACAGTAACAGATATGGGACCGAAATAATCTAAACCAGTGAAAGTGAAAGGTCGTACATGATGAGCTAAACGAGGGTATGGTAAATTCCCCGTAGAGGGATTGGCTGGCTTTGCCTTTTTTATTCTACAGTATAAACAGCCCTTTAAAACATTCTTTACAGACGGACGCAGTCTTGTTATCCAAACACGCTGTCTTAACTCGTTTACCGTTATCTCAGTACCGCCATGATGTAAACTTTCATGCACATGAGCTATGTATAGCTTCGTATATCTGTGCTTACCCTCGAGTACAATTGGGTTTTTTATTTCTTCATTTACGTCTTGTGCCGCTGTGATTCTCCCGCGCAAACGTAAAACACCTGTGTCGTCTAGGTATGTACTTAATACAGATAACGGGCTGTCGCCGGGCGCCTGCGCCGCTTTGTTGTCTATTATGGCGGCAATTTCTTTTGTAAAGCTCTCGGCTTGTGCGCCCTTGACCCATTGTTCTTCGGCGCGTAGGATATAAGTAGCCGGTATAGGTATGTAGTTTAGGGTTTTTGCGGTAGTTATTTTTTGCTTAACTTTTTTATTGGGTTTATTTTCGTTTCGTTTTTCCCACGTTGGATCTTTTAATGCATTTTTCTTAGTACGCTTATACTTGACAGTGTACCTGTTTGGTCTACACAAGTCAATAAACTGAAGTACTCGTGCGGTTGTTCTTATCAGCCGTGTCCATTTGGAAAAACGTGTAATATTTGGCAGATGATCGTTCATTTTTACGTTATTGATTTGATGACATTTGACACGTTCTTCGCCCGTGTTTGTGGGGGCTATGACCTTTTTGTCTTGAGGCCATTCCTCTTGTTTCGACAATAGTCCGGTTTCGAAGCTGCCATCGGGTAATCGTCGACTTTTCTGTTCTAGGATGTCTAAGGCTTTCTGTTGCGGGTCATCTCTAGGTATCCTAGGTTCTATGCCTAGTGATTCTAATTTGAAAAAGTTTCTCATGCTTTCTTCTATTGGTTCCAGATTTTCTTTAATTTTAATGTTGCCGCAAAATACAGCTTTAACTTTATTTATAGAGTACTGACATCCATGCAATACCCATCCGAGTTTAGTGTACGATGCTACCGGTTGATCACGAGCACCTGTCCGCGTTTCTATGGCTACCAATAAATGCCAGTTATCTTGGCCTATTAAAATCATTGGCCGCGCGTGTTCATAAACAATGGTGTTATGAATGTCCTTCAAATGTTTACAATTTTTTATGTCCTCGGTATGTACAGTTTGCGTCATAATATCAAGCCTATCTACGGTGCGCGCCGCCTCTATCTTCTGTGGCTCGCTATGATGCTTGCCTTGTATGTGGAAGCTCACGGTACGGCTTTGCTCATGCTTGACCTCCGTGCCTATGCCTTGTATCCTCATAGGTCTGGCTGGCCCATCCGCACCTAGGACATCTGCTACTGATGCGTCTATCAAGGTGACTGTACTGCCATCATCTAATAAAGCGTATGTGTCTACACTTGTATGTGGTCCGCTCAATGTGACAGGTACTATTTTCAAATACGCGCGGTGATTCTGAGGTGATGTTGTTGATACTGTTTCCCGCGCTGACGTTACGGCTTCGTGTGTGATAACGGGCGTCGGCGCCGGCGTCGCTACATTGTTGTGTGTCGCCTCTACTTTCCGCTCTTTATGCAATAGTTTGTGATGTTTCATGTTGCATTCTTTTATGTCACAAATAGGTGCTTTACACATAAACCTTCTATGCTTGTTTCGTAGACATCTAAAACACATGTTGGATTTTTTTGCTATTTCCCATCGTGCGTCTATATCTAGCTGTTTATATTTATAGCAGTCTGGTAATTTGTGGTCGTATTGCTTGCACGCTGGGCATTGCTCGTTTGACGTTTCCTTATTTACGTTGAACGTACGCTCTACACGGCGCCGTTGTCGTACACCGTTAACGTCGTCATTGCCTCGTTCCGGCTGTGCGTACGCGCCACACTTATCTGCCTCGTCATTCATAAACATAGATAAGCGCTTTAGCTCGGGAATATCTTCATTCTTTCTATTCGCCGCATAATCGTACCATTTGTTTTTTAGTATCGGCGTTAGTTTTTCTACTATGCAACGCGACATTTCGGGGCTATGTAAATACTGTATTCTTTTTAATGCTTCTACCGTACCCACCGTATTTGCTATACGGCTGGCGAATATACAAATCTCCCTAGGATTATCATTTAATTTAGGTAACGACTTTATTTTATCTAGCTCGGCTATAATCAAGGCCTCGGGCCTACCGAAACGTCTTTCTAGTGCGTCTAAAATGACCTGAGGGTCATGTTGGCTAAACAATAGGCAACCTACAGCTTCCTTTGCGGCGCCTCTGAGGCTTATCCTAACTCTAGCAACATTTTCTACACAGGAAAAATACATTTTTGAGTCACAATACGCGGCCTTAAAAGCTATCCACTCACCGGGTTTTCCATCGAAGATGGGTAGCTGCTGGATGTACTTGGGGGGCTCTCTTGAACTGCGTGCGGCTTGTGCTAGGGCCGCGGCGAGCGTCCCCACGTCTATCACTTTATCACTCACTGTATTACCGTGTAACATTTTACCACTCGCGATATTGCCCTCGTTTATTTTCGCACTCATTTGATTACGTACACTTTCTTCGTAGCCGTCGTCACACAGCGGTTGAGCGCCTGTCGTGGCGCCGGTGTCCTTCGCTGCATCCCTGCCGGTCCTCCCGCCGCTGACGTCGTGTGGCGGCGGTCGAGTCTCACCTCCGGGTGGCGGCGCCGATCGCGCTAGCCACGTTCCAATCCTTACGGAGGCGAGGTCGTCGTCCACCATGTCATAGTCTTCTTCACTCGAGTCAGCTTCGGCTTTGACGCGCTGCAGGTGTATCTCTTGCAGCTCTCGCTCTGCCTGCGCTTGCTTCACTTTCATTTCAGCCAGCCGCTCTCTAGCCTCGAGCTCCGCGAGGCGCTTTTTCTTTGATGCTGTAGAGCGACGTGACCTGGTGTCGCCAGGCTTGAGCGTACCATATGAACCAGTAGCCTTTGTGCTACGCGTGTCTTCTGTCGTAGTCATAGTCTGCGTGATGTTGGTGCTGGTAGTCTCCGTAGATCCGCTGCCTGTGTCCGTTTCAGCGACCACGCTCGTGCCGGTCTCTGGTGCCGGCTTGCTGGCACCCGGTTCTGCGGTCGCTGACGGCTCTTGCTGGGCCTTCTCTCTCTTGGAGTCTCCGCTACAGCTGCGAGTCACCACCATCCTGCTGGATCTTGAAGATTCGGCTCTCGAAGGACCAGAATGTGCAGCGAGTGGACTGTATGGTTTTAACTGTTTAACTAGACTACTGATTTATGGGCATAGTCACGTCTTGACTGACTTTAACTTTACTGGTTAGTCCACTGGCTAGTGCAACCCCTTTTATACTAATGGCAAATTAGTCTGGCCAGTGGACCATTGTGTTTGCACGATTTTACGAGCGGCAAACTCGCGTCCAAGCTCGTCATGGCGCGTGATTGGCTATCCGAGTCCCCGCCCCTTTTTTATTAATTTTCGTACATTTACATTACTTACAAATCTACTTTATTCTAATTATGTACAGCACAGTTATTGCACGACCTTTGACATACGTCGTGTCTGCGTGCGACAGTCAGGGTCCATGGTGCGACGTGTTTTCCCTTAACTCAAAATCTATAAATATAACCAACGTGCGCGACCATTCCGATACCATTCAGGATTTGACCGTCGCAACGAAAACATCTATTCTTACATGAACTTATAATTAAGTATTAGATAATCAGGTATTAGATAATCAGACATTAGGTACATTGTTTCTTATAATTAAGTATTTGCGGCGGCGCCGCTCGGGTTTCCCTTGCTGTCGTGCACAGTACTGAAATAACATCGCAAGTTGTCATAAGTATCATAAAACAGGTATGACAAATGTGAAAATGTTCGCTAAAACAAAAAGACGAGCGAAACAATTTCAAGAACAATAGGACTGAATTACAATTTGACACCTTCATCGTCTTAAAATAATTTCGTTTAAGTTAATTAGTTGGTTTCAAATAAACAATTTTACATGTAAATTATGTCTAAATAAGAATGGCTAATACATTTTAGAAATATATCACACTAAATGTAAACCGTCGAGAAGATTGCTTCATAAAATGAATACAAAACTTATTGTATTGGCTGTCATTTGTAAATACGAATATTTTGTTACCAACACCGAAGATTTTTCTATGATTATCAATACAACTGTTTTAGATAACTAGTCTGTAGTTATCTAAAAATTACAACAGATTTTATATTTAACTAGCTTCTGCCGCGACTTCATCGGAGTAAAATTTCTTGTTCCTCCGACCCACCTCATCGCATCGCATCGCCTGCCCGCTCTATTACTCCATTTCCGGTTAGTGTTCTTTCTGACTTTATTTATTTTTTCTCGGCTTCAAAAGCCGCAAGAGCATGATGTTAAATACCCCATAGCCTTCCTCAAAAATTGGGTTATGATGTGTAAAAAAAAAAACAAATCCGACTGTTAGTTCCAGAGATTAGCGCGTTCAAACAAACAAACCCTTTTTTTTTTTTTTGTGGATGGGAAATCATCTAATGACAACAAACCCTTCAGTTTTATTATTAGTATACGTACATATAATAATAAGTACAATGACCCCTTAAGAGGTTATCCATTAATTACCGGACACCTTGTATATAGGTAAATAGATGAAACGATGAATTTTAATAGGAGCTCAATTAAATAAACAACCAGTGTCAAATAAAAAAAAGAATTCAATAACATATCAATTCCCTAACTGGTTTTAAATGTACGTGAGATTTAGTTTAATCGTCATGACTGTAAAAGTGATCAAGTTAATCGCGCCTGCACTGTAATCGTTAATGTTAACGACTGTTTATCGTACACAACTAACATTTAATATAGCTAATGGGTTCGAGTGTAATCCTTAGTAATTAATATATATTTTAAATGGTGTTGAATCTATTTTTTCCCAGCCTACTTTAGCAGAAATGAAACAAGTTTAGTAGGGCGACCACATGCGGCATATGCGTTGCGCTACTTGACGTAAGACCTAGTAGGTTTATTAGCATAATCAGCCTATAATGTTCCCACGCACGCTTTTTTTTTAACTGACTTCAAAAAAAGGAGGTTCTGTATTCGACCCGTACCTATGTATGTATGTATGTATGTATGTATGTATATTTGTATGTCCGCGATTTTCTCAAAAACGAATGAACCAATTTTGATAATTCTTTCACTAATGTGATCTACATACTTTCAGGAAGGTTTTAGTATATAATACATTATGTAATTATTCTTATGTACATAAATGTACTGCATCTCCGGCATTCCTATGCGAATTTTGATGATTCTTCTGATCGGTGTCTTCAATTCTTCAACGCACTAGTGTTATTTGAATGTGTGTGGAGTAGGTACAACTAAAACGCGAAAAAAAACCCTTTTTTACAAAAAAAAAAAAACAACTGACTTCATAAAACAAACTACAAAGTGATAAATAATTTTAATTTCGGAAGTCGGTGTCAAAAAACGAAAATGCGGAACCATCGACACCGACTTCCGAAATTAAAGTTATTTACCACTTTGTAGTCTGTTTTTTGAAGACGGCTGTTTTTTTTTGAAAAAAGTTTTCATGTTCCCATTGCTAGGACGCACGCTTTTTTTTTTCGGTGAGAAATTATCAAATAACTTCTCCCGCTCTGGGCGGAGCGGGAAGGCGTGTCAGACTTTTACCGACTAAAACCCACCCGTGTTCCTCCAGTTGCCTGTGCCAGGGGCTGCGGGATCTCTTTCGAACAACCCGCGACCCCGGCAGTTAGTGCTGACATATCTTTGAGGCGCGCGTGGAACACAACGCGCCGTCGACCCGGGCCTCGTCCTTACCGGACGGCGAGCTGGGACGCACGCGGCATGCCTCTTGTCTGAGAGAGTGGATATCTATAATCCACCGCGCAGGCTAAGTGCGGGTTGGTAGATGTCACATTTCTTCGAACTTTTGGTTCTAGGACATGCCGGTTTCCTCATGATGTTTTCCTTCACCGTTTTGAGAGCAGCGGGGATGAAATTTTACTCTAAAGTAAAGCGCCTGCCTGGGTTTGAACCCATGACTCGTAGGTCGAAGCCGTTACCTCTGGGCCAACACTGCTCTCATATGTATAGATTACAGGTAGGTTTATTTTATAGGTTTATTATTTTGACAATACATATTTATATAAGTAACGAAGTATACCTTGCCAATCTAAGTTCAAGACTGAAAACGATATAGGAAAAAAATGTTTTACATACAATTAATTAATTAATTTTAACAGTAGTAATGAAATAATTTTTCATAAAAATCCACGAAAACGACTTCCGTAAAGAAGTCATCAAGATGGTCAAAGAAACAATTGTATTTCAATTATAGTCGCCGAAATCTGAAGCTCAAGCGGCCCCTCTAGCAATGGGTTCCTTAAATAAACAAAAGCCAAAAATCTTAACAGGCCTTTAGAAATTCCGACCGGTGCCCAAATTCTTGATGGACGGTGACAGTCCTTGCCACCCCTTGGAGAAACCACTTAATCCCGTCTGAAATAATGACTGAAACCCCTTACAGGTTGCGAACGGACCGAATCCTATCGTAAATAAATAGTGGGAAACGTACGGACTTACTGCGGAATCCGGTTTTATTTTCATTATTTTAAATAGATTGCAGACATATTTTTGTAACTTTCAATAGATTTTCATGAATTAGTTGTCACCTAAACGTGTTCTATTGAAGTACTTACGGAGTGGTTTTATTCATAACCAGGATTTCCTAAAATGTCGCTACGTCATGTAAAAGATTTGTCTATTCTTGTGATATAATCCTACAGTCACGTCTACGAAAAGCGTAGAGCTGCTACGATATTCGTAGCGGAAACTAACTTCGTAGACGCTGATAGTTCGATTTGCACGCATTCGTAAGTAAGAGCTTTGAGTGGAGACCGTGAATTGGCAGAAAAAAGCGTAGCGTGGAATTCTGCGAATGATCGACAACCTTATCTGGAAATCTGTCTACTAGGCTTTTTCTTCCAAGAAGCGTTCTACGGGACTACGGCCACGAAAGGCTGAGTTATCACCATGCTTCACGCATTTCAGATCCCATTATTCGGAATCTCAAAGCACAAACAACTTTCAATTCAGTTATAAACAACACACTACACACATACAAATAGGACGTAAAGCGGAGTTGAACAAGTTTAAGCTGACGAGCCTCGTGCGCACGCAAAGTTGTTACTTTATTATTTTAAGTCGTGTATAAGACACACTGCCGCGATAAGTGGCGCGCATGTGGGATTATTATTGTTATTACTTATGTCAAGATATCGGGATGTTGAAGTTAAGAAAGGATTAAGTCTATTTCGGGAAACGTTGGGCTACTAAATAGAATGTTATAATATATATCTTGTTGAATACTTTTCGGCGATTAGTCGCTGTCATTCTTAAATGTATTTCAACTACAAAACACAATATTACTATGGAAACACTTTTGAAAATTTGAAAATGTTAGGCTTCCTTCTTTGTAATGTTTTGAGTATGAGTTTGAGCATCTGAATCCCGTAAAACAAAAGAAAAACGTTAAAATTATTCAAAAGATAACATAAACGATATCGTAATATTTCATCAATTGTTAATAAACTACCCAACGCCGGCAAATCATTCGCAAACGCCGTGTGTCGCCACAATAACATAATTAGACGCAGTAATGAGCTAATGTCTCAAATATTCCGCGCAAAATTTGTTTTGAAAGTCATTACGGCTTACTGGGTGTCAGTTTGTCTCGACTTAAACGCTCCTTCTATGACAAATTGTGTTGGAATCGTGTCACCGATTGCTGACGATCGATACGTTTTGAGGTTGCCTCGTTCCTGCTAGTAGAAAATTGTGCTCGCTTAGGGATTCGTTTAGGTTTGGTATTATCTTACTAGACGTTGTTTAACTTGATGTTAGTGAAAACGAACATAACAATTTTATTAATTACTTAGGTAGAAACCGAAAATAATACTGATTGATTTAAAGAGATTCACTTTTGAGAGACTCTTGATTACTCAAGATAAGCATCTTATAGGGTAGTTATGAAGCTCTTGCCTTTTATTTGATTGTAAACTATGGTATGGTAACACGTATGTACACGTTTTTCCTTTAAAGTAGTATAAAGACAAACAAATTATGGACTTTATCTTTAACCTGGTTGACACTAGAGATCAAGTTAGCGCCCTTATTTCATCCATCACTTATAAAGTATACGTTGAGCTATTTATAGCCTACTCCAAAAACAATTAATGATAAAGTGCTTCCATGTAACCATTTATACATCCACACATATACAGCTGATGCCTTTAGTAGGGCACACGTTTTGGGAGTAGCCCGCATCGCATTGTTCGTCGGACGGCAATTGTCAGTCCATAATTTTGTATGAATTATCGCGCACGGGAGATGGACCGGAATGGATCGCAGATGGCCGGAATTTTTGGTAATATCCGACAATTTCAAACCGACATCGTTATTCATTTATGAATTTTCTGATAAAGAAAGGTTACTGAATTCACAGAGCTATAAGTATACTTAGCTCCATAAAAAATGTACATGTAAGCAAGAAAAAACAAGAAACCCAATTCAGAAATAATAAAAATGACCGTAGAAAGAACGGACTTAATTTAGCTTAAAATAGTGACACATTTTTTGTATAAGCGCCCAGAGCGAGATTTTAATTCGGACAACCGGCTGTCCGACGTTATCGCCGTCCAACTGTTTGAACAAAAAAAAAAAAAAACTAGTAAATTCTGGGCGAATTCGGGATACAGAAACACGAGTAGCATTAGTGAGGGGACGTTTCGGACATGCGGCGATACGACCGGACAGTTTTGATAAACGCCCCGCAGCATCGGCTTGTACGGGGATTTTTTTAAATATACAACCGTGCTATGGCGAAAATCTTATTTTTTTACGCTCTCTTTTTATAGCGGGATTCTAGGAAGACAAAAATTGGAGTGTCCGATTTACCCGAAGAGTTGAAGCTGTGTTCTGAACAAATAAAGTTTCGTATCAGCATAATGGTCTCAAAATATATAATAGTATAGTAGATGTATCTGAAGCGTTTGCAATGAGAGGCAACGACCACTGGCAAGATTTCCCGAAAGATAAAACATGGAAAATTGCAGAATTACCATACAAGTTGATATCATTATTCTCGGTTTATTTTATGTTGCAATTTCTTGTAACAACAAAAACAGCAATCCCACAAATTACTAAGAAATGAATCCCGTGTAATGAATCCGTGTCCAACTACGGAGCAATATTTTTTGTCTTATTTCGTCATGAATCGTGCTGAATGAAATAAATGTTACTATCAAGAAACCAATTTTATTGTAGTTCCGCGTTTCTATATTAACTATGCGATTGACAGAAGTATAAACAGAGTCCATTTTAAACAAGGTCTTCGTTGAATACAGCTCGCTTCGGCCCATTACTCTTAATCAATGCCGCAACAATAGTTCGGATTTAGAGGTCTTATCCTGACAGAATGAGAACCACATTTGTTTCTTTAACACGTTTGAGACTGTAAGACTTCGCAAATCGACCGTATTGTATCAAAGGTCGGGGTACGCAAGAATTGTTAATGCTAGCGCCTCTTTTTCTTTAACGTTAAATGCAATCATGGATCCATTAGTAACATTTAAAGTCATATTTGTAACTGTATTGGACATATCCTTAGGCATTAGCCGAGGACTAGCCCTCTTCAGTTTTATGATGACAAATCTAATTGTGGATAAAGAAGCGTACTAAAAACCAGTATAAAAGTATAATTTTCTTGAAATATGGACCGACACTATTGAATACACAATTTACATAGATATTATGATAATCCTTGAACTCTGTTGAACGTGAATTTTAAAGTCGAAGTCTTATTTTGTATTGTCACACTTTCGACGAGGTTCGTCACTTAGTGATCCCTATTTTAAGCTCTTGCATTCATGAATGCGACTTTAAGTACCCACATTTGTAACTGTCGCCACGATTGGTCATCATACATTTTTTGTCCAGTTCGTGTCACTCCTTTATACGGATTATAGGCTTTCGAACTTTACATAATTCATGTACTGATATGGATGGGTTTGTCATACGATTAATGTTCTCCTCGAGTTTTTTCTTATGTAATTTTTATGGAAGGCCCTTCACCGACCTTAATTGAGTGCATCATATTAGGAGTTTGTTTCGTAACTGTGCAATCATGAATTGTTTATTTTTGTGATTGAATATTATTATTATAACTTACATGTCTTGTGGGCGTAATCGATTAAGGTTTTAATAAAGCCAACAATCGCGACAAAGATCATTCTTTTAAATTAATCTTTTATGACGTTTTAAATCATCTTCAACACCAAATGTGTATGAAGATTAAACGCGTTAAAACCCTGACAACGATTACGTTGTAGATCCCACATTTAGCGCGTAACAATACCTTCCCGCCAAAAGGGCGGCCATTTTGTCGTACCCCAAATCCCTCTCCGCCGGTTCAAGCATGTGTGATCGTCTCAACGCAAGGGCTAGAAGCAGTGATTGACAGCACACGCGTTGCCCCGGCTAATCTCTAGTGTCACAGCCTGCAGATTGCCTACACCAGAGCCCTGTGACGCCGACCATACGAGACGAGACCTTCCCACCCCCTCTCACTTCACCCAGAAACGATGACTTCGGGCTAAACGACGTGTGTTACAGAGGTCATGCTAAACTTGTTATGCAAGAACCTCGTATCGTGCAAGTTTAAACAGATCTTGTTGGTCCTAATTTAGTGTTCAGTTAGCTGACCGATTGGTGAGATAAATCGATACTAAAGTACCTCCACTGTAATTTCAACAATTATCACCAAATTACGTATAAATAATTCAGTCAATTGGAATAATTATTGGGACTAATTGGTTTGTAATAGTTTAGGGCGTTTGGGCACGAACGGTGATCAAAGGGCGAGTATGTTTGGTTATGTAACATGTATCATAATAATATGGGTACATTATTTTGATCCATGTAACGTAGGTATTATTTTAACAACCGAGACTGAGTGAGTAACTCGTTTACATGATGCCAAAAAAAAAACATAAGGTCCGATATCCCATCCGATGCTCGTCTTGATCCAATCCTATCTTAGATAACGTATTCGAATAATCTAATTACTTATCGAACCGAAGCACCACATTATAATAGAGTTATCCGAAGATAGGCGTCAAACGTAGGCCATTAGGCGTCAATCAAATAACAAATATGGCTCCTGAGATGTTAATTTGGTGTAGGTAGTCAGTCAACATAGTCAACGTGATTAAATGGCGACATCTTTTCAATTCCTAAACTAAGAACAATTGATTATAATATTATGTTATGATAACACAATACGTAGTTAATAATCGGCATCCTTGTCAGTAAGATTGTAGTTTATTTAATCGAACCATCGCTTAGGTTATAATTTATAATATCACGACTGACGACAACAGATGGCGCTACGATGACCTCGGAATATTTTATGGGTCGCCAGTCGGTCGGTCATAAAGTTCACTACCAAGCTACTCCCCAATAGATGGCGCTACTAGTCGCAATTTCATAATATTTTGTTTTTTGTTTGTGTTGCAGTATGAATTGAATAGTAATTATAGTTAAAATACTATAAGGTTTATGATAGAATAGATAGAAACATAATAATTTTCTCAAAAAACTTCCGTAGACGGGAGCAGACGCGTGACCGATACAAAACTCTTTCATTCATACTTTTTTGTCCATCCGACCCAATTTAATTCTTATATCCGAGAATAATCGTCAAAGAAGCCGTTCGAACGAACTAAAGACGTTAGTGCAGTAGAAAAAAGTCGTTTACAGCTACGTTTATAGTGTTATGATGCGTTTATTATTATTATAGCCCTTTTTGTGGGAATTCTATCTACGTGAAGTGAAAATTGGGAAGTATTTTCGTTTTATCGCCGTTTCAAATGAATGCTTTGATTATATAATGTCTAGATAGAGCGTCGCCCTACAATCAAAACAAAGAAAACGAGGCAACAATTTCAAACATGTGTGCGTGCGGGCGGTGTTTTACACTGTGCATCTATGTCTCTGTGTGCGTGAATAATGATACCAGCTACTACAATTCTCCCATAAATCACATATTAAAAAAATTGACTATACAAATAATATAAGTAAGTTTTAGGTGTATGTTTGTAGTATTATTCAGTTTTAGTAGTGACTTTATTTACTTGTATTTATAAATAAAAAACACTATTTAATTGAATTAGAGTTGTGTGTGTGAATGTTGTGTTATATTAAATCAGCTAAGTTAATTCAATTAGAATATTTAACTTTTTAGGCAGTTTGTATTTGGAAATTTCAAATGAAAGATCACAAATGATAATACGAATGGAATAAATTAATCTTATTAAAATTACTCTTGGCACCTTTGAAATCAGTTTATTGGACCCAATGCAACAATAATCATTAAAATGGGCTCATAAACAAAAAAGTTATACGCGAACATTATATTATTATAAAAAAGTACAGACGAATTGAAAAACTTCACCATTTTTGAAATCGAATAATAAAAGTACATCAACTAAATAATATAAACGTAACCATAAAGCAACGAATATACCCACAAAAAAAGGACGTTAAGTTGGGAGAATGGAAAAAATAAACTGGCAACACTGATAAAATATGGCGTAATAGGGCGTAATTTGGTAAATATAAAAACAAAAAACAAATACGTAGTCTTTTCGGTTACTTACTGATGATATGTGATGTGTTTGGTGTTTTTTTACCCTTCCTTTATAATTTCGGCACAGTTTAATAGCACATACCGTCATTTTATCGCTGTTATTTGTTTATTACTTAGCGCGCGTAATACGTAGTGACACCAAAGCGGTACGATCGGCACTAATCGGCGGGTAAGTACTTACAGTCCAACAGTTGGCTGGTATTTTTTGACACGTTTGCGCGCAATTGATGCTCTATCTAGACATTATATAATCAAAGAATGAATGTTATGTTACTTGGGATTACACTGTTGCGTCAATTTTGTATTGAAATGAGAGTAGGTACTGTTAATGCAGCACTTACATTGAAATAACATAGAAAGAAGATGGGAAAGTTAACGCTAAAGATTTTAATACAGTTGGATTTTATACACGAAAACTAGCAAGTACTTATGAGTTGTTGTATTTGCGGTCCACGGTCTGATGCCGAAGAGATTCTCATTAGGCGGCTAGGTCAAGAGCAAGACACAGCAACGATGGTGAGTGTGGTTACCTTCATTTAGCTGATAGTTAACGAATTGATATATAAATCTTACATCAATTATACATGGTCCCATTAAAATAGATGGACAAATAACAGCGCTCAGTAAGTCTAACCTAAAATATCCAAGCAAAAAAAAAAAAACACTGATTAAAGTGATTTTATTATGACCTAAAATAATAAATTGTTTATGTAATATTTTTCTTGTAGGTAAGTATCCAATGCGTTTTTCTTATATTTTTTTTACCATCGTCCTTAGTTTGGTGGTCTGAATGATTTCTAAAAGTTTGTCCATCAATTTTAATGGGACCTTATCATCATTTCAGCCGAAAGACATCCACTGCTGGACATAGGCCTCCCCCAAATGGGACCTTATATATCATGCGAATTAACATTCTGTTTATAGGACATGATAATCTAATCTAACAAAAACATGCCAACACAACACATTTTTGAATCTCCATTATAGGTTTTTCACATCCACAATTGTATTATCAATATAGAAAGGGAGCACATATGGTAATGAGTTATCCATTCATGGAGCCTATTGTCACGGAAAATTGAAAAATAGTAGAGTACGCTTATATACGATTCATATATTCATAGAAACACATGTACCTCGCACCGACGTGTCAACAGTAATATCTTAGTTTTATTTCCTCAAGAATCTACATACATCGCCTACTTTCTGGTACTTCCAAACTGATTCTTGAATGAGGATAATGTGAGGTGTAAGTTTTGAGAGCTGGGGTGTAATAAATATTCAATTTCTGCGCTAAATACTGGGAACTAACTACGTAATTATAATAACTTAGTGCTCGTTAGTGAGATGGGTTTATTTGCTTCTATGTTTTTGTAAAAGCAGACCGAGCTAAAGCACATTTAAACGTACGTCATCATGATTAAATACAGCACATGTAAATGCCACTATAACAGTAGACTTTCTCATTGATTATTGGTTAATATAGGTACGCCACAGAACTTGTAGCCACCCAAGTGTCATTGTCGTCACGGTTACGCCCAAATCACTCTGGACCACCTACATGAGCATTGTTGTCAGCTTTATTATTATCCTCCTATGAGACAGGTTGATGTTTCCCCTTTAAATATTAAACTTACTACTTCTTTACCTACAGTTAATTCTGACAACATGCATAGCATTCGCAAGGCAAAGCTTCATCAAGCTTGGTTTCTCCAATAGGCTGAGGTGTCTGTGCATTTTGACAGTTATTGTTTCTTCATTTGTGTGTGTTTTTTTCACATTGTTCTCACATATAGAAGCAACAAGAATAATGTATCCAGGATTTTGTAATAATTATCTTGATTTAAAAGAGTGTCCATGGAGTTTCTTGCCCATTCTTCTCCATAGAGATCTATGTTTTGGAATGGGCAACTAGCTTCAACTTTCTGACTAACTGATCGACTATTTAATTTTGACAATTCAAAAGTGCCTGTACATGGTTTAATTGAAATAAATGCTTTGAGTTTGAGTTAGTTAGTAAGTTCCATGTGTTCCACGTTCAAGTTTTTTCATGTGTGGCTACACATACATACATACACGTAAATATAATTTTATTGTAATACTTACATAACATTCTATATCAGCATTAGTTACGAGATCTAAAATGAAATAGGTCAGGGATTCCGCAGCTGGCATCAAGATTACACAGTTCTGACATACTGTCCAGGATGTCAACGTACTAAATTAGAACAAGAATAATATTTCAACAAGTATTCTATATTATCATGTTTCTAAAATTATTTGAGTGAAAAATAAAGCACGTGAAATAAAACAGCTGTCTATGATTTCACAGGAGAAGTAGAATCATCAGACGTTGATTGTTTAGAATTGGGTAAACTAGGTACATGTCTTACTTTAATTGTCTCATCCATCAATTTATTTTGGGCTTGCTCATTTATTATTTTGTAAGTGCGGGTAGTTATAGTTTCCACAACTCGTCTATCAATGCAATGCGTCTAAAAAAGTATAACCCCCTTACTAAAAAACTTATTATATCAGATGAATAGTTACACACAGATTTCTCTCTTTCAGTCGTCAGTAACTGTAATTGGACTTTCGGAAGAAGAAGACAAAGCGTTGTGTAACTATACAGACGCTGTACAACGTTTATTAGTAAGGGGCTATATCTTTAAACAAAATATAACTACTGAATGTCGTTTTGAGCAAATCCGATTCCTTGCGCTTAGAGTTCCACCTTCTCTGAAAGGGACCACACACAATATATGCTCCAAAATTATTAGCCCTACAAACGTGTTCAATAGACATTTAATTAGTCAACGATTTATCTGTAAAGCTCCAATGAATCCAAGATGGCGGATAATCCTACTTGGTGATAATTAAATCCCTGGAGTCGATCGAGAATTCTACGAACTAGTGGAAATTACCGCACACAGACAGTGGTAATAAACTGAAGTTTGAACAACATAATATGTTCAGCCATAATTAATTGATAGTGGATTAATTGAAAGGCGAATCAAATTACAGAAACTGAAGATGCAATGACTCGGAAGCACCACAATCCTGAATGTACAAAACAGGTTTTCTTACGTCTTTATTGTAAAAGCAAATAATTTTGTACAGGAAAATATATACCAAAAAATAGTTCCAAAAAGTCTAAAGATTGTAAGATCTATGGAAAGCTTATTGAGAGCCAAATCATAACAGTTCAAGCGAACAGATCTTGAACTCACGACCTTTACTGCTTCGTATTCATGCAGATTCTTCAATGAAGTAAAAATCGCCTTTCATCTTTATTATCTCGCGTAGTTTGAACTTAAATACGGGAAAAGAGATAAATGTGATATCGGTCGATGATGGGCTATTGACTTTTACCGTAGCTATTAAAGGCATATCGATGTACTACTCAAACTAATGACGTCTAGACAGTTTCATTACAAAAATACGAAAGTTCTTACGGGTATAAAAAAAACTTAAATCAACCAAAATCGATCTCCCTAAAAACCAATTTGTTTAAAATTTACGATCGCGGCGAAAGCATCAAACAATGAGCGAAAGTATTGTGTTTTTACGGCATTTTAAGTTTGATCGTTTACTAACATAACTCTTTTATTGGCCACCGTAAAAATTCTGTATCTGTTTTATTTCCATCGAATCGAATATCATTATCATCGAATGAAATCATTTGTTCTCCTAAATAGCTTTTTAATAGCACTTCGGCTAAATAAACGACTATTGACTTTTGGCAAATGCGCCATCAGCCTGGAGTTTCGGCAGTCATACAACAGTTATTGAACACAGGAAATTCCAATAACTCAAACTTATTTAATAAGAAATCTGATACTCGTGTTTCGACTTTAGGCAAAATCGAGGTTCCTTCATACTTGAATATGTTCCAATTATTTGGACTTACAAGCGCCAAAGTGCAAAAAGTATAACCATGGAAAAACCTTTCACCTAACTGTGTTGTAGGTAAAATAATAAGCAGTTACAAATATGTAGAAAAAATGGTTTCTTCAATATATAATAGTTTCCTAGACCAAACAGTGGGACGTTAATAAGCCCTTTCTATACCATAGACAATCATTACGATGCACTAAATACACAGTATTGGCCTCACGAACCATCCGTAATTATCATTGGGAAGAAGTTTTGTGGTAATAGCAGGCAATTAGGGTGCAATGTTTTTGTTTCTGATGACATTGTGTTTTCTGGGAAGTTTGTTGTTTGTACAACACACGTGGGAGTGCCGGCTGTGTTGCCGTTTGCCTGTCGTTTGGATGCATACGACGACCCCGCGTTAAATTAACCGGAAACTTAAGGGAAATTGTTAAGATTCGGCTCAGGTACGCCGTACGAAGTTTTACATACGAAGGGAATACGATTGTGTATCGAAAAATGTTTTGTTGTGTGCTATCATAGCTGTTATTTAGTTTGGTTTAATGATTCAACAAGGTGTAATTGAGTTTTCTCGAATTTAAACGCTACAACTGAAATTTTAAAATAATTATAAAGTTCTCAGCTTTAGTTGAGCAAAATTGTAATTGTTGAATAAATATTAAATGACCTAATTATTTGGTTTGATGAGAAAATTGTATTAGTTTTAAACTCGGCGGGGAAGACGAGTTGTTTATTTATACTTGATACTAAGCCCTTTTTATAATCAAACAACATTTAAATATTTGACGAAGGTAGATCGAATGTATCAACGTTGTGCAATGGCAGCTATTAAACCAATATTATGACATTTATATCTGAGGATGATATTATGGATGTTGTAAACTTGTATGTGGTTGCGCAGGCAATTAAGATCGAAATTGCAACATCAACATAATTAAGTATAAGATGCCACAATTTTAGAGAAAACACTTCGTCTAATAATAACATACAAATTCAAATTGCTGAAACAAGTGAATCACAGAGTAGTAAAGATAAAACGTATCCTCAATAACAACAACGAACTAAAAAAACAAATCCAATCACCGGTAGCGAACAATGTAATCGATAAAGATGCATCCAATTTAAAACAGGAAAGAAAACAACAAAAGCCGGATGATGATGCAGTTTTACACGCGACACATTCGAACAAAAACCTGTCCCGTGGAGATCACAAAACGAAAACAAAATAAGAATAGAAGAGATGTAAATTACGTAAAAACTGAATACAAACGGGCGGGTCCAACTATCTTTTGATAGTATAATGGGGACGTTCGTTCGTGCCGCGGATGAAGTTGAACGGATCGCGCGGGTGGTCCAGTGCGGTCGGACTATTTAAATATTACTTTTTTATTATTTGCCAGCACTATTTGGTGATTTATGTTGGTTTAACACGAAGGTGTTTGGGTAACATAAGTGTGATTTGTTTGCTCTTTATTGGCTATCGATTTCAAAATGCCCAAAAAGAGAAATATATCTTCATTTTTTTGGAGTATGGGATGAGTTATTGCCGTTAATACGCTGAACCAGTTCACTTATAGCTTTTATTAAAGTAGGTGATGAACGAGTTATTGATAAGCATAAACATTACGAACATAATAGAGTAGAATTTTATTGAATTCATGATAAGAATATCCCGCAGAACCCAGAGTAGGGTTAAATAGAAAAGTTTAGGTAGAAGATATTAGAGGTTAAAGCAAAAGGCCTTTAGGTTCTCTTCGTTAAACAACACAAAAATTTAACAAGTTAATAAAATACATATAAGAATCTCTTCGTCCGACATGAGCATAAATAATTCAAGCAAAACAGATTAATAACAACACAACTTTCTTGGAACTGTTTACCAACTTAATTATGTTTCTATATACTTCACTGATAAAATTGATATAAACATATAAGTTCATAAGAACGTATATCATTCAGCGATTGGAGGAAGATTTTATTGCTTGAGGCTTTTCGTTTGCTATGCTGGCATTTTATGTTAGATGTTTTTTAATCAGTCTTTTATTTTTAGAACTTCACTGTGTTACGATTATAGTCACGAAAATAAACAAACAAGTCAAGTAATGCACTGTCAGTTCACTTACTCTTAATAATGTCAATATGATCTAGCTTCTGTTCAATCTGAAAGTAATTGAGCACGATAAAAGTGTTCGCATAAGTCTCCATGAACATCATTATGTCGTGCATCAAGCAATTCTTTCATTAAATCAATTACTGTCCAAGCATTCCTCAAATCATTTCCAATGATTTCACAACAAGCCATCCTGTTTGTTCCATCGTTTGCCCTTTCGTCTTAATTGGACAAATCATTACCAATTTAACTGGTACTTCGTGTTCGTGCTCATATCTTAACAAAATAAAGCTGTTGACTCAACGGTCGTTAGTAGTTATCTTGTTGGATATAATATATTCTCGAAGTTCGTCCTTTTCGGTTCAATGTTTAAGTGCATTGTGTTCTGTTATAGCCAGTTCGTCTACGATAAGAATGACTATGCTTCCTAATAGGACGGGCTGCTCACAGGTCTTTTCGCTTATTAGACATAGTGCTCATAGGGAGTTTTACTTGAATGTCCTTCCGATACGAAAGGTTATCTATCACTTTTCGAGTTGGGCCTTATAATTTTTAGTATTTCTGACATTTTAAGAATTCAACAGGATTTTCTCAGAAACGTTTACATAATTGCGGTTATATGCAGATTTAGGCAAATTCTTGATATTTTCTTTAACATTAGCCACTTTTGAATATTTAATGGATTGTTTTTACACAGGTCACACTATTTCATTCAAATCCATTTTAGGATCTTTCACTTTGTTTTCGTTTAATATTTATTTTGCAAACTGGTAATACTTGTTTGTTTATATTCTTGATTATGAAATTGAATCACAACTTCCCTTCAGCAATATTAAATTACGAAATTTTCAAAACATAAAAAACTCGTGCTATCCTTGCTTTGAACTTGCAGTTTAACTTAATAATGAACGAAACTCATCTCTAATTTAATTAACAACTTACTGGAAAGCCCAGCTATTATATTCTCAAAGTTTAATGTTTACATTATGCAAACCTAATTCCTACCCACGCGAGAAATTGAAAGAGAATCTTATATGAAATGAATTCAGGATATTTTAATAATTACGTGACCCAAGTCACCGCATAGCCGCTGAAAATGCTGAAATGCCGCAACGCACGTCCCATTACACGCGAATAAAGCCAACGCTAACCGCAGCCCGAACGAGGCAATTTACGAATTTCCGCCCAATTCAGCATTAACAAGAACCAAACATAACCAAAACACAAACTTACGTTGATCGAAGAAGCAGCGGTCCAAACCATTCATAACGTTGTAAACAACCTCATAGTGCACTCAAAACACCAATTTTATGCGTTTACGTTCACAGCTTGCACTAGTGACGTCACACTCAAAACAAATCACAACGTATTCGTTCCCACTACGGTTAACACAACGTCGGGGCGGGTTCGCTTAGGGTAAGTTTATAGGACGTGTTGCCCATGCGGCGGTCGGCGCGCGACTGGTGTGCGCGGCGCAAGGAGCGAGGGGAGCGGGGTGCGCGGGTCGGAGCGGGAGGGGGTGCGTGCGTTCGGAATTCACTTCCCACGTGCTAGCCACCCGTCCTTTTCTTGCGGGACGGGTTAGCTTTTTAAAAGCGGCGAAGCAGGGCCCGTCGACGCACAGTGGGCCCATACTGAAAATTAGTGGACTTAGGCAACAAAGTTCCAATATCGATGCGATTTTTTTTTATATGACGTGTTATGATATTCCTGACAACTTTTATTCTTATAACATTTCTTCTAAAGTTGATAGTTTGTCTTGAAAAAAATTAATTAGATTATTTTGTATGGAGCGAATCACGTTTAATTTTTTTTCTTCAATTGTACTAATATGTTGGGTGTGTGGCGTGAGTATATGATAGCTAGGGTCATTCTCTATCCACGAAAAAAAAAAACAGCGCCGGCCATCTGCGGCAGCGCGAGTAATCATTCGGTAAAAAAAAAATGTTATGTAAGATTTTTTTTTGCCATTTAAAATAAATTCAAAGTAAATTTTTTGTGTCATTAGGCTAATTCACCTTCTCTTTATTAAATATATAGTTTTAACAGCGCATAGGTACTTATAACTAATTATTCTGGTAGAAATTTAGTAATTATTGCTATGTTATCGGTAGCACCTGCATTGTGATTGATGACTCATTTGTTATTGCGCTCGGCTAAGCGCATAACTAATGAGTCATCGAAAAATGCTCGTCTCTGATTGGCTGAATAATTTTCACTCACTGATAACAGTGTCCACTACTTGAGTAATTAACACTGTCTATAAATATAAAGACATTCATTAAGTCCATCTAGTTTCGCTCTTGTCGCTTATTTGTGAACACAGTGAAATACTTTTATTTTTATATTTACATTAGAACTATGGCTGGATTTTGTACCAACCTAGATTTTTTTGTGAAATTAAGAAGTGGCGGTGATCTGAAAAATCATATGTTTCTATATGAAAGTATCATTTCTGTCTTGACTACCGAAGTTTCTGAAGAAGACAAGAACCGAATCAAGGAGTTCTGTCGACTTTTTTGTGTAAATCTAAATAAAAAGTGGATAGAGTCAAGTAGAAACCAAAAAACTTTTATGAATCGTGTAAGTAATCGCAAGTGGTTGGAAAAAAACATCAACTGGCCTGTTTGTGACAGTGTTGACCTGAGAAGTGAGATGGGCTTTTCGGACGCAGTCTTATCTGAACCTGTGGATATAGATTCCCATGTTCCTACTCTTGCAGTATGTACTGCGGAAGCGGGAACATCTACAGAAAAGGAGCACAGAAAACCATTCGAAGAGTTAAGTAAGAAGCAAAAAAAAAGACGTTCTACTTCCATAGTAGAAGAAAATTCCGAAGAAGAGTTGCAGACCTGGTACATAACAAAATTGAAAGACAACGGCAAAACGAATCTGGCAAAAGTGATCGAATACCTTTCCAGTAATCCAGATGCCCTATCCGAAGTAGACGAGCGACTATTCAAAAAGCAGAGCTTAAGTACTGTCTCTGAAGATAACTGTTTAGCTCTTTATACATCACTTGCGCTCTCGAAATGGAAGTACTTAGCTCTTCGACAATTTCTGAAAGAAGAAAACTGTGCTGCCTTTCCATCTTATCCAAAGCTTGTAAATGCCAAGAAAAGATGTTACCCACCACAAGAGAGTATGGAGATTACCGAAAAAGGAGCTCAAATTAAATTGCAAGCGCTATTGGACCACACTGTGGAAAGGATTTTACTAGGTATTAGTAATTCTGTTGATAGGTCTCAAAATAAAGAACTCAAGTTGACCTGGAAATGGGGACTTGATGGTTCTTCGTCGCAGAGCAATTATAAACAGAAAACGTCTACAGAGTTCGATGATTCATCAGTAGTCATGATAAGCATCGTCCCTCTTCGGCTAGTGTCTACTAGCCCATCTTCTGGGAATGAAAATATAGTTTGGGAGAACCCCACACCTTGCTCAACTCTGTACTGTCGACCGGTGAAGTTCACTTTCACTTCGGAGACAGCTGATTTTATAATGTCTGAAGAGTCTGAGATGAAAAAACAAATTGATGAACGAATATCTACACAGTGTGGAAATATTATTGTATCACATGAATTGCATATGACCATGATTGATGGAAAAGTGGCCAATATTATTGCTGAAGTACCATCATATGCAACGTGTCCTATTTGCTTGGCAAAACCGAGCGAGATGAATAATTTAGACGCTTTGACTTCCAAACCACTTCGTGAAGAAATTTACAAACAAGGAATTTCTTCGCTGCATATGAAGATTCGGTGTATGGAATGTCTTCTCCATATATCTTATAATCTGGATTTTCAACGATGGACTGCTCGAGGCGAACATAAGGCTTTGAAACAAGCTAAAAAAAATACCACGCAACAAGAGTTTCGTGAGCAAACTGGAATGCTGATTGATATAGTCAAACAGGTATGTATTTAATTTTGGCTCTTTTTATGTTGTTTGTGTATTATATCTCTATGTATTGTATATTACAGTATTGTTTTCCCATTTTAGGGTTTTGGAACTACAAATGACGGGAATACTGCGAGGCGCTTTTTCCAAGATTACAAAAGATCATCCAGAATAACGGGAATTGACGAAAATCTGATTTTCAGATTTTCCGTTATTCTACAAGCCATATCATCAGGCAAAAACATTGACTGTGAAAAATTTAGAAGATACTGCAGAGAAACAGCTGATGTGTACGTGCAACACTATTCGTGGTACTACATGCCAGTTAGTGTACATAAACTTCTAATGCACGGTGCAGACATCTGTAACCACTTTGGTGTTTTGCCAATCGGTAAGTAAAAAATAAATATAGTTTGATGTATTATTTGACTCAATTGCGTTTTGAAATTAAAATGTATGTACTTATTCGTTTTAGGTATCTTATCTGAAGAAGCTTCGGAAGCCCGTAATAAGGACTTCAGAAACGTCAGGGAGTGGCACACTCGGAAAACGGGGAGAATAGCAACAAACGAAGACATCCTCCATGGACTTCTAATAAGCTCTGATCCCCACATATCCTACATAAGGCCTAAAATATTGAAACAGGGTCATAATGAGTTGTTGCCTGAAGCAATTCAGTTGTTACAGACTACTGAGCCTCCCTGTGACAGTGAGATTATGGAGGAAGAAGAATGCCTCATAGCAGAGTCCGAAAATTTGCCGGACCCACTAGCACTTCTGGAACAAGAAATAATGTGATCCGGCTCTAGATTATCCTCACAAAAGCCCATCAGGGCTAGGTATATGACAAACAGCCCTTTTCAGGGCTACAATTACTTCACAGTTTCATACGCTTGATTATGTAGATAATTATCAACGACTTGCCCGTACAAATTTAAATTATTTCACCTATCATTAACAAAATTAGTATAACCTGAAACTTATTACGATATTTATTCAACAATAGATAACGTGCAGGTAAAAAAATAACACAGCCAATCAGAGACAAGCATTTTTCGACGACTCATTAGTTATACGCTTAGACGAGCGCAATAACAAATGAGTCATCAATCACAATGCAGGTGCTACCGATAACATAGCAATAATTACTAAATTTCTACCAGAATAATTAGTTATAAGTACCTATGCGCTGTTAAAACTATATATTTAATAAAGAAAAGGTGAATTAGCCTAATGACACAAAAAATTTACTTTGAATTTATTTTAAATGGCAAAAAAAAATCTTACAAAACATTTTTTTTTACCGAATGATTACTCGCGCTGCCGCAGATGGCCGGCGCTGTTTTTTTTTTCGTGGATAGAGAATGACCCTAGCTATCATATACTCACGCCACACACCCAACATATTAGTACAATTGAAGAAAAAAAATTAAACGTGATTCGCTCCATACAAAATAATCTAATTAATTTTTTTCAAGACAAACTATCAACTTTAGAAGAAATGTTATAAGAATAAAAGTTGTCAGGAATATCATAACACGTCATATAAAAAAAAATCGCATCGATATTGGAACTTTGTTGCCTAAGTCCACTAATTTTCAGTATGGGCCCACTGTGCGACGCATCGATACGGCCGGAGGCGACGTTTAGCTGTAACCTTGTTTATATGCACTGCAGCTAATAATAACGCGAATAGCACTCGAAGTAAGCGTTTGTTGTTATTTTTTTTTATATGAGCTAAGTAACATTGTGCGTTAGTTGAGTGGCCAGTTGAGTTTGTTTATTCGAGTTTCCGATACTCTCGTTCCGTTTTCGTGTTTCCTGTTTGGTGTTGAATGAGTGTTGTTATTGTTTTTTATTCGATTATATTGTTGTTCTTTTACAGTCTCGAGTTAACTTTTACTTTTTATCTCTTTTTGCCTCATGAATCATTGCTGTATATATTTTAATGGGTTACTTGGCATCCCTGTCATGTTAATGTTTTTTAAACGGAATTTTGAGATTATTTCTATCATAAAATATTTAGAGCGGTTAGCAAGAATGGTATCATGCCCAAAGAATTCCTAGATAAGCTGCAACTGCATGTTGGGACCAAAAAATTTAGTAAATGTAGATTGAACATTTTGGGGTTCTGTATCAGACATATTTTGTACTTAATCCAAGGTTACTATGGTTATTAATTTTGCTGACACAAAAATACATTAATTATAAAGATCTTTGAACCAAGTATCTCGAAGCAGCAGCTGTGTTCGTACATGCGTAATCATTAATCAGTTAATTAATTAGGAATATGCAAAAATATAAATTTTTTACAACATAAGTATCTAGTTATCTGATACAGACTTGTAGCACCAATAAAAAAAACACAAATAATTACTTCTGACGGCCCGTTAAAAATATATTGAATCAATGAACTACTGACGGATTGCCTACAACAAACGATCCGTTTCTAGAAAATATCACGCGTGGGTAGCAGCTGATAAATTTCACCTTTTTAAATTCCAAGATCAGCATTAAGATTTGAGGAACCCTAAAAATAGTTAATGCATTTCTTAGAGCTGTTCTGGTGGGCTGCTACACTCCTTATCGACTTGTCATTCAACAAGGGTTTTTAGTTTTTTACTACTATTTAGTCCAGTGATGAAAGGGGGACTGACGGGTTAAAGACAAAATGGGTGATGGATTTCGGTTGTGCATTACGCATGCAGAACGTATGTTAATGAAAACGTGACGTATTCTTGTCGTGAAAAGAAAAATAAGTGCACTACCTATAGAGATGTTGATGTGTTTGTTCGTTTGTTTAACTAAGGGTTTCAACGGGCCGTAAATAGTACTGAAACATGTGAGCGTCAATCATAGCTCGTCCTGCGGGGTAGTTTCGTAACACACTATCAATAGCCATGGGTTTCATTTTGACAGTTCAACAACATTCATTCCGGTTGAGCAGAAAAATTTTCGAACATATGAAGCAATGGATTAGCAATATCCTTCCAAATCATTCAGATTGAGATTCATAGTGTGTTACGCAATTAGGGTGAAGTTTTGATGAGCTTTTTAAATTGTGTTGCTTATTAAGTTGACAAAACTGGGGACTCCATTTGTGTTCGGGCGTTTTTAGATCGGATGGGGATATAAACTGCCCTTGAAATATAATCTAAGGTTAAAATAGGTGTTTTTTTTTCAATCCACCTTTTTAAAAGTTGCATCTTTAACCTTAATTAAAATAGTTTCGAAAATGAATTTATTTTATTGAGGTTAGAGATCAAGTATAATCTGAAACTCACCAAACTCATTTTTAATGCCAATGAAATGGAAATGAATTAAAAAAAGAAAAATAAAATAACAGCATAAAACATAAAATTTGCACGTGAACGCAAAAGTAGCAACTTTTTACTTTAACAAAGCACCCAGTAAAAAGATGCAACAGCTGACACAAAAGTTAAAAACTAAAGTTATGATTTAAAAGCAAACAAAAATGTTCATTTAGTAGTTGAGTATTTTAAATTAAAAACTTATATTTTAAAATAAATGTAACGATTAAAATTACGATTTTCAATGAAATTTTGAATGGCCGAAAGAAAAACTTTATTAGAATTAGTTATGAAATGGATAATGTTTTAAAACTTTTGTTACAATTTAGATGTTGAAAAACTTTAGATCAAAGTTACTAATCCAAACTCTGATTTTAAAGCAAGACTAGAATGACAGCTGCAGTCGACTTTTTTTTTGTCAACGTGACATTAATGTAATGATCGCAGCTGTCATTTTGGTCTAGCAAATTTAAAATCAGAGTTTAGTATATTTTGATGTCATGTTACACATGACTTATCATCAGATGGGGCTAAGACAGAGCAGCCCAGAATTTACAATAACGGAAAAAAAAAATGGTTTCTGGAGCAGATAATTATATTACTATATCAAGTTTTTTACCCGACTGCGCAGCAAAGACAGGTTTATGTTTTTTGCTGTGACTTCAGGCTGGCTTCCTATCCTACGAGCTGGGTAATTGCGCAACACGCTAACAGTAGTAATGGCTTTCATTTTGATAGATAAACAATAATAATTTCGTTATTTACGTTGTGGACCAGACGCCCAGACAGAGATGGCGGGAGGAGCGTGAAACATAATGTAGCAATGGATTAGCAATATCCTTCAAAATTATTAAAATTGTGATTGATAGTGAGTTACGCAATTAGGGTATTGATCTGTGTGAGGAAGCAGAATTGTTTCACTTCGAAACATTTTGAATATGGATTTTTCTTTGTTCACCGCCAGAATCTAAGCAAAAGTAAACTTCGTGATTTCTACTTCTTTTCTCACTGATTTATACTGTCATCGTAATTGTAGAATCGGAAAAAACATAAGGAAGAAACCGGCATGTCCTAGAACCAAAAATTCGAAGACATGTGACATCTACCAACCCGCACTGGGCCCGCGTGGTAGATTACAGCCCACTCTCTCTCTCTCGAGGAGAGGAGTCCTTTGTCCCAGCAGTGGGAACATTATAGGCTGGTTATGTGAAGAACATAAGGCAGGCGATACACAGAACCAGTCAGTCTCCGTTTCAGTCTTCAAACTCTATTAAACAACATCCTATTATTATCCCTTTAATCATTAGGCGCGAATGTCCTTTTAGTGTTTATTTATTCTATTAAACGGAGTGGTAATGTATTTTCCACTCAACGAGTAATCCTAATGGCTGCCTCGATTGTACCCACGCGTGGTTTTAATTGAATCAAGTTTATGGAACTGTTGAACATATTATATTGTCATTCCTGTTACTCTGGGGAATTGTAGCATTCCTAGCTGTGCTAATAGAGTTAAATAAGTTGTTTTAAAGATCACTGAATATAATACAATATATTTATTTTCAAATAATGTAGGTATTACAAATCAGATGTTACAATTTATTGATGTGTGTGTGCCTTTAAGGCATGCAAAAATATTATGAGCACTATAACTATATATATATAAAAATAGAGTAACTTACGAGATCTAAATCTAAATATTTTTTTTAAATATTGAAAATTCTCGGTAAAAAAATTAGTTACAGAATAATACCATTTATCTAATAGTGATTTTGTAAGATTTTTAATAAATTAAATATTCTTAGTGGTTGGTCTTTAATATTGTTGGGTATTTTATTATACACAGCAGGTGTCGTACAAATAACGTTTTTTTTTAACGTGCTATCTTATATGTACCTGCGCACAGCAAGTTTTTGTACTGAAATCTCATTATGTGGGAATCTAAGCAATTTTGGCGCTAAATTAAAAAGAAACGAGAAAATTCTGTCTATTTTAGCACCAAGTGACTAGCTAAAAACAATATGAGTGATTATTCCCAAGCTACAATTAGAATCTGTTATTCTGCTTATAAAATTATTCAAGTCTGAAATAGATTTTACATTCAAATATTGCTACTCGTATTTTGAAATTCGTTGTGATGGAAATGTGTTTTAGTTACTAGGTAGGTATTTACCTATAGAAATTAGACGAATTGTGATCGGAATTTGTTAAAATAATTCTACTATGTAATGACTAGTTTTTGCTCACGACTTCGTCGGCATGAATTTCTTGTTCCCCCAACCAGCTCCGTCGCATCGCATCGCCCGCCCGCACCTTTACTTTGTTTCGCTTAGCCTTCGTTCTGATTCTTTTTCTTTTTACACGGCTCCTAACGGTTACAGCGTGATGTTAAATAGCCTATAACCTTCCTCACAAATTGGGCTATCAAATGCTAAAAGAACTTTTCAAGTCCGACTGGTAGTTCCAGATATTAGCGCGTTCAAACAAACAAACTCTTCAGCTTTATTATTAGATGTGTAGATGTAGATAAAGAAAAGAAAGAAAGAAAAGAAAGAAAGAAAAGAAAGAAAGAAAGAAAAGAAAGAAAGAAAATACTTTTATTTGCGGCAAACATGACGAATAAAAAAAATACAAACAAAAAAAAAAACAAAATAACAATTAGAGAGAAAACATGCGTCACATCTACGTGCTCATTCACACTAATCCGTCAAAGACGATTCGTGTTTTTTGACGAATCTTCTTTTTTCACGAATCGTTATTTTGATTTGTATGGGCGGCTATACATTTTAATTTCCCGTGTTCACACTATTACGGAATCGTGAAAAATTACGGATACGTCTTAAAAGACGTTTCGTTTTTTTTTCAAAAACCTTCAGTTTTAAATCACGAATCGTTATGACGGATCGGTCGGGACGACTATGCCTTGCACTCCAAGACTGACGTCTGAATCACGAATTCAGTGTGAACATCTATTCGGATATTTTGATGAATCGTGAAAAAACTCGATTCCGTATGCAATGTGAACGTTCATCCGTCATTACGTATCGTCTTTTTTGACGAATCGTCCTTGACGGACCCAGTGTGAATGAGCCCTACCTCCTACTTTTTCGCCGAGAATAGGTTTTTAAAAAAAAAGAAAAATACAGTATTGATAGTTATGTAGTAGCCCTTATGAATTATGAATCACAGAAATTATTATTTATCATCTCTGTCGTTAGTTGAACGTTAGAACTTAACACAAGTCACCGCTTTCCTCTTATTTCATCCCAGTATCGCCGAGTAATAATGACATCGAAACATTTATTGCCCACACGTAATGCACAAGTCCATCTATTAATAAAATAACTTGCTAGCACTTAGCCGGTACTAACAAGGCAGTATGTAACAGATTATACGGCGAGATATTTTTAGTTAAAATTATTATGCTTTTAGGTTATGGTACATTATTTTTGGAAGCTGTTCGTCGTGACTAGGTATTGAGAGCTCTATTTATGACAGATTTAAGACATTGGATCACCTTTTGCTGCATAAAACTTGCATAATTGTAACCTAAATGGATGAAGTTACTGGCTCCTGAAATACAGGTACTTTAACCTGACTCTGGAGCCAGAGAGTCTCACATTTTTCTGTAACCTGTTTTAATGGCTATATGTAATTTATTATTTTTTTTATTTTTATTATTGAATGATTAATTATTTAACAGCCTGTAGTTAGGATACTTTGAAAATTGGTTGAATTTAATAACAGCCCGTATTATTAAAAATACCAACATAAGTGAAGAATATCATGTCATGTTTCTTTCGCCAATACTACGATACGATACGATAAGTATAATATTTATACTGTGTGGTTCAACGATCGAATGAATAAAAACATAATGACTACCAAGATGGGAAGGTTCAATAAAACATATTTTTATTTTCCTCACACATGACTGCCACAAAAAAATTAGACGTAAGTTTTTCAGTTCAAAATCCATCAAACACGATCGAATGATTTTCGCAAACAGCGTTCACCCTAACTATCGCACGTTACAATGCGAACGATACATCATATACGTCACGATACAATGTATATATATTTATCACAATTTGTAGCCTAATGCGCCGTATCGTCGCTGACAAAGGGACTGCCCTGCACACTAGACCGTGGCGGACGATCAATACAAATGACGTATCGATCGAACCGTTATTTTAGGCGCCAAAGATGACATAATTAGAACGGAAAAGAACGGTTTAGTTCGAGATTTGAAAAATATTTTGATACAATTTTTTTTTAATTATTTACAGAATAATCCATATTTCCAAGAAGTACCTATAGGTTTGATGTCATAAATTAAGTAATAATTTTCATGGACTGCATGAAATAGGGCGGCCCGTATCGTAAATTCTATTTTTTTTTAATTATTTTTAATATTGTAACAAAACAAAAAAAAAAAAGAACTGAATATCAGAAAAAATCTTCTAGTTCACATGGACGTATTAAAAGTAGTGCATTATTAACACTCATATTATAAGGTTCATTTTGTGAAATAATTGCAATAAGATGAATAATTAACTTCATTTACATCTGTATAAAATGCAGCTAAACAATGTTCACATTCACATTTCAAATAAAAGTGTTAAAGTTTGCAACACAACTATTTTATTATTTATTTTTTAAAGTTGCCATTGACATACACTTGTCAGTTTATTGTGGTTGAGTCATAACACATTGCAGCTCGCTGAAGCGGTATCTTTTCTTTGAAGAGCTTTTGCACATTACTCACTTTGTATTGTAAGAAACTATCGCTAATAGTTATTGTAGGTACTTTTTATTTAAAATTACTATAATAAAAACCTTACGTATTATTTTTGTTCTGAAAGGAAAAAATCTATTGTACGTAAGTATACAAGGTGGAGACGATAGTACAAAAATAAATTAAACTTCGTATAATAATATCTAATGACGTTCCCAGTCTGCATACGAAAATAAAAATCAAATACTTATATCAAATAGTTTAGTCAATAGAGCAACTCAAAGATTAGAAAAGTCCTTATAATAGTTGGCTACTATTTAGTTTGTTTGAAAAATATCACTTTTTAAATTTCGAAGGTAGGTTTTATTTTATAGTTCCAAAATACTCTTAGGCATTAGTATTGCCAGTGTTTTCATTTATTGTCGTATTTTTGTCTCTACATTGCAACTATAGTTTTTTTTTTAGAATATGCGTAATTATTATTTTCTTCAGAAGAAAAACAATACGTAGGGTTTTTTTAAATATTTTCATTAGCGTATTTTGATTTAAATAAGCAGATATGTTTCGTCGTAGTAAAATTTTGATACGGTACTTTGACAAAATATCAACAGCCGAGACAACAGGGCACCAGTGTGAACTGACATTCAAAATTCGTTAATTACCCTTTACATCGACGCGTGCATCCTTTATTTCATCAACTCACAGATAAAGAAAACGTTACAGAGACGCGCGTCACACATCGTCAGGCCTAACCCCACACATTAGTGCAATAAACTTGACAATAACTTAATTCTGAGCAATGGAGGGCGATTCCCCCGTGGTTCCTTACAACTCCGTTAGGGATGACAATAGTTCGTAGCCGAGTTGAATTTAATTAGAATTATCGATCGGCCGCTTTTCCGTCCTAAACTAACAATTAGGTGAAGGTATATCTGTTCGTTCTCTGAAATATTTGTGGGTTAATCTAAAGTTAAAACTCAATGTATTGACATTGTTAAATAGAATAGTGTAGTGCTACCCGATTGTGGTAAGGTTGTGTAACTAAGTCTCGGTAAACTAAAAAGCAAACGGACCAAAGTGAAGGTCTTTGGTAATAATTACGAATGAACCTTTTCCGTACCTTTGGTTGTATAACTTACTAGCTTCTGCCCGCGACTTCGTCCGCGTGATATTTATTGTTCTCCCGACCCGTCGTATAGCATCGCCTGCCCGCACTATTACTTTGTTTTCGCTCAGCGTTCTTTCTGAATTTTTTGTTATAAAAAGAAAAGAAAAAAAGAAATATATTTATTTAGCACAGACCAAAAGACACACAATACACCAGATACATACATCAGATAAAAACAAACAAGAAAAAAAAATAAAGGTCAAATAAAAATAGTAAACTAAGATCTAAAAAATAATAATTAATAAACTAATAAAAAATAAGCAGGAAAGTGTGCCTCACAGCTGCGCTAAAAATTATTTATTATTGATCGTGTCCTAAGTCCTAAGAGTTCTTAGCTTGATGTTTAATAGCCTTCCTCAAAAATTGGACTACCAAATGCAAAAATATTTTTTTTTATCCGACTGGTAGCTCTAGAGATTAGCGCGTTCAAACATACTTCAGCTTTATTATTATTAATTAAAGATTTATACATGGTTATGTAAGTTATATGTGAATTAAAATTAAAAAAAATAAACCTTGGAACATAATTTACTCGTAAACCAAAAAAGTTATTTCCGACCATATTACAGAAATTAAATTCAGATTTTGTATGAATATTACCTACCTACATTTACTTGAATAAACCTCAAAATGTGAGCGTTAGGTAACTAAAAGTTTTTTGAGGTTTTTTTGCTCCCGGTATAACGTTGTAATCTTGTTTATTTATCGGCGTAATACCAACTCGTGTTTTTAAATTAAAAAAGGTCAGTGGCCGCAAAAATATTTAATTAAACAACAATTATTATTTATTTACAAGTTTTCTTTATGCTTCTAATGTTATTATCAATCATCTCATGGTCGTCACGAAGATTTGTGAAAACACGAATAAAAGCCCACACTATAAAACAGAATAACTTTCTCCATGGGACCAACATCCTAATCGCGAAAACATTATTAACTGCCCCATACAAAACTTCAATACTAGACCGAAATGTATGGGGTGGCTGATTGGAGAAACTTGTTGTGTTTGATGGTGTGTACCACACTCTTAAAGTTGACAAAAAAAAAGAGCTTAACTCTCTACCTGCGTCTGTTTTTCCGAGCGCATACAACCCAAATCTCTTCAAAGTGAGAGTGAACAGGTTTCTTCTGGATAAGCTCGCTCCATCGTCGACTTTGTCTCTGTCACCTTTGACCTAGACTAGAGTCAAGAGCAAGTCCATTTCAAATAATAAAAATAAAACCAAACGTTTCTGATACACGTTTTTATCTATTAATCCTACAAAGATCAATAGAACAGAAAGAATAGGTAATTTTTCACAAAAATGTTACACAGCATATGAAACTAGGTTTCCGGGCTAAACATTTTTCAATTTGGCAAGACCCAATTCGTTTTCAATCTCTTCTAGATTAATTAATCATTGAACTAAGATCAGAATTATACTGTTGCGGTCTGTGAGTGGAAACAAGGACACTATATTCATTCATGAATTCATTTGGCAGTGGTCCAAATCACAATGAATGAATTTAGACATGTTGTCAACGCCGCTCTGGAAGACTTGAAGACGGACGGAGATTTTAGTTTGAATTGAAATAATTGTAACTGCAGCTAATTTAATTAGAGATTGAATAAAATATATGGCTGATTACATGTCACGTTTAAGTATGTTCTCTTATTCCAGTTAGTCAAATTTTGTCTTGAATATAATCTAGCTTAGGGGCTGCCCTTCATTAACCATACTGAATGATTTTAAAGGATATTGCTAATCCATTGCTTCATACGTTCGAAAAATTTGTCTGTCCAATAACGTAATTAACGCAATGAATGTTGTTAAACTGTCAAAATAAATACCATTGCTACTGTTAGTGTGTTACACAATTACTCCGCTGGTATACCAGAAAATTGTAATTCCTACTGCGGAAATACAAAAATCTTAGAAGCTTAAAGAAGTCTTTCTATATTTGATGACTTTTCATGTTTTCAGTTAGGTAGAACAACGATAAAAAATATTATAAAATCCTCAGCCAACATTGTAACACATTAAAAATATGGACACAGAGACAAGCTTAAGCTTTACGCTGCGAATTGGCAAAGAGAATTAATTAAATTATATTTTTTTTGTTTCCTTTTTTCGCATGGCAACTCAACTAGGAAGCGTTCATTTTTGCTCACAACACCGGGCGAGGCGGACGTCACATGCAAATGTTGCCGTGAAAAATATATAAGAAAATGCAACATCAAATTTCATTTCCTTCACTGGATTTTATTATACATTCTCGATGTGTTCGTGACGCAACGTTGATTGTATAGTCGGTCGTAAAATTCGAACTTTAAATTTTGTTGTGAAAATGCTTTTCTAAGTTCTAGAGCGAGGGGTGACATTTTTTTATTTATACAATACGCGGCAGTTACGATTGAACCTTATTGAATTTAGTACTTTAAATCGTTTTGAGGTTGGTACACTTGCGACTGTGTTTCAGAATTTAAGCTTACGGTTGAATTAAATATTTGGGCTATTTTAAACATAATTGAATATGGTTGGACTTCCTCGTTGGTCTAGTAGTTGCAAGCGATACTGTTGAGCATGAGTCTTGGGTTCGATTCCCAGGTCGGGCAAAGTGGAATTTCTCAGTAGCAGCCCGGAGTCTGGATTTTTGCCCGGTTGTAATAGGATCGCAACTAGCACCTAATACATGGGACTATGTATTAGGTATGTTCTATGTATTATGTTGTGTGTGTGTGTGATTATGTTTTATATGGTTATATTAATTTTAGTTTGACGTAGGAATAAAGCTCGTATGTAAAAGTCTTGTACTCACGCGAACTGGAATGGTGTGCTCATAGTTACCTGTGGACAAAAAACAAAACTTCATTAGTAAGTTATATTTTAGATTTCGAGTTATTCGGTCTGATCCACTGAACCCCCCTCCACCCCCTCCCCCTCCTCGATCCCCTGCTAGTTCTTCTTCTGTTTTAATCTCTGTCTTATCCACTATAAACTTTCTCATTCCGGTCTGATCCAGTTGTCTTTTGTTTTTATTCCTGAAGGATCGTCAGCAACAAAATATACGTACAGGGTTTATTCAATTCAATTCTCAATTCTTTATTGCGTATCATAATGTATATCTATAGTTGGTAAGGAAATAATTATATTAGAATGGATTGGATTGGTATTTTTTATTATTGAAATATATACTTTTGTAATTCTTTCATGGCGTAGATAACAATTTATGCAATAGTGAATACTAGTGCAGTAGCAAAATGTCTCGTTACGAATCTATTACTAAACAGATAAACACCAAAAATATCTTAGGTACACACGGCGACATATCAAGCTATGCATTTCCAGTTTTAGCTGACCTTGCAATATATAGCCTTTTCGTACAATGAGAATGAGCTTATACTGAAAATGTATAACTTGATATGACGTCGTACGTAACTAAATAAAATAAATATTACAGAATGAACTTAATGTTTCAAATTAATTAAATAGTCCGAAATAAAGTCAAATTAACCAGAATATTCATAAAATGAGAGAGAAGAGAAAGAAAGAGGGGCTTGTGGCTAAGAAATAACAGCCGCACGGTTGGATCGATCAGGTTAAGCTATTCTTGCCGCAGTTGGTCCGTGGATGGGTGACCATCTTTACATACCAAGACCCCTCCGTGCCTCGGAAAGCACGTTAAGCCGTTGGTCCCGGCTGTCATTCGTGGATATTTGACAGTCGTTACAGGTCGTCAGAAGCCCGAAAATCTGACAACCAGTCTTACCAAGGGGTATCGTATTACCCAGTAACTGGGTTGTGGAGGTCAGATAGGTAGTCGCTCCATATAAAATACTGGTATTCAGCTGCATCCGGTTAGACTGGAAGCCGACCTCAACATAGTTGGGAAAAGGCGTATGTAAAGATGGTCACCCATCCACGGACCAACCGCGGCAAGCGTAGCTTAACCTGATCGATCGACTCGTGCGGTTGATATTACTTACCCACAAGCCCCTCCATCCCAAATAACAAAAGCTAACTGTTAAATTGCATTTATTTTTTAGATTTCATTAAAATTATTTCTGACTTAATTCTTCAACAAAAGCGTCGACTCAAGATATACATCTTTATCCCCATTATTCCGACAAATCCCTAAAAGAACATAAGTTGTAATAAACTTTCCGATGTTGAACTAACAAACTAAAAGTCATTAAAATTATCGTTTAACTTGTTTTTGTACTTAGGAATTGCAACGCGGACCAACTATAAGGAGGGTTGACCCAGTTTTGTTATCGCGCGTATCTGAGAACAAAATCTATAGACGCAAAAAGCAAAGATATAGCTATATAACTACGGTATATAATTAAGTTGAAGACTTGGAGTTGCCAAGCTGTTTGTTTAATACAATTAAAAGGAAAGGAAACTCCTTTAATACGTTTAAAGGACGAAAACGTCTATTGAACTAACTTAAGGTACTCAGTCGACATCCTGTCCTATAATTTAACCTGTGTATTTTCTTGGGTTGACAAACTGGCTGCCCTGATGGAAAATGGCTGCCACTTTTAGCTCTTGCGATGTGCTGACTTGATGATGTGACGGTTGGCAGGGAAGAATGGAATAAGAAAACGTGTTTCAGCGACCCCAAGTAACATAATCTGCATTCGCGATTTATTTGCAACAAATGTAAACAAATATGAGTTTATGGAAAAATAACTTCAAATCCTACACAATAAAGTTCAGTTTACGCTACAACTTTCAACATTTTTATAACTTTTTCAATAGTGTTAGTTACTCTGAAATCAACTTAATTAGTTTACTAAAATAAATTTGATATTTGTTTAACTTGAAATAATATTAATTTGAAACATAAGTTTGAATAGATTTTAGGACAAGGGCAGGCAGATGATGATGAGGTGTTTACCCGGTGTGTTGCTTACTAAGGAAAATGTTTCATGGACTAGGTACCTATTGGTGGCCGATTCGGAACACCATATTCTATCAATGCTTGGTCTTGGAGAAGGGCTTGTGGCTAAGAAATAACAGCCGCACGGGTCGATCGATCAGGTTAAGCTATGCTTTCCGCGGTTGGTTCGTGGATGGGTGACCATCTTTACATACCAAGACCCCCTCCGTACCTCGGAAAGCACGTTTTAAGCCGTTGGTCCCGGCTGTCATTCGTGGATCTTTGACAGTCGTTACGGGTCGTCAGAAGCCCGAAAGTCTGACATCCAGTCTTACCCAGGGGTATTGTATTACCTAGTAACTGGGTTGTGGAGGTCAGATAGGCAGTCGCTCCATGTAAAATAGTAGTATTCAGCTGCATCCGGTTAGACTGGAAGCCGACCCCAACATAATTGGGAAAAGGCTAGACAGATAGATGATGATGATGCTTGGTCTTGGAGGTATTTTCCCATTTCCTAAAATTCTCTTATTGCACTTCTTGACATGCCAAAATCAATATTGTTCATTGATATTGCCCAGAAGACAAGATAATCTTAGAAAAGTTAAAAGATATAAATTTTTCTAATAGAAAAGTCACGCGATTTTCTCTGACTGAGACTTTTCTTTGAACTCAACAAAAAGCTGCAATTATATTAAACCATAGAATTCTTAGTTCCCGAACTCACTACAGTTCCCTCGCCTGGGGAACTGTTTTAAAAGAAGAAAGAAGTAAAAATAAAGAGAATAATCTAAACATTGTTACAGCAGTAAAATCAGCTCGCACTGTTCTCAAAACTTATCCCCGCTTTAGGAATACGTAGTTTTTGTGCAGTACCGCGTTTAAGTTTTAGATGCAATGCGCGTCTGAGGAATGGTGGTCACATATTGTTTAGGCGTTAGCGAGTTCAAATTTCTCTATAGGTTTGATTGTGGTAGAAAGGGCGAGATGGCCCGCCATGAGGTTTTCGAGCGAATATTTTCCTGCTTGTTAGGCTGTGAGCATTAGATAAGCATTTCCAACAAAATATTGTAATCTTGGTCATATTTTGACTCAAAGTCCGGGGTTACGTAATTTTCAATTCTGGCACCAAAGCCTTATTAAATAAATTATTTTCTTTAGACCAACGTTTCATTACTAGATTGCTAAAACCGCTCAAACATCTAAATATTTTCAAGCTTTTCACCTAAAAACCTTATTTTTATTTCATCTACAGCTCTTGCTAACGCAAAATAACGTATGAGCTTAGTATTTTCTTTTCAGAACTGGAACAAACTGGGAACAGAAAATCTAAGGAGATTCGACGCTGAAGTTGGTATTGACAAAACAAAAGTTATTGTTTTATGTTTCCCAATGTAAGTAGTATGGACAGAGATGTGTGAGGCATTTGTTTTGGTTAGGACTAAGAGTTTAAAAAGAAAAACCCATAATTTTGTATGAAGCCGATGATGTTATATTATAAGTAAAAAGAGGTATATAGGTACCTAACATACGATCTTCAAAAGCAGGATAATGTCACACTATATTAGATGACACGTGGAAGTAGGACGGCAAGTCGTATTTATCCGGAGCGAACAGAGACAAAACGATATTTATGTAGCTTGGTTAACTAGCCAAGTTTTACGTGCTGCGTATCAAAGATCGTATAACCTATATCATTTTTTTACTTATAATATCATTGTATGAAACAGTATATTTTTATCATAGACAGTTTCTGATGAAGACTGCGTCTGTGGATACACTAATTTATTAATGGCGGTACAGTCGAGAGTATGTGAAATAAAGAGTCAACATCGTTCCATTGAAAGCCAATGGAATGTGGTACTTTGGTGACAGAGCCTTCTGCTAGTAAACTTATTGGCCCAGATCACGAACTAAGTTTGATCCTGAACGGTTTAGCATTCAAATCGTCCCAGAGTTCCTCCTAGAGTATCTTGCTATGTTTTAGTACTGCTAATACAATAGTGTCTATATTATTCATATTTGCAGGCAATGATTAGAATAACTGGTGTTTTCTATAGATTTATTCCGGTCTGATCCCTTGAACCCCCCCCCCCCCCCCCTCCTCCATCCCCCTTGATCCCCTGCTAGTTCGTCTTCTGTTTTAAACTTTGTCTTATCCATTATAAGCTTTCTCATTCCGGTTTGATCCAGTTTATTGGTGATGTTCTTCACAATGGTCAGCACCCTAATTGCGTAACACACTATCGATCTCAATTTGAATCAATTAGAAGGATATTGCTAATCCATTGCTTCATAAGTTCGAAACGTGTCTGCTCAACAACGTAGATAACGCAATGAATGTTGTTTAACTGTCAAAATGAAACCCATTGCTACTGATAGTGTGTTACGCAAGTGCGTGTATTACCAGATGTATGAACGTAAATGAAGCAAAAGGAGTATGCAAGGATTAGCAGGTGGCGTTCTGTAGTTTCTGCCTACTCCCATGGGAAGAAGGCGTGTGTTTATGTAATCTGCATTCGTGATTTATTTGCCAAAATGTTAACAAATATGTGTTTATGGAAAAATAACTTTAAATCCTACACAATAAAGTTCAGTTTATGCTACATTTTCAAACATTTTTATAACTTTTTCAATAGTCCTAGTCACTCTTAAATAAACTTAATAACCATTAAAATAAAGTTGATATTTGTTTAACTTGAAATAATATTAATTTGAAACATAAGTTTGAATAGACTTTAGGTATGTTTTCTGAAGAGCTTGACTGTTACAAAAATATGATGGACCCTTAAAAAAAATTAACTGCATTTCTTTAATCTTAACACTTGACTTTAGAACAGCTGAGCTCTGTAGATTCTTTTTCAAAATGCAGAGACCTAAAGAATGACCTAAAAACAAAGATTAAAGAGCCAATCTGCGAGACCAGGGCACTACTACGTAATGAGCGACTAGTTAAGTGCTCATAAAATAGTCAACGCGAAACCGCTTGTTGCTGTAAAAAGCTGCTTTAGTTTATACTGTTTTTTCTACTTTTCTAAGATTCTCATTTTTATAAGCTTTCAGTATCATGAAAGTATTATGAAGTGCTCTTATTGGGCACCCTTTGATGTCGAATACAAGCAGTCGATTATAGCTGTTGTAGGTTCTAAATTTACGTTCGGCGTGCCCAGGATAGCAAGTCACCTATTATTTTACCACGCATAATCAGCTTATAATTTTCTCACTGCTGGGACTTAGGCATCCTCTCTCTTTGAGAGGGATTCGACCGTAATCCACCACGCGGGCCCAATGCGGGTTGGATGGGATGTTTTTGAACTTTTGTTTCTAGGATATGCCGGTTTCCTCACGATGTTTTCCTTCACCGTTTTGAGAGAAAATAAATTACACAAAGAAGTGCCTGACTGGATTCGACAGATGGGGCCACTGCTGTGAAAGTATTATGAAATGCTCTTATTGGGCACACTTTGATGCCTAATGCTTCGTCAATATTGGTACAGTAGGCAGCACGTCATTGTGAATACTTTGACCTTGAGCTAGCTTAACGTAGTACGGAGTTTTAATAGAGAAAGGCTACGGTTCCCTAGAAGCGCGGACCACCCACATAGCGTCCGCAATTTACGAGTAAATGACGTCACTAAAACGTTATCTTTGAAAGTAAGTTGGTATGTTTTCCTAGAAAAGTCAAACCCCGCTGCCCAAAGAATTAAATCGTTAAATTTGCCGTCACCGACCTTCGTAACGCGAAAAAGTGTCCATACTGGGAAGAGTGAGCTCAGACGTTATTATACAGGATACAATTTTAACCAGCAGTGTGCAAACTGTGTTAAAAAACAATTGCATTTATATGCATTGCTGTTTCATTGAAAAGTGCAATACCGACGCGGTTAAAGTGTATGGAACAACATTTTTTTTTATAACCGACAAAAAAGTACTATCCTAGGGATCTAATCATAATTATGCTGAATTCATGGTTATTTTTTGTTCTGTATCCATCGTTTCAGCGTTTCCATGACAATCAAGTGAAGTTACTGCGTCATTGTGTGTCAGAGGTGTCAAAAGGAAACAAACACGATTATCTTTTGACGAGGTGGGGTGTATTTAGCGGTTTAAATCTTTGCCACTGTCATCATTTTCATGATAGCCGTCATTGCGGCTGTTATGTGCGGTCACCGCTTTTTTAACCGAGGCTTAAGAGGACTACAGGAACTAAAGGCAAAAAACGCATGTTTTACAATGCCTAAAAGTATATGATCGACTACAGTAAACAAAAATCATGAAAATACCTCTAAAACCTCTAAAAAATTTCTTTGTGCAATAAAAATCATACTAATATACATACAATCATTCTGATTTCTTTTCAGTTTTAAGCTACAAGCAACATACTAAAGCATTATTTTAATTTTTTAGTCCAAACAATAGATTATTTGAAAATAGATAATTGCTTCATATTTTGCAATAAATTACCAGCGTTGTGTCATCGCGCTTCTCTTTCTGTTCTATGCAGTCCGACAGTGACCGCGCTTTAGGTTATGTAGTCCTCATAAGAGGTCAGCTTGTACTGCTTTTGTCACCACTCACGTGCGGCCTACCATACAAGGAGCCGATGACAGTCAGTGGCCACCTCTGCTATCGACTTCTTCTTCTTCATGTTGCTGGCACGACTGTATTTTAAATTTGGAGTTGTCTGTGGCAGCGCAGAGGTCACGGTGACTGCATGTTTTGGAACACAAAGGGCAGGATAGGAAGTGGAGCATGGTTTGTGATATAGCTCCACAATCAAACCCTACTGCCGTTCCGTCAAAGTAGCCCTACTTTTACCGGATTGGACTTACATCTTCCCGCTTGTGTCCGGAGACGGTTTGGAGAGTTCCAAGTGCACCACGGAAGGTTACACCCTGCAGGTGTAGGTAGGTAATAGTAGGAGGGGGAAGAGTATCCTGCCACAGTTTGCAACGGGCGTCTGCCGGGTTTCCTGACAGAGACGCTGTCGATTTTAAGAAGCTGGTTTCGACTGATATTCGCACCTTTAGAATTATAGACACCTATCTAAAAAATTATATTAAGTCTCTGTTTTATTAAGATTCGATGATATGAGTCAAAGTTGAAATCTCCAAATTTCGAATTAGGTCTCTATAATTCTAAAGATGCGATTGATAATGGTGATTCACTTCAAAAACTAAAAAACCAAAACTCAAAAGCTTAAAAAATTACCTGATAGTTGGGCTGCATCAAAATAGGACATGCAATTGGCGATATGTAAAGAAATGGATATCCGATGTACTCTGGGCAGACATCAGCTCCATATTATCTAACCATAGTCCGTACAGTTACGACATAAGAAGATAAGTTGGAAAAAATTGTCTGGAACAACGTAAACAACGCAATGAATGTTGTTGAACTGTCAAAATGAAACCCATACCTACACTACTGATTGTGTGTTACGCAGTAACCGCGCAGGTCATTTAGGAGCTAGAGTGTGCGCAAAATAAGTCGGCGCGCGGCCGAATATAGGCGTTTGCCGCCATCTGGACGTTTATTTCAGATATCAAGATATGTGTGGTGTTCTTTGTTTTCTAAAGTAAATAATTGCCACCATTATGCCGAAAGTGATTAAAAGTGCTAGCAGGGATATAATCTTGAAGTCAAACGTCACGCGCAGACTTACACATCTTGCGCGCACTCTATACGTTCATAAATCCCTTAACTAAACTATCAAAACAGATCAGTTGTATTCAATCAATCACAACCAGCCGATCGCAGTCCACCGCTGGACCAACAGCTCTCAAAGTTGGGCATAACATGATTGATGCGCTCCACCGATTGATTTGAATTTTGAACGGACTTACAGGTGGTTGTACCTCCCGGGTCTTCGTGTTTTTGCGTAGGATTTGTATATTATTATCTACAACTGTATAGAGACTCAGAGAGCTCAAACTGCGGGGTGGACACAATGGAGCGCTATTATAACTTTTCGTGAAGCATTCGTATCAAAGATTATATCATAAATAAGGACGATTTTCGTTTAACTTTATGTTTTTTGATAATGGTAGGTACAATCTACGGACATAAGTCGAGTAGCACAGTAAGGATTGGTTTGCTGTGAACGCGCAGTACAAGCCGTACCCGTACCTAATATGTATGTATAAGTGTATTAACACAGAACGCACACCTCAGAATTTATACACTGGTGTCGAGCGAAACAAAAACATATCACTTTCTAATTACGTATGACCTTGGGCGGTTCATAGGATTGCTAAAATTGATAGCGTTTTAATAAGTTCAAATAGCTCATAGTGTAACGTATAGGATAAAGAAACACCAGGTTCTAGGTTCTAATCTCGATATGGGATTTTTTTTTCTTTTCAACAATTTTATCTTCATCTGTTCTTTTATTATTCGATAAATTAATAAACGAGAATAATAATGTAATAATTGTTTTTATTATTATATAGTTAGTGAAATATGGGGTTAAGAATAAAAATCTTTTATAACTGATTACAAAATGTTTATTCGTTATAATTTTATAAAGTATAAATAAACTTCTAGTTTAGGACTTATTGTGGTTATAGCTTAAGTATTCATTTTCATTACGAAAAGAAGATTGAAACTAAACCTCAAAATAATCCTTATTACGAATATGCTACATTATATTTTTATTATTATTTACTATTTTTTATTTAATATACTTATATTTTTTTATTTTCTAATTCCTTGCTTTCCATGGCTGTATCGCAAAATATTCTTCTTGTTTATGATTTTCAATCAACTATGGTTTTTGAGCTGGTTTTTGTTTGCACGGCGAACGGTTCGTAAAGACGTGTCGAATTATAATTCGGCAAAATATCTCGTTGGTATATAACCAGTCGCTTTCGACTGGCAAGGCTACCCTCTTCCTTATTTAGTGACCCTCCGACTCACAGAAGGTAATTTCTCTAAAACAAAAAAGAAGTACTGTTAGGCTACTAGCAAAATACGAATAAGTAAGTATTACCTATGATTTAGAAACAAAATTATAATGAAAAATGAAATGTTACATATAGATAATCATCACTTAAAATCTAGGACTTCGAAATTATAATTTTTTTTATCTATTTAGACCTTATAATACGTTTCAAAAAATAACTACAAGGATCAGCAGTTCTATTTTAATAAAATAAATGTTTGAAAAAATAATTAACTCATATTCATAATACTCACATTAAGTTCGGTTTCATAAGATATTTGTGTTATATTAAGTCCACTTTTACGCAGCGCAATCATATTCGCTTTAATTTCAATATTCTGCATTTTAAAAGGAACTACAACACGGCTAATAGATAGAACACAGACACACGTCGCCAATAAACAACCAACCAACAACGTTATAATATTTAATCGCGGTGAATGACTCGTATAACTTAACTGTCTACCTTATAATTTATTTATTTAGATATCTGTGGGTATAATCATAAAGTTTTACGAATTAAGCGCACAAGACGAACATGACAAGGAAATATAATTATAGTCAAAAGCGTGATTATTCGAAGTAATTATTAAAACATTAAAAAAACTATCATCGCGCGTGAGATTCGAACTCACGGATCGCTACGCAGAACGCACTTACCCAAATATGATAACCGCTAGGCTATCATGACATATACCGTAGTGGTTGAATTTATGAAATACAATCAGTTGCAAATGAATGTGAGTGTGTGTGTCTATAGTAAAGAAATGACTCATTAAAAGAAGGTCGTAAGTAAAACCAAAGTGTCAATCTATTGCTTTGTGAATTTGCTACTCCACTTATGTCCCTTACTGTACATGCAAATACAAACTTTTATGCTTTTAAACATAGCACATTATGTTAATTGAAGCGAAATTTACGGTAATTAAGTAAACAATTCTTTCAAAGATCATGTTTGACAATTTAAGTGTCTTATGCCTAAACCTAAACTAATCAAATATTTAATGATAATTTTCAGAAACTATGTATGTAAAAGGGTATCTTCCTTTTGAATTTATTCTAATCTGACAGACACGACTTTTACACCTTGCTAGATCTTATCCTTAATTCCAAATAGTAAAAAACACTACCACCAATTACCAATTATTAAAACGTGAAGTATGATTTCCAGTCGTATAACAGGAATATAACGATGTAATCGCATTTGATAGCCGGGGGCGATCGCGCTTTGAACCCGCGGCCCGTTTGATGTAACCGCGAGAGCGGTCAGAGGAAGCACACTCAATGTTGGCGGCGGTTACACCGTACTGTAACTGTAACGTTTGCTGAAATAGAGTAACATAAGGTCGCCCTAGTATGATACCCTAATGTTACTGAGTTTTTAGTGAAGGATCAAAATATGAAGAACAGCGGAGTCTCTTCTAGAAGTTACAATTTCTTGCAATAGATATTGAATTGCTTCATGCTTCTGGAAGGCAATTCTCGCATTTATACTCGTAGCATGTCGCATTCGTCATTTCCGCTCGTCTCCTATATCGTTTATAAAACGGTGACATTATCCAGATTATTATTTTCTCAGTACAAGTCGTTCGTACATCACGAATCTTAGGTCAAAAATGTAGCTAGATGTTGTTTTTGTTTTTTATTGTAACCTAAATCAACACACTTCGCACAGAACAAAGAATTTAATTAAAATGAAGGTGTGAAAATAATAACAGCTTCGGTGTAACAGGCGTCCACTTGAAGCTTTCTATTTTTACACTGTCAGTTTGAATGGGCCCCAAGGTGCATAGGTCTCGTGGTACTCCAACCATGTTTTTTTCTATTAAAGCCCGTGATTTCCGGGCCGGCACTCAGATTTTTTTGCGAGTCAAGGGATTGGTCCGACAATCCGTTTACCTACCGATTTAAAGCTATCTGTCTATACGATTGTTTTTTTACTTTAGGGACAGTTGGGTACATGAAAGTATGAGAAAATTGGATAGAGAAAAAAGTGAACGTATAAAAATGTATGTGTACGTAAAAATGGTTTTTAACTGCGAAGGAAGTTTAACTCAAGATTTTATCATATTGATGAATATTGTAAGCTTTTCTAAACAGTTGAAATTTAGTTGTAGATAGAATATTCTTAATTATCTATTTACACAAAAAAATCAGATATAAATGTATACATTTTAAATAGGGTGCCACAATGGACAGACTTACCGCTAAAAGCGAAAGCGGTTGTAATTTCTTATAGCTGAAACTTTTTTATATGAGATTGAGGTCATCATCTGCCTAGCCTTTTTCCCAACTATGTTGGGGTCGCCTTCCAGTCTTACCGAATGCAGCTGAATACCAGTATTTTACATAGAGCAACTGCCTATCTGACCACCACAACCCACTTCTTGGGTAATACGAGTACGATACCCCTTGGTAAGACTGATTGTTAGACTTTGGGGCTTCTGACGACCCGTAACTACTGTCAATGATCTATGAATAAGAGCCGTGACCAACGGCTTAACTTGTGCACGGAGGGGTATGTAAAGATGGTCACCCATCCACGGACCAACCGCGGTAAGCGTAGCTTAACCTGATCGATCGAACCGTGCGGCTGTTATTTCTTAGCCACAGAGGTAATCTAAGGTTTTATAATAATTTTATTTTCAGCCTTTTAACATACATTACCGAACAACTTGATTAACCATACGAGTAAAACAATTCAACTCACATCAAACCAAACTACACGGTTCTAGGTGCACATAACAACTAGCTGCTTATTGTGTTGCGCGAACAGCTACAGCAACATTATGTGAATCACGTATTGTAACGTGTTACACAGCAGAGTTACCGGACAGACAACCTAACAGTTATTAACGATTGCGAAGACAGGTGTGTTGCACTTGTGTGCATACAAATACGAAATACCTATATATAGTTATATTGAGGTATGTGTTGGTACAGATGTTAAGTGACAACGATTCCAGGTTTGAATCGGGTCAAAATCTACCTACCCTTTTCCCAACTGTGTTAGGATTGGCTTTCAATCTAACCTGATGCAGCTGAATACATGGAGCGACTGCCTATCTGACCTCCAGAACCCAGTAACTGGGTAACACTTTACCGCTTGGTAAGACTGGTTGTCAAACTTTTCTGGAACGGCTTCTGACTAAAGACTATCAAAGTAACGCCTGTCAATGATCTACGAATGACAGCCAGGACCAACGACTTAACGCGCTTTTCGAGATACGGAGGGGTTTCCATAATTATGTAATCGATGTGACCCATCTACGAACCGACTGCGGCACACGTAGCTTAACCTTCGAGCGACCCGTGTGGCTGTTATTATTTAGCCACGAAAATCGATCAAATGGGTCCATTTTTTATTTTTTATTTCATAAGGTCTTTGTAAAAAGTTCATATAGGATGATGATGATGAGGATGAAACTATCAAAAAAAAATATTCTGAGGAGGTGTTTTTTTAAAGTCAAATCCACTAATTAAAAACGTAGTCATAATCTCATCTCAGCGACAATCAATGTGAAAAAAATTACAAAATGTAAGGAAATTAGAGGTATTTTTGACAGATTGGGACTGAGATCTGAGGGGCACTTCTCGTAATTTTAAGAACGTTCACAGTCTGATCTCAATCTTAATCTGTCAAAAATACCTCTAATTTACCTACATTTTGAAAAGTTTTTGACATTTGTTTGTCGCCGAGGTGAGACTGCGACTAGATTTTGAACGTTTTAAATTATGAGAATTGCACCTCTGATATCACCAACACGTAACAAGCAAGCGTATTATTATCAATGCTCGTGCTTTGTATGAGAAAGAGGCATTTATATTGTAGTAGGATAATTACATACTAGCATAGTTACTACATTATCTATGGTATTAATTTATAGAAATTATAATATCAGAATACAATACACCCGCTGGTATATTTTAACGAATTTCTAGTAACTACATATTACTATATGCAGGATATTCAATCTCCCCAATTCCCCAAACAAACGATGATTGATACGAGGGATGAGGCGTATTTGTAGTCGAAACTAGGTACCTTCTTTAGGCACCTGCCCTCCGCCGAGAATGAAGTGACTAGCTATGAAAGATTTTCTCGCTCAAGAAACTTACCAAAGATTATAGGTTCCGTGTAAGTAAAAGAGATGTACTCGTATAAAGATATATAAGAATATTAATAGAGAGACGAATAATAATGAATAATGAATAATCGCTGACTGTTAACACCGCCGAACGAGTATTTGTTTGTCGCAGCGACAAGAGTTATCAAAGTCAGCGCTTCTCCTCCACGTTTATTATGCGCACAGCTAAAGTGTGGAACTAGAGAGTTCCGCGGGTTAAATGTGGGAGGGAACACAGATGCCGGCAGAGGCATCTGTGTTCCCTCTCACATTTACCCTGTCTGCCTTCAAAGCAAGAGTGAACAGGCATCTTCTGGGCACGGTCATTCCATCATAAACCTCGTCCATCGCTTTCCATCACGCGTGATCGAGGTCAAGAGCATTACCATTTAGCAATTAAAAAAAAAGAGAACTTGCTCGGCGACGCTCGCTTGGCAACGCTCGCTTGGCGGGCAGAACACTTGGTGATAGGCTCAAACTTGGTACGAGTACATACGATTACCAGCGAGCAATCGCTCGTGACCGGCGGGCACTCACTGCTCATTATTAGTTGCTAGCGCTACCTGCTTCTCGTTTATCGCTACCGGTGGGTCAGGTGCTTTAGGTTTTCGTCGCGACAAATCATTTTCTGATTGCTTCCTGGGTAACCTGGCCTTAGTTGGGACTGACTAAGGTCAAGGACACACAAGTGATGGAAATGGAAAGAATATGGTATTCATAAGGGCAATGATTAATATTTATTCGTAGGTATTATCGCAGCTTTTCATGAACTTTGATCCTTCGGTGATTTGTTACCTAGCATTGATATTGTAATCAACTTATTGTATTCCCAGTGCTGGGACACAAGCATCTTCTCAGTGAGGGTAGTAAGGCCGTAATCGACTACGCGGGCCCAGTGCGGGTTGGTAGATGTCACATGTCTTTGATATTTTTGAATATTTTATATTTTGATCCTTCTCAAGAACCGCAGTAATATGACGGCTTTCATAAATCAGCCTGTTCTCACTCTGGGACACAGGCCTACTCTCAGTTAGAGGGAGTGGGCCGTAATCTACCACGCAGGCCCAGTATGGGTTGTCATATGTCTTCGAACTGTTGGTTCTAGGACATGCCGGTTTCCTAACGATGTTTTAGGTCATCGTTTTGAGAGCAGTGGTGATTAAATTATTTAAAAAAAGTAAAGCGCCTGACTGGGTTCGAACCTACAACTCGTAAGTCATGGCCGTTAACACTGGGCCACCACTACTTCTCCACTGTTACTGCGAAGTGTTAAGCTATTCTTATTGAATCATCAAAAGTGTTGATAAAAAGGCGTTAAATTAATGTCCTGATTTGAAATCTCTTGCATTATTGCTTACTTATTCTTATTCCTTGTGCTTTTAACATTTAAATTACATCCAGCCTCACCGATCATATCACAATAAAGTTGTTACAGAGAAACTTGAAAACTAATCGAATAATTACAAGGGATCGATCATAAGAACAAAAGACGGACAAGGATAACTGCTCCAAACAAAGAGAAAACATTATTAATAACTTACACGCTTATATACCGAATTATTTTTACCGTTAACACTTCCATCGATAACACAATAATGATCCTTATTACTGGCATGTTAGAGTTGTTTAATAAGTTACATGAGTGAAGAATTATATTTGGAGTTAATAATGAAAAGAATCTCGGGATTATTAGGGCGTGTTCAGGCGCAACTGACTATTATAATTATTATCTGTCAATGTACTCGTATAAGCAAGGATTGTTTATTTCACATTCTATAGAATTGTTCGTGATCGTGTTAAGTTTGTGTCGTATTTCTCTAATAATCAATTAAGACTATGAGTCATTATCGAGAGGTCGGGGCTTTGACACTGCTCGATAAATCTTTTTTATCAGAGCGTTGGACGCGCAAGACTTTCTAGGAGAGGTTTGAAGTATTAATGATGTGCAAAACGGTTCAAAATAATCTGAATTGATTGGATTTTAGCTGAAATTATAAGTAGGTATTATAAAGTTGTTAAACAGACTACTGATTGTGAAAATATAACCTACAAAAAATTAAACTAAACGTACAATAATGCTATTGGAAACAAAGTAATTGACGATGACTATCATATGAAATGTCTGCTTTTTTAATATTCTATCACAGTTATATTGTAATTATATTAGGTAATATTGTAAGAAATCTGTACCTCGGAAAGCAAGGTAAGCCGTTGGGGGCTGCCAAATCATCTTTCATACAGTCTATCCATCGTTTCTTTCTTTGTTCGGGTCGGCTTCCAGAATAACCGGAGGCAGCTGAATATCAGTATTTTACATGGAGCGACTGCCTATCTGACCTCCACAACGGAATGGGCAACTAGCTCCTTCTTTCTGCCTGGCCGACCCCTTGACAATTCAAAAGTGCCTGTAATTGGTTTAATTGAAATAATTGCTTTGAGTTTGGGTTTTGAGTTTGACAACCCAGTTATTGGGTAATATGATTATGACCCTTTGGTAAGACTGGTAGTCAGACTTTCGGGCTTCTGACTACCCGTAACGACTGTCAAAGATCCACGAATGACAGCCGGGACCAACGGCTTAACGTGCTTTCCGAGGCACGGTCAAAGAAAAGATGCAACTGTTTAAAAGAAAAATACGACCCACAACTCCGGTTTACAAAGCAAGATAGCTTCCTAGATAGCTTATCTGGTAACACACATCACGACTGAACGAAATGCTTGAATGAGACGTTTAAAACAGCTAAGTTGCCTTTTAAAAAGAGTGTACATTTATAAGTGCAAGAACTATTTCATGTCGAAGTGAAATGATAAAACCAATAAAAGAAAATCGAGTTTTCGAAACAGCTTCTGCCATAAAAATCGTTGAAATATGAAATAGAAACAATAACTAAACGATAGAAAAGATGGCCAGAGTTTTACGACAAAAATTATTGAAGACCAAGAACAGTGACTGGATGAACATAATTTATTTAATTGTATATATTTGAGAGACTTCATGACATATTATCTAGAAATTGAAAAAACGTGTGCGGTCGGGGGATCCCCGTCACGAATACTTGTACATATATGAGGCTGAGAAGGCTCTGTATTAAAAACGCGTATTAAATTCACACTTTCTCTGTGTCTCTATTATATTATTATCTCTCTTTCTATCACACTAATATTATAAACGCGAATGTTTGTGTGTGTGTTTATATGTTAGTCACTTCTTCACGCTCAAACGGCTGGACCAATTTTGATAAAATTTTGCATGGAGGTAGCTGACACCCTGGACTAACATATAAGCTTCTTTTATCTCGATAATCCTATGGGATCGACATTTACGCGGGTGAAACCGCGGGCGCAGCTAGTTAGGTATATATAAAAAAACCACAAGCGGCACGAAGGGGGCATAACGCTTTTTCGTTGCGTGACGATTTCTACCAGTTTACTCCTATCGCTAACCGTGTTAAAGAACTTGCTTCCAATAATCTTTCAGTTATGTCACATAACTGTTGTAAATTGATGAGGACTGAATGCAAAAATTGTATTCTCGCTGCCATGTTTATGTGAGAACAATCTACGCATAACAATTTGAACATATATACAGAATCGAAACAAATGCCAGTTAATAGTGAAGATACTATTTTGTTAGCAAAACTAGCTTTAATTACTAACATATTCCCACTATGCTAATAACTGATCGCGTCTGAACGCGCTCTTACGTGTATATATAGCGCAGCCCACACGTCCGATGCCGATAGAGAATAAATGGATGCACCTATTTTTGTTCAAGACGATCCCTCATTTTGATTAATAGTTGTTACCGGTACCGTATTGTTGGACTATCTTGTTCTGATTTAGTCGTAATGTCGTTTAAAGTGCGGCCTAATGTTTGTACGTAACATTGGGAACGTTTTTTAGAACAAGTTTTTAAAGGAGTTGTCATGATTTTGAATTTATTGGGTTTTTTTGGGTGCCTTGTTTGTGTTTTAGATAAAGGATGTGTGTAAAGCATTTCATGTATATTAACGGTCATATTTGAGATACAAGGAACCAAAACAGACATCAGAACAAGCCCAGCTTCAGCTTCAATAAGAATTAGTAATTAATTCAGCTATATATCGAAACAACAGTATATCGTACGAGTCATTAATGCCACCGACGATACCGTGGAACTGGCAAAATTTTGGGCGAACAAATACATTGTCGTGCCATTGACACGACGAAGAAGAAGAAGACAATTCAATAATGCTGGACGTTCTTCGGATCGATATTTACCTAATGAAAATATTTGCCTCCACAATGAAGTCACCAAAATCAGCTTTCGCACTATTACTCAACCTCCACATTTGTAGAATAGTAATGAATGCGTCACACAGTAGACAGTTATCAAGACATTCTCAGTACCGTACTTTTGGAGCCAGTCATCGGAATTTGCTCGTAGACACATCGCGAGCATTTAGCACATTCCGCCAATCGTTCCACTTAAGCAATGTGAAAGAAACAAAATAGAATTTTGAATCAGCAATTCACGGTGCTCTAATGAGTTTCCAATGCAATTAGGAGGAAACATTTTAACAAGGTTCCGTTAAATATATGAGAAAAAGAAGTAATGGAAAATTTGTACCGGATTTTTGGTAAAAAGCGTTCTAATGGTTGGTTTTTGAATTACTTTCACGTAAATTGTAATTTATTCGTATCAGCAGGGTCATTGCGTAAAACGCTAACAGTGGCAATGGCTTTCATTATGACAGTTCAACAACATTCATTGCGTTATTTACGTTGTTACAGACAATTTTTTTTGAATATAGGAATCAATGGATTAGCAAGATCCTTCAAAATGGTTCAGATTGTGATTGATTTTTACGCAATTAGGGTGCGGGTTTAGGTAGATTATTCTCGGATTTGTGAGTAAGTATAGGTACAAGAATCCTAAGGTGACCAAACCTTTGAAAGAGCTAGCTCCTTATGTATGCAAAAAATGTTGTTGGACACTTGAAATGATGGATCTGTGAGGCACCACCTAGCATATTAAAAACACAAAATGGCGCCAAAGAATATAGGCATGCAAATAGAGGATGTCGTTTATCAATCCGCAACAATGACGAATACGTGTAGATAAAGCGGAAATCCTACAAAAATATGGTTCGTTGGTTGCTACATTTTTTGGTAATCATCATCCGTTAACTTAGGATTACAAGCTGCTGATACCCCATTCATTATAGCGTCATTGTTTGTAACATTTAGGCATATCTTAAACGAATATTCGTGCTCCGTCCATCGTTCTTAGCTTTCCTTATCTGATTTTTTAACAATAGACCCTTACTTCGGCTACACCATTTGTCACTAATGGCGTTACGTAAAATTGTAGGAAAAAATGTTCTGGGTGGAATGTCCAAATATTTTTTTTTTTAAAGTGTTTACATATTTAGTGGCGGTTTAAATGGCATGCTAACATGATTTAATTTTGTTTGTAAACCAACTAGTGTGACACAGTTGTGCTGGAAATGTATTTATGGTTGTTAGCTTTTTTTCGGCATCAAATTTTTTTAAATGGACAGGGTTTAGGCCAGTTATTTTGTTTTTAGGAGATTTATTTAGAATTTTTCTGTGTTTTCTGTGTATTTCGATAGCAATTAAGTTTTTATTTAAATCAACATGAAGCTGTACATATGTACTCGTACATTCAATGTGATTAAACAAGCTAGGTATTGCACAGGATTTTTGGTAGTCGGGAATTTCATTGTTTAGGTAATTGAATTGTCAGTATATTCAAATCACAACTGTCATTGTTTGACAGTTTTATAAAATGGCTATAACACGGCACATTGGCGTAGTGTTACAACTTGATAAACATTTCATTTCCCTGATTGTAAAGACGCCAGCACATCAAACTACTACAATCTGTCAAATTTCTTTAATAGATTTTCAACTTTATCGCTAAAGTATAAGGTTCAAAGTTGATTGGGAAAATTGGACAGTTTCGGGTAGTTTATTGTGCTGGCGTCTGTACTGTGTCTACTACAGATTTTCAAGGAGATACGCGTAGAAACTTCAGACTATCACATTCCCAAACCGCGTTCCTTACATACCTCATCATCATCTGCCTAGCCTTTTCCCAACTATATTGGGGTCGGCTTCCAGTCTAACCGGATGCAGCTGAATACTAGTATTTTACATGGAGCGACTGCCTATCTGACCTCCACAACCCAGTTACTGGGTAATACGATACCCCATGGTAAGACTGGTTGTCAGACTTTCGGGCTTCTGACTACCCGTAACGACTGTCAAAGATCCACGAATGACAGCCGGAACCAACGCCTTAACGTGATTTCCGAGGCACGGAGGGGTCTCAGTATGTAAAGATGGTCACCCATCCACAGACCAACCGCGGCAAGCCTAGCTTGACCTGATCGATCGACCTTTGCGGCTGTTATTATTTAGCCACGGACCCCCTTCCTTCGGTTCCTTATATACCTACCTACTCCTTTTATTTCTTACACATTTTCCTGTGTGTGTGTGTGTGTGTGTGGTATTCTTATTCATTTGTGTGCATTATTTACTCATTTGTAAGTGCGGTACCAAACGCAGTGACCCAGAAGTTGGCCGTTTAACATTGAATGGGCATTTCACGTCTCGTTAGAACAAAAGAATTACAAACGTTGGCCGCGCACTTACAAAACAATGCTAAATGATGCGAGTGGAATTAGAACGTATGCTTGCGGTTCATTTGAAAACGGGTTGGACAGTGGTCTTCGGGTTCTGATATTACCTACAAGTCATTGACTCCCTCTCAGTGAGAAGAGGCCTGTATCCCAGCAGTGGGAACATTATTCGCTGATTATGTTGAAACCATTGGCTTGGTGTTTATACAGGATGTCCCTGGAAGTATGGATCAAATCGAATAGGGGCGTGGGCAAGGTCATTTCCAACATTTTTAAACCTGAGAATGTTGGTGAATGTTTTTACGGTTCAAAAGTTATGACCAATTTTTATTTTTTTCAATCACTTCGCATAGTGCTCAAAGTAAAAAATCATTAATAAAAAGCTATCAGGGTTACTAAAAAAAAATTAATTGATAGTCCTGATAGTTCTTTTTTTTAATGATTTTTTTAGTTTAGTAATCTGAGCAAAAGAAATAAGTCAGAAAAAACGCCAACCGAAAACGACGTAATCGCGCGGACGGGTGATGGGATGCGACGAAGTGGGCCGGGGTAAATTTTACGCGGACGAAGTCGCGGGCAGAAGGTAGTCAATTTTTAACAGACTCGCGGCGGTTGCATGTAAGCACCACATAGGCTATAATCTCTACAGTATGTACCTACCTTATAACGAAGTCTTTATTCAATATTAATGTTCCAATTACGTGCCTTTCAGCTTTTAAACTTGGAAGATGTTGTGTAAAAAGGATAAAATGTAATATAATTTGGATAAAGATCTATTGATGTAAATTCCATTGGTTACTTGGCGCATTGTTAGTCGAGCTGTATTCTTAATTAGGCGTCTTGTAGTTGAACACGAGTGGGCGGCTGTGGCCCCACAAAGATGCGTTTTTGTTAAGGCTCAGTGGAATGATCCTTATCTGATCAGTTTTTACAGTTTTTACTTACAGCGTCGTAAGTCAAGCTTATTTATTTGGGAAGATTTAGCATTTAGTTACTCCTTATTAATTAATTAATTAGTTGTTAACCGTTACTACTTCATAAACATGTTTATACCATCTTTAGAACTAGTTGTTGTATAGTTATTTTAATTCTTATTTTGATTGTTGTTTTTTATTTATATCTAATCGTATGCTGCACCGGTTGACGTTATCACGTCAACGCTGGCTGTCGCTGAAAACCAGCGCTGGGGCTCTGTCTCGTAAGGGTCTAGGCATTACGCTGAGCGATGGCCGTTTTGCATGGATGTGACGCATGTTTTCGTCCAACTTGTAGTTTTTTTTGTTGTTTGTTTTCTCTTTATGCGTCATGTTTATCGCAAATAAACGTATTTTCTTTCTTTAAGTTCATTATTAGAAATTTCTGTACAGTCAAAGAATAAAAAGAATAACCATATTTCGTGATTTAAGTGCACAGGTGAAAGAGTAACTATATGTATTTTATTCAAATGATGCCTGCCTGATATAAACAGCCAGTAATGTGCCCAGTGCTGGGACACAGGTCTCCTCTCTGTGAGAATATGCCAGAAAGAAATGTATTTGGAAATCGCATAATCTTTTCAATCAGTGACTGTATCACGCAGTTCATTCTTAAAAAGAAACTTAACAAATATGTATATAAGAAGGTAACGGTCCTTTATTTATGTAAAAAATAATGCTGATGAAAAGAAACACACGAAGCTTAATTATAGCAAAAGTTATTGAACTCCAGTACAATTAGTTAGTTCAATTTTATTTAACCCTCCCACGTTATTCGCAGAAATTTATATAAGATTATCCGCAGCGTATCCCCCTTAACAGTTTCTTTAGTAATTAAACAGAATTCGAAACAAAATAGTTATTTTTTATCCGAGCTATAGTTTATAGCTAGTTATTAGTTTTAATTAAATATCTTTGTACAAAATTATACATTTTAACTTTATTTTTTGTCTGAGGTTTGCTTGTTATAATTAAATTACTTAGGGTGAAAGTATCTTGAGGTAAAGTAAGGCCTAAATTATTTGAATGTTTTTTGTTGATTTTAACTACATATTTATCTAGCTATGTAGATCATACCTACCTGGATATTCATGATATTTCGTGAAATAGTCATTCATTAGGGTTGTTTTGAGGAGTTTAATGATATGATTCGGTAAATATGTACAGTCAACAAAAGAGATAAGTATGCAAAATCGTCGGATATAGTAGAAGTTTAGACGGATGTTCTCGAATAAAATTTTATTTTATTAATAGAATATAACAAACAGCTCATTAACAAATTAAATTTCAGTTGACAACATCCATCGGTTTCTTATTAAACTTCAACTACCTATATCCGACGATCCTGCATACTTATCTGTTTTGTTGACTGTACATACTGGTTACGGTTGCGAATCATATTTTGTTCACCATACAACTGGAGACTGACCTGCAATTTGCGAAAAAGAAGACAATTTCAATTTCGCGGTTTATCATGGCGCTGCCACCCTTTGCCTTTACAAATTGAATTTAAAAACTTAAACTTATTACTTGGATTAAATTAGTTAATTGTCTTCATTTTCGTTCTTAGGTATTGATAGCAAAGGCATACCAATTTAAAAAGTGTACTTAGCTAAGACACTAACCCCCAAATTATATCTTATCTGGCCTCAAAGAGATCTCAAGACGATTCATTCTTAATACTCCCAAAGTAACTGTACCAAAGAAAACCGTCAGGTTAGCGGGCTCGTCAGTGGTTATCTACAAGATAGCATCTCTACGTGTCGATGCAAGCGATACCGAGCTAAACAATTAGACGCCATTACTCGAATCGATTCGGTAAAGTTTCGATATAACGAACGCGGTTGTTGTTACACCGTACTGTAACATGGCGACAAGTGTTTGTATTGCTATATAATTCATGTAACAATACTTCTATAATGTAAGGTTAGTCCGGCCGTCGAGAGATTGGGTTCCTGACGCCTGTCAGTGTGACAAATTCTAGTCACTACTTAGTATAAAACAAAGTCGCTTCACGCTGTCTGTCTGTCCCTATGTAGGTATGATCTTTAAAACTGCGCAACGGATTTTGATGCGGTTTTTTTTTAAATATTGATTAAAGAGAGATTTGTACCATAACAACAAATCTCTTATGGAAAAGTGTTTAATGGTACAAATCTAACTTAAAAAGATGTATTAAAGATTCTAATGATTATAATTCTATAAATACGTACCTGTTATAGTCGCGAATCAAATTTTGATCAAGATACAACCTGACACTGACCTGCAAATTGCAAAAAACGTAAGAAAATTTGTACTTCGCGGTCTACCACTGCGCATTCACCTTAAGTAACGAATAACAACTACCACAAAGTGAAACGTTCGACGGCTCATCTTGCTGTGCTGCTGTCACTACATGACGCTGGCAGAATAGTCGACATCGGCTCAGTTGCCAAAAAGGAAATAAAAAACAAGAACAACAGGCGCGGCTCTTATTACTTGGGACTTAATAACAACATACTGGCGAAATATGGGTGTACTACGAGTATTAGGTAAGTTGGTACACCTCTACCTAATCTTTCGGATAAACAGACGTGATGTTATGTCATGTATCAAGGAATTTGATTGATATAATCAAACTGATGGTAAACTCCAATTGTCCGTAAATTCAAATCACAACTGTCATTCTTTGTCAGTCGTTTCTTGCCAGACAATTTTATAGGAATTCTCTTATTGCTATTTGAATTCGGTGACTGGTTGACAACTTAAGGGGCTTAGAAGACCTAAACGCAAAAAACGCAAGTTTTAGAAACAATAAAAGTATATGATAAACTACAGTAAAAAAACTCAAAAAAATATATGATATTCTTCAGGATAAATGCGAGGAAGATAGTGTGTTGAAAACATAATACAACTTATTTGGTACGATAGAAAAAAATCATGAAGATACCTCTAAAAACTTTTTTTTTACAACAAAATTCATACTAATATACATACAATCATTATGATTTTTTGTCAGATTATTCTACAAGCAACATACTAAAACTATAGTGTTTTAGTTTTTTTGTCCAAACACTAGATTTTTCGTAAATCGATAATTGCTTCATATTTTGCAATAAATTACCAGCGTTGTGGCATCGCGCTTCTCTTTCTTTTCTATGCAGTCCGACAAAGACCGCGCTTTAGGTCATGTAGTCCTCTTAAAATAGGTCCTTAATGTGCAAATCTGATCAGAAATAAAGTTCTCTGCAAGGCATTCACGCTACACGTTGCTATACATTGTGGTTTGATTCAACAAAGCAGTAAAAAGAGGCTGTTTAGAAAAATACAGCACTAACTACCATTGGTTGTACCTATACGTGTGTTTGTTACTTACCTTACAGAACGCGACGGTGTGATTGCGTCCTCCTTCGCCGTGGTAGAGGTTAAACAGTTCATAGTGCGATCGTATCTATCAGAGCCGGTATTTTTAGTGCCTTACCGTATCTTAAGTGACTGACTTACATACTTGAATAAATTCTCTCGATGTTGTTATTATTGTTGTAGTTCATCTTATGTTAAGGAACGGAATCGAGTTTATATTTGTGTGTGTATTTTCATGTAAGAAAGTTCTGAGCAAAATATCTACAAACACCTCTAAATGTCACAAAATGAAATCATAACGATTTCTTCATGTGATAATTCCAGTATCATTTTACAAAATTCATGAATTTATTAATAACTGACGCTTTTTACAGCTTATGAAATTCTGAAAACCGGTGCCATTTTGTGAATCTAACTAGGATTAGTTAGATATCAGTCACAGTATTATGTAGTCTAAATCCCTGAACCAAATCAATGAATCAACCCAATGCAGTCCACTGCTGGTCATAGGCCTCACCCAGGCTGTGCCACAACACCCTGTCTTTCACCTTCCGCATCCAGTCTGTCCCAGCCACCTCCTGAAGGTTGACCTGAAGCTTAGTAGCTTGCCCATACGCGATCTCCAATCCAGGACTCGTCTAGTCCAGCGGCCATCGGTCCTTCGACAAACATTTCCAGCCCTCTGTCAATTCAGTTTGCTTGCCCTGCAAGCTATGTCGGTAACTCCGAGTTTTTGCGGATAATATCATTCCTGATTTTATCCTTCAAAGAGACTCCGAGCATAGCCCAAACCGACCTGAACAAAATAATTACCAAAAATTCTATTTACCCTAACAAATTGTACCTACCTGCATTCTTTTTTATAAATAAACAGCTTTCAATTGAACCGCACGTACAATATGTGGCGATTGGAATCCCTCACAGTCGTACGCAAATACTGTCGGTAAATACCGAACAACATTAACGCAGCGGATAAAATTATTTTTGTCGAAATAAACCTCCCGTATTTCGCAAAATCGACATAATAGTACTCTAGTGGAAACCTGCCATCCAATAATCCACTTTACAGTTTCAAAATTAGAGTTCAATATTCGATGGAGGTGAAAATTGATACTATAAATATCATTCATGGAATCAATGTAGTAGAAAATATGACTCGGTTTCGGTACCAGTCTCTATTAAATGTTTAAAAAATCTGGTAAATGCTATAGATCGGAATTCCATATTCTTTGAAGTAGGTACCTACGTGGGTAACTTCGGATAATCGAGTGGGATATCGCATTTTACTTGGTTCACAAAACTCTCTGTAACTGTAAGGTTTTTCAATAATGGTTTCACATTTAAGTTCTTAGAGTTTTGGATAGTCTTTAAGCTACCTACTATCAAACATGAAAATATAATTTATTGGCTTCTGCCTTCTTCGTCCACGTGAAATCCCTTATTCCTCCGACCCGCCCCGTCGCAACACATCGCCTGCTCGCGGTATTACTTCGTTCTCCTAAAGTAATAATTAATTATTTATGTTTAACGTAATGCGTTTGTTTCTCAAGAATTGTGCTATAAAATGCAAAAAAGAATTTTACACACAAACAAACAAACTCTTCAGTTTATTATTAGTAGTAGATGTATTGTTGTAGACTAGCAGCGCCCCGCGGTTTCACCCGCGTAAATCTCGATGCCGTGGGAATATCGGGATAAAAACTATCCTATGTCCATTCCCGGGACTCAAACTATCACTATACCAAATTTCATCGAAATCGGTTCAGCGGTTTAGGCGTGAAAAGGTAACATACAGACAGACAGACAGAGTTACTTTCGAATTTATAATATTAGTATGGAAGTATGGATTATTAATAGTGTAGGTATTATTAGTATAGATTGTCGGGCTTAACTTTTTGCCTTTGCACGATACACGCTATCACATTCAACTGCAGCTACTAAAACATTACCCAAAATTAAATTTACTTAGCACACAAAACATTGCACGGTTACTAATAAATACCATTCAGTGTGCTTTTAACTGACCATCAAAGTTCGTGACATAACTCAAATTTTAAATAAACGCCAAATAGGGTGACAATCAAATCAAATTAGGCGAGACTGTCCGTGAGCGCGGGACGTGTAAATTGTGATGTAATTGCACCTATTACGGGGCCCGTTGTCCGGCATTTTACGGGAGTGGGGTTGCCCTGTAATTAGCGTGTCTGTCCATCTGTAATGTGCCAGTTGTTTGAAAAAAAAAAGTACATAATTTTTTAATGGAAGGCGTGTTTGAACTTTGACATGGCTGAGTGGTCTGTGTTTAGTGGGCAGGGTATACTTTATTTTTGAATAAAGTGTTAATGTTTTGTTAATCGGCTTTGGGTTGATCCTCTCGAATCGGACCAGTCTCGTGGTATTAATAGATATGTTGGAGGAGTTAAAATTGAGATCTAATGAATTATAAAAGATGCCTCACTTAAATTTTCCATTAAAATGTTTCTATTTACCAATTAACAAGTGTTTTTGTGTCTATGATTTGTGTACAGACGACAGCACATCAAGCTACCCGAAATTGCCAAATTCTCAATCAACTTTGAACCTTATACTTTAGCGATAAAGTTGAAAATCTGTTAAAGAAATTTGACAGATTGTAGTAGCTTGATATGCTGGCGATATGTATGTTCGTATCAGCCTATAATGTTTCCACTGCTGGGACACAAGCCTCCTCTCGGTGAGAGGGAGACTCATGAACTTGATTCATAGCCAAATAAACTATCAACTTAAATCGTCCGGAAGTTCAAATCAGAACCTACATAATTAATTCATTATTTGACAGTCGGACTCTGCTCAACTATCAAATTCTCTAACAGTACATTTTGAAAAAAAAATTGTCTATACATGTTTTTTATTGTTAACTCATATGTATACCTACTCGATCGAGAGTGCTGTCACAAAAACTTATGACTAATGATTACAATTACCTATATTCACAAGACTAACCATCGTTCATCTTAAACTTTTCACCGCTTAGGATTAGTCACTTGATACATTAGAACTTATTGCCGACTCCCTTTTACATAATTATTATTTTAGACATCTTTGTTTAAGTGTAGCTTCACTTTTATGAAGAGTTAGATAAGTGATTTCATGCTCACACTTTTGTATGCAATGTGTTTGTCTTATTAAAATATAGTGAACAGTAAGCATACAATAAGTAACATTATCGCATTCATAATCACTTTAACCAGCCTGTAATATTCCCGGTTTGAACTCAAGTCTCCGCTCAGTGAAAAAGAGTGGTCCTTAATCCACCACGCAGGCCCAGTACGTTCTGGTTACCTACTGAATGTCAGATGTCTTCAAATTGTTGGTTCTAAAACATGTTTTCTCACAATATTTTCACTCACCCTAATTAAACCCCAAAAACAATCACAATAACACAAACTTGAAAGTCGTGACCATTAATCCTCTAGGCCCACTGTTTAAATTCTAATAAAACGATCAAAAATAACCACAAAAATGGACTACTTCACACCTACACGCTTTATCTCCATAAATCGCAATTATTAGCGCTATCATTACTCTACAATAACGATCATTATCTAAATCGCTGTGCAATTATCACGTTAGTGTGTCACAACTAATATGTTAAAACGCTGCATCTCATTAATATAACCGCTATGTAAATATTGAATGGGATTTCATTACGTTATTCTGATGTAGCTACTGTGTTTTGGTGGATAGATGTATAATTCGTATGCTTGTAGTGTAGAAAGATGATAATGTTTTTAAACTCTAAACACTAAAGCTTCTGCTCGTGGCTTCGCCTGCGCCACCTACGGGGTCGAATAATTGTGAATCTAAACCATTCAGGGACTCACTCAAATTACCTATTGTATATTATGAATTATGTTAAAATATGGCAAGGGAGATGTCCTTCTCTTCAGTCTTATTTTGAGCAAATTTTGGCTCGGCTGGTTTAGGTTCCATACCCAAAGGGTGCCGACATGATGCTTTTTCAAAGCCTAGAAAGACCTGTATGTTAAGGGGCTGTATCTTTTTAAGGCTGCCTTTCCACCAGAGATGAGCGAGGATGCGTAGTGAGGGATGTGTGTGAAACCAACCAATAACATCGCTTCATTTTCATACCTTGAACTATGTTAGCGTTGGTATTGGTTAGTTTTACACACATCCCTCGCTACGCATCCTCTATCATCTCGCAGCCTAACTGTACTTGTAATAGATAGCCCGTTGATTTTGCATGTTTGATGTTTTTTTTTTACATGTTATTATGACTCTGACTCAGCAACGTAAGTAACCTGAGGTTTCCTTTTTATGTTCACACTCTATCTTAAGGTCATCATCACCAAGACGCACACTGCTGGACATAGGCCTTCCCCAAGCATTGCCACTTCGACCGGTTCTGTGTTTCCCGCATCGAAATGATTCCTGCGGCCTTCACAAGGATGACCTTGTGGAAGGCCTTCCAACGCTAAGTCTTCTCGTACGCGGTCGCCAATCCAGAACCTTTCAGCCCCATCGCCTTTTGGCCCCATCTGTTCTGCGAGCAATGTGCCCTGCCCATTCTTCGGGCTATGACGGTTACCTTGGTTCTCCGGCGGATCTCTTCATTTCTGATTCGATCACACAGGGAAACTCCAAGCACAGTCATCTGCCCTTTGGGTGACTTTAAGCCTTCTAATAAGGCCCATTCAACATCTTAAGGTAAGGCAGCCATAATGTGTGAGTCCGTCTCGTACTTGCCCGAATTTTTTCTTTTACCTTTTATTTCCCCTGTCTTCCTACCGGATAACATAAATTAATTCCACCTCTACATTAGGCATCATATTTGGAAGGAACCAAAACATGTCCAAAAATTCAATGGGCCCAGTTCGTGGCCATTTTGGCCCGAAACACATCATTTAATTTACTCCTAATTAACGTAGGCCGACCGATATTACGGGCAACGCTAATGTGTGCATTGAACGAACCTTTAAATTTGCTGCCTGATATAATATAGATACGGCATCGTAAACAGATTCTAATTAACTATGTTTTATAGCATAATAATTAGGATGTGGTTTTCTTCCTAAACAATATGAGGGTTTTGCAAGATAAGCTATATTAATGGCTTCCACCATTAATATAGCTATAGTTTGGAAACATCCACTCTTGAAAATGAATCTTTAGGAACTTGAATAACAATATTTACCACTACAATAAACGTTGAGCCGTTGAACAGTGGTGGCCAAGTGGTAGCGGCCGCGACTTATGAGTTGTTGGTCGTAGGTTCGAACCCAGACAGACGCTTTACTTTGTGTAAATTATTTCATCACCACTGCTCTCAAAACGGTGAAGGTAAACATTGTGAGGAAACTAGTATGTCCTAGAACCAAAAATTCGAAGACATGTAACAACTGCCAACTCGCACTGGGCCCGCGTAGTGGATTACGGCTCACTCCCTCTCACCGAGAGGAGGCCTGTGTCCCAGCAGTGGGAACATTATAGGCTGATATGAAACGTTGAGGCAAGTTCTCATAACAATCGTGGGAGAAAATTATTTTTTCGGCTATAAAAAATGCGTATTTTTTAGGACCTTTAGTGACCTTATCGGTGATGTTCTTCAGAAAGGTCAGGTGGGTAGTAGGTACTCGCAACTGGCGTGCGTGTATGACCAAGAGGGGCAATTCTCATAATTTTAAAAATGTTCACAGTTTGATCTCAGTCTGAGTCTGTCAAAAGTACCTCTAATTTCTCTACAATGATGAGATGAGACTGCGACAAGATTATGAACGTTTTAAATTACGAGAATTGGCCTTCTGAGATGTATGAACGTAAACGAGGCAAAATGAGTACGTAAGGATCGTAGCAGGTGGCGTTCTGTAGTTCCTGCCTACCCACATATGAAGAAGGCGTGAGCTTATGTATGTATGTGATACGTTTACATTTCATTAAGAAGCTCCAGGATCAGGCATTAGTATCAATGATTGGCGACAAGTGTTAACATTGTTCTATCTGCCAAGGAACAGGTTGCCAAGATAGACATCTTGTGCCAAAAGGGTCACCTTTTGGCACGACAGTGACCCTTTCGATTTATCAGCTTTTACATTCCTAGTGTTACATCCGGTAACCTATAATTGTCGCTGCTACTTTTGCAACAAGTCTATAGAATGGTGTGGTTCCCATTTAAACGTGGCCAAGCCTATGTCCAGCAGTGGACGTCTTTCGGCTGAATGATGAAGTGAACGTTAACTACCTATAGTCAAAGACGTACTGGCAGCCATTGTCTCTTATTTCATTTCTATGTTTGAACTCTTCTCTTCTTCTCATTCTAAACTTCTACAAAAGAGAGCTAAGCCACAACCATCGTAGAACCATGTCAACAACAGATGGTCTGGTTTCATTGAATTCAGTGCAATATTTTGCTATTCAGGACAGGCAAGGCAAGTATTAATGCCATCTAAATTCCAATCCAAAAAAGGGATGGTGCTATCGTTCATGTATAGCTCTGTCTCTCACTCACACTGGAATCATGAGGGAATTAAAACGTATATAACAGCACCAGTTTGCTCTTAACCTTTAGCATGATTTCAAACTTTTGCATCTTGGTAAAGAGACCATTTTATGGCCAGGCAAATCCCTGTCCTTTCCATGGTAGTCTGGAAAAGATCACAGAAAGCGACAAGGCCGCCCATTGTATATTTTGTAGTGTCCAATCTATTTTTTGTTACGTATTTTTGTTGTGTACAATTATAAATAAATAAGAGAATAATTTTGTCACGTAGGTGCTTGCCGTGTGGTCTCCAAACACAACGTTAAGATAATTTCCGTGCATTAAATATCTTCCACTGACGCAAGCCAATCCCAGCACATGCCTTATCCAAGCATCGGTCATGATCCCTGTATTACCAGCATTATTGAGCGGCGGAACACTATCGGACTAACCGAGTTAATTACAACGCAGATTGATACGTCCTCATAGGCTCCTGTTTGCACTGGTTGCCTGATAATACGGTACACATGCCAGTAGGTATAGTGGACAGGCTAGATCCTTTGAAGGCTGGCTGTGGACTAACCCTGGTATTAAATTGTCATTTTATCGTCATAGAAAAAATCTTACGCGGCGGTATTATATAATTTTTTTTAACTATGTTTGGGCAGTTTTTGATTTAGCTTCGATAATACGATGATGATATCTTGATGATGTTATAATATTTCTTGTCTCTGTTGTTTACATAGCAAGTAGTGGTATACGAATTGGTGTGGGGTTGGTCCAATAACTAAAAAGCGAAAACAACCGACTTCCAAAAATAACACTACAATGTGAAAAATAATTTAAATTTCGTAAGTCGTAACTTAAATACAGTTCCAAAGACACTGAACACCGAAATAAAAAAAAAATTGTAAGCAAGCTTCCTCTGCAAGGGTCCTCTACCATAATGATATAAGAATTTTGAAAATCAATTCACAATTGCCGAAGATCTACGAGTATATACCAACAATAACATTATATCTAAATAATAACAGCCGCACAGGCCGATCGCTCAGGTTAAGCTACGCTTGCCGCGGTTGGTCTGTGGATGGGCGACCATATTTACATACCGAGACCCCTCCGTGCCTCGGTAAGCACGTTAAGCTGTTGGTCCCGGCTGTCATTTGTAGATTTTTGACAGTCGTTACGGGTAGTCAGAAGCCCGAAAGTTTGACAACCAGTCTTACCAAGGAGTATCGCATTACCCAGTAACTGGATTCTGGAGGACAGATAGGCAGTCGCTCCAAGTTAAATACCGGTATTCAGCTGCATCCGGTTAGACTGGAAGCCGACCCCAACATAGTTGGGAAAAGGCTAGGCAGATGATGATATTAGTTTACCTTAAATACAATGAAGTATCATTCAAAACTATTCAATGAAGAATCGTTTCATTAAATTAGAAATACTTATTAAAGAGTTTCTCGTGACCCCAGAGGTAAAAAAATCACAGAAGAAAGGTTTTTCTATGAAATATTGAAGTAGAATTCAAACAAATTAATTAATCTGCCTTCAACAAGTAAAATTTAAGTTCTAATTTATATATTTTACTTACAAAATAATATAGATTGGCTTCAGAGGTCGACGACAAAGGGTGACCTTGATTAGAGACGTATAAAATCTCGATATATTGTATTTTTTATCTGGATATTAAATTACAGATATTGAAAAGAACAAGTATTGTGATAAAAAAGTATACGAGTATTATGTTATTACAATACAATACTGATATATGGTTTTAGTAAAAATTAACAAATGTAATTTTTGTAGTACCAAAGTTTATTGCTTTATTTTATGGACTCAGCTTGTACTCACGGCGACATATCAAACTATACATTTCTAGTATACCTACGTTGAATCTTCATTGTACGAAAAACCTATACAATGCAAGGTCAGCTAAAACTGGAAATGTATAGCTTGATATGTCGCCGTGAGTACTAATAAGTATGGCAGAAAGATTATCAAATCACAGTATATAGTTGAAAGGACGTCTCTTAGCTAGCGATACATAAAATAGTTGAATTAGTACATTCTCCAAAATATGTAGACTGTAGAGAATTAAAAAACACCGGCCAAGTGCGAGTTGGACACGCACACAAAGGGTTCCGTGCTACAAGGCAAAACACGCTGAAAAAAACGGCAAGATAATCACGCCCGTTGTATGGGCCCCCCTTAAATATTTATTTTATTTTAATTTAATTATTTATTTTTAAAGTGAATATACAACTAAATATTTTGTGAATATTTCAAGCGTCTACCTGTTGCCGTTATTAATATCGAGCAAATAACGGCAAAAAAATCACGATAGTTGTATGGGAGCCCCCCTTATATATTTATTTTATTCAGTTTTTAGCTATTTGTTGTTATAGCGGCAACAGAAATACATCATCTGTGAAAATTTCAACTGTCTAGCTATCACGGTTCATGAGAAACAGCCTGGTGAGAGACAGACAGACAGACGGACAGTGGAGTCTTAGTAATAGGGTCCCGTTTTTACCCTTCGGGTACTGAAAAACGAGAGGTATCGTGAGAAATCCGGTTGGAACGAAGTTCCTTTCGCTGTACAATATTATGTATCAAATTAATAACAGGCACAATTAAATAAATTAACAACGTTTGAGAGCAACTAAATGAAGCAAGTGACTGTCATGAGACAATCAAAATGTTTGAAGAACGTCGTTCCAAAAAATAACATAAACGGAATAATTTTTTTTTTAATTGCATTAATTATCGATATTTTTAAGTTCGGTTGTGTAACATCTCTATTCAGTCAAAGGTAACACAAATAAAGGTAGGCCAAAACTCAGGTTAATCTTTTAATACGAACCCAAATCATTCATTTCACATCAAAGCCCGCGCGATACGGACTGCATTAAAAAAAACAAAACACCTAATTATCCCTGCCAGTAATTAATAAAAGAAATATTCTTGCTGAACAAAAGCGCGCAATTTTACATTGAACAATAAAAATAATTCTGTCCAAGATTTTTGCACAATATGCTTAGAATTAGAGGAAAGTCGGAAACAATGTTATCTTGAGCAAAAAAGTTCAATTTGGGGAGAAAGGGCTGTGAAGACGAGAAATGAAGCTCGTAATGAAGTTTATTATTTCCATTATTAAAGTTGAAAAGTACTGTAATTTAAACGTGGAAATACGTGTTTCACGGTGCACTGATTTCTAAGGTTACAAAAATATTTAAGTCGAACATAAGCATAAGCATATGCATAATCAGACAATAATGTCTTCACTGCTGGGGCACAGGCCTCCTCTATTCGAGAGGGTGTGGGCTGTAATCTACCAAGCGGGCGCCGCACAGTGGGCCCATACTGAAAATTAGTGGACTTAGGCAACAAAGTTCCAATATCGATGCGATTTTTTTTTATATGACGTGTTATGATATTCCTGACAACTTTTATTCTTATAACATTTCTTCTAAAGTTGATAGTTTGTCTTGAAAAAAATTAATTAGATTATTTTGTATGGAGCGAATCACGTTTAATTTTTTTTCTTCAATTGTACTAATATGTTGGGTGTGTGGCGTGAGTATATGATAGCTAGGGTCATTCTCTATCCACGAAAAAAAAAACAGCGCCGGCCATCTGCGGCAGCGCGAGTAATCATTCGGTAAAAAAAAAATGTTATGTAAGATTTTTTTTTGCCATTTAAAATAAATTCAAAGTAAATTTTTTGTGTCATTAGGCTAATTCACCTTCTCTTTATTAAATATATAGTTTTAACAGCGCATAGGTACTTATAACTAATTATTCTGGTAGAAATTTAGTAATTATTGCTATGTTATCGGTAGCACCTGCATTGTGATTGATGACTCATTTGTTATTGCGCTCGGCTAAGCGCATAACTAATGAGTCATCGAAAAATGCTCGTCTCTGATTGGCTGAATAATTTTCACTCACTGATAACAGTGTCCACTACTTGAGTAATTAACACTGTCTATAAATATAAAGACATTCATTAAGTCCATCTAGTTTCGCTCTTGTCGCTTATTTGTGAACACAGTGAAATACTTTTATTTTTATATTTACATTAGAACTATGGCTGGATTTTGTACCAACCTAGATTTTTTTGTGAAATTAAGAAGTGGCGGTGATCTGAAAAATCATATGTTTCTATATGAAAGTATCATTTCTGTCTTGACTACCGAAGTTTCTGAAGAAGACAAGAACCGAATCAAGGAGTTCTGTCGACTTTTTTGTGTAAATTTAAATAAAAAGTGGATAGAGTCAAGTAGAAACCAAAAAACTTTTATGAATCGTGTAAGTAATCGCAAGTGGTTGGAAAAAAACATCAACTGGCCTGTTTGTGACAGTGTTGACCTGAGAAGTGAGGTGGGCTTTTCGGACGCAGTCTTATCTGAACCTGTGGATATAGATTCCCATGTTCCTACTCTTGCAGTATGTACTGCGGAAGCGGGAACATCTACAGAAAAGGAGCACAGAAAACCATTCGAAGAGTTAAGTAAGAAGCAAAAAAAAAGACGTTCTACTTCCATAGTAGAAAAAAATTCCGAAGAAGAGTTGCAGACCTGGTACATAACAAAATTGAAAGACAACGGCAAAACGAATCTGGCAAAAGTGATCGAATACCTTTCCAGTAATCCAGATGCCCTATCCGAAGTAGACGAGCGACTATTCAAAAAGCAGAGCTTAAGTACTGTCTCTGAAGATAACTGTTTAGCTCTTTATACATCACTTGCGCTCTCGAAATGGAAGTACTTAGCTCTTCGACAATTTCTGAAAGAAGAAAACTGTGCTGCCTTTCCATCTTATCCAAAGCTTGTAAATGCCAAGAAAAGATGTTACCCACCACAAGAGAGTATGGAGATTACCGAAAAAGGAGCTCAAATTAAATTGCAAGCGCTATTGGACCACACTGTGGAAAGGATTTTACTAGGTATTAGTAATTCTGTTGATAGGTCTCAAAATAAAGAACTCAAGTTGACCTGGAAATGGGGACTTGATGGTTCTTCGTCGCAGAGCAATTATAAACAGAAAACGTCTACAGAGTTCGATGATTCATCAGTAGTCATGATAAGCATCGTCCCTCTTCGGCTAGTGTCTACTAGCCCATCTTCTGGGAATGAAAATATAGTTTGGGAGAACCCCACACCTTGCTCAACTCTGTACTGTCGACCGGTGAAGTTCACTTTCACTTCGGAGACAGCAGATTTTATAATGTCTGAAGAGTCTGAGATGAAAAAACAAATTGATGAACGAATATCTACACAGTGTGGAAATATTATTGTATCACATGAATTGCATATGACCATGATTGATGGAAAAGTGGCCAATATTATTGCTGAAGTACCATCATATGCAACGTGTCCTATTTGCTTGGCAAAACCGAGCGAGATGAATAATTTAGACGCTTTGACTTCCAAACCACTTCGTGAAGAAATTTACAAACAAGGAATTTCTTCGCTGCATATGAAGATTCGGTGTATGGAATGTCTTCTCCATATATCTTATAATCTGGATTTTCAACGATGGACTGCTCGAGGCGAACATAAGGCTTTGAAACAAGCTAAAAAAAATACCACGCAACAAGAGTTTCGTGAGCAAACTGGAATGCTGATTGATATAGTCAAACAGGTATGTATTTAATTTTGGCTCTTTTTATGTTGTTTGTGTATTATATCTCTATGTATTGTATATTACAGTATTGTTTTCCCATTTTAGGGTTTTGGAACTACAAATGACGGGAATACTGCGAGGCGCTTTTTCCAAGATTACAAAAGATCATCCAGAATAACGGGAATTGACGAAAATCTGATTTTCAGATTTTCCGTTATTCTACAAGCCATATCATCAGGCAAAAACATTGACTGTGAAAAATTTAGAAGATACTGCAGAGAAACAGCTGATGTGTACGTGCAACACTATTCGTGGTACTACATGCCAGTTAGTGTACATAAACTTCTAATGCACGGTGCAGACATCTGTAACCACTTTGGTGTTTTGCCAATCGGTAAGTAAAAAATAAATATAGTTTGATGTATTATTTGACTCAATTGCGTTTTGAAATTAAAATGTATGTACTTATTCGTTTTAGGTATCTTATCTGAAGAAGCTTCGGAAGCCCGTAATAAGGACTTCAGAAACGTCAGGGAGTGGCACACTCGGAAAACGGGGAGAATAGCAACAAACGAAGACATCCTCCATGGACTTCTAATAAGCTCTGATCCCCACATATCCTACATAAGGCCTAAAATATTGAAACAGGGTCATAATGAGTTGTTGCCTGAAGCAATTCAGTTGTTACAGACTACTGAGCCTCCCTGTGACAGTGAGATTATGGAGGAAGAAGAATGCCTCATAGCAGAGTCCGAAAATTTGCCGGACCCACTAGCACTTCTGGAACAAGAAATAATGTGATCCGGCTCTAGATTATCCTCACAAAAGCCCATCAGGGCTAGGTATATGACAAACAGCCCTTTTCAGGGCTACAATTACTTCACAGTTTCATACGCTTGATTATGTAGATAATTATCAACGACTTGCCCGTACAAATTTCAAATTTAAATTATTTCACCTATCATTAACAAAATTAGTATAACCTGAAACTTATTACGATATTTATTCAACAATAGATAACGTGCAGTTAAAAAAATAACACAGCCAATCAGAGACAAGCATTTTTCGACGACTCATTAGTTATACGCTTAGACGAGCGCAATAACAAATGAGTCATCAATCACAATGCAGGTGCTACCGATAACATAGCAATAATTACTAAATTTCTACCAGAATAATTAGTTATAAGTACCTATGCGCTGTTAAAACTATATATTTAATAAAGAAAAGGTGAATTAGCCTAATGACACAAAAAATTTACTTTGAATTTATTTTAAATGGCAAAAAAAAATCTTACAAAACATTTTTTTTTACCGAATGATTACTCGCGCTGCCGCAGATGGCCGGCGCTGTTTTTTTTTTCGTGGATAGAGAATGACCCTAGCTATCATATACTCACGCCACACACCCAACATATTAGTACAATTGAAGAAAAAAAATTAAACGTGATTCGCTCCATACAAAATAATCTAATTAATTTTTTTCAAGACAAACTATCAACTTTAGAAGAAATGTTATAAGAATAAAAGTTGTCAGGAATATCATAACACGTCATATAAAAAAAAATCGCATCGATATTGGAACTTTGTTGCCTAAGTCCACTAATTTTCAGTATGGGCCCACTGTGCGCCGTGCAGGATGCTGTCAAAACGGTAAAGGAAAACATCGTGTGGAAACCGCCATGTCTTAAAACCAAAAAAACCGGCCAAGTGCGAGTCGGACTCGCACACGAAGGGTTCCGTAACCGTACAATATTAATTTAACACGAATACACATGTATACGATTTATGACGTATTAAAAATCTACTTACTAGATCTCATGCAAACTAATTTTCGGTGGAAATTTACATGGTAATGTACATAAAATATTTTTTTTAGTTTTATAATTTTCTTATTTTAGAAGTTACAGGGGGCGGGGGGGGGGGGGGGGGCACACATTTTACCACTTTGGAAGTGTCTCTCGCGCAAACTATTAAGTTTAGAAAAAATTATATTAGAAGCCTCAATATCATTTTTGATGACCTATCCATAGATACCCCACATGTATGGGTTTGATGAAAAAAACTTTTTGAGTTTCAGCATGGGAACCCCCAAAAATTGTTTTTTTTTAGCTTCAACAGTATAGTTCTTATAGTTTCGGAAAAAAGTGGCTGTGACATACGGACGGACAGACAGACAGAAAGACATGACGAATCCATAAGGGTTCCGTTTTTAGCCATTTGGCTACGGAACCCTAAAAATCGAAGACATTATGACAAGTCGAACATAATGTTGTTGTGTTTGATGGTGTTTCAAAAGGTCGAGCTCTGGGTTCGGTATGATTAACATATCATGTATGTGAATTTACTGGGTATTGAGATGTGTCTTGATATAGTGGAAGATATAGATACCATTTGAAAAACCGTAAATAAATATATTTGATTATAAGAACAACAACAACAACACCAATAATAACAACATCAACACCAACAACAACAACTTCAACAACATCAGATTTTATTTTATTAGTTTTTTTTTTTTGGCTTAGGTAATGATTGTTGCCCTGACTTACATTTTTTAATTAAAGACACTACCACTGGGGAGGCAAAGTACTGATTGGATTATTGCTATGGGATCCAGAGGGGTTAATATCTTAGCCAATACAAGTTCCAAGATGGATGATGCAAAATACGTTATTATGGTTGCGAAAACCTATACAAGTACGATCTGCACTAGGGATGTGTAGGTATATCCTATCTAAATTAGATTGTAATATACAATACACTCCGTATACATAATATACAATACATTTCGGTAACTCAAAGTAAAGTTTCCACGATGTAATATCTAAACTTGCGGGTCTTGGAACTTGTAACCAGCTTAGAACCGTAAAACTAAATACTACAAACTATACCTACAACCTCAATTATTATTGATTTTGGTAGAGGCACAAGAGGAAGGAGGAGAGGTACAGAAGGTTCGCTCAAAACAATGAGCGAAAATTCACGCACACATAGACACGCTTCACGTACAGCGAAGCAAGTGCACTAGCGATGAGCATTCGTTTAAGGTATAGAGTACCTATAGGCCAAACGAGCGAATGCACTTTCTGCTGTCTTCACTGTACTCAATTATTTTTGTATAAACAGGCGCAGAGCGTTCTTTCGTTGGTATTTTCCGTCGTCTATTCATACTAAAATGTCAAGAATATCTAGAAAATAATACAATTGTTCTATGCTAGTTTGGTCTAAACCCACTACGAAGCCTAGACAATGCGACGTTCTATCAACGATAATGATGATAGACAAGAGATAATTAATGTATGAAAAGCTTACGTCAATCCTGTTGAGAGTCGTTGTAGAAATACGAAACGCTATGAAAGCGCCTCTTATCTAGCCCCTCTTGAGATCGCCGCGCGTCTGTGTGCGTGAGCTTGATTTCGCTTGTTGTATTGAGCTGGCTTTCTGCACCTATCTATTCTGTGGTAAAAGGTTCAGTGTGTGATCTTCTCGCTTAATAACATTGTTAAATGTTTGATGGTACTTCATAGGTCGAGCTTCGGGTTCGGTATGATTATCATGTATGAAAATTTAATGGGTACTTATTATATACTTATCAAGACACTTGTCTTGAAATAGTCGAAAATAACGATGGCACTTGAAAAAACCCTTAATAAATAGAATTTTAAGATATGTCTTTATTTGCCTTAAACATGGTATTTACAGTCTGGTTTTGATATAATGTCCACATGTTTAGCTATACGGAATTTTGTATCAATTAGATGCAAAATATTAATACACGAGTTAAAGGTGATCTATACAACTCACATATTCATTGGTAATATAAATGATAAATGATTTTATTTCTGTAAGTAGGTTTGCACAAACACTTTTACACGTCAATCATATTTTTTTAAACTAGATGAGGTTGGCGTTTCCTATCTGACTACTCTGAGAACAAAGGCCGAAACAAACTCAGAGGTCACAGTCTCTTTTAAAGTCCAGACATAATCTTGGTCAAGTTATATGAACACCATGTAGATCGATGTCTGAGATGGTCTTTTGAGGAAAGAACCACACACATTGAGTGGACCTGTCCACTTACTGGACAGGTCCACTCAATGTACGCATTTGTCAGAAATCGTGCAGCTCAACTCAAAACTTAAGGAGCTCAACGATTCGACAAACAATACCAAAGTAAGGACATTTGGGTAGGCCACATAAATTACTCAAACTGTCAGACCATGACAAAAACTAACAGAACAAAGAAAATAATCAAAATTAAAAAAAAGTAAAAGTAAAATGACCCACATTGTCTTCACATTCACAATAATTAAAATAATATAATACTTTACAAATATAATAATAGTCATTCAGATACATCACAAACATTTTCATTAATACTTATAATATACATAAATATTTTATCTATACTAATATTATAAAGAGGTAAAATTGTTTGTAAGTTTGTAAGTTTGTAAGTTTGTAAGTTTGTATGTAGGGGGTAATCTCCGGAAGTAATGAACCAATTTTAAAAATTGTTTCACTGGTAGAAAGCTACATTATTCGGAAGTGCTATAGGCTATAAATTATAAAGATATCATGCATATTAGCCGAACTATCTCAATTTTTGTCTAGCCAGGCGGAAAAAAATAGCTCTTACAACAGAGTTATTTGCATGCGCTGCCTTAACAGTTGTATATAATTGAAAACAATGTATGGCAACCAGGTCCGCTTTGAATAGTTCTACAAAAAAGTCCGCGACACCATATTTCTATCTTTTATATTTTAGCAGATATAGTAGCTTTTATGTGTTAAAAAAAGTATTTTTCGACGTACTTACCTTTGGACGATTTTTTAAACAACAAAATATTAAACCTTATCGAAAAAAATATTATTATGATCACAAGAACATCGTAGAGATACGATTTGCCCAAAACAGTATGTCAATTGGTTAAATAGTTTCGAAGATAATATAAAATTACTAAATCGGAAAATGCCGCCGTCCATTCACGAACCGCATTAGAACATGCTTTGTACGGACGTTTTATCCATTTACCCATAGATGGCGTTGTGCAGAATGACCCTCTCCAGTTATTATTTAACTTTCGTCGTTAGGTAGGTGAGTTGTACGCACTAAGTAGTTGGTTGGATGTTGTTGGTCTTTAAAATTGTTTTGGTTGCTCGGTTCCTTAAAACACAAATACTACTTCTTTCTCATTCTTCGAGTTCGAAGCTGTGGTATTTCTGTTTTTGGGATATCGGACAGTTTCAGCGATTGTTTATCATGCCTAAAAGGAAATCACAACTTTCCCGTCAGACATCCCAGACAAGAGCAGCTCGAGTACGCCGTACGGAAGAGTCTGCTCTTAAAAATCATCAGCGCCTCTCGAGGAATAGAGAAAATATTTCGCAAGCACGCGCTGGGGAATCTAGCGTCTCAGTGATTTAAGGCAGCATGTCTCTGCAACAAGGGATAGGGAGAGTCTAGCGTTGAGCACTCGCAGCGGCTCGCTAGGCAAACTGTGAGAACATCGCAGGCCCGTGCTCGGGAATCTAGCGCTGAACGTGCGCAGCGTCTCAGTTATTTAAGGCAGTATGTCTCTGCAACTAGGGATACGGAGTCTAGCGCTGAGCGCTCGCAGCGGCTCGCTAGCCAAACTGTGAGAACATCGCAGGCCCGTGCTCGGGAATCTAGCGCTGAACTTGCGCAGCGTCTCAGTTATTTAAGGCAGTATGTCTCTGCAACTAGGGATACGGAGTCTAGCGCTGAGCGCTCGCAGCGGCTCGCTAGCCAAACTGTGAGAACATCGCAGGCCCGTGCTCGGGAATCTAGCGCTGAACTTGCGCAGCGTCTCAGTGATTTAAGGCAGCATGTCTCTGCAACAACGGATAGGGAGTCTAGCGCTGAGCGCTCGCAGAGGCTCGCTAGCCAAAGCGCGATAACATCGCAGGACCGAACCACACTCATAATTTCATCACAAGTTAAAATGTTTACCGCCCAACGAAGTGGGCACGGGTCAGCTAGTATTATATATTTTCAAGTAAAATCAATCTTTAATGTCGTAAAAGTTATATCCATTCAGCCATCTAAATAGTTTGTTTTTAAATGAGTTAGTTTTATTTAATAATTTTAGTTCTTTTGGTATTTTATATTGTACACAAGGCAGCTTTTTGTATACTTGGCTGACTTAGGATTATCCTTTAATACAAGTCTGTGTGGATCCCTTGTTGGTCGAGAGATTACTTCATACGCTTTTTTGCACAATCCCTTTTTTGGGCTTATTGATTATGGTACTCACTTACAACTTTTAATAAAATACTTTTACAAATACTAATACAGGGGCTCGTGGCGAAAATAACAGCCGTCGAAGTTTCGAATGTTAAGCTACACTTGTCGCAGTCGGTTCGTGTATGGAAGACGGAAGCCCTAACATCTGGAAACCAGTCTTACCAAGGGGTATCGTATTACCTAGTAACTGGGCTGTGGACGTCAGATAGGCAGTCGCCTCATGTGAAATACCTAATGGTATTCAGCTGTATCTGGTTAGACTGGAAACCGACCCCAACATGAAAACAAAAATGATGTAGGTAGGTACAGACGCCAGCACATCAAGCTACTACAATCTGTCAAATTTCTTTATTACATTTTCAACTTTATCGCTAAAGCATAAGGTTCAAAGTTGATTGGGAAAATTTGATAGTTTCGGGTAGCTTGATGTGCTGGCGTCTGTACTTTAGACATTTTATTATTATTTTTATTAATTTAACGTAATCTTATGATTTCTTTTTTTGTAGTTTGAATTTTATTATTATTATATTTGTACGCCTTTCCAGGCAATACATGCTGAAACTTTTTTTTGTAATCGATCCAACTAATTGTAATGTGTTTTTGACAAATCTTATCTTATCTTAACATTGTTTAGAAAAGGCTTTGCAGATTTTGAACAATTACTAATACAGAGGAGGTAGCGTGTTGGTTGGATTACTACTATGTGTGATCCAGGGTCAAAATCTTAATCAATAAAAAAAAAATGTTTTTTTTTTTTGGTAAACCTGTCTGACGCAGAGATAGAACATAAACACCAAAAATAAAATTTGGGGAAAATATCCGTCACATCCACAAAACGGCCTTTGCTCAGCAAAATGCTACGACCCTCTACGACACAGAGCCCCAGCGCTGGTTTCGTCTGGTTTTTTTCAATAAGTCCCACGATGCCTGAAGCACGCTGATACTGCAGTGATATCATTGAGAACTTATCAATCTGAGAAGATGACGATAGATGGGTGGACACATTTACGAAACAATTTATGGAAATACACAAATTGCCAAACAGTTACACCTTGCCTAACCTGCAAACATTAAACAGGAATTACTAGTTTGTATATAAGCTGGCAATCTTTCACAAGTTATGCGTGATTGTAATCTAGTCATCTTCCAGGAGCAAAGTACTTCATGTTTATATTATACCGGCAGGTTCCTAGTTTATAATTATTACGTCAACAGCTTTTATGATAGAAAAAGTATGTGGTGTTCAAAACTGTACTCACATGAAACTAGTGGTTTCTGTAATTAGTTCGAACACGCAAACTGATAGTAGCAATTGGTTTTTGTTTGACAAGAAAAAAGTTATGAACAGACTTTATAAAATGTCGGAATTTGTATGTAGCTAGATTATATAAAAATAAATAAATAAATTTATAATCAGCCTGTATTGTCCAACTATAGGGCAAAGGCCTCCCTTTCCTTTTTTAACTCATATAAGCGTCGAATTCGTCCCATCATCTACGCCTGGGTGACGGTTTCAGGAACCCATGCTGTGGAGGTCTTAGTCCAAAATGTCTCCGACATACGGCAAACGTGTCCGGCCCAGTCCCATTTGGGCTTGGCTGCTCTTTGGGTGATGGTGATTTGTCGTACATTATGTAGGTACTTATATTTTCAAAACATAGCTCGAAGTATTTAATCAAATCAAATCAAAAATTATTTTTAATTCGAGAATACACCCATATAGAATCTAAACCAGGAAGTAAATTGAAAACCCATTGATTCATATGTACGAAAAATTGGTCTGATCAACACGTAAATAATGCAATGAATGTTGTTGAACTGTCAAAATGAAACCGATTCCGATTGATAATGTGTTACGCAATTACCCCGCAGAATACAAATTATTCATTAATTATAAATGATTAAATTATAACATTAAATTTTACATCACATTACAACAAATAAATAGATAAGTATTATTTTAGCAGGAATATTTAATGATGAAATCTATATGAATACAGGTATTTCATGTTGGTAAACAAGACACAAAGTCAAAACACACAAACCCAACTCAATATTAAAGTAAGATATCATAGGACACCTTCCAAGATTTTCTCGACAGTGCACGCAATCACAACAAGAAAACCGCATTACACTTTTATAAAAATGACGCTATCACCGCGCCCGTCCCTCCGACAAGGTGTTGGGGTACAAATAATTTATCGTCTTCAAGCCACAGACAACATAAGCCGAGAGAAAAATAAGCAAACTACCCACTTAAAAAGACGTAACATTTCTTACGGAGCCAGCAGTAACGAAAGCGAACCTTGTGTCAACGGTCCAAACTCAAAAATCAACCCGCTCCCTGCGACCATCGGTCTTTTTTACCCTGCAGAATCATAGTTTTCTACAAAGGGGTATAAATTTCGAGTTGAAGCGGGGAGTCGAGTCGACCTTATTTAATTTCATAATAAATTGCAATAATTGCATTAGCGAAGCGGGGAGGAATAAATCAAGTGATACGGAAGATTTTCCTTGAAGAACACTTCTGTCGAATTATGAAATTTGTTGTGGTTAATGTTTTAAAAAGCTCTTGAAATAAAAATGGAAAACGCTTTTTTTATTTATGAGAGAAGGGTTTCTTAAATTTGAATTTGTGAAACCAGCTTGGTAAATGGTAATTTCATTTAAATAGATACTTTGCAGTTTGAATGTGTAAAGTTTTTCATATCTTGAAAGAACTGATCACGTGCCGTGCACCTAGATCGAGATTCTTTTAAAGCGTAATTTGAAGAAAAAAAAAATCATTTCGTGTCGAGTAAAGGTTAGTGAAAAGTTCACCACAAAAGCCTTTGAATGCACAAAAATAACAATGAGGCAACTAGACTAGCATACAAATTCACTTAAGACATTTTCTCGAAACAGTACTAATAAAATTAACATAAAATTCCGCAGCAGACTTCTAACCCTGTAATTACATCCATATATCTCTCCACGACGAATAACAGACTAGCATTGTTCAACCCCCGAGAGTGTATTATCGGCCCAAAGTACCCCTGGACTTATGAAGATTCGATTAAGCCAGCGTTAGATTAAACCAACCCTGATTACGAGTGAACATGGAAAAACAATTACGGAGAATACTAAAACAATGACATACTATAAAGTTCGTCTTTGTTTTCTGTATCTTAACGTTCGCTGCGGTGGGCGGGTCTGTAAAACCAGGGGTAACTCCGGTGCCGCGGTGGAAATATGCACGGCATTTTGAGGGTTGAACGTTTAAGCCGTTACAGCAGAATTTATAGTTTTTAGATAAAGTGTAATGGAGAATAACTTAGTTTAAATGCTGAAAAGTTTTTCTGCGATTGTATGGAGTTATGGGAATACTTATTTTTTATTACGGTTCTCTAGGTCTATGTACAGCGGTTTTAAGGGTTGAACGACATTGGTCAAGTCTGATATTCGTCAAATCAACAATTTGTAAATTTTTATATTGGTCAAAGCTGTAGTTCGTCAATTGGCATTGTCATTGTAGAATACCGAAAAGAATGCAGTGAAAATTTTAAAGAGTAGATCAGATGTTAGAAATCGTATAACATTGTAAGCAATGCTACGTAGATAAAGTGATACTTAATTAAGATAAGGCTCAGAGACCAGTAAAATTGTAGCTAGTAAGGAAGTAATGATTGGGCACTTTCTTACTTGCTAACATTTTATTGGTCTGTGTTGATTGTCTAAGTCTTAAATCAAAATAATTCTACTTTATACATTTTTGTTTTAAATTTAAATGTACAATTTCTATTTAAACTAATGCATACATACACTCAAAAAGCATAGTTCATCGTCACCTCAAGGCATAATAAAAATGAAAAATTTAAAACAGTACAATATCTCCCGAACATGTTTAACAACGGATAAATAATAAAACATAGTATATTATAGCTATAAAACAAAAGAAACCCAATCAACATACTTACTTTAAAAAGTAAAACACAATAAAAATGTCTATAATTAACAAAATGTTGCTATGAATCATATGAAACTGACGTTGAATATGGAGCAGATAATAAAAAAACTCCGGGATTTTAATGAGTACAGAGTTAACGACAATAGTTGTTAAATAAAAAACGATAATGTATTGACTCCCGCTGTATATGCACGCTTTTGTTGGGATAAAGGCTAGCACAGACGTTGTATGTTTATAAACGAGTGAATGAGTAATTTACCGAATTTTAATATACTTAATAATAATTTATTTATTTAACAGACAACAAAAGGTCCACATTGACAAAAACAAAAATACTTAAAAGATGTTAGTAATAATATATTTTATAACCTACTAGCAGCGCCCCGCGGTTTCAACAGCATAAGTCTCGATACCGTGGGAATATCGGGATAAAAAGTATCCTATGTCCTTTTCCGGGACTCAAACTATCTATATACCAAATTTCATCTAAATCGGTTCAGCGGTTTAAGCGTGAAGAGAAAACAGACAGACAGACAGACACACTTTCGTATTTATAATACGAGTATTAGTACTTATTACTACTTATTATTAGTTAGTACTACTACGATTTTAGTAAAAATGTCGCTTATGATTTATGTTAATACTTATACACTACGACAGACTGTTGTTTTGATGAGATGTCCCATTATGCCTGTCAGCTATCTTCTTCAGGAGGCTGTTGCCACCGACACGCAATCTGGCGAGCAGAGACGCACTTTTCTTCCGTACGATAGCTAAGAAGCTGTCGACTCGACTTGACTGAGTAAAGTGGCAGCCGCATCAGCGCCCTGAAGGCATTATTGTATTGGACGCGCAGCGCATTGACGGTACGTTTGGTACAGTTGATCCATAGGTTGCTCGAGTACAGAGATGTGCAGTATGCTTTAAATAGCGTGTGTTTGACCGTTTCTGTACATCGAGCGAACCTACATGTTCGCCCTTACCGCCAATGCCCTGCGTTCCCTTTCAACAGCATCATCTTTAAGGTCGTCAGCAATTAAATGTCCCAAGTATCCAACTGATGTACCCGACGAATCGGGACTTCGTTAATTTTTAATTAATATGTTTAATTTTTTTTTTGTTATAAATATAGGCATGAAACGAGTTTGTAAAAAAAGCTCTGATAAAATTAATTAAAATGTTATGTTTTTATTAAAAATGCCTAGGTATTTATTAATATTTTGGTCAAGCTTATTGGTTTACATTGATATGTACCAACTTTGATTTTAATACCTAATATTTTATTAAAAATGAGATTAGTTTGCTAGCTAATACATCAATGGGATGCCATCCTATACATACGTAATGAGTAAAATATTATTATTACAGTATTTTTATCTCACGAAGCGACGCGCGCTTTACTTGTAGGAACTGAATGTGCGTGTGTGTGTGTGTTATGTGCTGACGCTACTCGCCTTCACACACATATTCACAGCGTGTTTGCACACTTGCTAAACACTAGTAAAGTGCGCTTCGCTTCGTGACATAAAAATATTATACACAAAATTTACTTTCATGAAACTGAACGAATAAAAACCATTATAAATAATGATGAAGTTTTTTAAACTAGAGCAGTCTAAGGGCTGATTTTTCAAATGACAGGTACTTTTTATTCGTGGAATTAAATTGACGTCTGACAGTTTTTGCACGGAAGAACTGTCAAAAATTCAAAATTATTCTTCTGATAAAATTATCTGGCGTTGGAAATTGCTTTACGGTATAGGTACTATGAATTCATTTTAATTTATAGTATACCGTACAGTTCCAAGCACTAAATAACATAGAAGTAAAACATTGACCGCCGTGCGGTCAATTATGAGTTATGAATATCAGCTTTCGACAAGTAAACATACCAGTCGACTCGCCCGAACGATTAGCCCCATGTAGATACAACCTTTGTATTGAATTTTGTCATTTTGATGTAAAGAATTTTTATGCTGATAAAGAAGCAAACCGATCGGATCGATCTTTTAGTTTTTATTACATAACATCACGCCTGCCTGCCTGTAAGAGGGGTTAGGCAGAGGTGTACCTTTAGAACAACCACATTTCGCAAGGTATGTTTAAATCCCGTGTAGGTAAGTCTCTTTTAGTTTTATAAAGGTTTAAAATAATGAGACAGTATCTTTCGGAGACAGGAAGTTGACAGATTAATGGGTCTAATATGATCATTAATCTGTCATTTTTAATTAAAATATTACAGTATTAAAAAAAAAACTTTTATCAATTATGCTTAGTGAACTTATGGTAAACTAGCTTTTGCCCGCCGCTTTGCTCAAATTATCCAACGGGAAAGTACTATCCTACGGGTAAACTCAGGTTATAAACTATATTATGTGTGTCAAATTTAATCTAAATCCGTTCAGCAGTATTTGACTGATTGAGTAACAAACATCCACACATCCTACCAACCAAACATACAAACTTTCACATTTATAAAATATATTATATTTACTATGATAATATTATATGAGTAAGATAATGCATCGTAAAAGCACCCATAGTTCTGTGGTCATAGAAATGATTATCGCGATTCGTGAAGCAAAATCCGGCTCGCAACTCGCAAGACGTCAAGTGACGTTCCCTCGACGTCAGTGCAAGTCAATTGTCACGTACTTCCTTGTACTCCTTGTACATTGTGCTTAACAAAATGTTAGTTAAACGAGCAAGCAGTACACAGCCTATAAAGCGAGTTCAATAACTGGCCGCCCGTTACACCGTCGTGAATAGCCGGGCATCGTGCATCAACTGAATACTGCCACGCATACTAATCCACCTTCATACTGTGGTACAAGGACGGTACCGGTTGCTAGAAGAGCCTACACTTTCAAACATGAAGCGCGATAGCGTACCTCATCATCTTCGTTAGGTTTATTAATTTCATGGTACAAGGAATAGCTGTGTTTTTCATAGAAGGTTATTATTTCAGTTATCAACCCGCACTGGGCCCGTGTGGTAGATTACAGCACACTCGCTCTGGAAAAGAGGACTGTCCTGTGTCTCAGCAGTGGAAAAATTAAAGGCTGATTATGCTATCATTTCAGTAAATAAATAGCATAAATCAGCCATTAATGATAATGGTAGAGAGCCATATTAAGACCCATTGACACGATGCATGTTTCTTGCCTACGCCATACAATAAAATTGAACAACAATTAATTACAAACATCGTTTAAACACTGTCTGGACGGTTAACTTTTGTTTTTGCTTCAACTTATGGTACGCCATAAAATCACACTACTATTATAAAGGCGAAAGTTTGTGAGTGTGTGTGTGTTTATATGTTTGTTACTTCTTCACGCTCAAACTCCTGGACCAATTTTGATAAAATTTTGTATGGGGTTAGCTGATTAACATACCTATAGGCTACTTTTTATCCCGATATTCCCACGGGATCGATATTTACGTGGGTGAAACCGCGGGGCGCAGCTAGTAAATAATAATATCGTACCGTGTAAATCAGGCTTCAGATATATAAATTGAGACAAGACGTTTTGAGTAAGACATTGACTCTTTCGGGAATCTCGTTCCAAAAAGGCATTAACTTAATCATACAGCTATTTGGAGTTAGATTAAGTGCTAAATTAACACAAAGTAACTCCATTACAACACAATCTAGTAGAAAGGATTGCTTTTGACTCTTCTATAGAATACACTCCGTTTCTGATTTGTTAGTTCGATCCACATCCAGTCCAAAATAATCAACGCCACATATAAAAAGATCGTATGTTCCAACCATTGTTCTGTAACTTGATAATCGATTTATCGGAAAATATCTAACGTCTGTGGGCGTCCACACACGATACCTATCGATTGTATCTCAGCGGGTTCCTTTGATTCCTACGAAATCGAAATTGTTAATGTTTGTGTATAAATGCGATCGTTCACTGCTGAGAAAGAAAGTTCTGGCATTGTTTGGCTTCATAGATGGTTAGTTACGTACGAGTATTTTAACGTCGATAAAGGTTTTTAGTTAATGGGAGTATAATGTAAAACCAGATATGATTGTAAATGTAAGCCTTGGTAGATAAGCTGTAGATTTGCAATTTTTCCAAGACTTGGTTTTTGTTTTTTTTTTTAACATAATAAGGTACACCCCTTTCTTACCCTCCGGGGCTTAGGTTTAGCCATGATGTGTTATTTTTCTAGTTATGTCAGATAGTTTCTTTGACCTCAAGCTACTGGCGACCATGGTATTTGTGAGATTCAGCACATATGAACTAGGCACCTACTTTTATATAAATAAAATAGGTATTAGTAAATACGTTCTTTTTTCTGTTTGTGTCTGCATAACCCAAAGGCTGACTGGTAGAAAATGCCTTAAGTCCGCCTCTGTACATTTATGTGCTTGAAGTATTAAATAAATAAATATAAAAAATCATAAGAAAATTACGTAATTAATTTACAATTGCGTAGATACCTAGTTTATATATACATGCTCGTGTGATTTAGATGTTAATTTCAAAGGCCCGCTTGCAACACAAGTAATTGTTTCTGTCAATTGCTTGACGAAGAGAGAGACTGGACGATTTTAAAATACGTTTAGTGCTAAACACCTTTAGTAATTTGTGGTGCAAGTGGGCCTAAATCTAATAAAATCTAGGTTCAAACCTTTCATTTCATATTTTAATTACAGTCACAAAGAACTTTTCTAATTTTCTCCAGTTTCATTACTAAATCATTAATTCTGATTAATTAATTCTTAAATAGAGTCTTCAATAGCGTAACATTTCGCCCAGAAGCTCAGTTATGTAAGTGTAGTTTTAAGTTAATTTAGTTATTAATAGAGGGAGTCGGCCAAGCGTTAAGTTACAGGGGTTGCGAGGTACACAAATATACCTACAAATATGAATTCTAAGTTTTGGGAGACTTCGTCGTTTAGTTTTAAGATTGTGAAAGACTTCGTCATTTCGTTAATTGAAGTAACATAAAATGTATTAACATTTAAATAATTAATTATATATTTTTTAAATAAGTACATACATAAGAAAGTAAACGAGGGTATATATATGAACGTAAACGAGGCAAAAGGAGTATGTAAAGATCGTAGCAGGTGGCGTTCTGTAATTTTTGCCTATCCCCATGGGAAGACGGCGTTAGTTTATGTATGTATGTATGTGTGTAAGAAAGAGCTACAACATTGGACCCACGGTCTATATAAAACTGCCCATTGTTCTTTAATGATATATTTTAAACTTACATAACTCCATTCATAAAAGGAATTGGAATTATTGAAATGCGATATAGCTACGTCATTCTGTTCAAAATAACAAAAAAACTTATTTAGCCTTTATAAAAACGGTATAGTAGTTCAAACATTTGGATCACTATAATTTTAAATTATAGTGTGGTGTCATAGCTGAGGTGGAAAAATGTCAACTAACTTTTAGAGGCCACTGTACTACATTATTTCTCTTCGGTTAGTCATAAACACGATAACAGTAAAATTCGATATCCGTGGTAAAATTCCACTTTCTTTTACCTATCTAACTTGATAAAAGGAAGTGGAAAAATACTGTTGTCCTTTTCTACCCACTATCATCATCATCTGCCTAGCCTTTTCCCAACTATGTTGGGGTCGGCTTCCAGTCTAATCGGATGCAGCTGAATACCAGTATTTTACATGGAGCGACTGCCTATCTGACCTCCACAACCCAGTTACTGGGTAATACGATACCCCTTGGTAAGACTGGTTGATACATTTTCGGGCTTCTGACAACCCGTAGCGACTGTTCATCCCCCACTATATTCTTACTAAATAATAAGTTAATGTGATCCTGTTATCCGTTTGATGTTATCTATAGTATAAAATAAACTAAATATAGCGTGGAGTAAATGACAAATATATTCATGACACGATTTTGAGCTTGTATGACTAGTAAGCGGTGTTAAAATATTTAAATGAACTATCTATATTCTAGATGTAATGCGAATTATTCATTAATGTAAGGTATATAACACGTTCAAATTATACGTAATGAATTAAATCCATCCGGGCCGCATGTCTTTGCAGATTAATGGTGGTTATCAGTCGGTACTCAGTGACTTCTTAGTACCGATTGCAATCCGTTTTTTATTTAAGAATACCTAAGTGATGAAAGCTCCTTGCAATTAACTAAACTTTAACGTCTTTTTTAAGAGATTTTCTGCTAAACCTTAGGGTAACTACTCACCAAAACTTTTCATGGCACACCATTAAATTATAAAGAATACCATTTTACTACAAATGACAAATGTACTTTAAACATAAGAGACCCAAGGCAGATTTGCCAAAGATGTAAACAACAATGGCCGCTCGAAATTGAATAAAATCGATAAACAAGAGTTTCCATTTTAAGTAATGTTAGTTTTCGTCTAAATCTTCAGAGATTTGAACATCTAGATTTTTACATCTTTGGCAAATCTGCCGCGATCGGACTTTATATCCATTATCAAGCTGTTGACTCATCATCATCTGCCTAGCCTTTTCCCAACTATGTTGGGGTCGGCTTCCAGTCTAACCGGATGCAGCTGAATACCAGTATTTTACATAGAATGACTGCCGATCTGACCTCCACAACCCATTTACTGGGTAAAACGATACCACACCATCAAGCTGTTGACTGTTGCTGTTATTTTAAGTAGTAGTAGTTTTTTGTAGTAGTTTGTTGTAATTAGATTAACATTAGACAAAATCAACTTTTAGCGTCTAAAATCACAACTCCACTTATCTACTGTTACTCTATGTTACTCTGTTACCTTAGTATCTGATATTGCTTTTAGCTCCTAACTTAGACCACGCAGCTTACCCCGAACTAGAGTCATCCAAACAAAATTAGCACACACTTGAGGGACTGCCTAAGAAACTGCCTTTAACTCAATGTTTACGCAAGCAAGAGTTTCTTATACTTTGCATCTACAACCCTTTATTAAACATTTATATTCACGCCTCTGTTAAAGGGTAGAGGGTAGATGGCCCCTACAGTCTGTTAGAGTACGTTAATGAATTTAGATGATTCAAGTGCTGAGATGACTTCAATTGTAGCTTTATTGGAGTTACTTACCGTATCTTCAAGTAGGGAAAGAAAACACAAGGGAAGTACAGTAAAAACAAAGTCTTTGTAAACAAGTTTGGTAAGCAAAAAGAACAAGACGATGTAACAGTATCCATACAATTCCGATTTTCATCTTTTGGGTAGTTGCGTTTAGTAAATTTAGACTTTAGCTAGATCATTTATTTATTTATTAAAGTACCTCAACAGCTTCTATGTATACATTATCTTAAGTACTATAATCACAAAAGTCTCGGTCTTACACAGTCGCCAATTACAGGTTTACCAGCAATCTTGGAAATAAGTGATCACATAATACGCATAGGTAATGATAACAAAACTAAGGCTAGAACTTAAAAAAAAAAAAACAAAATGATGGCTAAATACTTCTTAAACTTAAGATTAATCAAGAGATTATAGCGTTTTTCTAACAAACCTACATTATCTTTTCTAACTGGAAGTATTAGATATAGTTTTAAGCATGTCCTGTTGTAACGACGATATGTGGATATGGTATCGAATTAGCAAGCATAATCAGCCTATAATGCTCCCACTGCTGGGACACAGCCTCCTCCCTGTGAGGGAGTAGGCCGTAATTCACCACGCGGGCCCAGTGCGGGTTGGTAGATGTTACATGTCTTCGAATTTTTGTTTGTAGGATATGCCGGTTTCATCGCGATGTTTTCCTTCAACGTTTTGAGAGGAGTGGTGAATTAGCAAAGATATGAAAAATCGAATTAGCAAAGGTATGAAAAGCTACAGAAATGCATAATTTTCTTAGATTTGTTTTTAAAATACGAGATGTTGTTTACTTCTGAAGTTTAAGTATTAGTTACACAATGACCTCGAGCAAGGTGAATGTGTCAAGTTTATTTTGAAAGATATATAATTTTATACATTAATTTTATTTGGAGAACAATGAAACAATTACACTTTTGCGGCTATGCAAATACGTTTGCCCACAATGACAACCGAAAAACACGCTATTATAGTTTCTGTATTTATTTATTGCTTTAGTAATATTTTATTCATGTATTTTTTTTTTTGGTGGGTTTTAGCATACTAGCCTATAATTTGCAACTGTTTCTGAAGTACAGACGCCAGCACATCAAGCTAACCGAAACTGTAAAATTTTCCCAATCAACTTTGAATCTTATGCTTTAGCGATAAAGTCGAAAATCTATTAAAGCAGATTGTAGTAGATTGATGTGCTGGCATCTGTACTTACCCGGATTTGAACCCACAACCTCGTACATGAGTGGTGAGGCCTCCTTCACGACAGGCATCCAAATAACAAGGGATAAACTCCGGATTATTATCATCTGCTTTTCCCAACTATGTTGGGCCCAGCTCTAGCTGAAGAGAATGATCAGAATATACAATCATTATTTTGACCTGTCAATTTTGACTTTCAGAAGTGTCTATTAATGGTCTAATTAAAAGAAATGATTTGACTTTAACGTTATTTGTATTAGCACTTGTAGCACTTACCATAATGAGTGCTGCAAGTGTTAATGTAAATCATGTTAAAGTGAAGGTCATGGAACATGGAACATGAAGGTATATACCTTCATGTCCTTCAGAAATCCTGACCATCATTTACTTTAGCAAACAACTCAACATCGCAATATACCTAGTGATCAGTGATTCCTGTCATCCTCAAACACATGTAATACTCATTCCATGTGGTTTTAAACCGTTTAATATTACAGTCGAGTCTTTTCCGAGAACGTTTGCAACGTAAACGAGATGTCTCGGCCATTGAATGTAAATTCGCGATGACACATTGAGACTTCTATATCTCGATCGTGATTTCATAAACAACTTAATTTTACGGTTGACTGACTGAATTCGGTCGACATGTTTTTTCGACGGTGGGAAAATAAAATCGTATGACATGATACTTTATATTAAGACTTTTGTTAGGTTTTTTTATAAGCGCCTATTTTGGCTGACTCATCATCGGCCTAGCCTTTTCCCATTTATGTTAGGGTCGGCTTCCGGTCAACCCGGATACAGCTGAATACCAGTGTTTTATCTGAAACGACTGCCTATTTGACCTCTGCAACCCAGTTACTGGGTAATATGATTGCCCTTGGTAAGACTGATTGTCAGACTTACGGGCTTCTGACGACCCGTGACGACTGTCAAAAATCCGCGAATGGCAGCCGAGACCAACGGCTTAACGTGCTTTCCGAGGCATGGAGGGGTCTTGGTATGTAAGGATGGTCACCCATCCACGGACCAACCGCGGCAAGCGTACCTTAACCTGATCGATCGACCCGTGCGACTGTTGTTGCTTACCCACAAGCCCCTCACTTTTATTTTGGCTGACTGTAGAATTGAATTCACTGACACATGTGTGCACTAACTGAACAGGTCCACTCAAATCTATATTTTACCTTCTGTTGATTTGATTTGTAAGAAAATAATGTCTCAGCTACTTTGTAGAAGATTAGATACCAGTAGCAAAAATGTTATATGATATTAATGGTCTTCAGTGACAAGATTGTGTCAATAACGTAATAAACACAGCACAATGGACATTACAAGTGATGCAGCACACTCTTGGACAAACAAACCATCCGTGAGCGCGATAATATCCATTACAAGCCTTCACTGTTGACGAATGACCATATTAGAACCGAACAATATACACACACAAATCAATACAACACCAGAACAAAAAAACAAAACCTCTATCCCAATTGTACAAAGTTGGATATCGCTTGGCAAGTTAATTATTGAAGAAGATACGAAGTTTGTCTTGGTGAATGATCAAAATGAACTATGAAGTTGTAAAATGGTACCGAGCAGAGATGTATAACAATGTATGTGAGATAAAACATAACATGCGTTTACGTGGGATGCACACGATCGGATAATAGTTTTTTGTTTGCATGTCGCAGGCGATAATCGGAATCGGATGAATTGTGAGTTGTCATGATGCTTTGTAGCCTTTTGTGAGCATTGATTTAGTTTTGAATAAATATCTGAGGTTATCATCTTTGTCAGATTCTGTTTTTAATTTTATTTTAACTTGATGTAGATTTCATACATATTGAAGTGGTTTGTTAGGACAAAGTTCGTTAACGCTGCTTGCGGTTGGAGTAGACTGGTAGAAATCGTCACGTAATTAGCAAAAAGCATTAAGCTCCATGCAACTTTCTCTCTCTCTGTCTCTTTCTATAATACACTAACAGCGCCCCGGGGTTTCACCCGCATAAGTGTCGACCCCGTGGGAATACAGGGATAAAAAGTATCTAATATGTTAATCTTGGTTATTAACCATCTGTGTGCCAAATTTCATCCTAATCCGTTTAGCCGTTTGTGCGTGTAGAAGTAACAAACATACAAATACACTCACAAACTTTCTAGTATTAGTGTGATATACATGTCTGTGTGTGCGTGCGAGTATCGAGATTCGAGCAGAAAAGCATCATGCGCGGCTGGTTGTATAACCACAATACTGAACGCGTGGAGATTTCGGTACAACTTATTTGTTTTTGCTTAGCTACTTCGTTCTTGACGGGGATCTACCGATCGTTCACGTTTCTTTTACTTATTATTATTAATGAACTTAATAAGTAAATTCGTAATTCGGCTTCATTCTTGCAGGATTAGTACTAACTTTTATATCGAGAAACTCAAAGTAAAGAACCGCAAATAGACTAAAACAAATAAAAAAAAGATCAAAATCGTGGAAATAAAAAATCCAAATACACCAATGTAAACCGAGAAGTAATAAAACCTACATACGAATTTTACGACTGATCTAATATCCTGAGAGGACAAGTTACTTGATAAAAGTCCCGATAGCTAGAACTAACTACGGCATTGTCTATCCGACATTTCATCGGACGTGGGTGTCCGGTATCGGATTTTATTTTACGTTTGTTTGTTTTGGTTCAAAGGTTTTTTTTTTCGCCATTTTAAATGCAAATATATTTGTGTCACATCAACACATTCTATGCAGTGAAAAGACTCAATTCGATCATGTTTTTTGCTAAACAAAAAAACCTCAGTTATACTAAATGTATTTTTTCCATCTTGTAAACAAGATACAAGTTTGGAAAAATAAAATAAAACAGTAAGTACATACATATATTATCTCCATGAATGACAGGTACAAAAGAAAAGTTTTTCAAGGACCGTTTTTCAAGCAAAAAAGCATAATACGCCCGATTTTGATTCAAGTCCGCATGGGAAATAATAGTGAGTTCATAAAAAGTCTACTAGTTTGAGCTGACCACAACACTGTGTATCGGATATATCGTGGGACATGGGTGTCCGGTATCAAAGTATTATTTTTTTTGTACCGTACCATCAATGTCTTGCTTTGTTCCAATCCAAGTTTTAGGTGTTACACAATGAAAGAAATACAACACTGACTTTGAGATGATACATAATATTACGCCTGTTTTCATCGATGGGTTATGCAGAGGAATAGTACACTCTCATTGAGTTGAAACGGATAAAAAAATCACATAAAGCATTTCATGTGAATCTGCTTAAGAAAGTTTTCAGACGAAAACTCGAAACTGGAATCGTTTTTAAGCTACTATTAAATAGTTAATGAATCAAATATATGTAATCGTAAACTCGTAACCGGCATCTCAAATAGTAGTCTTCTATATATATAAAAGGAGAACTGACTGACTGACATATCAACGCACAGCCCAAACCGCTGGGTCTAGAGATTCCAAATTTGGCACGAACGTTCCTTATGAGGTCTAGGGGTGCACTAAGAAAGGATTTTTCAAAATTCATCCCCTAAGGTGGTGAATGGGGGGGGTGAAATTTCACGCGGACGAAGTCGCGGGAAGAAGCTAGTCCTACATAAATAACGTTAAAACGCTATTGAGTTTGACCTCGAATACCTCAGTAATCCCCTAAAACGTTAACTAAGGCACACTGTCAAACAAAATTTAAAAATAAACTAAATCCCGTTACTAAGTAGTTAAGTACATTCAAATTGTAATCGGATAAAAGCAACATCCTTACATTTACAAATATTATAAAAAGATAAAAGCGCAACTAAGCTGTAGGTACGCGCAAGAAAAACGTAAAAAACCGTCTTGTCCCGCTATTCTCTCGCACCTTACAACTCAAGATAGACTAAACGAGAATTGATCACCAAATTAACTAGAAACATCACGCGTTTTGTATTGGTCGGCGGGGGCGGCGCATGGGAACGGGGTAACAAGTCGAATACAACAAAAAAAGGATTATGTTTGTACATGTTTTCAAGCGTCTTTACTTGATGTGATTATATTTATTGAGATGTATTTGGAACTGTTTTATAACTAAATACACAATACCAAAGAAGCGATGGATAGACTGTATGAAAGATGAAATGGCTAGAAAGGTGGCGACTACCGAGATAACTACTAATAGAGAAGTATGGTAGAAAAATACATGTTGCGCCTACTCCAATAAATTGGGATAAGGGCAGAGAATGGTGATGTCATCAGCAGATAACTAACAAGCATTGTAAACATCACCTAGTTAAAGTGAGATAGCTTATTAATACAATCATATTGTTAAAACCACAATATGATCAGACAAGGATTGACATAGTTGCTGCAACTCAATGCGGTAAGTGGGTCGTCTTAGGGGCGGATTTCTAAATCTGATGGCTCAGATATTGTGACATATCTAGATCATTAGACGATGCAAAACATACATACTAGAATCCATTAGGATAAAATTACACATTAACCGACCACCCAGCCATAACAGCAGCTAAAGACTCGTGCAGACGACCAGACAGAACTGTTATTTGTACGCAAAACGTCAGTTTAATTGCCTCGATCGTGACCATCCAACGGGCAATGTGCGACCCAAAATCGGCCGTGTGCTCGTACCCCAACATCATCGCAGTATCCATCGATTAGATGCCACTTTTTGACAGGACATGTATAATCAACTCGATATAACTTTAGCTGCGTCATCATCAAACAAATTGCGAGAAACCGCTTTGATCTGCCGCACTTTGATTTTGTTCTGTCCCTGGCAGAAATTATATTGCTGGTTTATTGGAGGATTGAAATGTAAGGTATCTGTCGGATTATTTTTATGGAAAAATATGTAGGTATCTAGAAATACGGTAAAAATAAACCAATAAATCTTTATTTGGGATCTTACCGTCGTTGAAGCGAAGGGATTATGTCAGGAAAATCGGAAGCATAATTTTCCTATCCCTCAATAGCGTGTTACTTTAATCAGCAATCATTTTGTCTTGCAAAATTCTAATCACCATACCTGCTTCATCATCATCATCATTTCAGCCGAAATACGTCCACTGCTGGACATAGGCCTCCCCCAAGCATCACATTACCCGTTTACAACAGCTGTATGCCTATTCTCGGCTATTCTCCGAATTCTCGAAAACTCCCCTGTCTGAATATATAGTTAGGAATACTATATTGTCGTAATTATTTCCATTTTAATCTACGTGCAAGTTTAGTACGTCCGTGGCTTTCTAAGCGATCGCTCACAGCCTAAGTTCACAGTTTAGTTTCTCTGTCCCGGTACCCCCAGGTCAACTTGTACAAGACGTAGTTTCCAAGGTTGGGAACTTACAGAATAAGGGCAAACTTGTTACTTCATAACGTTGACTGATACATGGCAAGTAATAATTTTAATGTAAGTAGTTTTCATAATCAGAAATGATGTCGATATGTATCTAAATAAAATACCAAATAAAATAGTAAATGAATAACAAATTCGGCAGTAAAGCTCTCTAATACAAAATAATCACTATAGAAATCCATAAAAAATTGAAACAAATTCAAAAGCTTTTATTTATAGACGATCAATCTAAACTTTACTAATAGTTCCAATCAAGGCTGAAATGTATGAAATTTTTGAATATTTAAACTCCAAAGATTTTGAAAAGTCTTTAGCGAGATCAATCAATCATATCTTTTATAAGAAATTCTTAAGCAACTTTGCCAATATTTGGATGGAATTTTTGAATAGTGAAACACAAAACTAGAAACATCAGTTGCTTAATATATTTATGTATATGCAACTAGCTGTGTCCGTGACTTCGTTCGCGTGGATGTCGGAAAGTGTGTCTCTTTACTAATTCTTTTTCTGAAATAAAAGTAGCCCCAGTTACTTCCAATAATATCAGCTATTTGCCAGTGAATTTACCGTCAAAATCGGTCTAGCCATTTGGAAATGAGCCGGAACAAACAGACAGAAAAATATAAATACTTTAGTTATAAGTACCGTATACTTTCATATGCATTTAAAAAGCTATTATTTGATATAACAACCAGACATTTAAATTTTGTTTATTTGTACAGATGATAAAGGTCTACATCCATAACACATCGCAAATACTTACAGGGCTGACCAACCATTTGAAACACAAACCCAACAAATCATAGACCACTAAGATTTCCTAGAAGAGAGAGGCAAAGCTATTGTTGGTATATTATCAGAAGCGCCTACATCTGCGGTTCAAAATGTTATCATTCCCTATAGTATACATGTTAATGTCGATATAGTTGCGTTGAATCACGAAGTTGGAACAATACATTTCCTACATGCTATTGTCTTTGTGTTGAAAGTAGTTATGAGTGATATTTACTCTGTTAACTTCGACGAAGTTTCCTCTTTTCTAGATTTCGTAAAAGGACACAAATATGAAGAAATGCTTTGAGCTGTATTTCATTTTGTTTTATTATATATTGCTGAAGTAAGTAAAAGCTGAGGCAATAAAATTATAACTTTCACCAATAGCAAATTCATGATAGATGACAAAAAATTGCAATGTAACCAATACAATCAACCTTAGGATATTAGGTAAGTAGCTCTTTAATCTATTTGTACCCTGTCTCACCTGGGAACTAAATTCAAGACCTCAAGGTCCGTATTCGATCTTGTTACCATTAATACAATGGTGCGACTCTGCACTAATTAGGGGGCCTATTCATTGTCTTGCCCATTAAATGGATATAAGGTTTTGTAGTATTGTTTATGTTATCCAAAGCATGTACCACAGTCGCTTTGTTTACGATGACTTCGGGCTTTAAAGCTTTGCTTTGCATTAAAGGTTGTGTTTCCTGCAGCTGAAATTGTATCCTCAGCATATATCCTTATTTTGTCTAATGGACATACTTTAGTCGTCTTCTATTTTTTCCATCCGTGAAATATTCTTAGAGCCTTGAATTAGCAGAACAGAACCGGTCGAAATGGCGGTACTTAGGGGAGGCCTATGTCCAGCAGTGGACGTCTTTCAGCTGAAATGGTGATGATGATCATTATGATGATAGTCCGTATCTACTTTACTTACTATTGCGTACTCACATAGTCCGATCATAGTTTGCACCTGTGCACCTGTGTGTCTACGCACACATTTGTGAGCTATTATATCTCCCACGCCGAAGGCTATTCTCCATTTAGATTGTCCGCCATGGTCGAAATACGGTCTGGAGGACTATTATTACTATTACTTAAATGATCATAAAACAATGATGAGCCACAAAGGACATTGCTATTAACACCACATTCGAATTTAATTTGTTATTTCACAATATTACCTTTCTGTATTAACTCTCTAAAATTCAGAACAAAATTTAGTACTAATGAGTTTCAAACAAGGATCGTGGTCCACATACACTCGATCACTGTCAAAAATGACAATCGTAGTGCGATAGTGGATGACTTTCAAATAAATTCAACGTTCATTAGATTTGCTTGCAGGGGACTACTCAGTAGAACTAATGTTTTAGAATCAACCATTAACGCGATCCAGTTCGTGATTTGAAAGTGACACACTGTTTAGATGAATAGTCAACAAAATAATACTAATATAGTTTACTTGTGGACTATAATGACAAGTTCTATATTCCCTCTATTTCCCAGATCTTGTTAGTCTTCTCATTGAATGGTCAAACGTTTTGTTGGTTTACTGATTCATCTCCATCCTAGTTAGTTTTTCTATTCGTGTTACTAATACTGTCATAACTGCATCGAAAGTTCACGTACAGCCATGCTTAACCACACAGGTGTCTTAGTCATTCGTAGTAATGACTCAAACCAATGTTTTTTAAACTGTCGTGTTTATTTTATGTTGGGAGATATAACCGTCTGTATGTTTCACAATTATGACGATGAGTCAGCAATCTAAAGTAATGCGTGTGTGGATGCATGGGGTTGCGATGTTAAATTTATTAAAGTAGGTAATTAAATGAATAATATTCCTGCTCATCTGATATAAGCTTCTCATCTTTACGTAAGCGGTATTACTTCATTATGTTCATTCCCACATATTAGAAAAGTTATGGGATACAAATATAATTCAGAGTCGAATCAAAATATTTGTGGAACCCCTGTATTTAGTTACAAACATTTTAATATTATTAAGGTCCACATCGGGGATCGTATGATTTTTGTGTTTATAAATAAACGCAAAGGCCCGACAATCATCATCATCATTTCAGCCGAAAGAGGTCCACTGCTGGACATAAGCCTCCCCCGAGCACGGTCACTTTGACCGGATCTGTGCTTCTCGTATCCAACGGATTCCTGCGTCCTTCACAAGGTCATCGGTCCACCTTGTCGGAAGCCTTCCAACGATACGTCTTCCGGTACGCGGTCGCCACTGCTGAACCTTTCGGCCCCAACGGACATCTGAGGGGCAATTCTCGTAATTTTAAGAACGTTTACAGTCTGATCTGTCTCAAAATACCTGTAATTTCCCTACATTTTTGACGAGTTTTTGACATTTGTTTGTCGCCGAGATGAGACTGCAACTAGATTTTGAACGTTTTTTATTACGGGAATTGGTCTTCTGTTCTACGAGCAATGTGCCCGGCAATAGTAAAAACGAATATCTACACAAAATTCTCTTACTGAACAAACTAACGTTAGAATAAAAATAGTATGCCTAACTATCATCAGGCTTTTGTTATTTTTTTTCCTAGAATAACTATGTAGGTACAGAAAAATAACTAAAACTGTTCGAGTAAACAAACGGGCATCATTGTTTTATTTTTAAAGTTGCCTTTATTAAATTTGAGAGTTGCAGCAGCCCTTGAGATAGAGGGGTGAGGTTTTATTAGGGGCGACTAACGAGTGCCGATAAGGAGGTATAATGCCCCTCTGTGTCATTGTTGGTACAAACTACAAGATTTAGCGTAGTTATGAGTATGTGTAAAACTATAACACGCAACCTCTCCATATAAACTTACCAAGTCCAAGAATATACATAAAATCTAATTTATATTGAATATCTTCAAATATAGTTTCTTAATTTGGCAAAGAATATGGAAGCGACTACAGACTTTTGGTTTTGCGTCCGTTTTTTTACCCGAGTACAATGAAGTCCAAGAATTAATGTTTTTAATTGTAACAAACGTCATCTTAGCTACTAAATTGCTTACGACGTCGTTGCCCAAGACCTTTAACTGTTGAAGACTATTTCGGCTGCCACATTCATCTTCAGATTGTTATACTAGTATGTAGTTCCATCCCGCTTCATCTTCCCAAATTGTACCACCACACAGAGGGGGCAAAACCATCCACTGTCTAATCTCCAGTTCAATCTTGACTTAAATGAACACCTAGATGTACCCCTGTATCGATTGTAGGATAGTGTTAAGCCACTGGTTTTGCTAATGAATTGATTTGCCGCTCTCGTCAATTTATAATGGAATTCATTGGATTCTGCGCAGGGATTTCGAAGAAATTCAAAGGGTTAGCACGAAATAGATGTTGATGTGATCGTTTGTTAATTTAAAAACAAATAGTTATTGAATTAGGGCTGATTTTTCCAACGCCAGATAACTTTATCGTCGGAATAATTTTGAATTTTTGACAGTTTTCCATAAAAAAACTGCGAGACGTCAATTTTATTCCAAGAATAAAAATTATCTGTCGATTGAAAAATTAGCTCTTAGTTACACAAATAATTTTAGGTATTTTGCACTACATTCAAATTATTTGTGTTGGTTCCGGGATATATTTTGTTACTTGTATAACAAAATATTATTATCGCTATCTAAATAAATGCATCATTTTACGTAAAAGTTTATTAAGGTAACATCGTAATAAACAGTCTATCCTGGCTCAATATCCTATGCCTTATTCGACCATTGTTGTAATATTATAAGATTAAGGAGAAAACAAATTCGTATAACCAGGTTCTTTAAAAGTAAGAAATTGTAACTGGAGTCTTATTTCTTTGAAACAAAATTGATTAATCCAGTATAAGAAAATCAATGTTGCTGCACAAGATTTAATTAAATCCCATTGAAGCGTCCCATCCCCAAACATCAAAATAGTAAATCCAAGTACAGACGCCAGCACATCAAGCTACTACAATCTGTCAAATTTCTTTAATCGATTTTCAACTTTATCGCTAAAGCATAAGGTTCAATGTTGATTGGGAAAATTTGACAGTTTCGGGTAGCTTGATGTGCTGGCGTCTGTACAAAATGGGTCGCAAGCCATCAAGTTTTATATCTATACAGTTCCTACTTACTCCTTTATACAGAAAATAAGGAGTTATACCTTATTGATTGGGTATTGGTAAGCCCCGTAGCATGGCAAATCCACATTCACAACCCCTATACTTTATGATGGTATAACACTAAAAAACCCTTACATTGTACCCCCTTTCCTATCTGTAATGGCTTCTTATCATCTTTATATACGTAAAGCCTGTCTTTTGGTACAAAAACACGGCAAATGCATTGTCCTTCCCTTCGCTAAAAAATAAATCCTTCGTCGTATCTCTTTTGAAGATAACGTTAGATTTATTCGTATAAGGACGTCAATCTACCTCTACAAGGTTAGACGATTTTTTTTTCTTTATTGAATTAGGGGCTAAAAAGGTACGCGCTGATAGTGAAAGATTGGGTGTGTGACTATTCTTAAAAAAATGCTGATTTGTTATTTCAACAATTCGTTGTGATATCGGTATCTAAACGACGTAGTCTGCATGAATTGCATGAAGACCATTGTGATTATAGTCTTTTACTAAATCTAACTTTTCGTTTTATAGAAGTAAACTTGAGTCCTGTATGTACAGTCAACTAAAGAGATAAGTATGCAGGATCGTCGGATATAGTTGAAGTTAAGTAAGATGCCGATGGATGTTCTCGAATACAATTTAATTTTATTAATAGACAACAAACAGCTCATTTATCAAATTAAATTTCAGTCGACAACGTCCATGGTTTTCTTAATAAACTTCAACTATATCCGATTCTGCATACTTATCTCTTTTGTTGACTGTACCTCGTAAAATATGTGCAAAAATAATAATATGGTAAAACACCTATAGCAGTATTCATAATCTCAGATAATTTACATTCCATCGCCATTTAATCAGTTGTCTACTTTAGTGTAACGTATTCGAAGTTGATTTTTGAGTGACCGTTTGTAACAATAAGGTCCTAATAAGTTTTGGTTGCAATGGAATTTGAACTTTGTCAAGTATGACATTCAGTTTGTTGTTCTATAACTTGAAAATGAATTCAAATTCATGGTTGTATTAGGTATAGTACGTAGTATTATATTATCTGTGGTATAGTCTTATTTTAGTGGCCAATCCAAAGCGTTTACATTTAGACGTACCATTGCACGTCAAATTGGGTAACTCAAATTGGTCTAAAGTCGTTGTACCTATTGCCCGAATCTGGCTTGTCTAGTGCGTTGCTCATTTTTGCGTCATGTTCACCGCAAATAAACGTTTTTTCTTTCTTTCTTTCTTATCGGCATAAGTGAGTCGGCACGTGCACTACCATATTGGGTTTCAACCCTATCGTCGATGAGCCTACAGTAACCCATAATAGTTAGCTGTTTTGTAATATATGTACTAGACTAGTAGATAAGCTGGTGATAACTTCCCTTAATATTGTTATGAATACTTAATAATGTACTTGTAAAAAATATTTATAGGGAGACAGTACCGCGGGGTAATTGAGTAACACACTATCAGTAGCAATGGGTTTCATTTTGACAGTTCAACAACATTCATTGCGTTATTTACGTTGTTGAGCAGACACATTTTTCGAACATATAAAGCAATGGATTAGCAATATCCTTCAAAATGATTCAGATTGAGATTGACAGTATGTTACGCAATTAGGGCGCAGGACAGTTTTTGCCATCGCAAACATAGTGAAAACTTCGTATATAATTTTGTTTCAGGAAAAGATGTTGAGATTTGAATGAATATGTTCCACTGAAAACTCTTAGGAAGTTATTTCACCTGTTAGTAGCTACCTACTTATTATTTTCTTTATAAAAAGTCTATGGCCAGTCAGAAAAAAATATTGTTATAGCAATTTTATACGTCAATTATCATCATCATCATCTGCCTAACATTTTCCCAACTTTGTTGGGGTCGGCTTCCAGTCTTACCGGATGCAACCAAATACCAGACTGGCGACTGCCTACCTGACCTCCACAACCCAGTTACTGGGTAATACGATACCCCTTGCTAAGACTGGTTGTCAGACTTTGGGGCTTCTGACGATCCGTAATGACTGTCAAAGATCCTAGAATGAGAGCCGGCACCAACAGATTGACTTACTTTCCGAGGCACGGAGTGGTCTCGGTATTTGTGAAGATAAATTCAATTCAATTCCATAAAATTCCAAAAAATTCCAAAAAAAAAAAAAAAAAAATCCATTCAATTTTATAAAACTGTCAAAAAATGGTAGTCAATTAAAAATAGTTCCGAATAGTTGGTGGTCAATTTGCTAAACAATTAATTTAACTGACTTTAAATTGTAGCCACATTTGAATAACATTAAGGAGGAGACAATATAATTCGTATAATAAGATAACATCATTACCTATAGACAAAACACGATATCATAAATATTTATTTGTTAAAACCTTTTTTGTGCTTTCAGTTCATTGATATTCGTAGTTTTAAAGATTTTAAAGTGCACTCAACACAACTAATTCAAAGAAAAAGCTATAAGATGTAAATAAAAGGCGTCAAGTTTAACATTTAAGCTATTTCAGTAACATTATCTGAACCTTAAAAGTGTTTTTAAAACCAGTTACTGATTTCTGATGAAAAGATAAAAAGTAAGCAACTTTTTATAATTTTGTAAAAATTTAGTTACAATTCATTCATTTTTAATGTAAATGTTTGGTTGATGTTACCAAAGTAAGTAGATTTTCATGCAATTTTCAGTTTACATTTCACCAATTTGAGTAAATGGATTCTATGAACTGTTATCTGGGTAGGTAGCTATAATAAAATGATTTGTTCTTGTTTTTACAGACGCCAGCTTATCAAGCTACCCAAAACTCTCAAATTTTCCCAATCAACTTTGAACCTTATACTTTAGCGATAAAGTTGAAAATCTATTAAATAAATTTGACAGATTGTAGTAGCTTGATGTGCTGGCGTCTGTACGTACGTAGTTTAGAAACAAGTACAACAAACTGTTTCCAATCTTCTTACTACATAGTACTTGTATACAGGGTGCGGTGGAATTTTTTGAATTGCATTTTGAAAGTAGGGATGTAGTTACACTGGTGGGTGTTGATCAAGGAAGAGAATACATGTTCTGACGACCAAGTAACCTAATCACCACTGCTCCCAGAACGGTGAAGGAAAACATCGCGAGGAAACCGGCATATCCCAGAACCAAACATTCGAAGACACGTGACATCTCCCAATCCGCACTGGGCTCGCGTGGTGGATTACGTCATTCTCACCGAGAGGAGGCCAGTTCCCTAGCAGTGGGAAGATTATAGGCTGATTGTGCTAAGTAACATTTTTAAACCAGGGAGGTTATAGAAGCATAGCATCCTAAGTTGCCTACTGGCATACAAATATATTATTATATAACTATTATATATAATATAACTAGTGTCTCTTACATAGTACTTGAGGTGGGTTAGTTTACATTATTTGGGTCGCGCCTTGCCTTGAGGAGTGGTGGCCTAGTGGTAACCGCTGCGACTTACGAGTTGTAGGTCGTAAGTTCGAACCCAGGCAGGTGCTTTACTTTGTGTAAATTATATCATCACCACTGCTCTCAGAACAGTGAACGAAAAGATTTTGTGGAAACCGGCATGTCTTAGATCCAAAAAAAATCGAAGACACGTGACATATACCAACCTGTACTGGGCCAGGGTGGTGGATTATAGCCCACTCACTCTCACCGAGAGGAGGCCTGTGTCCAAGCAGGTACTTTATAGGCTAATTATACAATGTAGACTTTTAGATTCTTATTCATGCTAGAGATTTTTTTTGTGTTGTAATCATTATTTTTATTTCCGAAATTTTTCTCAGAATTGTTTCCAAAACAAGAATAATATATACAGGGTCCCATTAAAATAGGTGGACAAATATTAACACAGCGCTCAGTACGTCTAACCAAAGATATCAAACCAAAAAAAAAAACACTTATTAAAGTGATTTTATTTTGACCTAAAATAATAAATTGGTGTGTTTTCATTAGTGTGTTTTCGTTAGCTGATTATTTTTCTTGTAAAGTTGTTATTGGGCCTATTTATTTAACTACTGGATTTTTCCGACTTTACCGGACTCCCCCTTTATCCTTAGAGCAACAACAGCCTGTTCCAGCGGACTTCACGGCACTAAAACTGCGGGAAGGTCATAAAATAAAAACTGTTTACTTGCCCGGCAGATAACCAGGAACAAAGTTCCTTGATAACTTTTTATTTCCTCCGGGGATAAGCAGGTAACGTAGCCCAGAGTGTAATCCGAACAACTTCAGAAGTTGTATTTGTAAAGAGATTCTTTTAATTTCTTTGACGTTTGAATTTGGTTGGTTAACTTCGCCTAGTTGAAGTGATTTGTTGAGTCAATAGAGAAAAAGTGTCATCGGTACGATAGGTTTGTTTATGTTCATAAGCTCATCCCAAAATAAATATGAATAGGCATGACATTAGTTCAAAATTGTGGCGATAGTAATAATAAAGATTGATAAGCATGGCCCTTTTTTACAGATTCTGTCGTCTTATCAAGTAGCTATTTTAAACACAAAATTTAAACATAGTCTATACGGCTTATCAACCTCATTCAATAGTTAATAATTAAGAATGCACTAACTAGCTCTTCATATTATCAAGACAAAAAATAATCCCACAGGCAAAAGACATTCCTCACGCTTATTAAGCCGTAAGGACGTGAACAATGCGAGATAATTCTTACCTGCGGAGATGAATCATATTTACTGTCCCGTCGGAACGCCGGCGCCCGACCAACTTCCTACAATGGCCAATAAACACGCCATAAAATATGAAAAGGCCGCACTAAAAATGCCATTATTGTTTGCTAAATGTCCACCTTTTGTTAAATGAACCTGTCAAATGTTCGCAACATGCACATCCGTGTCAAAGGCTGTCCGTCTGACAGTGCCATAACTCTTTTATGACGCAATAAAAATCGAACTTGAATCCCACCGTATACACACTCGCACTCCATAAACTCCGTGACGTGTTAATTGCGTGGTATGACTTACGACTTTCATGGAAAATAGTTCACAACTCGCTTTTGGCTGGTGTAATTTATTCCTCTTTTAGGGAATCGCTCCCGCGATTAATCGCAATATCGAACCTGGCCAGCCGTTATTAGTACCTACAATAGTTGCCAAGGTGTTCCACCCCTCTATAAATCTTGTCTAATTTGTGTGTAATTACAGAGCGGTACAGTTCCCGCTGTAACAAGGAGTGCGTAGCAGCGGGGAGTAACCGGCACGTGCTTACGCGTGCTCGACTCAAGACTACCCCCTAAAAGAACATATCACTCAATTTGGTAACAATGAAAACGACGCCTTAGTTGCTTAAGGTTATGAATCAAATTACAGTGCCATTCATAGTCAAATATAATTTGAAGATGTTTCCAATAAAGCTTCAACTAATTTCGATGCTACGTTGAAGGTGGAAGGTAGAAATTACCCGAGCAAAATAATATTTATAACGACCGAGGCTCAAGTTTTGATCACTATTAAGTAACGCTGCAAACGCGTCGAAAGGTTGATGTTAAAATTTAGTAAATGTGTTCTTTGACCCCTCGATGAGATGATAATTTTAATATGTAAAGTATGGGGGTGCACTATTTCAACAGTAATTTAAGTTCCGTTATTATTTTCTAAGCCCTCGTGTTCGCAGCAGGAGCTCGGACGTTGTAAAGTCACATTTTTATTCATATTTATTCAAGAAGGGTAGCTTGTTACGTTTGGAATCGCCGCTGTTGACTGCACGTGTCGAAAATGCCGCTTCCTTGAAAATATAGTTCATTTTGAATACAAGACTCGGCACTTCAGAATATTTACTGCCAGATGGCACAAGTCTTTTAATCCGAATAATCCCTTCATAATTAGCGCAGTCATCTCTATACAGCCAAATAAATCCTTTCTACAATTGCCATTTCAATACTACAAATAAATCTACGTCATGTACTGCATTCGTCGCCAAACTGCGTGTGCAGCATTGGCGTGTTTCGATCGCAATCAAAAACGTATCTTGCCAACATTGTTTTAGCATTCAAAATGGAATGCACACAATTTTTACAGTTGCAACCCCAAAAAATATCGTTTCGAGTGTCGATCCGAAACTGTACACCATTTACGAGCTTGATTGAAATTTTGCAATCAACAGGGGGAGTGGTATGATGAAATTATTCGTGTATATTTTTTTCCCTCAAACCCGCCGACGTTGTTCCATTATAATGGCCCTTCGGAATAGAAAATTTACGGGGGATTTAAGATTGTAATCACGGACCACTCGGTTGTTCAAAGTGATTATGGTGGAGATAAGGGCCTGGAGCGAAGCTGGTCGTCCCACGCGAGATGCATGCCGCTATATGTATGGCCTATCTGTGATGTTAGCTTGTACCTGACCTGGCTTTGTCTTAGTTATAGCTGTTGGCAAATTCATGGTTTCGAATTTTCCAGGAAACAATATTTTGTGAACTGAAATCTGAATATTTTGTAAAAGCGAACTCTATCATACACCAAGAACTATAAATAGTGGCAGGTATACTATTACTTTTATTCTCGTAAGACCTTAATTTGAATTTTTATTTCCTTACAATATTATCACTCTCCAACTTAAAACTAGATGCAGCAAAATTTTCCGAAGATCGGACGCTACTTACTTGAAGAACTCGCATCGTACACGAACAATATATAATTTGAATTGCATGACCATAGGTCGTAAGACCTCACTTCATATGCGACCTACTAACTGAAATATTCATATAAGCATTCAATATGAAAATAAACGTGGTTCCATCAAGTGCTGTTCAATTCAAGATTGATGTTTGAATCGATGATCAGGATATTGTTTATTTTCAGTGGTTTCCTTGCGACTTCGTTAGATGCTGTTATGTTATGACACTTGAAAAAAATACCTTTGTATTATTAACAACTAGCAGTGCCCCACGGTTTCACCCACATAAGTTTCGATCCCGTGCGAATATCGGGATAAAAACTATCCTTTGTCATTTTCCGGGACTCAAACTATCTCTATACAAAATTTCATCTAAATCGGTTCAGCGGTTTAAGCGTAAAGAGGTAACAGACAGACAGACACGCTTTCGCATTTATAATATTAAGTATGGATTTTTTCAAATAGGTATTGGAAATATTTTAATTCACTATAGTAACTAAAACATTCACGGTTCAATCAATCTGTCTAGCCCTTTCCCGACTATGAAGGGGTCGGCGGCAGCTGAATACCAGTATCTTAGATGGAGCAACTACCAATCGGACCTCCACAACCCAGTTACTGGGTAACACGATACCCATGATAACCATTCACGGTTATGGTCCTAAAATCTGATTTTATTTTTTATTTAAATTTTATTTTATTTACGCCTGCTTCGTCATTGGTCGCGGTGCAACTGCAACCCAGTGTTCCACTGCGACCCGACTGTGTTGACGTAGAGGATGATGACGAGGCTATATCCGTGAGTTCCCAGTGCAATGCAAGATTGAGGAGTGCTTTGGAGGATGCTTTCCGTGAGTACCGCTCTATTCCACCTGGACTTAGACCACGTTTACCTCGTTTGCCCATGCACAAGAAAAATAATATGATTATTTTACTTATTTTTTTATATAAATGTACATATTATTATAGTTTATATATTTACGAGTAGTTGAATATAAAATAATTCAGTAGCATTTTAAAAACATAACCAGCAACATTATATAGAACAAACCAGTGTTGCCCACACATCATATAAAATTCTTACTGGCGATGACCTGAGATAAGAGGGCAGATCCCAGGGCAGACAAGTTAAAATTATACGAGACGTCAGGTGTCAAATTGGACATAAAATACTGATGCAACGTGCTTACTTCCAATGCAAAGCAATCTCTACAATAAATGACGCTCGATCCTTATCAACAGTAATGATACTTCCAGTTTCCGTCACAAACAGCTCGTGTGGGATGAGCAACATCGTACCTATTCTAAATTCTTGCATTCAAAATTGGATATTTTCCTTTGAGGAAAATAAAATAAACGCTTCCATACACAAATCTATCTATGTAAATTAACATAACAAGCAATCCATATTTAATTTTAAGGACGAACAAGTTTTACGAGCAATATTGAATCGCACTATTATTCAGATTTCTTTGGGGGCACGCACTACAACGACAGATATTGTAATTTGTTTGTCACAACGAGATTCCTTTCATTATGCGTTCGTGCTCCATAAAATATGCATCTGAAATGAGAAAAATGTGTCGCAGTGTCGCGAGTTTAGGTTTTAGTAACAAAACAGCTTATAACTGAACTAACATTCATCCCAATTTGGGCTATATTCGGTTCGTGTAAAGTGCAAAGTCCAGTGTGTCGTATATCTCAGTTAGGAAGTCTTCCACAAAATGCGTCAAAGAATCATAATCTCGGCTTCCAGTGAGTTATACACACGTCGTCTATTCACATTAGTTTTAGAAATATACAGTAAACACACTTTTGTGAAAAAGTAAGCTTTGGCATGTGTTATTACTTTCAGTCAAAAAAGCATATTATAAGATTAAAGACTACGTTGAAGACAAGGTAGTTTGGCAATGATTCCTTCTGCACATGTGGCTTCTCTGGCACCTCATTAACGGCATACTACGTAAATGTCTATTAACTGCTCTCAAATTACGATGTTAATTTATTATTATTTTTTTTTTACATACTTTGACATAATCTTTTTATTATTTGACATTATATACAGACAATTCAAATTTTTCACCTCTATAATAGTGGTTGTAATCATATCACTTGGTTTAATAGGTTTTTAAATTTTATTTATTCTTTTGATAGATTCTTATTTTGTAAATTTGAGGACTTTGTAAGCCTTGTAGACTTTAGATCTGTAGAGCATTTTTTATTTTATCAAGTACATGGTACTTGTTGACAGGCCTACGCTGTCCTCCCATACCTACTGTAATTTGAAAACATTGTAAAAGCCAATTCTTTTTAAAAGAGTAACCGTGGAGTTTCTTGCCGGTTCTTCTCCATAGGAAATGACCAATTGGAACCGTGCACCTAGCTTCTGACGTTTCATAAGTGCCCATGTCGGTTTATGTGAAATAAAATATTTTGATTTTGAGTCAGTTCTATTGTTACCAGAGAGAAAAAACTTCTGTGTAGTTAAAATTATCTAGGAGAAGTTTTTACGGTTTTCATGTCATTAGCAAAGGTACCTACGTAGGTGGAGATACTGCTCGTATCAACACGAAAATAAAGGCCTTTCAGATGTTATATCTTGACTTGTTACAAATGAATTTAAAATTACAAATATAACTAAGGGCTAAGTGTCTACTCAAATATTTTTTGTGTTTGCCACAGCTTCTTGAAGGCCCTTGAAACTCCTAACAAACCATTATCCGGATTTGATATTAAATTAGAACCGGTGTTAAAGACGACACTTGTTCAAGTATTTCACACGTAATCCCACACAATGTTCATCATAACTTTTAATGTGAAACTTGGAATCGAAATAGCGCCATTACGAAGGCTTAATGCCGCTCCACATTCAAGATTAAATACTCGGTAACTTGGTAACCGTTATGTACTGGTATAATCGCAATAAATTTGGATAAACCCCGCTTGTATCGAGAGTACAGAAATGGGAGTAAATCAAGTCAGATTAGCTATCTCTTTTTGTTTCCAATATTGGTAAGGAGGTAAGAAAGACATGATAATAGTATGAGCTGCGTATCAGCCCCCGTAAGTTGTGAGCGTAAAATATGGGAAGCGGTTTACTTCTGTGCTCGGAAGTCCTTAGCTCCACAGAAAACTGGTTGAGAGTGCCGTAGGACCATGTTGGGAATTTATGGTCAAGTTGGCGCGATGTCACAGTGGTCCCGGCGCAGTCGCAAGCCTGCTGAGACTAATGTGTGTTCAAGGACAATGGGGAAACTGCTCATTCCTATTTTCAAAATTGACGGATCGCTTCAATCAATTTGGCAAAAATCGCAATGAATTGACAATTTTAACTGCACATTGCAGTTTAATTGTGATAAAATTTAAGTTCCAGTTACAAAAGAAACAAAGTTGAAATGTTTCATGTGCCTGTAATAATATGCCATGTACCACTCACTGCTCTCAAAAACAGTAAAGGAAATCATCGTGAGAAAGGCGGCATGTCCTGGAATCAAAAAATTCGAAGACATGTGACATCTACCTACCCGCACTGGGCCCGCGTGGTGGATTACGGCCCACTCCCTCTCACCGAGTCCCAGCAGTGGCTGATTATGCTACGTGCCACATTATACACATACATACATATACATATTATACATACTTTATATGGCTCCGAATTTTTTTTTAATAAGCTACCAAATGACAAAAGATTTAAACTTGACTCAATTTAAACGCAGCCAATTTTTTAATAGACAAATGCTACTATACCATTGACGAAATTCTTGCTGAAAAAAATCTTGTGACTGATCCTGTATTTATGATGTAATATTCCTACCAGACTTTTAATTTATTAGAATTGTATCGTACTTATTTATAATGTTTTATTTAATTTCTAATATTGTTAAATTAATAGTGTTAGATTTTTGAGTTTCCATAAAATATCTGTAAGACCTGTTTTATCACCAAAAATCGCACTAATAAATTCTTTGACTTTGACTTTGTACATGGTAAAAAAATCTGCAAGTAACTGTAAGTTTTGAACCCTTTCAAATAAACATAACAATACTAACAATTCCTAAAAATGTAACCCTCTAACACAGATATAAGCCAAAACTAGTCTCCTAAATAAAATATAAATCAGTCGATAAGCGTAAGTGGCTTTATTTTTAATGGGTCATAAAAGTTTAGCCGATAAATAATATGTTTATCCTTAGAAAGCGGCCATAATGATGGCCGATGCATTATTATAATGGCCGTGTTGATTTGTAAGTACGAGTCAAACTCGGTTTAAGCCCAGGAGCGGTTAAGACATTTGGGCAACATACGGGTAGGTGTACGGTCGAGCAGTGGAATAAGTTTTAAAAGCTTTTAAGGATTGGTTTTTTGAATTTGTAAATTATTCGTTTTGAAATTGCTTGTGTTATAATAAGAAGTTAATTTAGTCAGAATGCTGTTAGCAATCCAAAAATCTGCTATCTAGAAAACTACACGATACTGAAATTGAATGACATACAAACATTAATTTACTCTAGCTTTGTAGCCTTAAAAGAGGCTAGTAAAATAGCGGGGTAATTGCGTAACACACAATCAGTAGCAATGGTTTTCATTTTGACAGTCCAACAACATTTACAAGAATAGCAATATCCTTCAAAATAATTCAGACTGAGATTGATAGTTTTTTACACAATTAAGGTGCAGATTATTATTGTACTTTTCTTGCAGTTTTAATGTCTTTTTGTGTAAAGTCTGCCCAGACGTACATAATTTACCATGTAACATAGGACAGTTTTAGAGAAGAAAAGAGTTGTTAGTTTCTGAGATTTATCAATCCCATTTGAAGCAGAAGTCTACCCAGTTTGATTAAACATACATAATAATTATTACAATGGATGTACAAACAGTTTTAGCGAAGAGAAAAGTTGTAATGTCCTTGTTGGTTTTTGAGATTGAATAAACCATGACATTACCAACATAGCAGCAAATTCAATCTCACCAATACCAGGCTAAAGTCCATCCAAAGCTCTACAAAAACCTTTACCGTATATCCTCATATTCATAAGCTTGTACTTATACATCATTCAAGGCTTCTGTTCGACTGTTCCCCTACATGCACCATAACTGAGCCTCTGAGCCACTGTGTGGGTTAATTTTAATTCAGTACTCACAGTAGTTGTTGTACGTGTCGTAAAATATAAAAGCTCTGGATAGTCTGACATCTTTTGTGAACTTTATTGTCTTAATGCGATTACTAGCTAGTATTGTTGCCGCTTTGTATTTATAGTAGTGGGTTGTTGTAGGAAATCGGGAATTTGAAAGTCAACTGATTGTGTAAGGACCTAAAAGTTATGGTTAAGATATAATAAACTAGCTGACCCGGCGAACTTCGTACCGCCTCAGAATTATACATATAATCTGACAAAGTTCAATAGACACGTGGCGCTATCTATTGTCATTATTGTGGTTTTCCTCGGGAACAGCACTTTTTTTCGGGATGAAAGGTACCCTATGTCCGTTTCTGTACACCTGACAACGTATGATGATTGGTTCAGTGGTTTAGGCGTGAAAAGTTAACAAACAAACTTACTTTCGCATTTATAATATATATAAAAAAAGAAGAAGATATTAGACAAGATAGGATATTTACTCAAAAATAAAAAATTGGTAAAATACAGTATTAATTTTAGAAATAATACAGATGTAGCATACGCACCGAGCCAAAATAGGGGTGACTTTAATACTACACTGGGAAAATAACGATGTACGTATAATTACGACGTTCAATAACTTGACATAGGCCGCAGCGAATACAATGCACTCACGTACCTTGGACTGCTCCGGCGACCGTTGAGTTTCCACCTTCGATTATCCATAAGCTAGCTTCAGGGTTTCACGTTTAGAGGGTTGTTCACACGCGAAATAGGGGATGATTCGATTTCCATTAGGATTTCGACCGATTTAGACGATGCGCGCGCGTCTTGCTTTCACTCACACGACGTCTGCCTTCGCTCCAAAAAAGACGAGTACATGTGTGAATTGACAGCTAGTCAAGCTGCTTCTGGTGTTGCCATCTTGCGAGAAAATGGAACATCGATACGTTTAGAAATTGATTTTTAGCATTAGAAAAACTTTAGAGCTAGAACTGGACCCTCTAAACTGTAGAGGGTCCAGCTTTTTAGCAGCAACACGTTTAGAGCAGCTTTAGAGTCTAAACAGTGTTTAAACTGTGCAAGTTTTCTGTTGCTTCAATTTTATTGTAAGCCACTGGCAAGTAACTTACATCGTGTAAATATGACATTTCTTCATCATAGCTTTCAAAGACTTAATTTTTTTTTCTTTGGAAAATGTGTACACTGTAAGTTAAAATAGTTAACATCAATCAAAATTCACTTATTCAATATTCACATAATCTGTTCGTTGACAAAACGCGTAATAAATAATAAATCACGCGTCCGTTTGTACGTTGTTTGTTTTTAATTAGTGGCTGCAGTAATGCCGAAACAGCTGTTATGTTCAGTGTTGCCAGATTAGTGATATATCGTCGTTATGGTGGCAGTTAATTAAAAAACTTCCAGTGCGGGAACGAATGGTAAAGTGCTCCTGAATTGTTGTTTTTATTTATTTTTTTGTTTGATGCACTGATATTGGGTTGGATTAAAAATTATTCGTGTATGTGTGTTATTAGTTCTACCTAGATTGAAATGTTTGAAAAATGTAGCGTAATTTGAAATGAAAGCTAAAAATGTGGGTTTAATCCGTTCTTTCACGTAGTATGAATGCATAATGCATAATCAGCCTATAATGTTCCCACTGAAGGGACCACCACGCGGGCCCAGTGCGGGTTGGTAGATGTCATATGTCTTCGAATTTTTGGTTCTAGAGCATGCCGGTTTCCTCACGATGTTTCCCTTCACCGTTTTGAAAGCAGTGGTGATTAAATAATTTACACAAAGTAAAGCTGCCTGAGTACGAACCCACGACCTACAACTCGTAAGCCGTGGTCCTTATTACTGGTGGTACCGTAGTAGGAATGAGTGTTAAACACTCTACTTTTCATTTTGAATATAAGGAAAGTAAAAAATAGTGGTTTTTCTAAAATATTTATTGATAATAATAACATGAATAGTAGATACCTATTTAAAATTAATTGCGATGTTGGAGCAATTTGTGTACTATTTTAAATATGGAACACACCGCGTCACCGCCGTGGGCCGTCTCGCTTAATAGGTATTTTTTTTTATTCACAATGACTGTTTATACACTTACAAGACCGCAACATTTTTCTTAATTATGTAAAAAAATTCGTAGTTGAATATCTAACCAATTAAGTTCTATTTTTAAAATTCATTCCCGCCCTGGAGAGTAACGCAATTACTATGGTCTTTCCCGCCCTAAGGTGGGAAGCAGCGTCTTCCAGCTATTCGGATCAAACAAACACTACTTTCCTAGTATGAGAAATGATTAGAATATTCCTATTGTCATCCCAGTTTACCTACATACTTCTTTACAATCTTTCTTTGTTATCGTTTATGTGTTATCCATAAAAATATACACTGAAGAAATACGATATCCGATACAACGCGTCATAATATACAGGGTGAATTAATAACCCACTTGCTGGAAACCAAACAGGTGCTAAATTGATACCTGATGTAGTTAAGTGGAAGTTGCTGTGAAATTGGCGTCATAAGTACACTGCCCCTTAAACGACCGCTACTGAACTGTTTAAAGTTACAAATGCACTGTTAGCTGTAGAAGTGAAGTTTTAAATGGGTTGAAAATGCATTTGATTGCTAATTGCTGTTAGGTAATTGTTAGTGAGAATTCATTGTTTCTGATATTGTTGTTATTGATGACGCCTTTCGTTCGACTCATAATAATATTCACACAACATGAATGGGAGGTTACAAAGGTGTCTGGGATATGGACTTGTATGCGGAAGGAGGAGGACAGAGTGTTGTGACACAGCCTGGGAGAGGCCTATGTCTAGCAGTGAACTTTGCCAGGTCAAAGTCAAAGATCTTTATTGTGAGACAGTGGTTACAAAGTGGTTGTTTAATTATTTTGGTGTGCGTTTGCACTGCTCCACCATGTTAGGCATACAATAGTCAATGATACAACAGGCATTGATTGATTTTTGAAATAGAGCTCTCAATGTAATAATACCTACTCTTCATAAAGTATATTTTTATTTATATTATATAAATAATATATATACTGACCCATCCAATACCCAGTGCGAGGGCGGTGCCCCTAATCAGTCCAAGCCCCACTTACTGGAATGCCCTAAGTGCCCGTTCACCTGCACCTTGGATAACTTAATGAATGCCACTGATGCCGCAATCAACGTGGCCACCTACTGGGCTCAAACAATATAAAATATCGAAGAAGAGTATCATCGACACGTCCCCCCCCAGCGACGCCCTAAGCCGAGGCCCGTACCCCACAGGGGGTGCCCTTAGCGTGTAGTCGCTTGGTTTTTAAGTCTTTAAAAGCCCTGGCTGGAGGCCTTAATTTTGAGGCATCCACAGGCAAGCCCGGTTAAGCAGAGGACAACCTCATAGGTTGAACTGCGAGATGCCATTCCCAAAAAAAAAAAAAAAAAAACCATCGACACGAAAAGAAGAAGTAAAGTATTTATTATTTACTAGCTGCGCCCCGCGGTTTCACCCGCATAAGTTTCGATCCCGTGGGAATATCGGGATAAAAAATAGCCTATATGTTAATCCAGGGTGTCAGCTACTTCGATACAAAATTTTATCAAAATTGGTTAAGCCGTTTGAACGTGAAGAAGTAACAAACATATAAACACGTACACAAACTTTCGCCTTTATAATATTAGTGTGATTTCTTAGCATTATGCTGAGCGATGGCCATCTTGTGTGGATATGACGCATGTTTTCCCCCAACTTGTTATTTTTTTTTGTGTTTGTGTTCTTAATATCTTTCTTCTTCTTTCTTAAAGTGTCTGCTGGAAACTTAGTGAATGTATTTATGAGATACGAAGGTATAGGCAGGGGTTATTCATCAACCAATCAACTCTCATCAATCAATCTGTATATATAAAGTCGCTTTTCGTGTCTATCTATGTGACCGCGTGGTTTTTCTAAACTACGCAATTTAGAAAAAACACGCGGTCACATAGATAGATAGGAGGTTTATATGTATAAACATGAATATTAAATTTACATTATAATAAATAAATACCGATGTTTTGTCGAAGCGAAGCGGGGCTAGAATAATTCTTCGCTAGTATAGAATTTAGTGCAAAACAGGTCATTTTACGCTTCCTTTAAAAAAAAACCCTTTAATTTTATGGAAAGTAATCCAAAGTTACGTAATTGTTTTATTTTTAATACTGCATCAGGTCACGCTTCAATGTGCGAATATATTATGTAGCTTTATTTTTGTGGTTAACGTGGTTATTGTAATATATGAAAATTAAAGCACTCAATTTAAGTTACCAATTAGTTGTAGCCTAAATCCATCAGTTTGAAAAACCAATAAACCTTTAATGAAAGCATTTTTTTAAATTGAAATGGGTTTGCTCTTGACCCAAGTCTAGGTCAGAGGTGACAGAGACAAAGTCGACTATGGAGTGAGCTTACCCAGAAGAAGCTTGTTCACTCTCACTTAACATATTAACTTGATTCTTTCCACCAAAACATTCGCTCATAGAAATATGCAAGCCATACAATATTAACTGGATATAAATTCTCAATTATCTGAAGTCTATACCGAAATAATACGGTCCGCTATTACTGCCAGTGTATTTCTCACGGGGAAACTAGCTCCTTTAGTCCTAACATTGAAATAGGAAGATGGGGCGATAGGGCAAACTATCAAGCTACTAATCTTTGTGCCGTCAGTTTATAGTAACTATCTTTGTTTTATTGAAGTGAAACCTTCTTTAGGCGCGTTGGCCATTTTTTGAGATAGGAAAAGCCATTGAATTCGCGCCACTGTTACCGTAACCGACACCGCTTCGGGTGTGTTTGGCTGTCCTCGGGATGTACTCGGTTTTAATGTATATCTGATATGTCAGTGAGTGATGGCAAATTATTGTTTGTGTTTTGTTTTCACTTCTGTCGGCACTCCCGGAGTGCCACTGTTTTTTTTTAGTTGCGGGCAATTATTTACAGCCTGAAAAAAATTAAGTGGAGTAAACATTATAGCTATTCATACTGCTTCTTTTAACTTTTTGAGCTCCTATAATCCTAGACATAAACAAATGACGACCAGTGATGATGCTACACCATATTTGTCCATCACTAATGAAGCTAAGATTGAAACATCTGACTCTGAATTATATGGGTGGGAACAAACTGGGCCTCAGATTATCTAGTAAAACATGTAACAAAACCTATCCACAAAAACAGTTTCGTAGGGACACGTTTGTAAACAGTAAATTCTAGCCTGAGGGCCGCAGAAAAAGAATGCCTAACCCTCCAGAGGCGCGTGATCCGACAATTTACCGCCGACCTCCATTGCGATTGAGACGCCATTTTGGATACGTTTAATTTTCGATTCCGAAGAGCACTGGCTGGTTGGAGGTTTAAGAAAAAAGAGTGGAGAATATGGATTTAAAAAACGAAGTGCTTTGTTACGAAGGCTTGATAAAATTCACGGAGCAATAAATTTATTACTTTGTGAATTATTTAGACTCAACAAAATTGTGTTGAGTCTAAATAATCTGAAGGAAGTACCAATCTCTTAAAAGCGTTTCGTATTTCTACAAAGACTTTCAAACAGGATTGGCATAAGCTTTTCGGTAGCTTATGTCTATGCAATACATATTTCCTATCAAGGTTATCGCTTGCCACTTATATATAAGTCATTACCTATCTGGATAACAGAACTACCTTACAAAAAATTCGGTGTGGTTTTGAAAAAACGGTTGATATCGCATAGTTTTTATTCTGTCGGCAAATTTCTGAACGAAAAATCTTGTCAGTGCTACCACTTCAGAAATGCTTTGTAATATTTTTTTTTTATTATTTATGTTTCTTTGTTAATTTAATTAACTGTACGTTATTAGTATGTTACTGTATGTTGTTAATACATACCTACTTCATGTATTTAATATTTGCATGCCATCATTACATGGCGAAATGTGTCTTTGCACTACAATTTTACATATCATCTTTTGTACCTACCACATTTAATGCAAATAAATGATTTTGATTTTTTGTCAAAATGTGATTTTTGCTAGGTCCTCCAGTACCAGCAGCATTTATTAGCCAGTAAATGTCTGTGGTTGTATTAACCGGCTGATGGTCAGTGGCCAATAACATGCTACCATTATATATCTGGGGGAACGGCAGTGCCTCCGCCAAGACATACATTTTGACCAAGATGTAAGATTTGTAGAGTTAGGGACTTGGGGACTTTTTAACAGTGAAAGGTTTATCTAAGTCTTAAGTGGTTTATGTAACCTTGGTACTTTACATGAAATGTTTTTGATTGGATTACATCATCAACATCATACAACAGGTAAAGGACACAATTTCATTTTAATAAATTCCTGTTCCATGAAGTTCTTAATTTCAATGGCACTAACTCTAAATACACTTAACACTGAAGATCTGCAACCCACATAAGAGGAAAGAGGCGGAAATGTAACACCTCAGTTAACGACTGTAATTCCTCTCATTAGCTGCCTTTGAGAGGCCCTGCAAAACCAATAAGGAGTCGCTAATCTCTTCGCCAAACCTATTAGGTTCCTACTAAAGTGGCACATGTATTTTAGGGGATTGTTTTAACATTGTTGTGTTTTGTATTCCAATCTCTTAATTAAATATTTAGATTATAAAATGGGAAAGTTGAAGGGTGAAGTATTTTTTTTTAATTTATAGGTGACTGGAATTTTGGTCAGGCAAACGATACTGCCATGCTATTCTGTAGAAATCTCACCGTGAAAACTTAGGTGAAGTGAGCTTAAAGTGAGCTGTCAAAAGTGTCAATCCCTAGCATTAGTTGGAATGACAGCTCACTTTAAGCTCACTTCACCGAAGATATCACGGTGATCTTTTTACAGAATAGCTCCGCAGGTGTTCAATTTTGATGTGGTGTCAAAAATAAGGATAGCTAAAGAAATATACTGTTATACGGAGCAATAACATACGCACATATAGTCAAGTCAAGCTACCCCAACTATAACGCTGATTAGATTTATATTCGTGATTATAGAATAAGTCTAGGTTCAGAAAACCTTTCGCCACTCTAGAATGAATCTAATCTTTCCAATTAACTGGGAAAAAACAAGTTAACAGCGCAAAACTCTATGCTGTATGTGCTGTTCATAAAACTTATATTAATAACTCAATGTTATAAATTAACGTATTTGCTTTGATTTGTTAATATTGTTTTATAGTGTTTTCATAATTTTTATTTAATTTTGATAACGTATTTGAATTGTCAAATATAAACATACCTATTTGATTTGATTTAGATTCGAACGTTCTAGTTTTAGGACCATTTAAATATATCGCTTTAAAAATACTCATAAGCTGCATCAGAACAGGCCATAATCGCATTATAATATTATAGTTAATTAAACTATATACTTACCAGTGATGTTCGCTTCTCATATGAATAACATTCTGAATCGTCCTTGTATTCCCTTGCGACATCGTCCAGCGATTCAATTACAGAGGACGGACCGACAAAACACTGTTATTGTATAATCGGACGTTCACAGAAATATGTATGTGTTTGGTAGAAACGGCACACTGGTTGAATCGGAATATAATAGAGATTCTGATTGTAGTTGTTTTGATCAACAATTTTGTAGAAAATTAAATGGGTTCGTTCATCGTAAAGGTTCACACCGTATAGGTCGCTCAAAGGTTAGGCTACGCCTGTTTTTAATGTAATTTTGTTAGTTTTAAATACTCCTTTTTTACTATTTGTATTTCCTGTGTGTGTCCCAAATAAAATATTTACTTTTTTTCTTAAATATTCATACCTTTTAATATGTTTCCTACATTAGGAGTGCGTCCTATGATATTATGTGACTTCAAACACGTATGCGCACGATAATAATAGTAATGTTCTATGTTCCGTAACTATCGTCAAAGTAAACCGCACTGTTTTATAGAAGTATTCATTAGCGGTATTGATACAGTTCGAGGAAATTAATGAGTCATCGGATTATTACGTTGTGATGTCGCAAGTTCACAACACGAGTTTACACCAGCGACTGTTTGGGATCGAAGGACGAATGTATGCGTAGTTCTAAGAATTTTATGTTTGTTTTCGAAATAAGGTCAAGTTCAAGTGGAAGTAGGAAGGTACTTGTAGTAGCACTCGGTATGGGTTTCCTTTTTCAATAATGTCTACAATTTGAAAGATCTTTAAATAATGCCCTATTCCTATAAACAAAGACGAATAATTTTTCTTATCTACCAATGATAGCACTTTTTAACCGGGCCACCTCATATAAATAGATTTGTTAGCTAATTTTACCTGTGATAGCTACTTCCATATTGAAGAATCTACTATGCAAAGGTCTTTGCTTCATTATTGCTAAAGATACAAGAGTCTTAATTTTAACCAATAACGATCCATAAATTATAGGAATCGGACACAAATCAGCAATTGCTACATAAACTGAAATTGTATTAAAAAAGCTTACCTTTTCTCAATGAACCACAAATTAGTAGTCTTGTAATATATGGTCACACTCACTCAATACGGGAACATACAAAACATCCCGAACCTTACCTGAAAGCAAAAAGAAAAAAAAATATTACAAAATATCTAGAAAAACAATCAAGCGCAAAATACCCTGACCAATCACAAAAACAGCAAAGGTTGCAAAACGGAAAATCTTCGAAAAAACTTAGCGTAGCCTAAACTGAGCAACAGACCAGAAAATGAGTCGAAATCAAATATGAACCTCCACGAAATGAGTAAGACAAACACGAGCCCACATTGTGTATCGCACAATAGGGACGTAGGCGAACAATTCTTGACCCTTTTTACTAAGTACAGCCGACAATGGCCGCTTAGACCGATTACATATTCTGATGCAAATATATCACGGGCCGCAAGCGGGAATTAATTGAAAAGACCCTCCGTGACTTTGATTTATGGTGTACGGTGCGATACGGGACAACGTGGATTCTTACGTTGTGTCTTGTGTCATCTGATGGGTGCTGTAAAGATGGATGGTGTCACAATTATTTTAATATTCGTGAGAATTAATTACGGATTAGTGTTATTTCTGATTCCAAACCATTGTTACTCAATAAGCCAGGCCGTCACACTTACACGTATTAGTCCATATCTTGAAAATTAATGAATCGATTTTTATGAAACTTGCACTGTTCCCTAAGTTGAAGTAAATGTAAGTCATATGTGAATATATTGCAGTTCCAATTAGTATTACAAACATACGTGGCGAATTGATAGCCTCCTTTTTTTTTGAAATCGTTACAAAGCTACCCTAACCTAACGAAAAATATAAAACAACGAACATGGAAATATTAAACCTGGCGGCACCGTTCCCAATTTCCAACGAGGCCAATAATTTCAGCTACAGCACCTTTTCCTTTCCATATCTGATCACTAGCACATGAATAATAAAGTGCCTCTAGTAATTCTCCATCGCAACAGAAAGGTTTTTTACGCACACATTATTTACGTTTGAAGCGACATCGTAAAAGGTTCAGTTAAGCTCCATTACATTTTATCCTAATGAAATATTTATATGCGTATTATTTTCATGAGAATATCTTATTAGGAGGAAGGCTGAATGAGTGGGACGAACGTAAAACTGGCTAGTCAATGAAGAATTGTATTGTTGAAGGATAAGGCTTAAAGTAGGAGGAAGGTTCAAGATTCAGATCGTAAAAGTCAAATAAATGAGCTTAGTTGTGACGAAACTGGACGTGCCAGGCGGATAATTCTAATAAAGTAGCAATCTTTTAAATATACAGGGTGGTAGGACATCGAAGCGAAAACTGTAAACATAAATTCAGCACATGATTCTAGACCTCCTATAAAAAAAAGTGGCACTCCGGGAGTGCCGACAGAGGTGAAAACCTGAACAATTACGTGTGTATTTTTTGAATCGTCAGATAAACAAAACACAAATAGAATACTTTGCCATCACGCACTGATCCGACATATCGGAAATACAAACACATCCGAATATAGCGCGGTGTCGGTAACAGTGTCGCGAGTGCAATGTTTTTTTCCCATCTCAAAAAATGCCCAACGCGCCTAAAGAATTTTGACCGCGTAGGTGCCCTTTTCTATGAAAGAGCTGTTTTTTTTAATAACCTTTGTAAATCAACGCAGGTTTAAGAATCATGTACTGAATCCATGGTAACTGGTTGTGCGTCGATGTCCCTGTCACCTGTATACACCTCCGAACACTTGAATAGAGCCACCTTGCAATTTACCTATGTATTTTTGAGTGCAGATCTTAATGGTGAATGCATGGAATTAGTATGTACAGAGACCAGCACATCAAGCTTCTACAAGCTGAAAAAATTATTTAATAGATTTTCAACTTTAATTCTAAAGCTTAAGGTTCAAAGTTGATTGAGAAAATTTGACAGTTTCGGGTAGCTTGATGTGCTGGCGTCTGTATCTACTATCTATCGTAAATCGTATGCGATTTATAATTTATGTTCCAAATTCAAATCACATTAATGACCAAAGGTGAATAATGAAATTCAGTATAATATTAATGCCCTGCTAGACCCCAGGTCTTCAATGACTTACTTTAGGTTATGTTTGCATAACATATACCTAATTTGACATTGTCGAGCAGGTGGTGTGGAAAAACTTTTTTCGACCTATAATAATTTTGATGTACTCTTATGCACAGTGGCTCGATTTAGGAGTACAGGAGTATGTATTTAGATATCTACCATTATTAGGGTATTGGAGCTCATTCCAAAGGTTATGTGAAAAAAGGAGGCAGTAAATTCTAGAAGATTCATAATATGACGATTTGATTGGCTTTCAAAAGCTACGATAAGTAGTTCCCAGCAAAAACAGTTCAAATGGCCTGTACTTAGCCGGGAGAATACCCATTTCACCTCACAAAACCAGAACACGTATTAAGTCGCTCCTAACACCTGCCGTTAATACTTACAAGAGTATAATAAAATGCTTTGAAACAATCCGAGTGAGTATTGCATTATCATCAACCGTCGCGTCTCGTAGCAACAATTACATACCATCGCATTATCCATTTGGAAACAAAATGCCAGAACATTAGGTTTCACAAAATTTCCTTATACCGTATTAACAGTGAGTACTAACAAGAACACACGAATGAATGCACAAGTGCTTAATATCTGGAATTCCTTGCTCCAAACCACCAGACTAAGTTGAACCCCTAACTTTGGAGTTGTTCCATCTCTCTCCCTTAATTTTGGAAATTCGAGGAGGGGGAGGGAGATCAAGAGGTGTTGGCAGGACTGTACCTACATCGGGGCTCCTAGTTACGATCCACGATAAACTTTGAGTCTCGTGAAGAGTGAGAGCGTTTAAATTGTCGACGCTCAACGCTGCTAACCGTACATTCTTCTATGGTTTGTAATGGCAGCAGAAAAGTCATAAGAATTTCCTTCATTTCGTTAAGTTTCTTGTTCAACGTTTTATGCGAGTTTCTTTTAAATGTGGTTTTAATTGTCAAATCTCCATTTTTAGCTTGTAACTTAGTGAAATGATTGTGAGAGTGCTACGCTTTGTAGTTGAAAACTCATGCAAATGGGATATTATGCAAATTATAAAAAAATACATCAGTACTTATGCATTATATTGTAACAATTATAACTTCAAAGCAACATTGTAACACCAGTAAGTTCGCTTAAAAATACACAATATTGTTTCTATTCGCCCTAACTCCAATAATATACTATGAAAACAACTGACAGCAACAGTTTCACTCACGCCAACACACGACATCCCTAAAAACAATTTTACAAAATAAAAAATAAAAATCCCTGCGCCACAACTCGTAGCGACAGCAAAAAAAACCACGACTATCACCATTTTTGCCGACTATACAATAAAACAAGTATTTTAATCAACAAAATAAATGTTGCAATTATATAAGGTGATTAACGTGCACTATACCTATCATATATTACATCGCAAGTGGTCGGGTGACTTCTAGGGAGGTCCCTCCCCCTATTTGGTACCCTCGTAGGGTAGATGGGGGACGAAATTAAACATTTTGGGGGCTCCAACGGGTTACGTGTGCGACGATCTTAACACTGTATATGGAGGATAGAGACACTGGAAGGTACAGCGACTGATAAGAGTAATCTTGAATTATATTTATTCTTTCTACATGTGTAAGAGTACAAATATTACTTTGACGAGATAAGAAAGTGCAATCCATGACACTTGTAGCAAAATGAAAAGAAAATGGAACTGTTTATTTTGTTTATCCAAAACTAGCTTCCGTCCGCGACTTCGTCCGCGTGAAATTTCTTGTTCGCCCGACCCATCCCGTCGCATTGCATCGCCTACCCGCACTATCACTTCGTTTTCGCTGAACGTTCTTTCTAACTCCTAAGGGTCCTAGCGTGATGTTAAATAGCCTTAGCCTTCCTTAAGAATTGGGCTATCAAAGGGATTTTTTTTTTTTTATTCTGACTGGTAGTTCCACAGATAAGCGCGTTCAAACAAATAAACTCTTCGGCTTTAGTATATGTATATACACGGTGTTATTGAATTAACGCAAAACCTCTTAAGGGGTCATTGTACTCATCATTATGAACAACTTTTACTATGGGAAAAACCTGAAATTGCGAAAAAAAAATCAGCTGTTCCCTACATTTTGACGAGTTATGCGAACATAAATGTATGGAACAGCTGATTTTTTTTGCGATTACAGGTTTTTCCCTTAGTAAAAGTTGTTCATAATTATGAGTACAATGACCCCTTAAGAGGTTTTGCGTTAATTCAATAACACTCTGTATAGGTATACTTACCTAGAAAATATGTGGGAAGGACGTTTCGCCAACTATACCCTGACGAATTTTTATCAGCAATAATATATGGCAGTAGTAGAGTAATTTGTTACGTAATCTCCTCTATTAATTCTAATAAGCTGTGGTTTACGATAATACTCGTATAATGACTCATTCTTGTGCCAAGTTTCCAAGAAATTCGACGATTCGTTCTATCACAGTTTAATAACCATAACAATGGCTTATTATTCCAATAGATGCGTCATAGACAGGACAAGACAATTAGTAGGTACTTATTGTCCTACTTATTTTATAATGCACAAGCATGCATTTAAGGGCTCGAATCCAATCACGCGCTGTACTTTGTGTAAATAATTTCATCAACATTGCTCTCTGAACGGTGAAGGAAAACGTCGTGAGGAAACCGGTATGTTCTAGAACCAAAAATTTAAAGACATGTGACATCTACCAACCCGCACTGGGCTCTCGAGGTATATTACAGCCCACTCCCTCTCGAAAACAGAAGGCCTGTGTCCCAGCAGTGGGAAAATTATAGGCTGATTATGCTGAAGCATGCGTTTTGACAGCCTCGTCAGTCTATTGTTCATAAAGTTCACAATTATTTTTACAGACTTGACAATGATAGCAACCCAACAGCAACCTTATGAGAATGAGAATAAAGAACACTGTAATTTGGACAGTGATGTAAAATCAGTGGTACAATAACTGATAATAAATAAAAATTATTGAGTCTCAAAATTCGCAAAGAATGTGCGCAATATGGAAGGAGCTGTATACATAGCTGTCTTGATTCGCGTGAGCGTGCGTGATCCATCGCCACCCGTTCGATATACACCGCGCACAGAAAAAGCAGCCCATGAAGTAATGTTTTGTTCCGGCGTTGGTGTAATTGCTTTATGGCGTTCCAGTGGGAGGATAACTAAATAAATAAACTACACTACACACACACACACACTTCGCGTCAAATAACTTTGCCGCTCTGAAGTAGGCAACAAATCACTGCGCAGTAGTTAATCGTAGGAATAAAATAGCAGCGCGCATGCGTGGCTAGCGAAAAAGCCTAGCTTCAGAGCGGCAAAGTTATTTGAAGCGAACTGTACGGTGGGCACTGGTTGGACAAGTCTAGTTCGAAAGGCTCAGCTTCTTAAATGCCGCATCTAGTACCAAAGTATCCTTAAAAATGAATGTGTACGCGATATTTGCATGTTCATTTCGCTCCAGAGATGTTATTAGAAATTCAGATTTTAGGGTATGTAGGTAAGCATCGCTTAGTTTTTACGGTCCTCGTGTAACCGTCACGGGTAACGCTTATGAAGCCATTATATGGTCTCTTGATTAAATGTAATGTCCTGAAGGTCCTCCATATAAAATGCCAGGTAATGCCACGTACAATTTGTTTTGTAATGATCTCGAGATGAGTTTACTAATAGAGCAGTTTATTGCTGTAAACTTACTAAAATAAACAGTAAATTTTTATAAAACTCACTCTCTATGATGGAGAGCTTTTGCTGGAAATTTGCCAATAATAGATATAATTAACTGTTAATCCTTTAACACTGAAGAGGGTCGGTAGCAGCACATCTAACCTTATACGAAGAAATTACCTTCCTAGGACTGTTTATCGTTGTGTGCTCTATGTATGTATCTCAGTGATAATGGCTCCAAATTACGAGTCATGAGTTCGAACCTAGGCAGGCGTTTTACTTTATGTAAATAATTTCATCACGGTAAAACATTAAAACGGTAAAGGAAAACATCGTGAGGAAACCGGCATGTTCTAGAACCAAAAGTTCGAGTAAGACATGTGACATTTACCAACTCGCACTGGGCCCGCGGCCGCGTGATAGATTACAGCCCTCTCGAAGAGAGGTAGAGGCTACGAATAAGTACTTATTCGTAGGGTAGACGGCCTGTGTCCAAGCAGTAGGAATACTATAGGTTGATTATTATTATATTATCTAATTTTCATCAATTTTGTTTCATTTTATTTAATTTCATCTTTTTATTATGTGATTTAACCTAATTTTATGATTGTATGACATGTGTCATTATGTGTGTATATTGGCTAATAACTTGTATGTGTGGTGAAAACTGTCAATATAAGTTGGTTATTAATAAATAAATAAATAGATTATGCTCTATGTATAGGACCAAAAATGTTACTGTTAGATATTTACGGGCTGATATGATAAGACATATCGTTTAGTATAGTGTAATTCATATGGATACAAACAATACCATTTAAATTATACGCAACAGAAACTCATTACTAATATTGTAACAAATGAGATCGCCCGAAATTCATGTGCCCAATGCCTGGTTACTCGGGTGGACAAAAGCCGAGTTTAGCCGCTATAAAACTACCAAATACAATATCACACGAAGAGATAAGGATCGGTTTAAGCTTCCACCACCCAAACTTGTTCGGGTAAACTGGGGTCTCAATACAATTTTCCGGGCGGATGCATTTTGAATTTATAACTAGCAAATTGGTTGAACCAATTTATACGTTGAATATCTTGGAATTAATTGGTCGGTGACCGTGACAGTTTCGCTAGGCCTTAACAGCGTACTAACTACGTAGTTTATAGTTTAATAAAACTAGCACCCATTGCTAGTATTTAGGGTTGACGCTAAAATTCTGTGCTCCTAGTATTATTTGATGGTTTACGTATTCTAATCACCAGTCTAAGCTCACTTGGGTCAGTTATTCCTACTTTATGCTGGGCTTTATCTCATATGGCACCAATCACCAAAATCAAATACTGTTGTTATTAATCACTAGCTACGCCCTGCGGTTTCACCCGCATAAGTCTCGATTCTGTGGGAATATCGGAATAAAAAGTATCCTGTGTCCTAATCCAAGTCATGTCTACCCATGTGTCCATTCAAATCCGTTCAGCCGTTTGAGCGTGACGTAACAAACATGCAAAAATTCAAATCTTTTGTCTTTATTAGTAGATGGGAGGGGCCTGGCGCTAAGTAATAACAGCCGCACGGGTCGATCGATTAGGTTAAGCTACACATGCCGCGGTTGGTCGGTGGATGGGTGACCATCTTCATATACCAAGACCCTCCGTGGCTCGGAAAGCACGTTAAGCTGTTGGTCTCAGCTGTCAATCCTGGATCTTTGACAGTCGTTACGGGTCGTCAGAAGCCTGAATATCTGACAACCAGTCTTACCAAGTGGTATCGTATTACCTACCCAGTAACTCGGTTGTGGAGTTCAGATAGGCATTCGCTCCATGTAAAATACTGGTATTCAGATGCATCCGGTAAGACTGGAAGCTGACCCTAACATAGTTGGGAAAAGGCTAGGCAGATGATGGCAGATGATGATGTGATGATAGCCTTATTTTGATGAGCACATCCCTATCTTAAACAAGTTGTCACGGTTGGGTTGCTGTCCCATCTATAGTGACAATTCCGGAACCGTACGTACATATTAATAGGTAGGCGCAGACAGTTTACTAGAATTGACGGAATTGGTCTTGCGATTGATAATAATATAGTACCTACTAGAAACGTGTAAATACCAGCCCTTAAGACAAAATGATGAATGAGGATCGTTTTCGTATAGAACATTTTGACAAATGATTTCAAAACTTTGCTGCTGTAACTGCTTGTGTATCGCGATTCGCGAGACATTACTCAGAAAACTATAAAATAAGTACAGTTGATAATTTAATTTATTGGGTCCGTGGCTAAATAATAACAGCCGCACAGGTCGATCGATCAGGTTAAGCTACGCTTGCCGCGGTTGGTCTGTGGATGGGTGACCATCTTTACATATTGCGACCCCTCCGTGCCTCGGAAAGCACGTTAAGCCGTTGGTCCCGGCTGTCATTCGTGGATCTTTGACAGTCGTTACGGGTAGTCAGAAGCCCGAAAGTCTGACAACCAGTCTTACCAAGGGGTATCGTATTACCCAGTACCTGGGTTGTGGAGGTCAGATAGGCAGTCGCTCCATATAAAATACTGATATTCAGCTGCATTCGGTTAGACTGGAAGCCGACCCCAACATAGTTGGGAAAAGGCTAGGCAGATGATGATGATGAGTTGATAATTTATTTAAATCTAAACTCGCCAGTTTTGTTTAAGTCCCATTAATAGGGGGCGAGCGTGTTGCCATCAACCGGGCACAAATCCAGACTCCGGGATACTACTAAAAAAATCCTAATGAAATCTCACTAACACTTTGCTCGACATACGAATCGAACCCAGCTACAACCTCATGCTCCGCAGTAGCGCTTGCGACCTATAGGCCAATGACGCAGACGTGCTTCATCATAATCAGCCTGTATTATTCCCACTGCTGGGACACAGGCCTCCTCCCTTCGAGTGGGAGTGGGCTATAATCTACCACGTGGGCCCAGTGCGTGTTGGTATATCGACGATGAAATGACAAGAACTCCTAACTGAAATTTTTTTCAATTTTACTTTTTTTACGTAGATAGACTTTACAAACGATTATTTAAAGTATCTACGTAAAAAAAGTAAAATTGAAAAAAAAATCAGTTAGGAGTTCTTGTCATTTCATCGTCGATATGTCACACGTCTTCGAATTTTTTATTCTAGGACATGCCGGTTTCCTCACGATGTTTTCCTTCACCGTTTTTAGAGCAGTGGTGATGAAATAATTTACGCAAAGTGAAGCACCTGTCTGGGTTCCAACCTACGACCTACAACCCGTAAGTCGCGGCCGTTACCACTGAACCACCACTGCTCTCCGACAGACATGCTTATCAATATCCAAAAGTCACACTTATGACGGTAGCGTTCCATTGAATGCAAATCAAAGTTCTTACACAGAGCTTACCTCATGGGTGCGTAAGATTCTTAAGAATGATAACATCCCAAAAGTCTTTCAGAAATGTAAAGCTGCTTACGTTTACGAGACACACATGACAAAAAATCCGAAATCCGGAAATGCCAAGTGTGCAGCTGCGTCTGCGAAACTAAAAAAAAAACAGCTATAAACATCCGGTGACGCAAATTTTAAATTGTTTGTCTTGTCAGACAAGTTGCAAGGTCGAGGTCTATGTGCCTTACAAAACCCAGTGGAGATCGAGGAATCAGGAAAATGGAAGTCCTGGTTCTATTAGAGACTTCATGTTCTTTCAAGCGGTACACTAGAGAAACTTGTTTTTATCTCGGGCGAACAGTAATGGCCTGCAGGTATTGTTTGACATTTAACTCAAGTGACTTAAAAGTTGTCTTGAAATGTATACTATAATTATTTTGTTGTGATAAGGTGAAAACAGAAAAGAACATAAATGAGGGTTTAAAAAATCGACGAAGCGCTTCGAGAAAAGGTAAGTAGTGCCCTTGCGCTTCGCTTGGCTCGTCTTGGCGATTTCGGGGGCACTTCCGTGCCCCCAGTTAAAAACTTCGACCAAAGCTGTTTTCAAAAAGACTATTATCCAATTTTATCATTCGCAGTTCTTTCAAAAACTATACCAAACCTATTTAAGAAGGCACCAAAAACAAAAAAAAAAACAAATCCCAGTAACAAAAAAAGCGGGTAAAAAGGTCCTGCTTCTGGCTACAGATAAGAAGAAAAGAAATTATACCGGCTTGAAGCTTAAGGACAAACTTTATACGCAAGTGGAACTCGACACACTATCTGCCAGGATTAAGTTTGAAACTTCTTTTTTTTAGAATTTTTATAGTAGTTTGATGTTCAAAATGTAAGGAGGATAGGCATTATCTGGCTACATAATGATTTTATAAGAGAACTATCTAGCCTTTCATTTAGTTTACCAGTGCGAAATGACTTTTCCCAGTTATTTCATCAAAAAGTAACATATGCCTAGCCTTTTCCCGACTATGTTGGGGTTGGCTTCCAGTCTAACCGGATGCAGTTGAATAACAGTATTTTAGATTGACTGCCTATCTGACCTCCCACCCAGTTCCTGGGTAATACGATACCCCTTGGTAAAACTGATTGTCAGACTTACGGGCCGTTATTACGTAGCCTCGACAAAAAGTATGGCAACTGAAATCAATAAACGAAAAGAAATATTTGTTCTCATCCGTGTCCGGTCAAGCTCCACGCGTCGCCTATCGGCGACGAAACAATAGAAAGTCAATTGCGTCTCATTAGCGGAGCTTGACAGATTCAAGATTTTCTCTTTAGCTTTATTTTACGGCTCTCTTCTAACCACCTGTTAAAATTGACTTAAACAAAGATTAAAGAAAATTCAACCAAATGAAACGTAATTTCATTCGATCCAGTTGTTAACCGTCAAAGGGAGCGGTCACAGTGTTTACAGACGTCACCTACTGTGCAATTATTATAATACAAACAATAGGGCGTCCTAAGCCGGCGTTCGGTCGCATTTCCCTTATAAAATCACTTAGTTAAACCGATGCTGTCACTTCTGTCCAACCCAGAGACGATTAGGACAACAAAAACAATTTTCTGGACATACTATAATTGTGTAGCAATCGAATTTACACCTTAACTTGTCATGTCTAAAGTTTGATTTCATTTGATGGGGAGCAGTCATATAAAATTAATGAAAATGCGCTTTGTGTGAAAGCGTTAAGGTTTATAATTGATATTAAAAGTGAAGGTGATGTAATTTAGAAAATTTGGCGCCATTAAGAAGCGGAAAGTGACCACTGCTAATTTGCGAGGGTCTTTGCAGCCATAAAGTATTGTTTTATACGTAGTTTTATTGTAGGCGTAGTGTCAGTTATTTCAATTGGAGAGCCGGTTGCTCCATCAAGGGTACTATTATTTTGTCTGCCTTGATTAAAATTCAACTGAAAATGTTTAGTCACACTATTACATTGGAACTTTGCCCGGAGAATGGCCGGTCACGTTGGACCCTAATATCGTTATTGGCGATTGGTATTCGAAAGTATTTGACTATTTCGAGGAATTCAAGCGATGAATACAATTTAGTTCTTTAGACTATGCAACAATCTACTTTTACCTTTGCTATCATTCTGTTAGCATTTTTATGAAGATACGGATACAAAGATAGACCAAATCAATAACCTCGAAGAAAAGGTCCTTTTTCTTAGAAAATCACTCATGTTTTTATAGTATCTAAGGATTCGTAAAGGATGAGAAATATGAAACGACGAGAAGGCTGCCAACAATCATTATAATCAATCATACTAAGAATTTTAAGTGACCATTCTACGAGACTCGCTTGTCGCAGTCGGTCCGTGGATGGGTGACTATCTTGACATACCGAAACCCCTCGCACTAAAAGCACGTTAAGCTGTTGGTCCCGGTAAAGCTTTTGGTACAGGCTGTCATTCGTGGCTCTTTGACAGTTTTTACGGGTCGTCAGAAGCCCGAAAGTTTGACAACCAGTAGTCCCCTTGGTAACGTTATCCTTTGGTATATTGATACCCAGAAACTGGGTTGCGGAGATCAGATAGGCAGTGGCTCCACATAAAATGCTGGTATTCAGCTGCATCCGATTAGACTGGAAGCCAACCCCAAAATAGTTGGGAAAAGGATGATAATCACTTGACAAGATGAACCACTAAGTATCAGAATCCTGAGCTTAGGTATACAATACATGAAGCATTGAAACTCTTTAGAATAATCGCACTGTATTTAACTCATTAGAGATAAATATATAGTAAGACAATCGCGAATTGTGTGTAACGAGTTAAGGCTTATCATTGTACGGTTCAATGTTGCGATATTAAGACAATACGCCTGCGTGTGATCACGCCTCACTGGACCTGTTAGAACTGCGGGTCTGTGTTGTATGTGTCACTGTGAATATATTAGGGACAGCTGTTTTGACACATAACTCATAACATCACGCCTTGTTTGCGAGAAGGATTGGGCAGAGGTGTACCTATAATATTTTCACTCTTCATCAGGTATTTTTAAGTCCCATGACTCCCATTTAACAGGGGGCGAGCCTATTGCCATCAACTTGGCACAAATCCAGACTCCAGGCTGCTAGTAAGAAGTTCCAGATACAAAAACCTAATAACACTTTGCCCGACCTAGGATTGAACCCAGTACCAGCTCAGGAGCAGCGCTTGCGACCACTAGACTATCGATCCAGTAGCAGTTTTGAGTATATTAGTTAAGATTTTATTATCAACGAAATACAGAATTCACTATCAGCGAAATACATGTTTGATCTCAGTTTATTCTACACCATCTAAGCTAAACCAAAGATTTGAAGATGTATCTGGTTCTCTCGCACTGGGCCATCAACTTGTGATGTTTTATCTAGTAATTGGATTGATATTCCATCATCTTTCGATAACCATCATCATTTCAGCCGAAAGACGTCCACTGCTGGACATAGGCCTCCCCCAAGCACCTCTACTTCGACCGGTTCTGTGCTTCTCGCATCCAACGGGTTCCTGCGGCCTTCACAAGGGTATCAGTCCACCTTGTGGGAGGCCTTCCATCTTTCGATGACTATAACTTAATTAGTCCAAGCAAGAAGAATTGCACGTGAGGAACTTGATGTTTTTGGCTCTTCCACACTTCACTCAGATTTAGGCCTCTCCTTAATGGCCGCTCATTGTTTACGGTCCCTCCCGTAGTCTGCACCTGACAAAACCATAGGGAGCTTTTGGTGTTTATCCACCCAAGGTAAATTAAATTCTCAAATCTTTTTTACCCCAAAATGTTGTCGTTCAAACAGGCAATAACTGAACTATCGGCCACAACACAGCACACGTGTTACCGCAGACCACCCCCGGTGTCTCCGAGACTGACATTTTTTACTAATTTCTCCCTCTGACATGTGTTTGCAGATAAGCTGATGCATTTTGAACGGACGACACGAGCGCGTGACGACTTTACTCAGAAGTACCTACAGACAAGTACCGAGGTAAACCTGCTGTGTACGAATATTCAATATAAACTCTGCTTCAATTTTAGTCAATAGTTACGACACAGGCACGTGCATACTTACTATACATACTAAAATAATAAAAAGATCAGTAGCTAACAATAACAAAAAAAGATTTTTATTTGGTACCCGTGCCATCCGAATAGTACTTCACTCTGGTATTGGGCAAACAAACAAATATAAATGAACGATGGGTACCAAAAGGATAAAATAACTGATCCTACGTTAAAAAACTCAGAAGAGCAAAAAGTCGTAAGCTGTAAAACTCGCATGTGTGCCGGAATCGAGTTTTAAGCAGCCCTGATTTATGAGTTCCAAGTTATGGTGTCGTGAGACAAGTGGCCCTACTCCAAAGATTCCGTACGTCACGTTCGTTTGTCCCTAAACGTTTTTGAGAATTTCTCGAGTGTTTAAAATATCGCGAAATGTGAAACTGACGGGGACAAGGACGCTTATCTTGAGTTCTGGTAAGAATTGGACGAAAAAGTAGACCTCCAGGGTATAAATAGCAGAAAGTTTATGAGCTTTTGGTAAAAAATCTGTGTCTAGTGATGAATGCGGTACGCAAAAGGGAATGCTGAGTGATTGAGTGATTGGCGACGGTAAAATGTGCACCGTATGCAGCGTGCAGGCTATCGATTTTTGTAGCGCAAGTGTGAATAGAAGGAAACGGGTTTTTCAGCATGGTAGGTTTTTCTACTACTATTTATGTGGTGCTATTTACAATGTTTTAAGTTGTAAAATGGAAATCACGAGATCAATTTTGTTTCAGCCTTTCTTAAAAAAAACTATCACAATTGAAGCACAACAAACTTAAAAGTTTCGTATTTATTTGTATAAACAGAGTTACGTCAACTGAGCTTATCGGCTTTAAATATATCTTCGCCAGAATTTACAGGATCAACGAAAATAAGTCCAAAATTGTATATAACTCCTGAATCAGCACGGCTATAAAATGTCTTCAAAGACAACATTAATGTCGCATTAACTTTCTTAATCCTATTAACTGTAACATCCATATAATTTTGCTGAACTCGCAAATATATTCCGAGATAAACACGAAACAAAGTCAAACATCTGAACTGCACTAAAGGAAGTATACAATGATCATCATTCACTTAAATTACATCTTACGCCATTCTCCGTAGGACTGATATAGCTTCTCGTTGATATAAACAGAAATAGACCACTGTAGTAAGATTGGCCTATAACGGGCCTAATATACGAATAAGTACGCCCATACTATATGTGGAAATGAAACTCTGGTGTTATACGGGAGAGAATAATGATGTCATGAAAAATTACTTTTATGTTAATGGTAGCGTTTCTCGGTTCGTTATTCGAGTTAATGATTGCAATATTATGTTTGGCTGCAATATACTCTTTCTTAAGGGTGTGTCAAGGTAACTTTCTACGTCATTACATGTATGGGCAGCATTCACGTTAAAATTTAATGCTAGCACCACCAAACTAGCTGTAGTAGAGGTGGGTTCATTGCGTTCAATGTCGACTTCGAAATTGAAATCGATACTGGAAGCAAATCATAAAATACTCGTCCACGTGTCCTAAACTAGAGAGCCACAATACCAAAGGACTAAAAAGCATTTACAAAACGTAAACAGCAGAATAGACATCCTAAATCAAAACGTTTCTCCATCGGAACATAACTGCCTCATACATACGTTCGTACTAGTGATAAATCTTTTCGTGCCATCCAATTGTCCACAACTAGGTCATCTGATTGTCCCCTACCTATTTACTGTCATGTCTTTTGTGTTTGAGTTTTTTCCTGTTTCAATTTTCTTTTGTGGTCCCCGTTGTATTAAGTTGTTTCGTACGATTTTGTGGACGGCGAATAATGTATATGTTGGTTTTGTTATCTTTCGGTTCGAAGTATCTATCTATCTTTCTATATATGTATATACTGTCTTTAGATGAGTTGCGACAAAGCGTTTCTGTACTTTCATCTATTCAGCTCACATTTTTCCAATTCTGAATTCTGTATTTTCTGCTTTTTCATTTGCTTTGATCCTACATCGGTCTAATTGTTTTTTTTTTTAACTTGCTATGGTATAGCTTTGTGAAAATAATACGTAGAACAACTTCATCTAAATATTTTTATAGTCTGTCAATACAAATACGTGCTAAGCAGCTGTGGTTAGTAAAGACTAGAGCTCTGTGGAGTAGCGATACATCTTAATCGTTTTTAACTTGCACGTTGGTCTAGTGGTCGCAAGAGTTACTGCCGAGCATGACGTCCTGGGTTCGGTTTTTCCATCAAGAATTTCTCAGTAGCAGTTCGGAATATGGATTTGTACCTGGCTGCCGGCAATAGGCTCACTCCCTTTCACGTGAGCCTTAAACATAACAGGAGAACTATGGGTGTACTATAGGTACACCTCTGCCTCACCCTTTGGAGAAACAAGGTGTGATGTTATTTTTTTATTAAATACTAGCTGCTGCCCGCGACGTCGTCTGCGTGAAGGCTCTACAGCACCAAAAATACCTAAGATGCCAGTGTCGCTATAGCATTATAAGTAAACAACTTTTAAAATAGCATTAAAATATAAGTTTTTTTTGCAAGCGAAGCAAGTGAAGAGAGTTATATTGGAATCCTGCTGAGTTCAGTCATAAGATGTGACTGAAGGAAATAGAGAAAATAATGCAGGAATACATTCCAGGACACAAAAGAGTAAAAATACGTACAAAGGTATCATACCTTACAACATTTCCCTATAACGTACGTTGGTAGTTATGCTGCCAGGAGCCAAAATGTAAAGAGAGTCAGGACTGGTGACGCGGGAGCAAGCGACGTACAGTTGCCCGTGTGAGAAGCAACTCGTCCTGAGGTCGACACCCGCTGCCCTCAGTGTCTGCCCCTGCGACTTACTGATGGTCATCGCGAAGCAAACACTCACGGGGAACTGTACGCGCTTGAACTGGAACGGGAAGTTATGAGGTATGAGGGGAATGCGTGGTATAAATACTGCCTCGCCAACGCCACAACTCGTAAGAATTTCCGCCTCAATTTGTGTGTCTGTGGAGCGAGATGACTTTAAGGCGGGTCCCGTTACACAACTTCGGAGGAGATAGGTTCCGAAGAAGCATAATCGGGACACCGACCTTCAGCTTGATGGTTTGCGCTGGAAGTCCACTTGCTGACAGGGAGTTCAGAAATTCCACGGGATAATGTGTGGCGTCATCTTGCTCGACAACAGTGTTTATCGAGGTGTAGTCTACTTCATTCCCCTCAATTTCCGAGAGAATGCATTCGTTAATTGCTGCAGCCTGATCGTTTTTAAGCGTCAAAATGGCCCGCTCACACACCCAAGAATTTTGCTGGTGCGGTATACGACTGATGTCCCCGTACACTCAGCGAATGAGTTCTTCTATGCTGGATACCACTGTACCGAGAGACTCTGGAAGCACCACCTGTCCACCTCTCTCTTCTGGTAGAGTGCCTTCGCCAAGACTTAGAAGGACATCGGAGAATTCTTGAGCACGTGCATTGCCGCCGAGCCGAGCTCTCATATTAAACGGTTGAATGTCGTAATTACAGACACAATTAAAAAGCCATTGTGTCTCGCGTAGATCTACGTTCCGGCATACGATGGGTTAATGGTCAAGCGCAGCGTACGAACTCGTGACCACAACGAAGATCATTTCAACGAAGCATTCACCTCGTCAGCCCTCGATCCCCGCGTCACCACGGAAAGCGTTTGCCGGAAATCGCCACTGAACAGAACTGTGGAACAGAATCGATGGGAATTTTAAAGTCCCGATTTCCACGGTCTTGATGCGGTGATGATTGGGGAGCTGGTAACCCATATTCGATCAGTGGATTGCCGCCGATAGAAATGACCACATCTTGAAGTGAACTGAGACAGGTGTTCAGCACGCGTTCATCAGTTACTTCGACTTCGTCTCCAGTAGCACGCCTCAAAGCTCGTAGAAAATCTTCAGACAGATGATGGCGATACTTCTCCCACAAAGCTACCGGTTTCGCGACTCCACAAAACACCAAGATGACGGCATGCGGCTGGGACTGTCACTGACGCTCGCCTCCGCGAGGGTTTCATCCCAATTTTGGTCACTGTCGAGAAGGTCACGTGTTACCCAGGCTGCGCGGTAAGTGGGATACTCCACGCCATCAAATGTCCTCAGAAAGGCGAAAGACGTTGGGCCTCGGACAGTGTGAAGTAACAACCGCAGAAAATAGCATTCGCCATTATTCGGATGCACGGTATAAACCCTACCCAATGCGGTGTCCTTGAAAATTCCTGAAAAACTTTCCACAGCACCTCCTCGTCGACGTCGGTTAAATAAACCCCTTTGCTTGTCGTACGTGTAATATGAAGGCACCTCGTCATACGTAAGGGATTTGTTTTACATCACATTTAAGTTTATAATTAGGTATACGACATGAAAATATATTAATTACCAAGCAATAATCACACAGATAAATACCGAACAAAAGTATTAACAGTCAATGTTTATTTTGTACTAACAACATGAAATTGATGAAGAAATGATCATCATCAATGAACATAACTTTTTTGTAATACTTAACACCGTATTTTTTTAAGTTGTCTTCCTCAACTCTGCTCAAGATTTTGAGGGTTTTGTTGGAACTTGAATTTTTCAAAACGAACTATACGATACAACTTTTATGAAGAAAATGCACATTACCATCTATGAATTTTAAGAATAACTAACTACTAACCTCGCCAACATGATCAAATTTAAATTATTAATTTCCAAAAAGTGTTAACATGTAACTTGATTTGATTTTTATGAAATCTCATAGATGGCGCTGCTTCAAATTTTTCTTTATACTACTAACATTCATTAAACTATGTTTCTCTGCCCAAGTTACTTAAATGGCGTAGTTTTTATAGTGTAAAGCTAGATAATAGCATGGCTTACTCAAAAACAACGTTTAAATATGCATCGTTAGATTACACGCTGTCACAGAATGCGTAAGAAAAATAAAGATTCACAGCTCCTCCCCCGTAGGTGATAGCGTGATAATATGTAGCCTATATGTTGACCCGACCTCTTAGTAATACTCATGCAAAATTTGATGTAAATCCATGCAGCACTTTTTGAGATTAGCCCGGACATACATACAGACAATCAGACAAACAGACAAAAATTCTAAAAATTATATTTTCGGCTTCGAAATCGATTGTAGATCACGCCCCAAGTATTCTTTTAAAAAAATATTCAATGTACAGTTTTGACTTTCCTACGATTTTATTATATGTATAGATATAGATCAGAATTATTGAATCCAACTATCCCACACAGCTTTTGTTCGTACTGAACACACAATGTCGATGATATTTTTATGTCCGGGATTTGATAAATATGCTTGCGAATATCGTGGTCCTGTCAATCATTCACAATCGAATGGTGAATTAATACGCGGAACAATTGATATTTGAGGTGAATATTAGCTGATCTATCTATACGAACATTTCATAGACGTCCATTGCAGAACATGGCTCTAATTCACAACGTGATATTTTTATAATGTGTGAAATAGCTGGTGACATTATTCATCTGGTTGGTAGACAAATTGATTATTTAAAAAAATGGGTGTGACTTTTACGAAGATTTAATATTTTTACGTAAGTAATTATTTAAATAGCGACAGTAATAGGTCTAGAGCAAGTATTGCCACAATCACAAGCATTGTCCTATTTTCATCTTTTATTGCAACAGTAGAAAATTTACGTCGGTACTTGCGCACAATGTGATGTGTTAAAGTTGTAGAAATGTTAAAACTAACATAAATATACCGTACACAGGAAACAAGTAACTCACTCCGCTCACCTTCATAACAAAACCTTTTAATAACAGCTCACGGATGAGGCGTTCGTCATTCATAGCCGTGACAACACAGGACAATCCTCCAAACAGAAATTCAAATGTAAACACAATTTGACAACGCTTGAGCCAAGTTTCGTGGACAGTAGTTTGTATAACTGTGATCCCTGTAACAAGGGCTAAATGAGGTAGGCATTTAGTAGTGTGCCGGTACAAAATACAAACGACACGCCCGTTCAATCTGGGCAGGTTGGAGTTATGACGGCCGCGAGTCCATTTGATGTCCGAATTTACGGCCTAAAGTGTAAGAAGCAGCGGTGTTACATGTTTTTAAGCTACAAAATATTATTTTGTCAGTAGTATTGAAATACGTTAAGATTTGTTTTGGTATAATAACGTCAAAGTTGAAAAAGATTTCTATAAAAGTCAGTAGTTAACTGATTTCAGATGTGCAAAGTTTGGCGTACTACAGGGTTTATATTGTGACCGACACGATTCCGAATTGATTTTAATAATAATAATATGTTTATTGATCAAGTAACATGACTCATTTGTTTTAGTAACAATATTTCTTACCCCTATGTTAGTATTCCTATTCTAATCACTTAGCCTAAAGACTTAATGAAACAGTCTATTTTGATTGACAAATTACAGACTTTATTAGATTGGAGTACCACAGGGTGCATACTTTAACCATAAACAGAAAAACATAATTATCAAAAATATCTACCTATTACTTCTTTTCTGGAACTGAAGTATACAAATAGTAAACACTGCCTTCTAAGGAATAGAATACACGAGCAAGTATGATAATCACCTACCTCATCGAGGTGTTCTTCATCTATCGCTTGTTTCTATAACTTGGAACTTTTATAACAATGAGCAATACGAGGGTCCAGTTTGGACCCATTTCATTCGGCATTAGGCTTGATGGCAAGGATTTCTTGCCTTGAAATTTTCTCGTCAACCATAATTAATAGGGTGGGCCGCCCATTAGTATGCCCCATTGAATGCGTGACCCTGATAGGACATCTGGATTCGCCATCTGTCTATTGAAGATTGGATGAAAGGTTAATCAGGGGTACCTTGCCATTGTTTTGGTATTTGTCACACGAACTGATGCGGACATGGAGTGGTTAATCATGAATAATGCATTCTGTTTCCCAGGACTATGTCGTCTGCTTTATTTAAAAGTTTTGGTCGAAAATACGGTTTTATTCCACCAATGACATGGAGAGTTTCCGATGTCCGAGTTTACGGTGGGTAAGGTGTTTTCTTTTTGCAACTGTTTAGTGTTCATGTGATTCATAATCAAACAGCATCAAGCCTTCTTGTGGGGGTGTTATACATTGGTTATGAGTTTGTAGTGAGTATTCGTATACTTATCTCTATCTATATAAATAAAACAAAGTCGGGTTAGTTACACCATTTATAACTCAAGAACCGAACGGCTAGACCGATTTTTTAGATCTTTGATTTTTTGGATTCATCTCTGCATCAAATAGCAGAATAACTATTAAAACATGAGAAAATCTCACGAAGAAAAGTAAAAAAAAATCGAAAAATTCTCTAAGATACCTATACGAAGTTCAAATGGGTCAGCTAGTATTCAATAAAACAGGAAAGTCGTTCTACTATTTAAATCCTGTCAACATATTTTCCCAAGTCGCCCTTTATAGGGTGGCAGGGACATCAACGATAACTGTAACCATGAATTTACCACATGATTCTAGACGTAATAATAATAAAAAATAATACCGTAAAAAATTTCGTCGATTATCTAAAAAAAATCTGCTATTTCATAGAAAAGTGCAATACCTAAGCGGCCAAATGTATGGTTTATCCGACTTTTTTTTACATTATAACCGACAAAAATTTTCCACTTATTGGGTTTCAGAATTTTATATGCTGAATCCATGGTATAACAGGTTGCGCATCGATGTGTCTGCAACCCTGTATGGCAGGACAAAAATACAGCCAATTTCATGAGAAAAAGCTAGTGATAAACAAGTCTTCTTGACCGTCACTTTTTCAGTTCCAACTAGATCTGAACTATTTATTAGCATTCCCTTTCATTCGCTCGTTGCAAAGCTTTGAGATATTACAACATGCCCCTCGTTCGATTTCAAAGAGCCTTTAGTTAGTATCGGGAAATAAGAGGAACTTCCGCGTAACCTACTTAAATATAGTAAACTATTCAAATACAAGTTGAACTAAAAGAATTTAATGACGTTAAGCAATAAATCTTAGTTGAATTGAAATGGAATAGAGACCCAACAAGATTATGCAAAATAATATGTTTTTTTTTTAATTCTTTCAATTTTATTTTCATTTAATTATTTATAATAAATATTTACATAATATAAGCTAACATATAAACTATCATAATATGTACATTTATATGAAAAAATAAGCAACATAATCATAGGGCATCAAAGAATTCGTCCGCATCGCTGTCAACAGGAACAGTGCCCAAAAGGCTGGCAGCATTGCCACGTTGTATGGCAATGCTAATTCTTTGTCCAAGAAATAGGCCAGCCCTCTGGTCACGTGAAGAGTCGACTAACCGCTTGGCGATATATGATTTATACAATGTGGAGACAACAATACGACGAAAAAAAGTCACTGGCAATACTAATGCATAAAAGTATTTTAGAACTATCTAATAAATTCTAGCACCGAAATAAAAAAGTGTTTTTTTCAAACAAACTAAATAGTAATAATGGGTCAATTATTGGTTTTGCAAATCTTTGACTGGCTACAGTGACTATAGGTACTATTGGATATATTTGATCGTATTTCCATAATTATGCGAACTGGAAACGACTGTGACCTCTGAGTTTATTTCGGCCTTTCTTCAAAGACTAGTCAGATAGGAAACGCCCGACCTCACCTAGTTTTTAAAATAAATGATAAAATCTACTTACAAAAATAATATCATTTATCATTTAACGTCATTAGATATATGCAGTTGAATTTATTTTCGTCTCCACCTTAAATACCCACCATTATTTGCAAAATCATGTCTATTCAAATGAAAACATGATGGAACAGAAGATGCTTTAAAAATCGAGAGCAAACCTGCAGGCTTTTTTCTTATCACCCTAAAATTTTTGGGGATCCGCACGGTTACCCAAAATGGCAATACAGATCGTACGTGAGATGTTTGGGACGTAATCGTCTAAGTTATGACTGAATTTTAAAGCAGCCTCCCCTACCCCATTGACCGCGATAGTATAGGTCAGAAAGCTTCCATAAAAAATATTTTATCGTTTTTTTGGTCCCGAAAATTTGTAAAATGCCGTGTTTGTTTCAGAACAAAATACATTTTTAATATCATTCATATATAAACGTACCCGCATCGTAGCATAGCGTTATTTATAGCAAACCGTTTTTTTACCGTGTTACGTTTCTACTGCTTGCCCTGGAACGAAAGAGCTTGAAGTCATGGGGAGAGGCATTTGTCCAGCAGTGGGATGATACAAGCTAACAGTAACGTTGCTACTAAATTAGGTACTTACACCAAAATTACGAAATGTTCGATATAAACCGCTATACCTAATATAACTCAATCCTGCGAACCTCTTGTACCGCATGACACGTCTCATCAAACGTGTCGCTACGCAGGACTATAATTAAATTTTGCTCACATTCGGTGATTCAATTAGGGTTTAATATTGACATTCGGTAGTGAGATCCGAAACTCGGGATCAACACCAAAACATTAGCATAGTTGATTAAAAGGCCTCCCTAGAACTGTTAACTCGTAAATGTCATACATACAACATCATAAATCATCTTAACATTATGCTTCACTTGCTAAATTTCGTATAATTTTGGAGCGAATGTAACGTAGTTTCGGAACCTTCCAAAATGTTACCTTACGACTCGGTGTTATGATCCAAAATCGCAATGTGTTGGGTCGAGATTTGGAGCGTTTCGGTAATTTAGATGATTTTGCAAGTGTAGGAAAGCCAGCAAGTACTGAATCAGCATCTAGGTGGTTCTCATATAATGAAGTAGAACGGGAGCTATGATTTATAGTCCAATTATGAGCTCATCGATTATTTCTTATGAGGCTAAGTAGGTAATCGTTGGCTCTTCAGTTCTCGTGTTATTGGAAATTCGGATTATAGATGATACGAAGATCAGATGATTGTTAAATCTCCTTGTAAAATCACGGGAATCTTATAAGAAGCATTGATAAAGGACTGGGCTGATCTATATTTACGATTTCTGCGTTTCGTTAAGTATCCGTCTTTTCACTTCTACAACCCGTAGAAAAACGTTTTATTGTATAATTTTAGTAAATACTTACTCACTCACAAAATGTTATTTGCCTCTTACGTCATTAGCTACAGTTGATGGACCATTTTATTCTTAGGCAGAGACCACCAGCACAAACAAACAGTCCAGAAATGGTCCTAACTTAATCCAGTAAGCTTATCCGACAAAATGGAATGAACGTGGTTATAATTAATATTTCATACAGGGTCGCTCGGACGGTACATGTATGATGTATCGCACTGAACATCAGACTGAGACCGACTTGCATTGTGATATTGTGACCTGATTTTGTCAAGCGCTTTTAGATTTGACGATTTTTGATTGGGTCGGTTTTGGAATCGAAATTGTTTGTAATTCGCCCATCCTTTCTAATTTCTTTCACAGTGACAAGGTTCGTGATGTGTTCACTTGGTCTTCTTAACATACGAATGCTTTACTGGAGCAAACCCAGAAGAAGTATGATTTTTATCAACTGCAGCATCTTCAGTGATTAGAGCTTTATTATCGTCATTACGAAAGCCCGTTTCAAATCACAACATATTTTATAAGTCTCTCTCTGTTTTGATGACAGAGTAGGTATGGTGAAATCTAAGGTATGTTACAAAAGAGGAGTTTGTTGCGCAACTTCTTTCCAGCGAAACCACTGGAAGTGGTGAAGGGTGGGCGTTTTGGGGGATTGTCTTTTGTAATTTTGACGTTCGAAAAGTGCTGATTCTCAGCCTGAATTGAATAAATGATATTTGATTTTGATGTTTAAAAACCTACGTAACTATCATAATACCTTCGTAACTTTTCTAATCACTTTCTTCCCATGCTGCCAGTACCTATAGAGGAAATATTTTCTGCCACGTCACGATTCGATCGTATCGTATGCTGTAAATGATATAATATGTTATGAACTGTGCCGTTCCAGCAGCCGTCAGTGTCACAGATAACGAATGCGCCCTTTGTGATAATATCTCGGTATTGTGAGTACTTGTCCTGTTCGCCTGTATATGTAGGCATAATTTTTGACGTGGCAATATTTTTAGACTGGTCTAGGAAGTTCAGAGTAAAAAGATAGATAGAGCATCGGCAGTGTATCACGCCACGGGCGCCGTGATGTCTCATTTTCTTTGTAGGCTTGATAGACTGGCTGTATTATGAAAATAAAAAGATTTTTCTCAACTATATAGAAGACCAATACAAAAAATACCAAGTAGGTAACTATCTCAATAAGGGCTGATTTTTACAGTCGGATGACTTTTACCTGAAGAATAATTATGGCAGTTTGACATATTTTCTATACAAAAACTGACAAACCGCAATATTTTTATCCTCAGATAAAAGTTATCTGACTATTGAAAAATCAGCCATAAGTGGTACAGTTGCATTTGGTCATAAAAGTTTCATAAACGGGTAACAATATTTTGAGCATTCATTTTCTACCAATGGCAACTGACCTGCAAATTGGTCACTACATTGTCCAATGTATCCATGACATTTTAGCATGGCATTTACCCTCACCCAGTTACTAATCTTACCAGGCTGCCATAACCCCAAACAGTTCTCTAAATGCCAGCGCAAACCAAAGCCATGTGTGTTTGTTCGGGAGCACAACGGATATGTTCGGAACACTCGACTGCCGCTCGTATGAAATATAAATTCGATTAAACCGTCTGAACGCGGCCAAAGATTTGCCTAATTAAACAACGTTGCTTCAAATGATTCGATTTATGTTCTCATATCCTTTTATTCTCCTTCATGGGGGAGGGACATGGAGGAGAAAAACTCACGATCGTGAGCTATGGAAAAGCTTGGGGGAGGCCTATGCTAAAAAGCAAAGCAATCTGGAGATTTCGGATGACTAAACTTTTAATTTAAATATATTGTTAAATTAGTTTGTAAGATTACTAATAAAGGCTATTTGAATTTGATCGTTCTGGTATCGATTAGAGCATTTGAAACTGTGTTTAGTTATGCATATTTACTGTTCTATACATAATAATATGTTTAATATGCTTGCTCATTTGCTTTATTTTTTATAAATTACTGATTTATAAGTTTTTCATTATTCTTCGGTTCAACCTTCAAGTCTTCAATGTTTTATATTTCGGCAAGATAAGAAGCAGGCTATCTCAGCCTATAGGCTACAACCTGTAGCGGTATCTACAAACGCCACATGTAAACTACGCGTCATACTGACGTCACACGAAATCCTGCATCTCGCAAGCAGAGTTTACCGCGCAACTAGTATAATATATACAACGGCCCGACATGAATCATCGGGCAGTTACCCACCAAACACAACACCCGGTCGGAGGATCCTCCCTTTTCTATAGAGTATGAGTGAACTTTACACCCTGTTCTTTCATACCTCTACAAGAAACCTATACTACATGTCGGAATCATGTCTTCTTTTGCAGCAGTGAACATAAATTTTACTGCTACGATGTAATTTAGTCAATCAGCAGTCAATTTTGAGAGATTATAACAGGAGTCAAAAGAATTTCACAAAAAGGGCGTTATCAGTGAACTATCCCCCTACGCCACTATCGATTCAGGAAGCTAAGTGCTCAACTAAAAACTGCTTTTATCTTACCCCGGCTTATTAGCTCCCCCCTTCCAATAGAAGCCAAAGCAATAAAAAGACAGTCTGGATCTATCCGTAAATAAACAATAGGAACTGATAATTATTCTCATACGTTAGGGTTGCCATTGTTTTACCCTCCCCCTCGATTCCTCCCCTCTACTTAGACTACTCGATACGATGGCCCTACAATGTAGGGTTATTACTTAATTGAGCGACCATTTTTTATTTTTGTTTTTAATTACGAATTTATTGTTAGTCAATATGTTCTTCGTAGTTCTAAAACTCCCTCTGTTTTAGAGCGTAGGGTCGTTGATTCATGTTTTACGAGCCGTCATATTTCTAGGTACTCAATAAAGTGAATAGTGCATAAAAAGAAAGTTTTAGGAGTAAGGGGACTGATTTTTTAAATCTTGAAGTCGAGACTTGAGCGTAGATTTGAAGAAAATATGTCATCATTTTAAAAATACATAGGGATTTTCATTATATCTTATTCTCTCATTAAATTCAATTCGGTAGACACGGTAGACATATAGACCTTTTTTATTGCGAATTAAAAGGTTACAGAATGAGTCAAAAACCATTCACATTCCACGTAACCAAAAACATTATTTACAAGATTAAAGCCTTCAAAAACTGCACTTAAAGCCCACCAACAATGTTATACTAATAAAAAAAATTACGAAAAGTCTGCCTTGGATCGTAACAATCATAGCTTCAGAGCGAAATTCGCCGAAATAGCCTAACTAATGTCAAAATAAACGTTTTTAAAGCCGAACGTCACATAAACTTATTAACTTTATTCGACATTCCGATTTAAGCGGCATATAATGGTGTGAGGGAAAAATTATCGGATCCATATTGCGAATCTGTTTAAAGATGATATTGTTTTTCTTGGAAACGTATGCGTCATATAGGGAACAGATGTGATAGTTCGTTTAATGGTAGTTAAAAATTAAGAGCTTTGGTTGCTATGCGGATTTGTGTGAGATGGGAATTAAATTGTAATTTTTTTATTACATTGTTTCGTAATCGGATCCTAGCAGATAGCGTTCTGCAGTTTCTGACCATGGGAAGAAGACGTGAGTTCATAATCAAAGTAGGATTGAAATAGTAACGATGATACAGGCTGTTGAAAACACATTAAAAAGACTGGACAGGTCCGCTCAATCTGTGTGGTTCTTTCCTCAAATGACCATTTTCATACACCAATCTACATGGTCTTCACGTGATCTGACCAAGATTTTGTCTGGACTTTAAAAGCGACTGTGACTTCTGAGTTTGTTTCGGCCTTTCTCCTCAGATAATCAGATAGGAAACGCCGACCTCATCTAGCTTTAAAAAATATGACTGACGTGTAAAAGTGTTTGTACAAACCAACTTACAGGAAATAAATCATTTATCATAGTTGTACAGCCAAGGAAATTAATTGTTAATCAAATTGTCAGTCAACGTCAATTTTCCGTTGCCATATTGCAGCCATTTCATAAAACTGTCAAAAATTACAGTTCTTATTTAAATATACGGGCAGCTTAAGTTGGTAGATAGTAATTTTTTGAAACAAATTTATTTCTCTGAATTTACACCAAGGTTAAAATAAACAAAGGAGTACATCATTTACTACCTACAGCAAAAAATCTACGAAATAAAATTATGCTTATTAATCTTAGGTAACCTAAAAAGTCACCAGGCATCTTACAAAACCAGCGAACTAAGGCAGACTTAATATATTTTTATTTCACTCATAATTCATAATGAAAGTCTTCTTTAACCTAAATTTTTCTTAGTATCTCTCTGAGAATCATATTCTATGTCAAAAATTGGCATCGTCAGTTTCAGAAAATGTTGCCCATTAAGCTGACAAGTTATTAAGCTGGATAGGTTCAAGACTTTATCTTTTAGTAACACTGACGGCTGTAACTTGTGAGTCAGCTTAGAAATATGTTTGTGCTGATTTTACGTCTTTTGTTATCTTTTAGGATGGGATCGCGGCGATCGTTAGTTCGAAAATACGACTTTATGTAGCAACAATATTTTTCGGCTTTTAGTACCCACTAGGTGTTCTTGATTTTATCTTTATCTATACTAATAGTAAAGTTGAAGTCTGTTTGAACGCGCTAACTACCCATCGAATTTGAAACATAATTTTTGCATTTGATAACCCAATTCTTGAGGAAGGCTAGGACAAACAACACGCAAAAATCACGCTAGGAACCGCACCCTTAGAAACCGAGCAAAAATAAGAAAAGTCAGAAAGAACGTTTAGCGAAAACGAAGTAATAGCCCGGGCAGGCGATGCGATGCGACATGATGGAGCGGGGGAACTAAAAATATCACGCGGAAGAAGTAGCCTGAAGCTAGTTTTTATAAAAAAGGTTAAAGTAGGTACAGACGCCAGCACATCAAGCTAGCCGAAACTGTAAAATTTTCCCAATCAACTTTGAACCTTATGCTTTAGCGCTAAAGTTGAAAATCTATTAAATAAATTTGACAGATTGTATTAGCTTGATGCGCTGGCGTCTGTACGTCATGCACTTTGAAAGGATTCTAGGGCTTTTATTGTGATATTCACAAATAGACAAGCAGGTGTTGTTTGGTTTTTGTTAGTATCTACGGGAAGTTTTTTTGCTTGGATCTTTTTATTTTGATATCAACCACTGCTTTCTTTGGCTACCAGAAGTAATCGATCATCCACTGCGTGGCAAGTTGCATGATGGCCGTACAAAGGTGGAAGTAAGTGCCCACCCGCAGCATCTGATGTAGCATCTTTTTACACCGCGAAGAAAGTAATAGTGACGACAATCTATCTTTATCTGGGACCTCATTGTTTTTCCTTCATAGTTATTTTTTGACAAGCCCCTCGCTTGTGGCTAAGTAATTACAGCCGCACGGGTCGATCGATCAGGTTAAGCTACGGTTGCCGTGGTTGGCCTGTAGATGGGTGACAATCTTCACATGCCAAAACCTCTCCGTGTCTCGGAAAGCACGTTAAGCCGTTGGTCCCGGTTGTTAGTCGTGGATCTTTGACAGTCTTTACGGATCGTCAAAAGCCCGAAAGTCTAACAACCAGTCTTACCAAAGGGTATCGTATTACCCACTAACTGGGTTGTGGAGGTCAGATAGGCAGTCGCTCCATGTAAAATACTGGGATTCAGCTGCATTCGGTTAGACAGGAAGCCGACGTTAACATAGTTGGGAAAGATGATGAGTTATTTTTACCCGACTGCGCGTCGCAAAGGAGTGGTAATGTGTTTATTTATACAGCTTTCCCTTCTATTTTTTCTCATACTGAAACACTTTATACGTTCACCGCTTTCGATACCAGCACAATATAGTGAAGATTTACGTTACAGTGGGTAGCTTTAGGATTTTTTTCCTAGTAGTGGGGGGTTTCATTGTTCGTATAAATGAGTGTTATTCTTTTATTGTCGAGACAAAGACGGCACTTGGCCTCAAAGCGAGGCGCCAATATTTATACAACCTTCGCCCGCGCCCTCCTTGAAATAACGCAGTGGGGACTATTTGATGAGAGGTAGCGGGGCGATTGTAACCTGTAGACGGAAGAAGTCGATATCTTCATCATCATCTGACTGCATAATCAGCCTATACTGTTCCCACTGGTTGGACATAGGCCTTCTCTCTGTGAGAGGGAGTGGGCCGTAATCAACCACGCGGGCCCAGTGCGGGTTGGTGGATATCGCATGTCTTAAAATTTTTGTTTCTAGTACACACCGCACCGGTTTCCTCAAGATATTTTCCTTTACCTTTTTTGACAGCAGTGGTGATGCAATAGTTTACAGAAAGTAAAGTGTTTGCTTAGGTTCGAACCCACGACGTACATCATCTGACTGATTGACCTCTAATTATTCCCTTTTTTTTGAGTTTTCTTAGAGTGTATTGACAGGTCCGAAAAAGACTACCACACCAAAATCCTACGTCACAAAAGTTTTAAACACACTGAATTTAAGTTCATTACCTACTGTCGTTTATGTACCATGATTAACATGGTGAGTACTGCACTATAAATGCTTGATTATAGCATTAATTGATAAACAACAAGATAAATCGTCTGGAACTACGTCATGCTCCCAATCTCACTTCTTACATTCACACGAAAATAGAACTTTACCCACTTACAATGAAATGAAAATAGGACTTCAATTGCTTGAAGAAGGGGTACAGAAAATCTTGTGAGTCATGCAGTGCATTACCGCTACCTCTCCCCCAATATGTGACCCCTTAACTTCAACATCTGAGGAGCGGCTCTTGATTATATAAGAAAACGTTCGATGTTCTATTGTTAGATCAGGGATGTAAGTTGTTCTAAGTGTTAGCCGGTTATATTCTGCTTACAACGTGTTTATATACGAAATATGGGGCGTACAGCCAGTTTGGTTTTATCGATATAAGTAAAGTTCTAAGAAACGGGAACTTAATTTCGGATGGAGGAAATGGGGGTTGATTGAGTTATTTCTGTGGAAGGGAAGTCAGTTAAACATGTTGTCAATACAAAATCTTTCTTTTTGCATGTATATAGGCAGGTTTATTTTGATTTGATGTACACGTCATAAAAAAATCATCTTAAAATATAAGGGCTGATTTTTCAATAGTCAGATAACTTTTATCTGTGGAAATAAATTTGCGGTTTAACAGTTTTTGTATAGAAAATAATTATGTCAAACAGTCTGACTGACAAATCAGCCCTAAGAGAGATTTGTTGTGTAAGACAGAAAAAGAGAGTTATATCTTTCTTCTCTCTCATGTAACGAAATGTGCCTAAACGTGACGCGTCCTTGAAATTTCACTCTCAATAATTTTTGTCCAATTAATCGCTACCATCGAATCGCCACCTACTATTCAAAAACTCGAGCCTAAAAAAATAATAAAGAACTAGATAAGCTCCCACATTAAAGTTAGTAACACTAATTAAGGCAAAGCATTTATTTTCTTTCCAATGCCCGGATCAAAAGGCCTCACCTTTTATATGGGGCCCTAACTAGACATTTCGTGTTAACAATAAAATTGTCACCTTTACAAATGTTTTAATGGCACGCCATTTACGTTTTGACATTTTAATCAAAGAAGGGTGGAATTAATAGATAGAACACAGTGGGGATACAATTACCCACTACTTCCCAAGGGCTCACTACTGTTTTGAAATTATTGTGGTTTGGGAAACTTTTACCGCGGATCTATCGGGCATTGGCTTATGTCCTACAATATTTCAAACAAATTTTGGTATAATATTGAGGAAACAGGAGGGAGGGGCCCGTGGCTAAATAATAACAGCCGTAAAGGCTGATCGATCAGGTTAAGCTACGCTTGCCGCGGTTGGTCTGTGGACGGGTGACCATCTTTACATACCGAGACCCCTCCGTGCCTCGGAAAGCATGTTAAGCCGTTGGTTCCGGCTGTCATTCGTGGATCTTTGACAGTCGTTACGGGTCGTCAGAAGCCCGAAATTCTGACAACCAGTCTCACCAAGGGGTTTCGTATTACCCAGTGACTGGGTTGTGGAGGTCAGATAGGCAATCGCTCCATGTAAAATACTGATATTCAGCTGCATCCGGTTAGACTGGAAGCCGACCCCAACATAGTTGGGAAAAGGCTAGGCAGATGATGACATATCTATGTATCTCGTCAGTTCTATAACTTAGGTACTCACTTATTTATTCGATTTTTGTTATAACTATATTTTGTTTTGTTGGAAATAAGATTGTTTAGACTTATTATATTAGTGTGACCTTTTTTAATTCAACCAGTATACAAACTCAAACACAACAATTTTTATCATTACAATAATTTCCCAAGAAATTATTATTTCTAAAGAACGTTTTAAAAGTAATATCTTACAAGAATGTTTGAGAGCAAATCTCAAGATCCAAGTTATTACAGGTTTCCTCGAATATTAATAAAATTAAGAATATAAAAGCTCAATCGGTTTTTCTTTCAGGCTTTTCTTAATACTACCTCAACCCACTGATTATGTTTAAGAATCGCAGGAAACGGTAAAAAAGATATTACAATTTCATTTAGTGAGGCCAGGAGATTAATTTAGATTCGCTAGGAGAATTTCACTAGGTAATATTGTCCATTATTTTACAGATTCACCTTCAATCGACATAGGCCTCTCCTACGGCACGATATTTAATTCCATCCTCGGCTCTCATCTAGCTACTACTAGCAGCTCTGCGTAGATCATCAGTCCACCAAACCTGACGTTTTCCACCTAATTCGATTCTCAACGAGTACAAAATGTTCTATGCAGCCTTTCGAAGAAAAGTTTCGATTACAAAAATCGTATCCAAGTCTATATTCATTTGAGAAACGAAAATAAAAAGCGTTGTTTCTGAAAAGAATCGTGATGAATCTTTCATACATAACATACATACATAATCAGCCTATAATGTTCCCACGGCTGGGACACAGGCCTCCTCTCAGTGAGAGGGAGTGGGCCGTAATCCACCACGCGGGCCCAGTGCGGGTTGGCAGATGTCACATGTCTTCGAATTTTTAGTTCTAGGACATGCCGGTTTTCTCACGATGTATTCCTTCACCGTTTTGAGAGCAGTGGTGATGAAATAATTTACACAAAGTAAAGCGCCTGTCTGGATTCGAACCTACGACCGACAACTCGTAAGTCGAGGCCGTTACCACTTGGCCACCACTGCTCGAATCTTTCATATTCGCAGTTAATCACATCTCTCATAGATTTATAAAAGTGAAGTGCGTGCAATTGTGTGTTAAATGAAAAATAAAACGGGGTAAAAATCAGTGATGGTAGGGGTTCAGAAGGGCTTCCGAGTGCACTGACCTTTATGGGTGGCTCGGAATTGGGGAACTGATCAACTGGACATAACAGATAGCTTTGTGTACGGGAAATTGGGTGCTTCCTACTACAATAATTTCAGTTTTATGTGTATTTCTCTTGTTGATTTAGTTTGCAATGATTTGTATTTATTCGGGGAATAGCCAACTGCCTGATTTATGAAACGTATGTTTTTTTTTTTAAATTCTTCGAAATATTATTTCATTGAGGCACTGATGGTTTCTTTCTATATTTTTTTTTATTTGAAATGGACTTGCTCTTGACTCTAGTCTAGGTTAAACGTGACAGAGACAAAGTCAAGTTTCTTATTCGTTTCACAATATCTTCGCAATCTACTTGGTTTTTGGTTACAGAGATTGTTTGTTATTTTAAAGATGTTCCGTAGACAACTCTGGAAAAGTGTTTTTGAAGTTTTCTCTAAGACAGGAAATGGGCCAATCCGTCAGTAATGTGTTATCAACATAGCTTCAAAGCGCATACTAAACCTTCCAATGCCAGCAAAGCCAAAACTTACACTCAATATAAATGGAAGGCCGCAATCCGTGCTTGCAAAGTAAATCCTACCACCTATAGACTATAATATGTAGGTTAGTAGATCGTTCCAGTTATCTGCACGTCGTCGCGCCAACCATCTGGCCCATCTGAATTTTTCACTTTTACCTTTTCCAACCAAAAAAACGGTATTCCTAAAAGTGGGTCGCACAAAATGAATGCACAACGAGATTTATAGCCCGAGACGGTTTTTTTAAATTTTATAAAATCTTATTTGGATGTGTCGTCCCTGTGATTACGTTATCTTCATTGAGTTAGAATTTTCCTGCTTCCTTTTTAATTTATTTATTTAGCGTGTCAAGTTTTTTTTACCTTAACTTAGAATATTCTGCTACTTGGTACGTACAGTGCAAAGTTTTTTTTGAAGAAGATCCTGCGCGGTAATTGCGTAACACACTACCAGTAGCAATGGCTTTTATTTTGACAGTTCCTACAAGTTCATTGCGTTATATTCGTTATTGAGCAGACGAATTTTTCAAACCTATGAAGCAATGTATTAGCGATATCCTTCAAAATGATTCAGATTGTGATTGTTACGCAATTAGAGTACTGATATTGGCTTGTAGCAGTTCATAAAATGGCCCTCTTTTGACAATAGAGAAGAATGGTGCCTAAGAAGTAAGCCCTTCTCTATCTAACAAATCTGCGTTAGCGATTTATTTGCCAAAAATGTAAACAAATATTAATTAATGGACAAATAACTTTAATTCAAAACAGCTGTCCCTAGTACATTCACGCCAAAACAAGTGATACACATAACGTAGACCCGTAGTTCTAATAGTATGGAATGGTAACAATATAGATTGATTATGCTTAGCAGTAAAACCAAAACAAAGATTAGTAGGTAAGGATTTGGCTATTTCCAGATCATTAACTTCTAAATTACAATGTTCCCAAGAATACAAGACAATTGTATCATTACGTAAATTTTAATGATGATCAACCCTCACTACCCCATAATTAGGTAGCCAGTACAAAGCTCAGTAGCTCAAAACCGCAATTTTCCCTTCTGCCAAACGATCCGAAAATTAATGATTTATTCAACGTTCTCATTGTTATTCAACGATATTCCCATTCACGTATTAAGATGAAGTGTTGAGTAAAAAGCGATTTTATATTAAAATTTCATGGTTTAGCATTACAAGTGAACGCAGTATGGAGCTTGCCATACGTACCTACCTCGCATCTACAAAGACAGTCATGGTAGGTGTTTTTGATTATAATAGTATAAACGGACATTAAACGTTTTCAAATTCTAATTTATTTATTTTCCAGAATGTAAGTTTACAATATACAGGGTTATTGGAAAAACACCAACAACCTCTCAAGAGGTCATTGTACTCATCATTACGAACAACTTTTATTAAGGGACCAAACCTGAAATAGGGAAAAAATTCAGTTGTTCCCTACATTTTGACGTAACTCGTCAAAATGTAGGGAACAGCTGTTTTTTTTTTTAACAATATAATAATAAAAATTGTTACATTATTATTCTCGTTTATTATCTCTATCGCGCGACGATCTAATATCATTCGCAGGGACAACATGGCCAGAGATCGCACAAGACAGGGAGGTTTGGAAGAAAAAAGGGGTGGCCTTTGCCCAACAGTGGGACACAAAATAGGCTAACAAAAAAAAAAAAATCTCTATTGAATAACAAAAAAAAACGAAAAGGATAATTGTTGAAAAGAAAAATAATAGTCTCATCTCGAGATTGCAACCCAGACTTTCACGTTTGCTAAACCATTAGGTTACGTTACCAGCTATCTATACTTGCTGTGATGAAGTGAAATTTGGCAGTAGTATGAACCCACCAAGTTCATGCGTAATTACGTAGTACCGTGTGCGTAAAAGCGACGATATGTTTTGTTTCATTCGACGCTAGCCAGTGCGTGTTCGACACACACACAGATGTGGCCTGCGGTATTATGACAGCAATTTGAACTTTAATATGCTTATGCAAAATTGATGCCTGACTGTATATTAGTATGGTTTTTATTGTGAAAAGAAAGTGTTTAGAGGTATGTTCATAATTTTTTTCTATCGTATCAAATTCGTTTTATTAAGTGTTCAACACATTATCTAATTAGCATATATCCTGAAGAATATCATATATTTTTCTGATTTTGTTTACTGTATTCGATCATATACTTTTAGGCATTATTAAACTTGCGGTTTTTCCGTTTAGGTCCTGTAGTCCCCTTAAATAAAAAAATATTTCGTTCCATTATACCACTGTCTCAAGCATAAAAGCTAAAATATGACACACAATGCAGACAAGATTTAATCAAATGTATAAATACAAAACAAGCTCGTATAGAAACTCCGATTAGCTCGACAAAATGTACGACGTTCACCCAATTTCTTTTATATCAGTCTGTAATTGCTTTAGACAGAATTACAGAACAACAATCTCTTGCTTATTTCGTATGAAATTCTATGGAAGTTGCTTATAGTTGTTTCAAAAGTTAGAATATACATCGCTATTTAATTCATCCATACTAATAATAAATGCGAAAGTTTGTCGTCTGTCTGTTACCTCGCTGAACCGATTTAGATGAAACTTGGTACAGAGATAGTTTGAGTCCCGGAAAAGGGCATAGGATAGTTTTTATCCCGATATTCCCACGGGAAACTTATGCGGGTAATACCGCGGGGCGCTGCTCGATAACTTAAAAATGATACATTTATAATGCCTTTTTCATTATTATCATTTCAGCTGAAAGACGTCCACTGCTGGGAATGGATTCCTCCAAACACCGCCAGTTCAACCGGTTCTGTGCTTCACACACATAGTGGATTCCTGCGGCCTTCACAGGGTCATCAGTCCACCTTGTGGGAGGCCTTCCAACGCTACGTCTTCCGGTACGCGGTCGCCACTCCAGATCCTTTCAGCCCTAACGACCATCTGTTCTGTGAGCAATGTGCCGTGACCACTGCTAGTCTTGGCAGCAGCAGTAGCCTTTTTTTTGGGTGGGAAATTATCAAATGAGAGGCCTATGCTCAGGTGGGTGAAGTCGGGCTGTGGATAATGATGATGATGAACCCATTTTCATGTAAAATAAATTTACATTTTTGAAGTGAAAACTTATTTAGGCGCGTTGGGCATTTTTTGAGATGGGAAAATACCATTGAATTTGCGCCACTGTTACCCTAACCGACACTGCTTTGGATGTGTTCGGCTGTCCTCGGGATATACTCGGTTTTAATGTATATTTGATATGTCAGTGAGTGATGGCAAAGTATTCTGTTTGTGTAGTGCCACTGTTTTTTTTTTTAATTTTTATTTCTTTGCTTGAGTACGTATAGTTTTTATTGTATTTGTTGGTATATTGACGTGGCTAGCTGACTTATGGCAATTAATTTAATTTTAATGTTCTGTGTCTTGTTAATTTTAATGTTAATTACTTTACATAACCTAGTATTGTATACAATCAAATATATTCTAACTGAACAGACAGCTGTGCTACTGGGGAGTTTGTTGCGCCACCTCTTCTTCCCAGCGAAGGCACTGGGAAGTAATGAAGGGCGGGTGTTTTGGGGGACTGTCTTTTGTAATTTTGACGTTCAAAAAGTCCTGATTCTCAGCCTAATTTGAATAAATGACTTTTGATTTTGAATGACCAATATTTGTCAGGCGGTATGGATTCTGAGGCGAGAGACCTCGCCAAGTTTGTTAAACAAAATTAAAATTCAGAAACTTAGTAGTATGTCGTGTTTTATTTACTTACTTAAATAAATCCTTATGAATATGATCGCTCGGCAATCACTGGAAGTTTACCTCAACATACAGTTGGAAGGAATACGCTTTGCATACATATAAGACTGATTGAAATTTTACGCTCGCAGGAATTTTTACGCATATTTTAGGACCGTTTCGCAATTTCACACCCATTCTAATATAGTCGTCGGTGAACGAGTATTTTACGTATAAATTTTCACTTTCCTTATTTTCTGCGTATTAAGAAATGTGTACGGAGAAACGTATACAGGGGAATGGGAATTAGAAACACTGTTTGTCGGAGTTCGGATTAGATTTTGTCAAAATTTGTTTGCCTTCAATCTCGAGATGGAATATTTGATGTATAGATTCGTAGATATGTTGGCAAATAAATGATAGGATTATTCTTATGAGTACGTATTAGCCTATATCAACAATGACGAGTTTATCTTTATATAGAAATGTACAGAAGTACACCTACATAAACTTTTGTTTTATTTACAGTAGGTTGGTAAATCTGCAAGCTACACAGGGCCCTAAATCACTATGACCACCTATTAACCTTACTTCGAAACCACGTCAACTCCTTAGCTAATCACGACATCTGCTAATAACGTATTCTCTATGATACAATGAACGAAAGCGCGGGAAATGAACGCAAAGATGGCGTGGTTTGGACTGTCAAAATGCCTCGCTTGACAACCGTACGTGTTTTGCACGTGATAAGATTACGCGGGGAATAATAATTACCTTATTAATATTAATTGGGGCCCTCTGCTGTGTTGAAAAAATACTCGATACCTACCATACCTACATCTTGCTAAGTGACACTAGCGGTACGTTGTCGACAGCAGTCGCCGACGAGTCGACGGCTGCAGTTGTCACTGTCGTTGGCAACGTGCCGCTAGCATATATGAGTACTTAGCGCTCCTTGTTGGATAGCCTAGATTTCTTGCAACATACAAAAAAACACTATGTCACACGACAGTACCTGGGACTAGATAACGTAGGGAAACTTCACTTTCTCTACCACTAAAATGCTAGGTCGTAAAACATAAAGAATCTAAGATCTTTTAAGTGAAACAGACCTTAGTGAAAGAGGCCACGATAAAGAAGATTACTTATATAAATGCTACACCCCTCGCAGCTTTGTTCGCTCCGTAAGGTTAAAAGAGCATGAAGATCTTAAGCAGGCAAAGTGCAGTTCTTGCCAACAACAGACCTCGCTAAGCAATTCAACAATTGCAAAGGTAAAAATACAGAATGCGAGTCAAACATTAACATTTACATTGTTTCGCCCCCAGCAACTTATATTAAGCCGTTGAGGGACATTAGAACTTATAACACTTGAACGTAAACTTGCTACACAATTACAAACTTAAGTTTGCCGCTGTACAACAACAACAATGACGTTAGTGCTTAGAATTTAGTGTTGATTGTTGTGTTTCGAAGTAGTTTGTGAACGGCAAAAACAATTTTGTGCTTTGTTGGAAGAAAGCATCCATTCATATAGGAGAGGGATGCGCCCTTATTTCTTTCACCCCACATCGGTTGTCGACGTAATTTTTTTAATCATGTTTTATACTCGTATTAATTTACTTAACGACCGTCTTAGTCGGAGGTTTTTGAATGCGTCGCTACGTTTTCGATGAATAACGAATGAGCTTGCAGTATTATAATTAAGTTGGTGATTCTTGAAGATTGTTTGCTGAAGCATCGGTGCGGAGGATTCTGATCTTGATTTTCATATTAAACTGACATAATAAGTCTGATTTGATTGAGTTCATTTACATGTTCGCGTGGGAACGTACTCGTAAAATATACTGTTAGTAAAATGGAGCTGATATAGAAAAGCTCCTAATTAAATTAAAATTATCTCAGCTGAGAGAACTTTAAAATTATAAAATAAAAGCACTTTGAATTTCATTCAAGCTGTAGTGGTGACCTTGAGGAAAATACAAATAAAAATTGAATTAAATAATTCTAGATGAGTAGCAGAAGTTGCTTTTTATGAACATTTTGAAATCTTAGTGTAATGGTCTAAGGCTCGAAGTGAAAAGGAAAGTGACGATTGTATGAGGAAGATTAATAAAATAACTTTAATTACGAAATAGCAGAAAAAATATAATAGCTTTTTTAACGACGGCCAAAAAGGTTTTTTTATTCTATAAAAAAGTCTTTATCAAAAGTTCTTACAGCGGTTGCGTCGCTTACACTTAGTATTCGTTTGCGTATCTACTGTTTCGTTTACCGAAAAGACCTACACTCTGAGTCCGTCTACCAAGTTACGAGCCCATCCGTAAGTGGTTCGATACTTTGAAATGAATCCTACTCTCGATTAATTAACTTTTTCCGAACGGTTCAAAACACTTCGGGAGTAACAACAACTGTCAAATCGTGTTTCATTCATTCTAAGTTCAGACCCCGAGCTAATATGTATTATGTCTGTAGGTGATACGGAGTAACAAATGCCCGTAAGGCTGCGTTTCCACCAGAGATGAGGGAGGATGCGTAGCGAGGGATGTGTGTAAAACTAACCAATACCAACGCTAACTTAGTTCAAGCTGTAAAAATGAAGCGTTGTTATTGGTTGGTTTCACACACATTCCTCGCTACGCATCCTCGCTCATCTCTGGTGGAAACGCAGCCTAATTACGGCCGAAGCTAGAGATTTCGCGCTTAGAGAGAGTAGACTGAAACAAAACCAACATCAATACAAACTGTGATGCTACCAACAATGTAACAAGAATAATACTTTTACAATCGTTATTTCTAATGATCCACTTTACATTTCCCCATAAATCCATTAAGAAAACAAATAGAGGGGGATTTCAGATATGATTTCAAAGAATTTCAGCATCTGAATCACAAAAGGCGATATAAAATTTACAAATTGTAGCCATAAAACGAATGCGGGGAAACTTAGACTTGAGGAATTATGTACAAGCTAAAGGTAATGGTAGGTCTTTGAAACAATGTAACTTTACATTTATTGTTATTCGAGTCGTCGAGAGGAAATAGGGAGGCATCAGGGGTCATAATGTGATTTTTATTCAATACAGACGTGCAACTGTGTTAATTCTAAGGAGCTTACAATGTTTGGTCGAAGTGAAGTAAGAAATTGAGGAAGGACGGGACTTGATACAATGATATGAAATTGCTTAATTTTTTTTGTAGATTTTATCGTAGAGGCGTCATTTTTGCTACAAAAATCAGTAGGTTTGTGTTGCAAAGACGCAATTTTCTTTTTTTTTTCAAGTGACACCAATGAGATTATTTTTAAGCATTTACAATGTTTACATATGTATATAATTTTCTTCTTTTCGTTTCGACGGTACATCTATGTTTTTTATATTGTTTGGATCCAGTAGGTGGCCACATTTATTGCGGCGTCAGAGGCATTGTTTACATAGCTCTGACCCATATGATGAAAATAAAAGAACTAAGTACCTTTGTAGGTCTGTTTTGTATGGAAATATGTATTTTAGTAAAAATGTTCGGAGAAATCCTTCGGCTCTCTCAAATAAAAAAAATACTTTATCTAAAACGCTCTCTCAACGCCTCTTCCCAAATCGCTTCATCTTATACATTCCACCAATCACTGGTCGAGAACACGGGAGGTAAAATTCTTGAGGTGTTGTTTGCCCTAAAGGCGATTTACTCCAAGTGTCTGTTAAGACGATAATTACAAAAGTTTTTTAATTAGTTTAATTTTGCCGTAAGCCGACGAGATTTTTGAAGCTTTTAAAGCATTATGCACGATACGTTTACGAAGCGAAAAAAATTGCAAACTTTTCTTTGTGTGTGTGAGATTTTTTATTGGGTTTATTCTTCTTTATTTCCTTATTAGATTGTGATAAGCTGGATAAGATATTAGATTGTAAGATTTTAATAATTTGTTTCTTCTCTATATTTAATAATATGGTTCGGTGTGGCAGCTGAGCGCGAGGTCCTCCATTCAATTCCCAGCTAAGGTTAAATGTTATTTGGTTTAATGTGTGAAGAAAGTTTGAGTCCTGGTAGTGGTTCAAACCTGTTAAATGTTGTACCAGTAAATATTCATTACGACTTGGGAGTACAGCATGTATCAGAAAAGTGTAGTCGTGTTTAAAGTTGTGGTACAGACCATCAAACTGAACAACTTTCTCCATGGCACCAACATCGTAATCCTGAAAAAATAATCAGCCTTCCTAAACATTTCGTTTGAATAGGTATTGAAGTTTTTAATGGGACAGTTGATATTTTTTAACACCCCTGTCTCATACATACATCCTGTATAACACAGCCAAATATGTAGTGATTTATACAATTAGGTATTTCACGTAAGATCACAAACTTTTCGTCTAGAAAATTGCTGATCTATCATGACCTAGTTTAAAATACTATACAAAACCTGATTTACAAGGCTGCACATTCCATCTAGTCACTAATCCTGGTAGGTACCTCTCAGCTTAGGATATTTACTGCTATACTACATAGAAAGCCAAATTCAACCCCTATTCATCTCCTCGGCCACAATTACGCAATTAGGCCACATTCAAGCTGAAGTCCTCGTAATAACATAATGGTAATAAGTTGCACTTCGGGGCTGCTAATCGCGTTTCATCTTTAGGTCTGGCAAAAAGTTTAGGTACTTTATAGGCTCGAACTTGGGACTTTGGGGCGGAACATTGGAAGGCTTTATAATTTCAAAGATTAGAATTGCTTTTATAGTGTATTTTGCTACTTTTCATAGTCAATACAAAGTCCTTGATAGTTGAAGACGTATATACTAAAATAAAATTGCACGTGCAACACCTTACACGTGATAGGAGAATCTTCTTAAAAATCGTAGGTAGTACAATATATATCGATGTTAAAAATAAATAACAAGAGAGATTTCGTGTGAGAGATAGAGAGAGTTATATGTTTCTTCTATCTCATGTAACGAATTGTGCATAAACGTGACGCATCCTTAAAATTTCACTCTCAATTCTGCGGGGCAATTGCATAACACATTATTAATCGGAACGAGTTTCATTTTGACAGTTCAACAACATTCATTGCGTTATTTACGTGTTGAGCAAACAAATTTTTCGAACTTATGAAGCAATGGATTAGCAATTTACTTCAAAATGATTCAGATTCTGATTGATAGTGTGTTATGCAATTAGGGTGCTGGTCCAATTATAGAATCGTCGCAGAAGTTTCACTTCAACAAAGGTTAGCTTGAACTTGTGTGGGTTTTGAATTTTTGGGTTTGTTGAAATTTCACCGTATGTTTTGGCGCAACATGGAAGAGGCCTATGGCCGATAAGCTTGATGATTAAATTCTTACTTTCTATTTAAGCATTATAAAAAAAGTTATAGTACATTTTAGGTATTCTAATACACACGCATTTTGAGACTAAGACTAATTGATGACAAAATAGCGTGCCCTTTCAACATTGGCCCTCAAATAGATCCTTTTTAATCTATTTTAAATCACTACTTCTAGACATGAACCTATCTGACAAACGAGCGATAACATAAGCCTGAGCTTGGGTTATATTAAAAAGTCGTCGCTAAACTATCAATTCTCTCCTCTCTCCTATAACAGATTCTGCCTATCCTCTTTGGGATTAAGGGCGTGGTGTAGCTGAAAGCCAACAGGGCAGAACAACTTGCGACCAGCCCCGGAAGAGGAGCACGCGTAGCCAAGCACGGGATGACGTTACTGCCAAGTTTTAAATTTAATTAAAGACAACTTTGGGGCGAGGCATTGCGACTGCAAACAGATTATGTGTGGACAAACGGACGTTTGTTTTGGATGGTTAATTATTTGTAATAGTGATGATAAATCAATTATACTTAATTACATGTTAAGTCCTATCTTACAAATCGTCAGCACTAACATCGGAATCCCAAATAGGTATAGATCTTGTCGATGTTTTAACGCTAAAAGTGGTCAAATATTATTTCCGGGAAAAAATCCTCCTTGACCTTGCTATCGAATATAAACACGGATACATACAACACGGTGCACCGTCAATTTTATTAGAAAATACGTACAGGTTATGTTGTTTGGATGTTTGTTTTACAAAATTTTAGGTGCTTAACAAAAATATTTTATTTATTATTTGGAAACTCAACAGCCTATAACTAAGTTACATGAGTTATGAATGTTCACCCCACTATCAATGAACAGCTCAATGCAGTTGAATCAAAGTTAAAGTTAAAGTTACAGCATCTTTCAGTCTGCATACACTGCTCAGTGATAGCGAGATGATGACAATTATCACTTAAGCCAATAATAGAGTTTCACGGCATTGATAAAAAAAAAAAACGTAGTAAACGTACCTATTTCTAATCTGTGAAATCAAAACCACGAATATTAGATATATTATATTTAATACATACCTACGTGCCAACACCATATCAATCAAGTGTTTTAAATTCATTTCTGCCTCGTTTTTACCGCCAACCGCAGCGTTTCACCGGCTCGTCTGCACAACAACAACAGTCGCCATGTGTCGCCACGTTACAGATGCACAAAGTATTGCAACGCGACATCCACGCACTTTTGCATAAAGACAACATGGCCGACTCCCTTGTATGGGGCTCTGTTATTATAACTGTTTTTTCTTTTGGATGACTGAGGATGTTATTAAGTGTTTTGATGATACTGTTATTTTTTTAGTTTGTAGTATGATGTACAATGGCTATGATTCACGAAGTGAATTTGACCTTGATGACGATCGTTATTTTTTGTAGTTTAGATTACTGACCCATAGAGCATTTCACTGCTCTTACTGAGGTATGTATTGCAAAACATATAATATAACGGGTATAAAATATATATTCCCGTAACGAAGCCAAAAGTCACAAATTCTTTTCGTTATAATGTTTTTTTTTGCACTGTACCAAAGAGATATTGAACGTCCTTGGTTCCAGCTTATTTCAAAGTTTCTTTACCTAGTTTTAAATGTTTTAACTTAACTTTAAGTACTCCCACGGTCCCTGCACCGTTGCGTCACAGTATATTGTGGTTGCGTGCACCCATAAGCACAATATTTTGCTTGCGTTACATTGCGCACTACCGTAATCAGTGAATTTTCACACCAAAAATAAAAGTCGTTTTTCAGCTTTATTATTTTTATGTTTAAAATACGAAGACGATGGCTTCGTGAAGGGTATTTTACACCCTGTGTTTTAAAATATTTGTTTTTTACTTAATTTTCAGCTAGCCAAACGATTACCAGAACAAAACTGTCAACGAGAATCTCTGACTATGAAAGGTGTTTTCTAAGCATAACGCATAGCATAAAGTTAAGATAAAACTTGATCCATTTAATTCTTATTCAACAACGAGCAATATTAAAAAAATCCAACTGATATTGTACCTACATAACAAGACATCAATAAACTAGCAGGTGAGAAGGTTTCATCCACGATGGTTTAACGTGGAGGCAAGCTTGAGCATACATAGGTGCCACGAGAACCCACTTTAACGCGGTAGTTGGCGTTAATTTAAAAAGGGCCTCGCCTATTACAGTTTACGCGAAAACATAAAACTCACGACCTAATTTGGGAAAAAGAAAATTTCTCGCAAAATTACCTATTTGGAGCCAGGGCACGTGTTTTTGAAGTTTAAAAAATAAAAAGGAATGTTGGTTTTGCCGAAGCCAGAATGTAAAATGTAAAGAATTATTGGAACATAACAAAATATGACCGGATGGGTTCACCTCTATAAATCGTTTTACATCTGCTATAATGTAATGAGATTTAACCCTCCCATTCGCGTTTACGACATACCCGGGCCGTCTAAATAGATCAAAATATTTTTATTCTATAGAAAGTTTTTTTGTAAATATACGCGTCTATATTGAAAACGTGATCGCTAAATTGACTGTTATTCGATGATGGATCTGGATGAATGATAAGAAACCTGAGACCATTCACGTTTTTGTTCGCTAGATAGGTAGACTAGCAGGGTAGTTGTGTGACACACTAACAGTAAAATGAAAGCCAATCCGCTTTCATTTTGACAGTTCAACAACATTCATTGCGTTATTTACGTTGTTGAGTAGACAAATTTTTCGAACATAATTATGAAGCAATGGACTAGCAATATCCTTCAAAATGATTCAGATTGTAATTGATAGTTTGTTTCGTCTTTCGTATCTCATCGATATTCACATCAAAATATACATAGGGATGTCAAATCGTACTGACGTAGGTACTGAAGCATGATAGGAACTGAACAAAAATGAATTTATTCGAAAAAAATGGAATCTATCTAAATAAAAATGTTCGTAGTGTCCGAATGAGGATTATAGGAAAAAAATTAAGCTTCTCAGAAAATTGGGAAAATCTGGAAGTCCTTTTTTATGGGATTTTTGTATGGACTATTGATTGGACATGAGGAACTCTGTCGGGTCCGCTCATTTATAATACCTAAATGTAAGAAATAATTTACCATAGGTACCTATACTTTTCAAACAATCTTCTAGGCAGTAATTAGTTTGAAGTTTGAATCTTGTTGAACCTTAAGAATAGTTTTGATTGACTTTAGATTTTAGGGCGGGTTGTTTCACGTCTACTTGACGCACGCGTATAGGTACCTCAAAAATGTCGCTAACTGTCGCCAAACCAAAACAAGCGTTTCATAAAATTATAGCCTTGGCGTACGTCAAATAATGATTACTTAATTGTTATTATTTGACGTAAAGTCCGACCGCGGCAGATTTGCCAAAGATGTAAACAACATTGGCTGATCGAAATTAAATAAAATCGATAAACAAGAGTATTTATTTTAAGTAATGTTTGTTTTCGTCTAGTTAGCTTGGAGATTTAGACGAAAACTAACATTACTTAAAATAAATACTCTTGTTTATCGATTTTATTTAATTTCGATCAGCCAATGTTGTTTACATCTTTGGCAAATCTGCCGCGGTCGGACCAACCGTTTGAAATAACCGGCCCTTAGTTTAGCTACGCTACGAGTTACAGAAGACCTGCGCAAAACCCACACCCGTATATTTCTACTCCTTATCTTTTTAGTACAATCCCACAAAAGTTGATTGACGTATTCGAGAAGGGAATTCCTTTCTGAGAATTTGTTTAGTCCTCCCAATGGCCGAGGGAATTATTAAGAAATGCCTCCCGTTCTATTGATGCCCGATTTTTATTCGCCGTCATCACAAGATTAATTCCAAGAGGAGTATAGCTGTGTATTTAGATATGGCTATAATGGCCCTATTGAATTTCGGCTAATATTCATTATTGGATATTGGCGAAATGGATTAACTGACGTTAATAAACATTTAATGTTCGGCAATTACATTAGAATTTTGTTATAGATGTCTCCAGGAAATGTCCAATGAGATTAAAAGTGTTTTCTTTATTTAGATAGAATGTTGTATACAGTAAACTTCTAAATAGAAGGTTGTTTTGAATGGTTATACGAAATTAGTAATGTTTAGGAATTTAGATAGACAATGATCTTCTCCAAGTTTCTTTGCTTAGTCTCTTTTGCTGGACATAGATTTTCTGTCAAGATAATTTGATTATGTAACATAATCAGCCTTTAATGTTTCCACTGCTGGGACATCTATCTACCATACGGGCCCAATGCGGGTGTCTTCGAATTTTTGGTTCTAGGAGATGCTGGTATCCTCACGGTGTTTTCCTTTACCGTTTAGAGCAGTGGTTATGAAATAATTTACAAGAAGTAAAGCGCCTGCCTGGGTTCAAACTCATGACCTACAAATCGTAAGTTCCGGCCGTTACCACTGCGGCACCACTGCTCATTTGATTATGTACTTATTGTTAGTTAATGTGGTTGATCATTGGCCTTACAACGACAGAGTCAGTCTAAAAAGACATTTTATTCCCCCGCCAATTATTCAAACTATGTATATGGTTGACATACATAACACGAGTTTGGAAAACTGGAGGTTTGAAAGTAAGTTAACTTGGCCAGGGTTTCCCTGTACATAGCCTCGTACATAAAATTCATAAAGAATATAACACAAATATAGTGCATAAATCGACAGGTTTTTGGCTCGCTCCCAGCTAACATCATGTTAACCTATTTCCTTCTGCTCGTTGTACAATTTCCGCGGGATGGTAAACAGCTGATAACTTTATGTTTTTCCTTTAGTTAATCATTCTGCTTTTACTTTATGAAATGAGAAGGAGAAACGATAAAGGCTGAGCTTGGTTGGCACCATTTGAGGATTGGATGTAGTAAATAAGCCAAATTTCGTGATGGATGACGATTTTCGCACGATTTCTGGTTTTTAGAATCCACCTTTCGTCTTCCTCTTGGTAGACAAAATCAGATAACGTCTCAATATTAATTTATAGTATCACCTACATGCTACTGAGAAATCAATTGCTTAAGGAAGAAGATACATGATACGATGAACAGAAAACTAAAAAGAATGGCTCAATCGACGCACACAATACACGCAGCAAGTTCATAAAATCTTACTAACCTTTATAAGCAATCCGACATTCCCGAGTGATAAAATCGATACCTGAAGTTCTTGACCTTAAGAACAAAAGCCACGTTAAGCTTTAATCGTAACTCAATAATTTATATCGAGCACAACACATCACTCGAGCCTTTACATAATGCACGAAGGTAGCTAAAATGGCGCTTCGAAGCTCTCGGATGGATTGGTAGCTTGTGATGGTAGTGTGGTACTAATCCTTGGAGGTTACATGAAGTTTCTTATAAATATTTTTGTGAGAAGTGCGGTTTCTGGAAATTATTTTAATTTAATTGAAATCATCGGGTAGTTATATAAAAGAGCTTCAAAAAGGAAAAATGAGCGAGTTTGCAACATAATTTACGCTTTCAAAAATTACAATGATGCCTTGATTTTTCATATGAAATACTTCATGACTACCCTCCTTCTGGGGAGAACGGAAGGTTAGGTATACAACCTGCCTAAATTACTTAATCTTTCTGCCCTAAACTATTAATAACGGATCCAATTGAATGTTTTCAGTCTCTCCTTTTAAACCTAGACCTCGTAATGGTTTCAGTTCATATCACATCTACGAGTATATACACACACATATGTACACACACGTTAGTAAGCGCCATTTTATCAGCCCAGTGCGCGGGCGCCTCCTATTATTTCTATCTGAATCTCTTTTATTGCATCGTAAATAAGTATAGTGACAGTTTTTATTGCGCCAAACTCAGTTCCGGAGTTAGTTGGGGTGAGATTAACATCTCCGAACGAGTGCAGAATAAGTATGAGGATTGTCGGTTTAGAGTTACTTTCGTCTTTGTTCTGTGTTCCTGGTAATTGCTATTACATTTTCTTGAAATGTTTTAATGATTAGCTGGTAATTGTTTAGAGGATTTGGGTTGAGCTTGGATTCCTGTCGAGGATTTGTATTTCGCCGTTCAATTAAGGTTGTGAGTAATTTTAATAGGTACTAAGATTCGCTTTTTGATTCAAGTATCTACACTATATTTAAACATGGCTGACGTTTGCTATGAAGTAACCTAACATCACACCCATTACCCAAAGGATTAGGCAGAGATGTACCTATAGCACAATCACTTTTCACCAATTATGTTTAAGGGGATTACAGGACCTAAACGCAAAAAACGCAAGTTTTATAATGCCTAAAAGTATATGATCGAATCTAGTAAACAAAATCAGAAAAATATATGATATTATTCAGGGCATATGCACTGGCTAAAGGTAGCAGTAGGACACCGTGTAGTTTTAGTCAGTAAGAGTTTGACAGACCCCTCCACCCACCCCAGGGTGGTGGACATCCATGAGGATTACCACACGAAAACAGAAAAAATTGTTTGTTGAAAACATAATACAACTAATTTGATACGATCATTCTCATTTTTTGTCAGATTATTCTACAAGCAACATACTAAAACACTAGTGTTTTAATTTTTTAGTCCAAACAATAGATTTTTTGTAAATAGATAATTGCTTCATATTTTACAATAAATTGCGCTTCTCTTTCTTTTCTATGCAGTCCGACAGTGACCGCGCTTTAGGTCATGTAGATGAAATATAATATACGCTGTGAACTGTTACGTATTAATAACGCAATGTATTCAAGTTCAGTAGTAAAAGACCCACGTTATCAAAAAGATTAAACAATTACAGCCTGTATAAGTCTTGTAAAAGTGCAGCTTCCATTCAACGCTCCACTCGTATTGAATTTACAGATTAACAAAAAATCCCTTGAAAAAAGCACCCCAAATCCCGCACCAATTTCTTACCGCACCTATACAATATAACTTATAGATACAGAAAACCCCCAAAAGAGAGACATTCACGCTCGAATTATCACTATTTGTTGCGAGTGCAAACTTCGCTCCCCATGCAGGTACAGAAAAAACGTGAATCCATGAAAACTTTTACGTAAATAGTAAGGTATGTTTAAAGTTTGTGCCGAGGGTGAACTGATTGTGTTGCAGGCTTTGTTTCTCTTATAGACGTGTATTTGAGTATTAGAAACGTTTTAGGAATTTTTATTTTTGGGGACGAACTTTTCTTTTTCTTTTACGTCATGTTCAATAGCATCTGGATCATCATTTAGAACATTTTTTCACTAAACTTCAATAGATTTCCATTACTGTTTCTTTTGTTTAGAAGCTTCGGTGTAGATTGGCAGCTACCCTACCAACTGTCAGAATTTCAGAAGCAGACACACAGATTCCAGCACATCAAGCTACTGCAATCTGTCAAATTTCTTTAATAGATTTTCAACTTTATCGCTAAAGCATTAGGTTGATTGGGAAAATTTGACAATTTCAGGTAGCTTGATGTGCTTGCGTCTGTACGATGATGTTAATTAGTTTTATATTAGTAGTACCATTTATTTCATGTAAGCCATTAAAAGGCACTTTTAAATGTCAAAATTTACAAAAAAACAGAATTGATTGTAGGCGCCCCTTCCAAAACGTAGTTTCGTATGGAGAAGAATGGGCAAGAAACTTTAAGGATATCGTCAAAACCAAATTCGTCTACATCTCAAATTCCTTAGTTACTTTGCTCATTTGTGCTATCATCATTGCACGTGTACCTACTCAAGACCGGAACATATACGATTACTGCATTCTCGCCGGTGTCAAAATATTTTATAAAAAGTAGATCATTTGTGCCGTGAGAACAGCGATCGTATTGTCGGTAGATTGAATTACCGTCTTGTGCAAGTTATTTAATTTGTAGTTAAGGCGAAGCTGTGATTCCAGTTTCATTCATAATTTCTTGATTTATCAGTTTGTTTATGCATTTTCTTTGTAAAAAGAAGAACCTTTGCCAACACTAATAACTGGAATTTCAAAAGTAAACTACGGGAAGAATCATGTTGACCTTTGCAAGCCATTCTCAGAAATTAGAAAACAGAAATGAACAATTTTATGAAAATTAATGTCCAGGAAATTCTTAGTTTCCAAAACAACTCTCCATTTCTCAAAAGGTATCATCATCATCATTTCAGCCGAAAGACGTCCACTGCTGGACATAGGCCTCCCACAAGCACCTCCACTTCGACCGGTTCTGTGCTTCTCACATCCAACGAGTTCCTGCGTCATTCACAAGGTCGTCGGTCCATTTTGTGGGAGGCCTTCCAACGCTATGTCTTCCGGTACGCGGTTGCCACTCCAGAACTTTTCGGCCCCATCGGCCATCTGTTCGCGAGCAATGTGCCAAAAGGTATGTAAATATCTAACTTTACGGGCATAAGACCAAAATAGAGTCGAAGATTCGGATTATTATTTTTGACATATAAAATACCAAAGGTCTTGCCTTTAAGAGTTGATCACAGTATTCACAGTACCATAACAAATCAAAAGGACAGGTTGTACGGAATACATTGTGGTTATTATAGTATCCCTCTTATTGTTTTAATAAGATTCGTGTTTAAGATAAAAGCCTACATGAATTCTTGTACATTAACATGATTTCACGGTCAGACCCTCAGATCATAATGATCTGTGGTCAGACCTTTTTGATCGTAATTGATACTCAATTCATGGTTCACGAGGTGATAAACGATTTTTATCGTTAATGTTCTTAATTTTCGCACTTAATAATGTTCATGGTCTACTAAATTTATGTGTTAACTTACTAGTGGTTAATATGGTTTTACAATGGTAGTGTCCTGTATAATATTACTAGCTTTTGCCCGCCAGTGTGGATGTCGGAAAATATCCCCATTGTTTTCATAATATATTTATGTAACTCTATTGGTTTACGCGGCGCACGCCAGTAAAGCTCCCAGGTGACATGATTTTATCCGACATCTTAATCATCGTTGTCATATTTCAGCCAATTTCCACAAAACCTAAATGAATTGTTCAGCTAAATCTTCCTCATGAATCACTTCGTCCATGGGTGAAAACCGTATGAAAATCCGTTCAGTAATTTTTGAGATCATCGCGTTCAGACTGACAGACGCTGACTTTGTTTTATAATATGTAGTGATACTGATAGTGATTCTGTCTCTTAACGTTCACATTTCATCAATGATTCTTTGATTCCTCTTCGCCTATCGCTTTGATGTCGCCCTTCAATATTCAAAAATACTTCATCATTAATCACAGTTCCACCCGAGGCAGACATTACAAATCCAAATGAAAAAGAATGCCATATCTTACCGATTCGAACGCACTTAGTATGGAAATGAAGTCATCAAGCTAAAGCCCACCATTCAATACGCGACTCGATCGCTAGGGTGACAATGGTGACGCTCGTCATTCCTACAAATCATGTTTACTGGTTGTCCGAACAACGCGGGGGCAGACTGTCAATAATCGTGTATTTCACCCTTCTGTCTGTGGTGCGTTTGGTCTGCTGGATACAGTTTGTCATTGAATGATTTGAGGATCTTTTTTAATACATTGCGGCAGGGACCTTGACACGCAACCTGTTACCAAGGACTCAGTACATTTATTTATAGTTAATTAAAACATATAATATAGTACATGATTCTGAACGCCCCCGAAATATATCGTCGGTGAATTAAAAAAAAATGCTGTTCCATACATTTTGTTTGACCGCGTAGCTATTCATTGCACTTGTCTATGAAAAAGCTTTTTTTTTAAACCAACGGAAAATGCCTACACTTGGGGGTAATCATGTGGTGAATTCATGGATACAGTTTGCGCGTTAATACAAAAAAAAATAGCATTCTGTCAAAAAAATAATGCAAACAAATTGAATGAAATCAATCTTACTAAGATTTTTTTTTTCTTCACGATTTAAGTTAGGTCCGAAGCTGAAAAAGGCACCACTGGAAACCTCAAGATTGAATTCAGAATCTGTCTTATCAGAAGCTCTCAACTTGAAGACATCAATAAGAATAAGTAATGAACTCATTCTTCTTACGACCTACTTTTTAATTTTGAATAATTAATTCGGTAATTATTAAGACTCAAACAGAATGTGTTAATTCAATGAAACTCTAATAGTGGCGGGTACTTAACTGGCTGCTGGATGACCTTTACAGCTAACCAGAGAAGAAAAAAAACCAATGACTTTCGAACAAACAAAAAAATAGACAAACGAACAAATCTTGACACCTGAGTCCCGGACATGACAAGTCATCTTCCACTTGACTCGCTCATACACCTAACTGAACGGGTCACGAATCGACTCACCTGTTAGTGAATCTCGATGACTCGGCGGAAAGCGCTCGCGTGCTTTACAAGTCATTCTATTTGTTTGTAACTGGTTTATACCGGTTACAGGATTACTATGGGTTTTTGTTGTTGCTCTCCTATGAATACAACAGGTAGTGATCGTTTCTGTGTTTGGGCTTTTGAATTATTATGAAATTGTAATGGTGTAAGGTGTTACAGCTCGCAGGTTGCGTTATTGTAAACGGAGCTCGTAGGAACTACCTATAGTTAGGTTTACAAGTTTAAGAACCCGTTATTAAAAAAAAAAAACTGATACATACATTTATGACCGCCTATGTATTGCACTTTATATGCTGAATCATCATCTGCCCCGCCTTTTCCCAAAATTTTACATGGAGCGACTGCCTATCTGACCTCCACAACCCAGTGACTGGGTAATACGATACCCCATGGTAAGACTGGTTGTCAGATTTTCGGGCTTCTGACGACCCGTAACGACTGTCAAAGATCCACAAATGACAGCCGGGACCAACAGCTTAACGTGCTTTCCGAGGCACGGAGGGGTCTTGGTATGTAAAGATGGTCACCCATCCACGAACCAACCGCGGCAAGTGTAGCATAACCTGATCGATCGACCCGTGCGGCTGATATTACTTAGCCACAAGCCCTTCACTTTCTACTCTAGAATAATATTATGCTGAATTCATGGTTACAGTTTTGCACGTCGATGTCCTTACCACCCTGTATAGATTTTTGAAACTTTGTGTTATGGTGACTTACTGTGTATATTTACCACACCAGAAGATTCAATTGAACAAAGTGGGGGTCACATACCTGAAACAAAAACAACAATATTGTTAATATTGGTTTTAAATTAGGTCCAAAGTCGTATCGCATTTGTGTTGTTGCATGGCCTGAAGGAAAATTCCCGTAATTAATTACTTATAAACGTTCAAAACCTAGTCGCAATCTCAATCTGCGACAGTCAATGTAAAAAACGTGTCAAAAATGTATGAAAATCAGACGCATTTTTGACAGAGATTAGAATACGATCGTTCTTAAAAATACCGGATTGTCCCTCTCATCTATCTGTGGTTGTAGCTTGTAACTAATAGCTACTGATACTTCTCAAAACTCTAGGTTTCAAAGAGTAGTCTGAACTCCAGTGATGATTCTGAGTTACAACACCCACAACCAGCGACCTCCACAGCAAAGGAAGTATAACCTAGACTGCACAAAACTATTTTCAGTGGACACACAATAAACAACTGAAAGTCTCAATATATTTCTTTCAATCTCAAATGACAGCAATAAAATATAAACAAACAAACTGAACGGAATCAGTAAAACTAAACTAGCGAGTGACGAACTACGTCTCAACAAAGACAAACAGTAGCTTTATTCGCAACAATAAATAAAGCAAGCAAACACATGAGAAATAGTGGGTATACCCTTAGGAGCCCTCATTATTTTAATAGTGTAAACCACATTATCCAGACTAAAGTTAACTTTATTCGCTAAACATACAACCTAAATTCGTTTAGCACGTCGCTTGAGGTATTCAAAAGTTGTTGATCACTGCCTGCCAGCCAAAATTAAACCTTTTGCTGAAAACGGTAGGGTTTATTTCGGGGTTTTGTTTTCTCTAGCTTAGTGGTTGACCGGTAGGGACCGCACACAGTGTCTTGACGCCTACACTAGAATCGAATACGCCTTCGGTTCGGATCAAGGGGAGACGAATAATTAACGTGTATCAAAGTTTCCAAACTTGGGATGCTAATAAAATATTTGCATGCGAAACTTTTATAAGACGTGGTGGATCATTGAGTATGTATGACGGAGTTGGTGACTTGGAATACTTACGTACCAAAGTTTTTAGAAAATGCTTTCTGATTTCTATTAGAAAGCACATCATGTTCTTATACAATCCCTCCCCTTTTTGCAAGCACTTACACTAACACCTAATATTTCTTAATGCCATAAAATACCGAATACGTCACAATCTCATTAACAGTTCAACAATATATTAACCTCATATCGATAACACTTAAAATACCAAATCACCTACATCCTTACTAAAACACAGACATAAAATCACTAATAACGATATCAAAATGAGACATAAATAGGTTATTGATACTTTAAGACCACCCATCTCTTCCGTATATTTTATTTCTTCGACTAAGTAGTGGTGGCCACCGGTAACGTAATTATTCGGTTTTATTGTAAACAGCCGGTTTGTTTGTATGTGTAGTGTCGGATTAAACCGTCAAAACACAGTTGAAACGTAATTAGATTTAATGATGTTGAATTTGGAGTTGAATCGTGCTATACAATAGCTGGATTTAGATTTCAGCCGTTTATAGGTGCTTGATTACGGATTTCGATGACAGTAATTTGATACTCTATCGACACGTGTTTTAATGTGTTAGAAGGATTTAATAGCACTTACTTATTAGTTTTATTTGACATTCGATTTTTGGTGTTGATTTCGTCATACTTTAGTTTATGTATGTTCTTATAAGACGAGGATATTGATACTCATTTCCTTTTTTTTATTTTTATTGCTGAATGGGCCCGCTCTTCACCTCGATCACGCCTGTAAGGCCCCTCCTTGTAAGTATGTATAGTATTTCTTCGTGTTGGATCATTTTATTGTCATGCAGGTAATGTAATTCGATTCCTTATTGTACTGTGCTGGTAGGGAATTTGTTGAGCCACTTATTTTTCCCAGCTAAAGCACTAGGAAGTGGCGTGCGTTTTTGGGGACTGTCTTATGTACTTACAGACGCCAGCACATCAACCTACCTGTCAAATTTTCCCAATCAACTTTGAACCTTACGCTTTAGTGATAAAGTTGAAAATCTATAAAAAAAATTGACAGATTGTAGTAGCTTGATGTGCTGGCGTCTGTACCTAACATTGATTTCCATTAAGTGCCGATTCTCAGCTTAGTTTGAGTAAATGACTTAGAATTGGACCCACGCGGGCTCGGCGCGGGTTGAAAGATGTCACATGTCTTCGAAATCTTGTTTCTAGGACATGATGTTTTCTTTTACTGTTTTCAAACCAGTGGTGATGAACTAATTTACACAAAGTAAAGCGCCTGACCGGGTTCGAACCTGCGACCTACAACTGCTCTCACTTTTAATTTTATTGTTTACCTATTAGATGTCCTACATTCTACTCACCAAAACTAAGAAATAAATACCTTTATTTTATAAGCAGAGAATACAATTTTCCGCCCTATTAAGAATAACACAATAAAGTACAAAGATGGTGGTACACAAAGAAATTCTAATAAATTCATATGTACCTCCTGTGTGCAGTTTCACAAACGTAAGTCACTGGTTATTGCGGTGTGCCACCCGCCTTATTCGCCGTGTGTCGTTAGCAAAACAATAAACATTAAAATATATCAAATAATTTTACTGCACAAGTTTGCTGTGTGGTCTTGGCAAATAATGGTAACTCGTATCTTTAACTACATATTTATAACTAAAGTCAAAGTAAACTTTAACACGTTTATTCATAAACGTTGCTTAAAGTTGAGTAGTGATTAGCGACTGTTTAACCATACATTTTTGACGTCTAAACGTTGCTTAACTTTAATCATCGTTTATAAATAAACCCCTAAAGGCATGACACGCGTCTGCAAAATATAGTAATTCAATATTATTTATTTGACATACTAAGTACTTATTATCGTCAGTGGAAACTTCAAATATTTAAACGGAAGCCATTACTATAAACACGATTATTATAGCGACTCTCTAGAATAACACTATCATCACATGCAGCCTGTATCAATCCACTGCTTGGTATATAGGTTTGCTTTTTCGTTTGTCGATCCTCTCTGATCTGCATCAATCACATCCAGCACCCTGATTGGTTAACACACGATCATTCACAATCTGAATCATTTTGAAGGATATTGCTAATCCACTGATTTATATGTTCGAAAAATGTTTCTACTCAACAACGTAAATAACGCAATGAATGTCGTTGAACTGTCAAAATTAAAGCCATTTCTACTGTTACTGTGTTACGCAACTACTCCGCTAGTCTTTCGTATTGTTAATAAATCTGGCGACTGATCTGCCTACTGTAGTTTCCAAAGTGAATGACCGTTGCCATTCTATGTCGGAGGATCATCTGATTATTGCGGAACTGGACATAGCTCTAAGAGCAGTGGTAGCCCAGTGGTAACGGCCCCAACTTACGAGCTCCAGATTGTTGGTCCGAACCTAGGCAGGCGCTTTACTTTGTGTAAATAATTTCATCACCACTGTTCCCGAAACGGTGAAGGAAAACATCGTAAGAAAACCGGCATGTCCTAGAACCAAAAATTCGAAGACACATATGACATCTTCCAACCCGCACTGGGCCCGCTTGCAAATTTAAGCCCACTCCCTCTAAAAAAAGAGAACATTATTGGCTGAACATGCTTAGACATAGCTCTATTCAAGCAGAATCATTAAAATGTGAATAAATAGGTATGTATCAATTTATTTTTCTGCAGTCAGTACTGAAGTAGCTCACGTCGGCAAGGAGGAGCCGCCGATTAAGGTTATCGGTTCCGTATATGGCCACTTGAACATTGTCAGCACTTTGTAGATTATGTGTAGGTACACTTATAAAGGACTACGGAGGGAAAATTTACGCATTTTTAGTAACGTACCTATCTAGAGATTTTTAGAGGTGTCAACCCAAGGATGTTTGGACCTTAGCCAAGATGTAGCCAAGATAAATCGGGAGGTAAGTAGGTATAGATTAAGGTTCAGTATCAAGAAAAGTTTAGAGAGGTTCCTGAACTCAAGAAGAAGACAATATATGATACCTAACCAGAATTATATCAACGTCTTTTATGCAATTTCAATCCTACCATCTTTCTTTTTAAGATTTTTGGATATTTAAATGTAGGTTCTCTTGCTGTCAGGATAAGTCAGCTCTAACACTGTTAGTTCTTAAAGATCTTGACAGAAGACAGCCTTCTACCGTCCTCTAATATTTGGCTTGCTTTCTTTAATTCTTTTTGCCTTTGCTTTTCGTGCTTATCAGCAAAAGGAAACAGGTAAGTTTGACAAATCGATATAACAAAACTCTATCCTCCTTATTAATAAACGTTTTATAGCGTCTGTATAGTTACACAACGCTTTGTCTTCTTCTTTCGAAAGTCAAATTACTGACGACTGAAAGAAATCGGTATGTAACTAACTCATCATCTGTCTAGCCTTTTCCCAAATATGTTGGGGTCAGCTTCCAGTCTAACCGGATTCAGCTGAATACCAGTATTTTACATGGAGTAACTGACTATCTGAACTCCACAACCCAGTTACTTGGGTAAAATGATACCACTTGGTAAGACTGGTTGTCAGACTTTCGGGCTTCTGACAGCCCGTAACGCCTGTCATAGAGCCACGAGTAACAGCCGGGACCAACAGTTTAACGTGCTTTCCGAGGCACGGAGGGGTCTCGGTATGTAAAGATGGTCACCCATCCACAGACCAACCGCGGCAAGCGTAGCTTATCCTGATCGATCGACCTGTGCGGCTGTTATTATTTAGCCACGGACCCTTCCTGTGTGTAACTATTCATCTGATATAATACGTTTATTAGTAAGGGGATAAGGCTCTTTCCCTTATCGTGTATTATAATTAAACAAAATCGCTTTCTATTATTGGTATTGACGCATCGACTCCATCCTTCTATTGTTAACATTAGTGAACGCACAACATCCTCACGAGGTGTGAGTTAGGATTACCATAATTTTGCCGGTTAATATCAGGACGCAGGACTTTTGTTTGCTTTAGTGACTTTGAATAATGTTTGCAGTTGAATATCCAAGGAGGCGGAAATGAACAAGATGTAGTACAGAAACAGTACAGGGATCGGTGCGTAGGATCTCATAGGTACCAACTCTAAAATAGATGAAAGAAAAAAATGCGTTTCTTGGCATAAATACAAACACAACACCTTAAAAGTTGTATAAGCTTTAAAAAAAGTATGCCAGAAGGGTTCAGCATAATGACCATAGATATATGAAAGAATAATTATAACATTTCTATGATAACGACAGATGGAAACACTAGGTACTACTGGTACTATGGTCCTGATTTCTGATTTTCAGCTGTAGCCCAGCACCCTTATTGCTTAAAACACTTTAAATCCATTGCCTTATATACACGAAAAAATTGTTTGCTTAACAACGGAAATAACGCAATGAATGTTGTTGAAATGTCAAAATGAAAGCCATTCCTACTGTTAGTGTGTTACGCAATTACCCCGCTAGAGTGCCATACGTTTAACCATTGAATAATATAAACAGATAAAACTGTAAGGCACACATCAAAATTTTTGATAATTTCCGTAAGTTTTAATCTTTATTTTCTGACCTTGAGTATGAAACTCAAGGTCAGAAAATTAATGTTACCGTACCAAATTAACATTTTCCTTTTCTTTTTCATTGCCATTGATGAAAAAATTAGGCATTTCCTTAAACACAACTAATTCAATATCCTTAAGTACATTTTGTTGATGGTCTGAATAGCTATAGCAACTATAGAAAAACAAAACACTGTCACTGTCCCATCATAACTCCATCGCCTGGCAACCCTAGTAAGCGTGACTTGCTACCTTCCGCACGATAATTCTCGCTTCCTGCGGTCACTGCAAGTCATCGTAGGGGTGAAATGATTAGAAATTAGTGCCTATTAGTAACCTTTTCTGTTATTAATGCAGTTAGATTTATTTCATTGAGGGTTACTTTAATTGCTCTGTTGCGGGCATCGACCTGTGTCTCAGAAATCTTAGTGAGTTAGTTTTGTGTAAAGTGTAAACTCATCTTTCCAAGAAAGATTTTAAAATAAACTTACATAACACTAGGTGCGCCCCGCGGTTTCAACCGCGTAAGTCTCTAGCCGTAGGAATCGAGATAAAAAGAGTTAGTTTTGTGTAAAGTAAAAGTACTTATCTTTCTAAGAAAGCTTTTGAAATAAACATACAAAACACTAGGTGCCCCCCGCGGTTTCCCCAGTCTCTATCCTGTAGGAATCGAGAAAAAAGTATTCTATATCCTAATCCAGGTCATGGTCTACTCAAGTGCCAAATTTCATCCAAAGCCGTTGAGCCGTTTTAGCATGAAACAAACAAACATACAAATAATAAAATCTTCTTCTTTTTATATTACCTATAGTACAACAACATTTCATCAGTTAGGTACGTTAAGTCCCATGTAATAGGGGGGAACCTATTGCCTTCAACCAGGCACAAATCCAAACTCCGGCCAACTGAGAAATTCCAGACGGAAAAACCCATAGATATCCGGAGATATGCCTTCATTGCGAAATAGTAAGGAGTCCTAGTGCCACCGCTTATCTCCCACCCAAATAATTACAACATTAACAAACAGTGTACTTACGACACACACTTAAAATTTGAACACGCACACTAAGAAGAAAGCAGCTACACTAAATCAATTTCTAATAGCACACATACATAGAATGGGCGGGGCATTCACTTGTAAACATTTGCTATTTGCGAGCATTCAATGCACACGCATGCAATTAGGGAGTCGAAAGCGATGGTCGATAATTTTTATCGATATTTAATTTTAGCACATTCTTGTATTATAATAACTTTGTTTAATTTTCTTTAAATATATTTTTTAATATAAGTACCTATCCGAAAATATAGTTTATATTTTCGGATAGGTACTTATATTAAATGATGATGAGAAATAAAATGGGAATATTTTTTAAATATTGTATTACCGGTTAAAGGGAACGCCCTCAGTTAAATATCATGTTGTATATTTATATAATATATAACGTAGTCTTAAAAAAAATAAGGAAATAGAAAATAAAAATCAAATAAAATTAGAACTATTTATTGTCCAGTAAAATGTAAATATTTGGATAGCACTTGACGCTTTGAAATTTTACGTTACGCCGAATTCAGTTGCACACCCATCATAATGATCAAAACGAAGACTAATGCTATCAAACCAATAAAAATTTTTGTGTTCCTGTCCATTTTTTTATTTTAGGAAAATTTATGCGGTTGGAATTTGAGAATTTGAACATAATTTTTATGAATCTAGTCTGTCTTCTACGATTCTGACAGACTTTTAGGTTATGTCAAGTTGGGTTTTGGGTGCGTTCCTTTTCTTGTTCTGCATTTATAGAGTTGTATTTTATTGTGTGTGTATTGTATCTACTTTAAAATAGTTTTATTAATAAGGTGAAGCTCTGGCGGCCCAAAGGATGAAGGTACCGTCTCTTACGCTATGATTTCCTAGAAGGACGGTGGCGGCAAATGACGTCACTGACACGTTACTTATGATATTAAGTTGGTGTTTTTTTCCTAGAGGGCGTTTTTGACACCGTAAATTCCTGCTGCCATCATATTCATGACTGCTGCCACATTGTCAGAATTGTCACGGTCCGTTAGTTTCTAATGGTACACGGTGACGCTCCCAGTGAGCGTCAAATTCAGTAAAAACGCACTTCCGCGAGGAGAATTCGGCTCCGTTTCCCGCGCCCCGTCGCGTGGCGCGTTACAGCATGTGCTCAGTGTGCTCTGCCTTATTCAGTTCATAAGTGTATAGTCTATGGTTACGCTTTCGTCGCGCGTTCGTTGTAAGGCCTCAGAAGACACAACTCCCTACTAGCTTGCCTTGCTTTGACGACGACTCCCCTGCGATGCGCCGCAGTAACAATCCGAGAACCAAAAATTCGAAGACGTCCACCAACCCTAACTGTCTCCGCGTGGATCATTACGGCTCACAAATAATACGTTATGTTATATGTGAGCTAATTTACTATGTCTGAGGCCGGATTGGAGCCGAGAGCGTAATAATACAATGTTCACGCGAGTTATATGACATTTTTAACACATTTGTATAGAAATAAAATAAAATGTGAAACACTCAGTATTATAGACAAAGATTTGACAAAATAGCAAAGGGCCGCGAATTTTCTAATTCAAACTTTGAACCTTGACGGCTACTCGGCCTTATGATTGACTAAGGTGGGCTTGCGATTTAGTGATCAATACAATAATATTGCGCAATATTATTAATCGTCTAGGGCCCACCTTACGAAATCGCCAAATAGCCAGATTTTTTAAAATAATAATTGAATATTTTTGCATATCGAACAAAAATTATGGTAATTTTTTGACCAAAAATAAATAATTGGATGAAATATAATATGTATTTGTCATATTACTTATCATATTGTACTATAAATTAAAAACTGTTCATTTGTCAAAATCTTTAGGCATAATATTAATTTAAGTTTTTACACTTCACATGTAACTGTATTGAAATAACAGTCTTAATTTGGTTCAAACAACATTAAATTTAACTAATTTAACTCTTTTACTATACACGTAATACGAGAATATCCATTGAGTTTTGTAAAAAAATATTCAACTGCAATAATACGCATATCGATAAAATCAGCTGCACGCACTCGTTTGCACCTCTCTAAATTCAAAACGCTCGTTGCGTTCGGGAAGATTCGGGCTAGTTCGGGCTAGTTCGTGTCGCTCCGGACGTAAGTTATTAAAACATTTAAAAATTGATTTAAAATATAAAACAGTGACTTAATTGTTTAGTTACCGGTGGTAGGACACGCCATTTGTCTTCAGGTTGATGGTATTTGAACTATTTTTACATATTCTTACTGCACAACTCGGCATTTTGGGTTTTTACGCATCAATACTACACTGTACGCAGTTTCATAGCGAATGAACGAAGCGTACAGCCGCCGCTCGAACATATACCAAATTTTATAATATCGAGGCGCCACGTGCCACGCCCCCAAGGCATATCCCTCGATATCCGTGGAAAAACCCAATAACACTTTGCCCGACCCGGGAATCGTACCCAGGGCCACAGGCTCAGCAGTAGCGCTTGCACCCACTAGACCAAAGAGGCAAAAAAATAAACGTATCTAATCTACACACATTAGCACATCAAGCTACTACAATCTGTCAAATTTCTTTAATAGATTTTCAACTTTATCGCTAAAGCATAAGGTTCAAAGTTGATTGGAAAAATTTTACAGTTTCGGGTAGCTTGATGTGCTGGCGTCTGTACCTACGCAATAGACCCAATAACACAAGTTCCAACGAATTGCGTTGCCTTTCAAATGTCCTGAAAATATCATCGCACTAGGTACTTATCTACCACACTGTCTGCGCAGGTCAAAAGGTTACATTACACTTTGAGCTGAATTCTAAATGAACCGTGAGAAAACTTTTCATCTGAAATAGGCGTTTACAGGCACTTACTTATGAACGATCATGAATTTAGTAGCGAGAAAGAGATATTACGAGACTGCTCAAACCCGATTTTCAAACAACTAATGTTTTCACTTCAATCTATAGGTAGTTTGTGATTTAAGCGACTATTAGCAGTCCTGCTAATAGTCGCTTAACTCGGATCGGGGTCGGATTCACATTTTTTTGGGATGCATGAAGAAGCCTCCTTGTGTAGCGCAGTTTATTTCACCAGTTACTCAACTGAACCGAACGCTCGGCGCATCCTGGACAGTCACACCCAACACCTTATTTGACCGGCCAATTCTTGCCTTGCGGTGGTAGGACTAACGCCCGCCTGGTTTGCGACCACCCTCCCACCGGAGTCCGGCGTCAAATAGCCTGCTGTATTTCGTCGATGCGTGGGAGTTCCAGTGCCTTAGGCATCTTCTGGGCACGTTCCTTCCATCATAGACCTCATCCATCGCTTTCCATGAGGCGTGATCGAGGTCAAGAGCGGGCCCATTCAGCAATAAAAAAAAAAGAAACAACATAAAATCACATTTGTTCTGGCCATCTTCAACGTCTACTTGCGACCTTTTTAAGAGGACTACATGACCTAAAGCGCGGTCTTTGTCGGTCTGCATAGAAAAGAAAGAGAAGCGCGATGCCACAACGCTGGTAATTTATTGCAAAATATGAAGCAATTATCGATTTACGAAAAATCTAGTCTTTGGACAAAAAAACTAAAACACTATAGTTTTAGTATGTTGCTTGTAGAATAATCTGACAAAAAATCATAATGATTGTATGTATATTAGTATGAATTTTGTTGTAAATAAAAAGTTTTTAGAGGTATCTTCATGATTTTTTTCTATCGTACCAAATAAGTTGTATTATGATTTCAACACACTATCATCCTAGCATTTATCCTGAAGAATATCATATATTTTTTTGGTTTTTTTTACTGTAGGCGATCATTTACTTTTATTGTTTCTAAAACTTGCGTTTTTTGCGTTTAGGTCCTGTAAGCCCCTTAAATTTAATTGATACTACCTTTACCCGCGGCTTCACTCATGTTGATGTCGGAAAATAGCCTACGTTAACATACGCACGGCTACACATCAAGCTATACATGACCAGTATAAGTTGACTTCTGATTGTACGAAAAACCTATACAATGCAAGGTCAGCTAAAACTGGAAATGTATAGCTTGATGTGTCGCCGTGCGTACTAACGGGACAAAAGGTGCCTGTGCCAAATTTCACCCAAATACGTTCTGCCGTTTTTGCGCCAACGGAACATACACCTAGACAAACAGACAAAAAATCCTAAAAACTATATTTTCGGCATCAGACTCGTTCGTACATCTCGTAGCAATTACTTTTTTTTTTCAAAATATTCACGCACACACACACAGCAAACAGAATAGAGCACAGTACAGTTTTGAAACCAACATTCACAATACATGGAAACTCACGAGCCACAAGCAGGATACGCTGTATTTTTACATAGATTACATTTTTTAACCACTCCCAAACCCAGGTCCTTGGGCCCCGGTGTAGTGGGGCCCCGGTGTGGGCGCGTTCACTGCGGCTGCGAGCCGCCCACTACCTGAACGCGCCCCAAAAGGTGGTAGCCGTAAGGCTGATCCGGGGCTACCGCACGATCTCGGGCGAGGCGGCAAGCCTCCTTGCCGGAATGCCGCCATGGGATCTGGAGGCGATAGTCCTCGCGCGCCTGTATGAGTGGCGCGCAGAGGCACTACGCCGGGGGAAAACTCCGCTTCCGCGGCAAATAGCGGCGGAACGGACGGACCTCCGGCGCGATCTCATGGTGGCATGGAAAGAGCGACTTTCGCAACCCAGCGCAGGGCACGCCACGATAGTGGCGATAAGACCCCTCTTTGAGGAGTGGCTTGAGAGGCGTCACGGCGTTCTCACCTACCGCCTGACGCAGGTCCTCACCGGACACGGATGTTTCGGGAGGTTCCTGCACATCATCAGGCGGGAGGAGACCAAAAAAAAAAAAAAAACCCAGGTCCTTTTTTTTTTTTCTGGATAGGAAATCATCTAATGACTCCTCCCGCTCTGGGTGGAGCGGAAGGGAGTGTCAGACTCTTACTGACTAAAACCCACCCGTGTTCCTTCCTTAGCCCTTTATGTTCCAGGGCAGCGATAACCCTTTCGGACGATCCTGCTACCCCAAACCCAGGTCCTCAGAACTTCTTTAAACCTTCCAATCCAACTTTTCCTTCAAAGCCAACATTACGAACGACGATCAATGACCACTACTAATTGTCTAACTAATCACTCGACGTATCTCGACGACTTGCGACACGGTGCACTGATCAATTAAACAAAATGCGAAGCTCGCTCGACTCACAATTCGATTACGTCGCATCCCAGCCGCGTTTTAGAAAGTAATTCGAGTAGACTTTCGCCACTACGTAACAGTGTTAGGGGTTGATTTCGGAATTTAAATTTTGTAGTGCATTTTAGTGTTATAAATTAGTAGTTTATATAATTATAATTTATAATTTTTGGTAGTTTCGTATTCATGGAGTGCAAAACCTTCACGGGTAGCCCGTTAGTAGTCTTGTGAAAGTTGAAAGCGTCTTTTTCGGGGAAAACCATGCAGCGGGTAAACCAAGTATCACGGTAATATTATAAAGGCGAAAGTTTGTGTGTGTGCGTGTGTTTATATGTTTGTTACTTCTTCTCGCGCAAACGGCTGGACCAATTTTGATAAAATTTTGTATGGAGGTCGCTGTTACCCTGGATTAACATATAGGTTACTTTTTATCCCGATATTCACACGGGATCGATCTTATGCGGGTGAAACCGCGGGGCGCAGCTAGTCAACAATAAATACCATCATGGATATTGATTGTAAGAGCAATGGTGGCCCAGTAGTAACGATCCCGACTTACGAATTGTACGTCGTGGGTTCAAACTCAGTCAGGCGCGTTACTTTGTGTAGGTAATTTATTTCATCACTAGCTCTCAAAAACGGTGAACTAGGAGTTTCCTTCAAACCGGTGAAGGAAAACATCGAGAGGGCATGGTTGGAACTGGCATGTCCTAGAACCAAACATTCGAAGACATGTGACATCTACCGATCCGAAATGGGCCCGTGTGGTGGATTACGGCCCACTCCCTCACAAAAGAGAGGAGTCCTGCTGGGAAGTAGTGGGAACATTATAGGCTGATTATGTATATTGATAGTCCCATGGCATTCTCCTTCCACGCCAAAGTCAATTGTCATCAATCAAAGCAATAAAGTTATCAATACAAAAACGAAAACAACAAAAACACACAAAACAAAAACGATTTTTACTTTGTCATACTCCGGTTTATAACAGGAGCGGGAATTCTGTCACCGCAGCACGTACCCCGCACGTAGTCTCCCACTATAATTTACATTTCCCTCCAAGAAATACAAACAAACAAGATAACAGAATAAAAACAAAAATAGCACACAAAGAGGAATAGAAAGGGAAGAATTTATCGAGCCATTACGACCACGACTCGCGGCATTCATGTGTCATAGTAGGAAATAACAATACAGATGCATGCTCGAAATAGTAACGAATTTCTACCGTCTGACTTACTATTTGATTCGCCACTTAAATGCTCACTGTTTAAATGTTGTCTGTGAAGTTTATTACTTAGAAGGTTTTTAGATGAAGTTGTCAGGCAAACAGTAATATTCTTGAATATTAAGTATTGACCAAGACGCGTACCGTAAGGGTTGGATCGAGGAGGCTCTAAAAAAGTATGCCTGGAAAGATTTGGGAGAGGCCGTTGTTCAGCAGTAGACAGGGTGGTTACTTGTCGGGTGGAGTGTAGAGTTTAATATTCAACAAAAGTACACCTCTTACTTCTATACCAAATCATTTGTTGTTGCAAATTTCGTAAATATATCATCAGCATCATCTATTTTTTTTTTGCTTTAGTCCTTGAATCCTTCTTAAACATTTTCTTAAGGCAAACCCGGAAAAATTAAGTAACGTGCACGACACTTAAATGTTCTCGTACCTTACCATCACCTAATAGAAAATCATGACCTTTATACCACAGCCAAATGTAGCTTCGACCCTTCCCGGTGTTGACATCAATTTACAGCTCACTCTGTTAAGGCAAGCAGCCTTAAAGATAAGTAGATAAATAACCTCCAAGTACCCGTTAATGTCTCCCAGATAAAAGGCGGCTCCAAGAACCACATTCTCTTAGAAGTTGTTTCCAAAGACAAGCCTGGTCCTGCAGAATAACCAATTTAATTCACATTTCTCCATATTTGGCCGCATTATAGCCAACCAGTCGACAATACTGCATTGTACCAGTAACTTAATCCGATAGAAGGAACTCAACCAATTCAGGACCTTTAACTACTAAAAATAAAGACCAAAATTAACTGGAGGGTATACACGGCGGCGCCTACGCAAGAGTGTCGTATGAGTATTTTTAGCGTCGCCCAAGAAGTTTTATTTGATTGCTACACAACACATAGTTGTTGGGATTTGTGTTTCAAATAAGTCATGTTTATAAATAACAATGCGATAAATTCCTGAATGGGAAAAGCCACGAATAAAGGTAAATGTAAGAATCAATAAATAATCGTATCAGCGAGTAAATGTGCCAGAAACGACACCACATTTTGCCTTACCAAGCGACGTGAAGTAGCATAATCCAATAATAATTGTTTGGGTACCACTAACTAGCACGAACGGCACCCATAATCGTATACTACATCGATTAATTTATCGATTCTGACACCTAAATCTTTTAGGCCTTATCTCGATTTCAGGTCTAAGCTATACCGATTAGTCTTATCTTTGGGCTACTTGTACAATTCGCACTAATGTTTTATCATAAATATAGTGATCGTGGAATATAATTTGCAATCATTTGTCGCAATCTTGCTGAGAAACAATATTTTGAATTTGAATGTAGTTACCATAGTTTCACCACCGCCCGGGGCCGTAGATTTAAACTCATTTTGTTGAAATACCTGGATAAGTTATAACTTTATAAGTAACGTTACGTTTAGATAGACAAAAAGTGGTTAGCTTCTAAATTCTCAAGACTACCTACGAGATGAGTTTTATCCTTAAAAAATCTCAGCACAAGTCCCGATCCATTTTGCCTTGCCAAAATCCGTGCGTCACTTTATTATTCCATGGGAAATAATCTCCACCTGGGCCGGTCACATCCGGCGACGGGATTTTCCATTTCCACCCGGTGTGTGCCACTTCCGGGGGGGTTGTGGGGAACATGTCCTTACAAGTTCTCCTATTCTTGTGATTCTATGCTCACGTTAGCAATCAGTCGGCATTGTCCGGCCACGTTCGATAATTTTCGTCGCATGCATTTCGGGATGAGCAGTGAGCACTCGTTTTTGTGTTTTGGGTAGGGATGGTCTGTATGGCAATTTGATTGGGATGTAACGTAGGAGTAATGCATGTTCATTAACTGAACTTGTCATTTATAAGAATAGATTTTTCACGAATAAGTGTTACTTGGTATGAAAAGAACAAAATACATAGTCAAGTCATCTATTTCGGTTACTAAATTGAAAGATCGTAACCAATTACATTGTATAAAAGTGCCATTTAGATCAGTTGACTATTTAAATCGCATGAATGCACCTTAATCTGCAAAACCAGAGGGTACTTTTAAGCTGCTTGCAAGTTTCACTTATTTCTTAATAGGGAAAAATAAAATGATAACGTTATTAGACGCTCACTGTGTTCTAGCTAAATACAAAGGAGTTTCTCGGAATCTGAATCTAAAAACGACTGCAGTATTATGAACTCCAGTTGTTAACACAAGAATTCCCACTGTTGAGCTATTCTCGTAACAGAATAAAAGAAAGAAACCACTGGCATGTGTTCCGAAACATATTTTCTTTAGAAAAAAGGAAACGAACCTAAATAAAAAAGACGGGAGAAAACTAGCAAATAAGCCGCCTGGCTTCCGGAGACGTAAATATAAAAATAAATGAAAAATATATTATATAAACATTTTCGGGGGCGTTAAATTTGCATTTTAATGGAGATCCACGCGTAGGTAACAAGTTTAACTAATAGCCGTGAAATGAGGGGAGGCGGAATGGGCGGCCGGGGCACAGTGGTGCCTTTGTTCAACGCCGAGCCAAAAATGTCATAAATTCAAAAAGGTTTACTGTCTTTGTCTTATGAGTTCACTGTTTATGAGTGTAAGGAAAACCTGTGTGGACATTCTTTATCCTTTATGAGCATACTTTGTTTTTGATGAGTATCAAAACCAAGTAATCTAATCTACTTTCGGGAATTCATTGACTGTAGGAAAATTGTGTGCGTGGGTGGTGGTTTTAATAGGTTTATGCGTATATTTATATTTAAAATATTTATTCCTCAATTTTCATGATTGCACCCACCACAGTTTGAGAGACAAAAATCACCCAAATGACTGGTATAAAATGCCTATGGCATTAAGTCCGCCTCTGTACATTTATGTGCATGAAGTATTAAATAAATAAATACATGGTGTCTTATGGGTTTCATATTTAAGTATTGGTAACGTTTAGTTTATACAGGGTTATTGGAAAAACATTAACAACCTCTTAAGAGGTCATTATACTCATCATTATGAACAACTTTTACTATGGGACCAACCGTAAAATCGCGAAAAAAAATCAGCTGTTCCCTATATTTTGACGAGTTATACGAACATAAATGTAGGGAACAGCTGATTTTTTTTTCGCGATTTGAGGTTTGGTCCCATAGTAAAAGTTGTCCATAATGATGAGTACAATCACCTCTTAAGAGGTTGTTAATGTTTTTCCAATAACCCTGTATATATTAACAGAGAACAACACAATAAATTAGAGAAGGTTAGGGAAGTTGTCCGCAAATGTCGACCTAATGTTGTACAGACTGGCAGTAAAATAACTCTAATTGCATTCAAACATTCAAGCGAATTTACAATAAGCTTTCAAATTATATCAAATAGATTTATTCTTTAGAAAAACAGTGATATAATAGGCGTGTGGATGTAAACACGTTCGTATGGAATAAACGTAATAATTATAACGTTGTATCATCTAATAGACCTTGTTGTCATTTAATAGTTGTATCATGTATTACTATAGTACCTACTCTGTTTTGTACAGTTATTGCTGAAACTTGTACAAGAAAAACAGCTTACTATTTAACTATGTTTAATCCAATTGAAAAACTAAATATACTCCACAAAACGCGGATTGCGTTTTGTGGAAAACCGAAATAGCCTAATCCTCCAACAACAAAAGCGCAACGCGTCAAGTTTCTTTTCCACGTAATTTTCCTTCATATCCTACGAAATACAAAACATTGTTGGGGTACAGTTGGTATGGGGGACAGTGGTACACTAGTAATCCTGGCTGAACAATCGGCCACCGCTCGCTCCGCGGAATATGGTACTAAATAAGAAGCGAGGGCGCTCTCTTCGTGCGTCGCAAATACTAAGTTAGTGGAGAGATCAACGGTATGTGGGTTTTGTTTTATGCCTATATCAGTTTGTGCGTTGTGAAGACATACCAATGTTTTTGTCAAAGAATAGCTTTTACCAGCGGCTTTGCATGTAGGTGGGTGCTGGGATAAAATGTATCCTATGTCCTAATCCACAGCATGATTTACCTGTGTGTGCCAAATTTCATCAAAATCCATTCAGCCGCTTATGTGTGAGAACGTAACAAACAGACAGAGTTACAGACAGTGCCATCCACGAAGACGCGCCCCACTCTTCTTCCTAATCGCTTACAGTATAAGTATGCAACATTCCGCCAGTGTTTTAGTTTTGTCGATACACACTAATTACCTATTAGTAGGTAGTTAGTAAACACGACAAAACTAAAATACCAGCGGAATGTTGCACACTTCTACTATAAGAGATTAGGAAGAAGAGTGGGGCGCGTCTTCGTGGATGGCGCTATCTACACTTTCGCATTTATAACAATAAAGTTGGTATGGAACGTAAGTATGGGTGGATTTTTTTATATTAATTCTTTGTATGTATGCACATCAACCTACTAAAATCTGTCAAATGTCTTTATTGCTAAAGTTTAAGGTTCAAAATTTATTGGGAAAATTTGTACAGTTTGGGGTAGGTTGATGTGCTGGCGTCTATACCTAATTCAGTAAATAATAATAATAATAATATTCCACAACTATCACACAACGCCATCTAGTCCCAAGCTAAGCAGAGCTTGTGTTATGGGTACTAGACAAAGAAAGAAAAAAAAATCAAAGAAAAAATCAAATCAAATCAAAGATCAAAGAATCAAAGATTTTCATTAAGTCAGCTTAGAAACCATACTTTATCTGACTTTTTTAAGCTTTGCTTCCATTAATTCACTGTTGCGGCTTACTTATTCATGTGATAATTTTGTTGTTGTTTTAATTTAAACATGATACCTACCACTAAAAATGCTTGTAAACAGGAAACTGTTTAACATTTGCTATCATACGGGTAATTGACATCGGATCAGATTTACATACTGAATTATAACTTCCGTCAGCAAGATAATCAGGACACATCATATACCTAGATAAGTATAACCATGCAATCATAAAACACTATTTAAAGCTATTTTAAAATAGTTATAACAGCGGATAGCACAGCTATAAAATACCTACGCCATTGATTCTAGTAAAGTAACTACGATTCTTGTAACAACTTTTCATGTCATTGCAATACTAATTCAAATCAATCTGCCTAGCTTTTTCCCAACTATGTTGGAGACGGCATTCAGTCTAACCGGGTGTGAGTGTTTAACATGGAGCGACTGCCTATCTGACCTCCACAACCCAGTTACTTCTTCTTCGTCCTAACGTGTCGATGGCAATCTAAATGAACTCGACCCAGAATTCGGCTACTTACTGGCTAATACCCCTTGGTAAGACTGTTTGTCAGACTTTCGGGCTTCTGACGACCCGTAACGATTCAAGAATGACATCAGAATGCAATACCAATTATGCCTTGTTAAATAGTACCAAACATTACACAAGCATAAACATTTAATTTCAAAGTGACGAAGCGTTACAAGTCAGCGAGTCATTCTGTCCTTAATTCAAACCCATCCATCAAAGCTCTGTCAGCTCTGTTCCAATAATCTACGGCTCGTCGCCACATAAAGCTGTCCTAGCGTTATCTTGGCATATTGCATACCGTGCGGACGCATATGATAAGTGCATAAACCGAACGTTTGTTGGAAAAACACACTTTCATCGTGAAAGCGCCCCGAGACGAACTTGTTTTTCCACTAGACGTTTGTGTTTACATTGCTTGGGTGAATTTGTCTTGTGAGGAAGGGATGTGCGATGTAATGTAGGGAATATGTTTGTTGTTATGGATTTTATATTGATGGTTTAAAATTCATAGGTTCTCAACGTGGGCGATAACGCCCACGAGGGGGCGTTTAAGACTTTCAGGGGAGCAGTAGAAGACCCAGAGATTTTTACGACTATATAATATTAAACGTTTAAATATAATCGTGGCAATACCTGTTTTAGATTCGCGATAGAAGGTAAGTAAAGAAACTTGGGGCATCTAGAAAATAAAATAGTCGCAAAGTGGGCGGTAGGCAAAATAAGGTTGCGAATATGATGTTGGGAAATTTGAGGATTTTTAAGAACATATAGCGCTGTTTTTGACGACCTGAGATTATTCATAATCAGATGATGGACACTGAACAAGACACAATAGAAGTTTTATTGTTATTATGTCTGGGGGCGTTTAGTGTCCCGCAAAATGATAAGGAATTTGTTTGCCCTGCATTTAGGCATTATGTAGTATACTACTCGACGACTAGATAGAATACTAAAAATTACAAAATTAAATCCTAACTTAACTAAAACTATACAGAAACTAAAATATAGCGTCGAAAAATTCATCCGCATCGCTGTCGACTGGTAATGTTCCCAAGAGACTGGCGGCATTGCCACGTTGTATGGCAATGCTTAGCCTTTGGCCAAGGTAAAAGCCAGCCCTTGGGTCACGGGAAGTGTCAACCAGCCGTTTTGAAATTAGATAGATAGATTATATAGTATTGCGTGGTTGCAGCCTTGTTGACTAGTCATTCATTGTAGAAGTTTTAAAATGGGAAATCATAACGTCCTTACTACGAGTCTTTGGTCTTTTTTGCAGACAGTAAGTAAGTAAAAATAAGTAAATAAATAGTAAGTGTACCTAACTGAATAATATTATGTATATTTTAATTCATAGAAATAAAAATAAAAGATTCGGCTTTACTTCTTGATTGTACTAGTAATTATGAAATTTGGCAGTGGGTCCAGTCGACCTATTCAAAATTTGATTTAGTCGACTGGACCCGCGGGTCCAGTTCGTGTGGGTCCAGTTGACCAAAAACTCCTACAATCAAACAGAGAGGAAAACAGAAAAGCCCGGTAGTTTTTATGTGACTCTTTTTGCATTTGCTGCCTTTTCTAATCCAACAAACATAAGTAAGCCTCGACTGCCTCGTTGGTCTAGTAGCCGCAAGCACTACTGCCGAGTATGAGGACCTGGGTACGAGTCCCAGGTCAGGTAAATTGTTATTGGGTTTTTCGACCAGCACCCTAATTGCGTAACACACTATCAATCTCAATCTGAATAATTTTGACGGATATTGCTAATCCATTGCTTCATATTTTCGAAAAATGTGTCTGCTCCACAACGTAAATAACGCAATGAATGTTGGTGAACTGTCAAAATGAAACCCATTGCTACTGATAGTGTGTTACGCAAACCCCGCAGGAATTTCTCAGTAGCAGCCCGGAGTCTGGATTTGTACCGGGTTTTGTGCTATTTTATGGGACTTAAACATAACTGGCGAAATGTGGCTATACTATAATGAACACTTCTGCCTAACCCTTGAGGGAAAACAGGCGTGATTATGTTATACAAACATACGCCTCTTCAATAAACTACCACCATCCATACTCCGCACAAAACAAAACTCAGATAAAATCTACACTCCATAACCAAATCAATTCAAGTTTACACTTTTTACATAATCATCATACCAGCGATAAATTCTCTTAATCTCAAACACGGCGCATAAACAAGACAAGTCGTGAGTCACGTGACCTCGCCAGAACGCCACAAAGGCTAATTGTATGTGTGCGTTTAAGAAATTCGCAAATAAATAAGTGTCCCCACCCACTCGAAGTCCGTGTGGTCAGAATAAAACACTCTCTGTGCTTTATTGAAATTATTGTGGTCCAGTAATGAAGCGATGAGTTGGATAGGCTTTTGTCATTGTGTGGAGAAAACTAGGGAATCAGGTTGATACCAAATAGAAACTAACTCATCATCACTAAGAGCAGCGGTGGTCTAGTGGTATACATCATCCCCGACTTACAACTTGTAAGTCGTGAGTTCAAAAAGGCACAGGCACTTTATATTGTATATTTAATATGATCACCACTGCTCTCAAAATGGTGAAGGAATACATCGAGAAGAAACCGGCATGTCCTAGATCTAAAAATTAGAAGATATGTGACATCCAACCCGCGTGTTGGATTTATGGACTACTCCTTCTCACGGAGAGGAGGCCTGTGTCCCAGCAGTAGAAACATTATGAGAGCAGTGGTGATAAAATAATTTACACAAATTAGAGCGTCTGTCGGGGTTCGAACCTACGACCTACACCTCTTAAGTCGCGGCCGTTACCACTTGGCCACCACTGCTCTCCCACTTATTTTACCCCAGACTTATTTTATTTTTTTATGAGGGTGATTCAAACAATTTTTCTGTAAAACGGGTCTATAAGTAATAGCGGTTCATTGGAATCTATTCCATGTTCTCATTTTCGTAATGTGAATCGTAAAGCTATGTTTCATTAAAAAAAAACATTTTATTATAGTTTAATACAACTTCCTGGTTATAAAAGTTTTACAGCGTTCAGCGTAGTCATGCCAATGCGTGCCTGCATACATTAAAGGTAACTAATAGGTATTTTAATATCGCACTAAGTTGAAATCGGTAGCTACTTTACTAAGTTTACGGTTGAAAATACTTAATTATGAAAACATTTTTATTTTTACATCTCTTTCAAGTTTAGTTGCACGCAACTAAGTAGGTTTTGTTATCATTACATTGTGCTTAGAATTAATTTAGTCATGCAGTCTTTGAATTGATAGTATCTATCCACACCTCTTATTAATTAGGTACAGTCGGAAAATATCGCCAGCTGTTTTTTGTTATATGACTGGGTCTAAAACTACTAAAAATAGCTTAGCTTCCACATAGTTTCGCTTCAGCTACACCGCCGCAGTTTTAAGCACTGACAATTTATTGCGCACGCAATTACAACATGGCGGACAAAAATTGCAGCGCGCATGCGCGACAAAAGGCTGTCAACCGGCGCTTGCGCTCCGGTGACATATTTACAATTTTCTTGTTTTATTTAATTAGATATTCCATTTCTCTTTAAATGGAGTTTCCTTTGATAAAGGAGGGGAATATTGTTTATAGTTTTCAATTTAGCTCGTTCCATTATCAGCTAACATAATATTATTTCGCGAAAATCTCTGTCAGTGGAATTCTATTGAATGTCTGTTTCCCCTTCACTGAAGACACAGACAGAAGTAATTTATAGTTACCTGGTAATGTTTTCAAAGTCTTATCTGTAGAGGAAGGTTATTAAAATTTCCTTCCATTCACATTTCTAAAGCCACAATTCCTGCTATAGCTTACACTTATAAAGCAGACTCACTATCATCATCTGCGTAGCCTTTTCACAACATTGTTGGGATCGGCTTCCAGTATAACCGGATGCAGCTGAATACCAGTATTTTACATGAAGCAACTGTTTATCTGACCTCCACAACCCAGTTACTTGGTAATATGATAACTCTTGGTGAAACTGGGCAAAGCAGACTACCTCCTTTATGAAAGGCTGAGATAGGAGCCATTTGACATCGTACAATACTTTCTGTTTTGTACTTTATATATATGTATATATATTTTTTATATTTTTATGATTGTGTTTCGTTTAGTTTATATTCTTCCTGTGTGAGTCACAATAAATACTTTTTCTTTAATTCTTCTTTTACCAACAACAGAGAAACATCAAAAGTTTCCACGAAGTAGATTCTCTGACTAGGACACCTAGTATTTTATTGCATATTATTACCTGTAATACTCATAAACCCTGTATTGGTCGTTATCTGCGCGCGAGTCACGAAACAAGACAGATTGTTGGTAGGAGATGATCTAGCGCACTTGGACGGGAACAATGTTGCCAGCTTGATATCTCTAGGATTTATATGCTGCGATTCTCCGTAAGATTCAAATAGAAGTTTATAGTTTTATGTGCTTATTTCTTAGTATTCAGGTTTAGTGATGCTCTTTAGAATAATAATTATAGACGTTTTGTTAATTGACTAATCAAAGGCCGTGTTCTGTCAAAATTGAGAAAATACCGCTTTCCAAAACGGGTTACAGACAACAGCACATCAATCTAACCGAAACTGTCAAATTTTACCAACCAACTTTGAACCTTAAGCTTTAGCGATAAAGTTGAAAATCTATTAAAGAAATTTGACAAATTGTAGTTGCTTGATATGCTGGCGTCTGTACATTCCAGCAGAAACAAATATTGACACCGGTTTCTGAAATAATGTTTTGTAAAGGTTATAAATACATCTGAAAAGTACAATTCTGTTCGTTATTGACCAGCCTCAACAATAAAAAAGTTAAAACAGTTTATTTATAATGTAATACAAAGCATTCTAGTATATCCCCCTCAAAGTTTACGACGCCACTTGACGTAAAACAGATGGTTCCAACAAATATGTATGGTATAGAGTGGCAAAGCAGACGTTTAGTCAGGGCGGATACACTGACGCACACATCACACCGACATTAATTTTGGAGATTTTTCTTGGTTATAGAGGAAATGAAATGAAAAGAGAATATACATAAGGTACAAAGAGCGATGCAACTGGGAATTAAAAAATTGTTTTACTAATAAAAAAAAGGCCTCTGCCCTGCAGTGGGACATCACAGGCTAATAATATGAAAAGAGTTCCTATAAGGACTTGACGAGGCCATTGCCCAACAGTGGGACGGTATAGGCTAATGAAAAAAGCCTAAACAATATGTACTACTTTTTCGATATCCGTGACTTTTTCCTACAGGGTAGATAACGTTATGAAAAAGTTAGTTATTTTCGCTCCCGTCGTTTTATTCTTGCCCTTCTTGCTGAATGGTTAAGCTTTTTGGCTAGGCACGGTATTCATAGCGTAAAAAAGGTTGTACAAAATTAAAAAAAGCTGCATCACAAAAAACTAAATCTAAATAAAAACAACCCAATTCCTCTAAAAGCTTTCTCAAAGCCAAAAATAGAAGCGAAAAATCATAAATTTTATTAACCTAGTCCTTTTTACCGCCATACCACATCACCGCATGCTCATAATATATACTTATAATATCCCTACATAAATCATACTGAGCCTAATATTTTGGTACTCGCGGTACAAAGCAACCACAAGTTGGTCAATCCAAAGTAGAACTAGGTTCGTTTATTTACTTAGGAACCGTTTGGAAACCACATGTTGTGTTGTTTAAGAGCCAGCCAACTTTGTTTTATACGGACGGATTTGCGATGTCGTGTTGGTTTAAAAATTACGGGGTTGGCAAATAGTTTGAAGAGGTGTTTGATAGTTTGATAAGCCTACATTTCGCCAGTCATGTTAAAAGTAGATAGGTACCAATCTAACTCCCGCGTGCTCCAAAAAGAAGATTCTAGATTTTTATATGGAACCGCGCACACCTACTGGCAATGTGATTATATCAAATATGTATCTACGCATCAAGATGTAAGCAAGTTAAAAAAATATGGATGTCACGTGATCAACTTCGGAAACGTGATACTTTACGGGGTTTGGCCTTATTATGTTTTCTGTTTGCATTGATGTCAGCTGTTGATTTATATAGGATTCAAGCGTGACCACCATTTTGAAAAAAAAATCAAAATGGTGGACAGTAGATGTGCCACGGTCCACGGACCTTGAAAGCCCTAAGGACTGGACCCAAGACCACGCGCAGCAATTACACTTGCAACCATTATTAGACCAACGAGGTACTAAAAAATAAGTTTTCTTTAATTGAGTCGAAAGTTTGCATCCTAAAGTAAATGAAATTCTACACCCCACGAAGTAAAAATGTACACCTACACTCTGCCTTTCCGGTATCATCCAAATATTTCAGTTGGTTGTCGTGGTTAAATAAAATGAATCCATATTTATGAAACCTCTTTTCGTTAACCGTATTTTATTTTTAAATACTGAATGCATTACAAAGTTTCGCTGTAAATTAAGTACAGCCCGCAACAAATAAAGCCAATTATTAACAAAATTATTTCTGCTATTTGAATCCAATTGAAATAACCGCCTCTTATACTATAACTCGTTTCCCCACTGACTCACGTCATGTCAAGGTCGCGACTTCGATTGATGCTATGCAGATTGAATTCCCATGATTTTACGCTTACGTAATTATAAAATTAGACCTCATTTCTTAGAAGGTGAAGTCTATATTGGTATTAAAAAGAGCTTCTTCCAAATTAGCTGGGAGTCAGGAAACCATGTTTTAAACAGCTGTTCATTATAGTCTATGTTATAATAAGGCTTCATTTTTGACAGATTGGGAGTTACATTTGACATTTCGCACGCTCATAAAGTTTTTTATCTATCGGTGACTTAATTCTCAGTGTATGATAGTTTATGGGTTCATTGACATACCACCCGAGGATCATAATATTTACATTACGAACTAGACTTCGATAATAATTGAAACGTTTTATGGGCTATCGATTTCTGTAGTAGACACAGTTGGAACATAGAAGTTGGAGATTCGGTGGCATGGTCACAGCTTGAACCTTCATAAAGTTTTTGGTGTAACTGGACTTGGTTTCATTACGATTAGCTGTTACCTACTACAAATCGATGTGACTATGATAACAGATTTGATGGCATCTGCTTCAATAATGACAATTATTGTGGTTTCAGAGGTCATAGTCAGGCTGCACTCAGAGCACATTACAGTTATACTCTAATTGCGTAATACATTCATCTGCCTAGCCTTTTCCCAACTATGTTGGGGTCGGCTTCCAGTCTAACCGGATGCAGCTGAATACCAGTATTTTATATGGAGCGACTGCCTATCTGACCTCCACAACCCAGTTACTGGGTATTAATTGCGTAATACATTGTCAATCACAATCTAAATCATTTTGAAGAATATTCCTAATCTATTATTCCATATATTCGATAAATTTGTCTGCTCAACAACGTAAATAACGCAATGAATGTTGTTGAACTGTCAAAATGAAAGCCATTGCTACTGCTGGTGTGCTATTACAATTACTCCGCAGGATTCGGATTTAAGCCACTAAGAGCTATCCCCCTGTTGTGATTTGGTTGCACAGACCACTTCAGTTGATTTGCTTACTTAGATCTCACGTTTAGTCGTCCAAAAAAAACATAGAAACTTCTACAGTCAAATCTGAATATTAAATTAAAAACTTAATATTAAAAAACTTGGACCCTATTTCGTTCCGCTCTTTACAATTCCACGCCCGTAAGAAACATGTAACCGATACTCGTCAAATCGTGGCCGCTAGAGCGAGACACAGATATCTTGTTCTATTACCGTCTTTCCAAACTGTAAAATGAGACCTGATGCTTTATTTCTTTCTAGTTTGGGTCATAAATAGTTTGTTTGTGTACGATATACATCACTGGTTTCCTGGTTAGATTTTTTAATGCTTAAATGTGGCATGGTAATGCTTGAATCAATCAACTTAGGCTATAGCAGTCCACTGCTGGACATAGGCCTCCTTCAGGCTGCGTCACTACACCCTGTCCTCCGCCTTCCGCATTCAGTCTGTCCCAGCCACCTTCTTAAGGTCGTTGGTCCATCTAGCTAGGGGCGTCGCCCACTACGTTTGCGGATACGCGATCTCCACTCCAGGACTCGCCTACTCCACCGGTCAGCGGTGATGATTAAATGAGTGATGCTTAATTGTAGCATGGTGATGTTTAAATATGGCATGGTGATGTTTAAATGTGGCATGGTGATGTTTAAATATGGCATGGTAATGTTTAAATGTGGCATGGTGATGTTTAAATATGGCATGGTAATGTTTAAATGTGGCATGGTGATGTTTAAATGTGGCATGGTGATGTTTAAATGTGGCATGGTGATGTTAAAATGTGGCATGCTGATGCTTAAATAGGGCGTAGTGTTGCTTAAGTATTAAATGTGGCATGGTGAGAAAGATGGTAAAACTACCTAACGTGGTATAAATTGGGAGTCCGGGAATGGAGCGAAATTCTTTGTTCCGAAAGCCTGGTTGACTATAAAAGCCTTCTCAAAATATTCGTTAAAACAATTTGATAAAAAAATTGAGGTCATCATCCAAATAACTTTATTAATAACCAGCAATGTATTGTCAACACCCAAAAATCCATCGCATACTGAACACAAAGGGATCGGTTTCGATATAATTGTATTTTCGAACAAAAAAATTGGGCTGACATGCATCAGCGATTTAGTATACCGATGTTATGCTGTCCGTCCGTTGTTGTATAAAATTGATTTTGACATTGTTTGTGGTTGCACTTGTATGTTTACCCGACTGTACCTACATCGGTGCCGCGTGGGCTTATAGATTTTTAATGTATAATTTCGATAAAAGTCACTGGTTTTTTTTTTCTGAAGATAGATAATATTTGGGATGCCGCAATAAGTATGGTATGGTAGAGAGATACTGCTTATTGCGGCATCCCAAATATTATGTATGTTTTGTAAATGCAATGAATACTTATGTACTAAATCAAAATAACTAGATACCTAACTGTAGAAAACGATGCTCAAATAACCCTCCTGATCCGATCACGTATTTAGGATGTTTTTACACGGTAGTAAAAAGTCATTTACGCAACAATCAAATTAAATAACCATAGAAACAAACATAAAAACCTCCAAAAACCCAGCATTTAAACCATTTATTGGTCAGCAAAAACATGAACCGAGTTCCCAAGGGTCATAAATAAGCGATCGGGCTCGACGTTACCGCGGCTCATTTCGCCACATTTCAAAATTAGCGCGCGATACCGCGCCAATAAAACATGGCCGACCATCGCTCCAACATAAAACAGTCCTGGATTTATGTATGGTGTAAAATTTTATATTATTCCGCTCCATCTATGAATTGGTGGATACTTTGTTCTGATTGCCTGGTACAGGAAATGTTTTTATGTTTACTGAGATATGGAAATGTGGACGTAGTTCGTTTTCGAATCTCCGAAAGGTTTGACTATCCCTATTTTCACGAAATTACCTACAATATGCAGAGAAAATACTACAAGTATAGTAGATAACATACTGACAGTTAAGAGCTACAATAACGCATTTACAGCTTGCACTCTTCATCCAATTCCGAATTTAATCGCGCAAATTCCGACGACAAATGCAACTCAAAATGCTACTCTTTCTCTTTCGCTCGCACAAATACGTAAATTAAACGTAACTACATGCAGAAGTTGACCATTTAGTAGCAGGTGGGTGCAAGTTTGTGACTGCACTATTGTAAATCCGCATCCGCATTGCAGCCTCCGTGAATACTTCTGGAACAGGACCGTCTGCTCACCGCAGCCGAATAATTTCCAAACTTGCTTTCACTGGCGCCGAATGTTGAACGTTTGTTGTAGATTTGTGGTTGTGCTGCATAAATATTAGACAAGTAGATCGTTGCGGCTGTTCGTTGGTAGGTGAGGATTTTGAAGTTTTGTTGTTGCTATGAATTGCGTCGTTATAGCTCTGGGTAAGGTCTATGTCAAAAGCATACGAAAAATAAAAATAAATTAAGACTGAATGAATCTATTGCTTATTTCAGAATTTTGAGCCCATTTATCAAAGACTTTTAGAAAACTGGTTTGCTTTATCACGATTTACAGAGTTACAGACTTCTTTTATGCTAACAAATAAAGTCTGTCACCAAAAGCTGTGTTCGCACTCCATAACTAAACAAGTTTTGTCTCCAATATTTTACTTCGATATAAAAAATGTTAAAGACAGTCTAAAACAAAATGTCGTTACGAATTTTCAGGCGCGAACAAAAATCTAGTGAATGGCAATGAAATAAAATATCAAGCGGCGCCGTAGGAGGTAAGTTATAGCGTCAAATAGAAGCATTATGTGTACCCAACACGAGCTCGGATGTCGTTAACTGTAATGTAGTTTAAAGTACAATATTACTGTTTTGTAAGTCGGCTAAACTTCGCACTTGTTCTTAAAGTAAACTTGGCGTTATAAATATCTTGTGGCCACAAAGTTTTGTATGGAAAACCTGATCTTTTCTCTTCAGGAGATGGAACATGCTTTTGCGCTGAAAAATAAGAATTTTATTACATCTCACTTTTATTACCATTTTGTTTTATTATTATTATTTATTTCTAAAACACAACCTATTTTACAATATTGTTTTAATCACACAACGAAAACCTCTCATGATTTATCAGTGTGCTGGCGAGCTGTTCATTAATTTACAAAAAATATTTATAAGTACTACAATGATACATAATAATACTTTTAAAATGAATTTGGATGACGATAAAAAAGTATATAAGGTAAACGTACCAATAGTCGTCGGGTTTTGAAATTCACTGACTTTGAAGAAATATTGCGTGAAAAGTATTTAATTTAGAATGAAACTTTTTGCATGACGAAATAGAAAAATTATCCGTTATTTTAAATAAGTTGTTAATTTTTATAATTTTTAGTGATAATTAATACTTATTTAAACAAATGTGACAAAAGGGCGATTTGTACCAGTACTCGCCAGATTTGTACTATTACTCATCAAAAGGACCCAGTAGTCGTCAATTTTAGTTGCTAATATGAACTTTCGAGCCTTGAACATAGAGTTCAAGATGATTACACATTAAAACATATTCTAATTGTCTTTCATATGAGTGGCAAGTCTAAGAAACAAAAGGTAGGTAGAAAACCAAATCGCAAGAAATTACTAGAGGTTGTGGGCTGTTAGCAGACTAGGTAGGTAAATACTAATAATTTTTTGCTTAAAAAATTAAGATATCCGAATCACAGAATCAGTTTTTATCAGAATAAAGGAGATCAGCCCATTGTATATTCAGTTTTTGATGTATTTTTTTATGTTATGTATTTTTGTGGTGCTCATAAATAAATAAATAAATCAGCCATATTAGGCCCAAAACCCAAAATGGCCGGCCAACGAAAAGAAATGTATTACCCTGGTCGGGGAAGACCTCCTTATCATTTTTTACTGTTGCGCCGAATCTCTAGGACCATTCCATGAGCTGTTTTTTTAAGTTGAAAAATCAAGTTTTATACATTAAAAAACCTGATAGTTCTAAAAACTATATATGCAAAAAAATTGTTATAGTAACACTCGCAGAGGTTTGTTGTTATAGTAGGTAATACTTGTTTAAGGTCACCTTTCTTTTATTTTCGCCAATCGTTAGTTAATATAATGGCCGTAAAAATTCTAAATAATAATAAATTTTATTTCGCTGTCACTTTGGGTTTTGAGCCCAACTCTGTATGAAACGTGACTGGTCTCCTATTGACGTTAAAACGTAGTTTCACTTTGTGGCAAATTCAATATTTCTGAACGACAATAACATGTAACATTTGAACCGTTAATAACTACAAGAATTTGAATGTTTGGGTAGTGATTGAGCATTCAATTGATAGGTAATAATTGTAACAAATTTGAAGCAGGATCTAATTTGTCTTTGACCTCACATTGCAAATGCAGTGCGCCCGACCCTCCTTTTTTACTATGCGTTGAAATTTTAATTTGCAAAAACATGTTTAGCTACTAGGTACTGTTCACGTGCCATTGTCAAGAATTGACACAGCACTACTAGGATGTAAAGAGAATCAACAGAAATATTGGCAGAGTTAAAAGTGCATTTGAAGTTGACAATAGCAAAATAATTTCAAATGTCGTCTCATAACGGCCGTAGATCTGGCCAGAAATTTAAAAAAATCTCAATCAAAGTAAGCTTGCATCATAAGAAATTCAATGAGCCTCAAAAACCCAGTACCGAGCAAATGCAAAAGCTACGGCAGTATGAGAAAACGAAAGAAAATCTGCAGCAAGTAGTATAAAAGTTAAAGATGTCGTCTCATATCGACCGTAAATCTGCTTAGAACTGAAGAATATCACATACGGTGAAAGGTCGCTTTATGTGAAATGCAATGAGCCTCTTTTTTCGTGGGAAAATCCTCATGGATACGCTCCGTCTGGGAAGAACGGAGGGTTATGTCGGACTCCTACCGACTAAAACCCCACTGTTCCTTCTAGTACCATGAGTCCGGGGCCCGGGAGATACTTGAACATTAGCCGCACCCTCGACTAGTATCAGCCCGTCATGCCTAGCGGGCCCCATCACCAAGTGCGGCCGATCCCACGACTGCACGTCGTTCCATTAAGGCGCGCATACTGCGTGCCATCTCTTTCAGCCTGACTGCTTGAGCGACGACACGGCCCCTATTTCACCGCCCGCAGCCCCCTTCTTATGATGACCGGAGATCGTTAAGCGCCTTTCGACACCCGGCTGCTCTTCTGGTGTGGGTGAAATGAGAGCTATGCTCTCTCTCCCTCTCCGCCGCCTCCTTTGCATGCATCATCTCCTCACAAAAAGAGGTCACACCATCCCACGCGTTTTCGCTTCCGACCATGGACTGAACCACGGCTGGAAGTGAGAGATCACCCGCACCAAGTGTCGCGATGACGGCACAGCGCTATTGGGCCCAAGCTGAGAACTCCTTCAGCGTATGTTGCACCGTATCCTCGTGGCAGTCCATACAATGATGACAAGCGGGCGTCCACTCCCGAAATGCAATGAGCCTACTAAGTCCTTTGTGGGACAAATACATTGATTACGGCTGTATCAGAAACCATATTTTTTTTAAAAGCCTATAATGTGAAAAAAGATTTCGCCTCATTATGACTATAAATTTGATCGAAATTAGAAAAAAGCCAACCAAAGAAAGTTTTAAATCATAAGAAACCCAATAAGCCTACAAAATCTACTTATGAGCGAATTCAAAAGCTAGAATAATACCTGATAAACTTAATAAAATCATCGCCATCGGTTATTAATCGACGGCGCCCTGTCATCGTGCAAGTATGCGTGAAGATTACGAGAACATTAGGAAGTTTCAATGGCAGAAGATTTAGTGAGAATACACCTGTAGAGGATTTGATTAGAACTGTAATATCCGCGCTCGATCTGAGTAAGGTACTGTTGAAAAACTTCAGGGCTTATTACAGCTCATTATTATACCTTTCTCAGTAAGGCAGTTTACGTTAGAAATGAGAATACTTTTTACGGGCCGAGCAAGTGGAGCACGTTTAAGATACAGCGTGCGAAGCGAGCCCTTCCTATACAAAATCAAATAAGCAAAGCACGCTTAATTGCACGATGAGCGCGCTTAATCAGAAGATGGCTTACTTCTCTTGCTAGTCTTAACAGCTTCTAAAACCAGCAAGCGAAGCGAGCTCATCTTCGACACGAGTGAGTGTAAGTGACACGCACTTACACATGACAAGAGCGAGCGAAGCGAGCTCTATCACGAGTGAAGCGCGAGCACAGTTTCGAGCCGAGCTAACGAAGCGAGCCCAATGACGCAACGACCAAGCAGAGCACGCTTACTCAAGTAATGAGTGAGCGAAGCGAAAACAGGTTAAGAGAAACCCAGTTTTATCGTCAAATGTAGCCCAAACTTTAGTACATGTTTGTACAGACGCCAGCACATCAAGCTACCCGAAACTGTCAAATTTTCCCAATCAACTTTGAACCTTATGCTTTAGCGATAAAGTTGAAAATCTATTATAGAAATTTAACATATTTACAATAAGACGAGTTTAGAGGCAGGTATTAAGAGTGTCCCAGTAATCGTCAAAAAAGTACTTAATATGACGAGATTTGGGTCAAGTAGGAATTTTTAGGTACCAATAGATGTCACCATCGAAAAAAAATACTTTTATGATAAAAGTGCTCTAAACTTCCAGTTATATCATTAGTAAATTAACTTAACTAATTCATCAAACAATCAGACTTACCGTAGAACCCACTGAAGGTTCGTAAATCAAAACACAAAACTACGTGCTGAGTTTGACATTTAGCAGCTAAACTTGCAAAAAAATGAAAAAATTGTGGGACACACTTTTCAAGTGAGATATCTCAGCCACCATTACAGTTAAAACTCAGTGTTTTATTTTAATTGTGCAATATGTTACCAAAAATATGTTGCCATAAAAATCGGCCAGTTAAATGTTTTGTAGAAAAAGATATTGATGTTTTTAGACAATTTGACGACTTCTGGGTCACTGTCGACTTCACCCGCGTTTACCTTAGCTATTTCAAACGAAGTAAGTACTACCAACCGAAAAAAAGTCAGTCAAAAAGTCCGTTTCATTTATTTAGACAACACAAACAATGTTGCTATTCATGACTGAATTAGTAAAATACTTGAAATTTATACGAAAACTATTTCTGGGGGATTCCGTAGAAACTATTGACGACATTAAAAAAGCAATTTCTCCTCATTTATTTGACATTAAATGTAAAAATAAAATAGGCATTATATTTCTCTGTTCTTAAACCGAAAGTGATGCCAAAAAAGGAAGACATCAATTTTAAACACGTGACGTCTCATTCTATTTCGAATGATAGAACGGGACAGAAGGAAAGAAAACTAATGCGACGTCATAGCTAATTAGCGTCAGTTTGTTTTAAGGCGAAGAACGTCGTTTCTAATAATAAAATATTCGCTAGCTAAAAGTCCAACTGGTTTCTTCGTTTTGGATTCGAAGACATTCTTTCAGACTGTACTTTATTGATAGATCAAAAAAAAAACTAGTAAGCTACCTATCTAAATCGCAACACCTTCTTCTATCAAGGATCGGCCAAGCTAAAGTCTCATAATGCTACGACTACAACCATGACATGTGGCAGAAAAAAATAAGTTTTCTTTTTGGTATAACAAAATTTGTTGCAAAGCTCTTAGTAATGCAAAGTAAATTATTTTTGTAACAAAAAAGAATAACAAAAAGGACATGCCCTTAAACAAAGGCCACTTCACACGGCAAGGAGACAAGGGGGACACGCATCGTTAGTCATGATCTTAACTTTTTTCTTCGCTTAAAATGCCTTTTAATTGAGCCCACATGTTTTCAATATCTGATAGATCGGAGATTTTTAGATTGGTTAATACACGCCCGCAGTTTTTTGTTGATGCTCAGTGAAAGGGACGAAAGGGAAAAAAAACCTAAATAAAGTGGATAAATAAACGAAAAACAACAGAGTGACTGATAAGAATCAAGTCTTTGGTTTTTGATAACAGTAGCTAGGTATATTAAATAGACACAATTTGCTGGGGTTAATTAATTTAGAAGCCATTAATACAGACTATAACCTTATGTACAAGAATTTATCAATCTTACTAATGAACATAACACACATAAATATAAAGCCTGTAATTCCTCGAAGGGTTAGGCAGAGGTGTACCTTATAAATTAAATTAGTTTTTTTATTAATCATAAAAAAATAAAAATTAAACGTAAACAATGAAAAGTCACAACACTAACAAACCAATTTCCCAAACAATTAACACGCTTTATATCAAACCCTTAAATGTGACGAAACATCCATATTCTACGGTTTTTATCATTTTTATCACAATTACCTTAATTTGACAGTATAGTCGTGTAATAAAATACGTCCGAAGCGACACGCGCCCAATAATTACCAACAAACCAGTAAAAAAATGGTTCAAAGAAAGATTTTATCACTAACCAACTACGATAAGTCAACTTTCCCAAAATGAAAATTAAGCAAAAATGAACCTTATTGGCTTAAAATAAGGGTGCAATAACTAAAAGCCAGTTGCAAAGTAATTTGGTGAATAGCCCACACAGCAATTTACGAGAATCACCGAGTCACAGATAATTAAATAACAAAAAGAATCAAAAAGTAAAAAGTGTTGATTTATTTAGGGTTCAAATCGAATTCCAGTAAAGTTTTACATTGTAATCACTAGGACTTTTACAGAGGTTAAAAAACAGACGAAAAAAAAAACGCTCTAAACGTTGAGAAAAGTATCTAAGCTTAGGTAAAGTTAACAAGGTAAAAAAAAGTTAGACTTTGGGCTAAATTAAAAGAACTAAGTTTGGGCTAAGAAAAAAGTTTGTATCTTCCCTGGATGATCAGTCTCGCTGCTTCAAGAAACAACAAGTTTTCATAAAATATCATTACAACAGCGGGGTAAAATAATTACTACACACACATAAAACATACACAAAATGGCAATTAATCGCAATGCCTTTCATTTTGACAGTCCAGTCACATTCATTACGTTATTTACGTCGTTGAGTTGACTAATTTTTCAAACTTATGAAGCAATGGATGTCAAAATAAAATTACCCCGCTGGTCATGAAATTCATAGATTTTAGGATCTCGAAATTAATTTGCCGTAGGTGCAGAAATGCTTCATACCTACTTGAGCAGTTTGGAGTCGAAATGCTCGGGTCACGGGGCTCGAGTGCGCGTCTCCTTTTTAAGGAAAATACTCGCGCACTGGTCGCCACTTTACGTGACCAGAGGTCTGGGTAAGCTGGGTTGTTCTTTGGCCGAAGAATTAGCATTGCCATTCAACGTGGCAATGCTGCCAGTCTTCTGGGCACGCTTCCGGATAACAGCGATGCAGACGAGTACTTCGACGTCGTAAGTGTCCTTTTGTTTTTGTATTTTATTTTTATAGATAGTTAGTCATTTAATTTAGTAAATACCTAGTATAAATAGTTAGTTGTGTTAAAGATTGTAAAAGTTATAAAATATACTTAAATAGTTTCTAAACTCAGATAAATATTAAAATCCATGGTTAAATTCGTTTTTTTTTCTGCTACATATACGTAGGTAAGTATACCATAGCCAATGCATTGAGTTAAAAGCCGGAAAGCCATTGCTCCGATTCGATACGATTCCGGACAAACATTGGATGTGTCGTTATTTGATATTCAATTATCGGAATGACCCAACATACGAGCTAATGGGATTTTAAATTAGTATTAATGTTTTAATATTAATACCTGTCTTTATGCCCATTTCCCCTCGTGGGTTTGGTAGTCGTGAAAATAGCTTTATGGCTAAAGGTTCGACGTGCAATTAAAAGGTACTTATCATAAAATTGCTTGATGAAAAAAAAGTAATCAAAGTAATGATGAAGACCTCATAGAAACTATTATATTTAAGCTCCGAGAAAGTTCTATTAGCAACTAGCTGTGCCCGAGACATCGTTCGCCTTCATGTTGGAAAACAAATTGGATATCATGGGTTTTAAATTCTTTGCGCGGATCCCTAATTCTCTTTCTAAAATAAAAGTAGCCTAAATTACTTCTTATAACATCAGCTATCTGCCAGTGAAAGTCCCGTCAAAATCAGTTCAGCCGTTTTGGAGATCAGCCGGAACAAACTGACCGGCAGACAGATAGACAAATATTTTTTAAATAGTTTTTTTTTGTTGTAAGTACACACTTTCATGCATTTAGTAGAAAGCTTGCTTGCTTTGCTTAAAAACAGACACTTCAAATTTATTTGTTTGTATTTATTTGTATATAGAAGATGTATGTAGGTACACACTAAGTTACAAGGTTTCATTACTCTCGCAAAGATAGCTTTCATTTAAGATGAAGAAAAACATTTTTCTGTAGGTACTTAAACAAAAACAAAGCCCAGACACTTGTATTATTCTCGTATCACTAAACCTAACAAATTCGAACAATTTTCTAAAAACATCAGACACTATTTGGGGAACATCAAAACAAGAATCCATTTGCTACATTTAATCCAGTTGTAATCTCGCGCGGTATAAAACGACCTAAAATAACAATTGGAGAAGTATTTCTATTACCAAAAAAAAGAAATAATGGAATTTTAAGCTTGGAATTGTAACTGGGTCCTAAACGGTACGCCATTAGGTCTGTACGACCGGCATTAGTTTTCAAACGTTCGGGAAATAGGGCGCGACGTGAACCGAAGTGTAGGCTCCTTTGTTCCAAGTCTGCGTGAACGAAGGAATTTGAGACGCCATCATCTATCCGTGACGCTAGATAAGTCTTTTGTAGTGGTATGATTTTTGGAAGGATTAAGGAATAGAGCAGTGGTGGCCCAGTGCTAACGGCCACGACTTACGAGTTGTAGGTCGTGGGTTCGTACCCATTCAGGCGCTTTACTTTGTGTAAATTATTTCATCACCACTGCTCTCAAAACGGTAAAGGAAAACATCGTGAGGAAACCGGCATGTACTAGAACCAAAAATTCAAAGACATGTGACATCTACCAACCCGCACTGGGCCCGCGTGGTGGATTACAGCCCACTCCCTCTCGAAGAGAGGAGGCCTGCGTCCCGGCAGTGGGAACATCAAAGGCTGATTATGTTATGTGTAAGGAAACAAGCTGAATTTTGTGAAATATACAGGAAGATTTTTTTATCACCATCTAAATTTTTACAGGGTGTTCTACCCATGAATATGAACAACTTTCACTATGGGACCAACTCTGAAAGCAAAAAAAAAAATCTGCTGTTTCATACATTTTGGTCAATAGGTATTGAACTTTTGTATTAAACAGCTGATTTTTTTTCGTGATTTCAGAGTTGGTCCCATAGTGAAAATTGTTCATATTCATGATAGAACAGCCTGTAAAAATTTGGATGGTGAAAAAAAATCCTCCTGTATATAGATATTTATGTCTTTTAATGCTGTTTCAAGTATTTTTAAAGCAGCTCTGTTTCATACTTGAAGCTCTAACTTATAAATAGTCAGTTGCCACCCAATACAAGCACTAACATCTTGGCGTCTCTCAAATCTTGGCAAGGTAAATGAACAAATCTTTTGAAAGTGATCGCTATTATTCCTATTTATGAAGAATTAGACATTTCTACTAATGCAAAAATAATATACTGGAGTGAATACCATACTGTCTGATGAACAATACTCGTTTTTCTAATCTGAAAAGCCGCCTGATAAGTAATCTAAAGAAAAACATATAACTAAAATAAAGAATAGATTCTAGATAACTCAGTAATACGAGCGTGAAATACACTCAAATTAATTGATGGCAGACATAACAGATAAAATAAAAGACTGTAAATTCTGAACTTACAGATACAGATGTACAGTCACGTAATAAAAGTCAGAAATTAATTTGCCCCGTGTTAACAAATACGTTTTAACGAATAAAGCTTAATTTGATTAATCTGTGGTAAGCACACTATAAATCTTGGGACAACTGTACAGGTAGGTACATGTGCGTAGAAAAGTGTAAAGGATTTTAGAGTAAAAAGTTTCGCATAATCGATTGAATATGTCTCGAGTTGGTTTTGGATTAGACACGCAAAAAAACAATAGGTTTCTGGCAAATTGTGAATTATGTTTCATTTTTAAAATAATAACCCACATCAAGGATTTTTTTCTTAGCAAAGTTTGAATGTATTTCATACTTCATTACTAAACTGTCATGTTTGTCTAGCTCTTTAGAGACCGCAGAATTCTGTTTGTTTTTGTAACTACTTATATTTTGTCAAAACTTTCACATCTACACACATATTCTGTTGATTTCTATAAAAAGGATCAGAATTTCCTAATCTGAGTTTTAAGTTGATTAGGGCTGATTTTTTATCATGTAATAGCTTTATTCGAGAAATAATTTTGAAATTTTGACAGTTATTTGATACAAAAAACTGTCAAACGTCAATTTTATTTCTCGTATAAAAATATACAGGGTGATAGGGTCATCGACGCGCAAACTGTTACCATGAATTCAGCACATGATTCTAGACCCCCTAGAGTAGAAATTTTTGGTCCTTTATCAAAAGACAAGTCCTACCAAATCATCTGACTAGCCTTTCCCCAACTACGTTGGGGTCGGTTTCCAGTCTAACCGGATGCAGCACCAGTATTTCACATGGAGCGACTGCCTATTTGACCTCCACAACCCAGTGGTAATACGATACCCCTTGGTAAGACTGGTTGTCAGACTTTCGGGCTTCTGACGACCTGTAACGACTGTCAAAGATCCACGAATGACAGCCGGGACCAACGGCTTAACGTACTTTCCGAGGCACGGAGGGGTCTTGGTATGTAAAGATGGTCACCCATCCACGGACCAACCGCGGCAAGCATAGCTTAACCTGATCGATCAACCCGTGCGACTGTTATTACTTAACCACAAGTCCCTAGCGCAAATCCTGCCGAATGCCATCTTTAGCCTAAAAGATATATAAACTATTTCGTTATTGACTGCCCATTTTCAAGTTTACAAAGTATTTAACTATGTAGTGGCTTAATACGAATCTCTGACCGAAACTAATAAGGTGGAGTCCTTTACTGTTCGCCATAAAACTAATTGATGTCCAACAATCTTAGAATTGGTATGCCAGTTTTATGGGTTCTCACCCGCCTTAGATTGTCAGACTCAATTTATTGGTTGAGGTTTATCTAAGTATATCGTATCGAGTAACACGTGTTACAAATTATTATAGATAAAATTTATATTCGTAAGAAAGGGGACTGCCATCGACGCATTCCTAGTTAAAAGTTTAATCATCATTATCATCAACATTTCAGCCGAAAGACGTCCACTGCTGGACATAGGCCTCCCCTTAGCACCTCCACATCGACCGGTTCTATGCTTCCCACATCCAGCGGGTTCCTGCGGCCTTCACAAGGTCATCGGCCCACCTTGTGGGAGGCCTTCCAATGCTACGTCTTCCGGTACGCGGTCACCACTCCAGAACCATTCGGCCCCATCGGCCGTCTGTTCTGCGAGCAATGTACCCTGCCTACTAGCACTTAGGTTTGGCAATTCTTTGGGCTATGTAAAACGTTGTTAAAAAAATATATATAAGTACATAAAAACTATATTTTCCTAAATTAAGAAATAACTGTGAATAAAAATAACACAAAAAGAAGCGTAGGAAGAATTTTGCCCAACTGTTGTAAATAATATAGCTTGATTTTCCTTGACAAGCTAAGAAAAAAGGAAGACGTTCAAATCGGGTTACAATATTTTTTTACCCAGTTAAGTTCTGTTGTGAATCTTAAATGAGTTTTCCTTATTGTCAGTTAAGGAAGGTATAATTAAAGGTCCTATAACTAAAGCTTCGCATATCAACGTCAACTGTAAAAAATCTGTTTTTTAACCGACTTTAAAAAGGAGGTTCTGTATTCGACCCGTATGTATGTTTGTATGTCCGCGATTTTCTCAAAAACTAATGAACCATTTTTGATAATTCTTTCACTAATGTGATCTACATACTTTCGAAGGTTTTAGTATGTTATATGCATAAATGTACTGCATCTCCAGCATTTCTATGCGAATTTTGATGATTCTTCTAGTCGGTGTCTTCAATTCTTCAATGCACTAGTGTTATTAACATCACAATTGTTTATTGCCGCCTTACTTTATGTTGAGACAGCTCAATCAAGCATTCCTTGTATGTGTATATTTTATGTCTTTTTTATTTTTTTTTATTTGTAAGTAAGTAATGTGCGTTTTGTTTGTGCAGAGTAAACAAATTTTTTTTTCTTTTTTCATTCCTTGTAAAAGGACATGGCTAAATTAATAAAGATTGGCGAGTGCCCTAAGCATATGTAGAAAACTCTCTCTAGCTCGTAACATTAAAATATTCATTCATTGAATTAATACGTGTATTGTCCTAGAACTTTCGCGAACTAATTAAATAATTAAAAGTTTTTTTTACTTGTATTTCCATGTTTTTTGTTTGACAAGGAGAACATAAGATTTTACGATTCGTTTTAAGAAAAATATGGACTATAAAACTATTTTTAAATATATTTGCGTAAGCTGAAATAAACAGTATTATTATTTATTTTTGTGCCTTCTCCTTCTCAAAACGTCGATTTTAAATAAATTGAAAACTTAATAACTAAACCCTCATTGGCCGACATCAAATTGATTATAGCTAACAGGGAACCCTCATTAGACGTGGCTCGTAGCTTTTTATGACAGATTCATTAAAACTCCACCTATTTGCCAGTTCCTTTTTTTATATAAAAGCTAAAAAATCTCTCCTCGGGCCTTCCGCCGTAGAATGAGAAATATATTTCGTTTCTGCATAATTAGTTTAAACTTGGTCGGCGGGTCACTCAACTGAATTATGTTCGTTTGTTTGTTTGTATTACAAGGACCAAGTTTGATTGTTTGTTCAGGACGCTGTTTTATTTTTCTGCACTGTCTTTATTTTGAACAATGTTTGAAGACTTTCTGGATTAAATTTTTTTGTCCAGTTTTGCAGAGATGCTCTTCTCAAATTATCTGTAAGTACTTAAAAGCATTGACAAAAGTAATTTTGGTGACTGAAATGTTTTTCTATATGGCTGGATCATTGCAATGAGTTCAAAAGACGATGAGGATTAATTAAGACGATGAACTCAAAGATCTAACCCATCTTTGTAGATGTATTTCGATGAGGATTAATTAAGACGATGAACTCAAAGATCTAACACATCTTTGTAGATGTATTTCGATGTAGATCAGTCCCCGAGACTACGTCAGTCTGAAGTTATCTTTGTCTGCCATCTTTCATTCTCTTGCATTGTTAGGCATTTGCAGAGGAGATGATACTTGTTCCTTTTTTAAATCCACGCGATTTTACTGACATTTGAACCTTTTTCGGCCAGTATTTTGTTTGAGGCCAGGTCTTTCAACATCTCGATCAATAATACCTAAATAATTGGTATCGCATCCGAATCGACTCGACTAGCCGAGTTTGGAGGCAAGTCATTGTTAGGGCGAACAAAGAGTGCGGCTGGAACGTCGGGCATCTGCCTTCAGTATCGCTGGCTTATTGTGAAATAGACAACTGTTCGGCGGCCAGTAAGGCAGCGAGTTCGGCTATTATTCACGTCTGGTCTGCATAAGCTACAGGGTCTGATAACGGTGTCCTGTCGAGAAACGGTGTAAGCCGGTTCCGAGAATGACAGCTTTACGTTACTGTCAAAACACCCTTCATTATTACTTCTTCTTCGTGTTGCTGGCACGACTGGTATGTCAGATCTTGTTGGCCCAAATCCTTGCCACTTCCACGGCGTCATCGGTGGCAGCACAGAGGTCACTTCGACAGCATGTTTCGGGACACAGGGGGCATAGGGTACTTTATTACATATCGAATACAATCTTACATGAAAGGACTACACTTCTAACACCTTAAGGTGAGGTGATATATCCATGTGTATAACACACCCACATTTTGTCAGTTGTGTTTTAGCCACATGTTAGGGACCGTCTCCACGAGCGAGAGAATCGCTGCGATATTGTCGTCGTGACAGGTATGTATTTCTATACACTCTCTTAGAACGTGTCTCCACATGGCGATATCATCGCTGCGAGATGGCGCGGCGAGACTATCGCCGCGATTCTCTCGCTCGTGGAGATGGCCCCTAAGGGAAAGTCTATTGCCATCAACCGAGCTAAATCCTGACTACGTGCTGCTACTAAGGAATTTCTAACGAAAAAACCCAATAACACTTTCCTAACCTGACTATCGAACCCATGGTTGGCATTCGCCCTTTTAATCACTAGACTAAAGAAACAGTCATAGTATCTCTTGTCTGTAACATGATGAAAGTATTTAATAGTTAAAACTCATTTACCGGTTGCTAATCAAATAACAAGATCAACAGATTTCATGGCCATACCGAGGATTACAGTGAATATCAGAAGACCATCTTCTTATTCATATTTGAATGGCAAATACCGAGAAAACCAGTAATCTTTGATAGAAATGAATATCTTTATCCTCCAATTACTTGACTGTCTAGCTCAATGAATTCACTCCTATGTTATTCAAATTTTGAGTACAACGGGGTAAATGCGTAACAAACTAACAGTAAGAATGGGAGGGGCCCGTGGCTAAGTAATAACAGCCGCACAGGTCGATCGATCAGGTTAAGCTACGCTTGCCGCGGTTGGTCTGTGGATGGGTGACCATCTTTACATACCGAGACCCCTCCGTGCCTCGGAAAGCACGTTAAGCCGTTGCTCCCGGCTGTCATTCGTGAATCTTTGACAGTCGTTACGGGTAGTCAGAAGCCCGAAAGTCTGACAACCAGTCTTACCAAGGGGTATTGTATTATCCAGTAACTGGGTTGTGGTCAGATACGCAGTCGCTCCATGTAAAATACTGGTATTCAGCTGAATCCGGTCCGACTGGAAGCCGACCCCAACATAGTTGGGAAAAGTCTAGGCAGATGACTAACAGTAAGAATGGCTTTCATTTTGACAGTTCAACAACATTCATTGAGTTATTAACGTTGTTTGACGCAAAAAACGCAAGTTTTAGAAACAATAAAAGTAATGATCGACTACAGTAAACAAAATCAGAAAAATATATGATATTCTTCTGGATATAATTACGCTAGGTAGATAGTGTGTTGAAAACATAACACAACTATTTGATACGATAGAAAAAAAAACATTAAGATACCTCAAAAACCCTTCTTTTTACAATAAAAACCATACTAATATACATACAATCATTATGATTTTTTGTCACATTATTCTACAAGCAACATACTAAAGCACTAGTGTTTTAATGTTTTAGTCCAAACAATAGATTTTTTGTAAATAGATAATTGCTTCATATTTTGCAACAAATTACCAGTGTTGTATCATCGCGCTTCTCTTTCTTTTCTATGCAGTTCGACAGTGACCGCGCTTCAGGTTATGTGCTCTGCCTAGCAACATTAATCAATATGCTAATGTATAATATGGCAATACTATTATACTAGCTACTATGCCTACTAGACTATAAACTATTCGATAGCATGTCACTCTTGATTTCTGGACACGCGGTCGGCTTTGTGGCCGAAGACAGCTCATGTCAGAACGTGATTGATGATGTGCAAACGATTGATCCGATGATGAATATAATTACATTGCTTTATTGTAACAAGTAGCCTGTAGAGTCAATAGGACAATGACCGGGTGTCTTTGACTGTTGTAATGGAAATAGGAAGTGAAGTAATTTATTCTGTCAGGATTTTTTTTTTAATTAGTGTCTTTGTCTGGTCCTAGTAGCAGCCCGGAGACTGGATTTGTGCCTGACTGATGATAATAGGCTTATATGGGACTTTAGCATAGATCGCAAAATGTGTAGATACCTAGTAAGCTATAGGGACCTCTGAGAGTACAAGCGTGATGCTATGTTTTGTTATAGTCATAACTATAATAAACTAGCTGACCAGGCGAACTTTGTACCGCCTCAGAATTAAATAATATGACAAAGTTCAATAGCCATGTGGCGCCATCTATTATCATAATAACGTTATTGTTGTTTTCCTCGGGAACAGCACTTTTTTTCGGGATCAAAGGTACCCTATGTCCGTTTCTGTACAACTGACAACGTATATGCAAAATTTCAGGATGATCAGTTCAGTGGTTTAGGCGTGAAAAGGTAACAAACAAACAAAGTTTCTCATTTATAAAAGTTATAGGAAGTTAGGATATGTACTCTGTGGTTAGGATTACTGCCCACTTGACCCAATAATTAACATCATCATCATCTGCCTAGCCTTTTCCCAAATATGTTGGGGTCGGCTTCCAGTCTAACCGGATGCAGCTGAATACCAGTATTTTACATGGAACGACTGCCTATCTGACCTCCACAACCCAGTTACTGGGTAATACGATACCCCTTGGTAAGACAGGCTGTCAATAATGACAATGACCCAATAATTTATAATTAACATGACTACTTATAAGACATTGGTGCCGACTCTGTTGTACACAAAGTAAACAAAATTTAAGTTCAGTGCAACTTTTCCTTTCTATTTTATTAAGAAAAGGACAGATGATAAATTTTAGTTTACTCCTGTCAAATTAATCAGCGCCTGACGTAAATTGACGTAGTTTTAGTAGGCAAGTTTCAATCACGTCTAAACTTGTATGGAGCAGTGTCAGGCGCTGATTAATTTGACAGGACTAACCCAAAATTTATCTTCTGTCCTTTTCTTAATGAAATAGAAAGAAAAGTATGCAGTGAACTTAAATTTAGTTTAGTTTGTGAACAAGGGAAGCGGCACCACTATTACATTATTACTTAGAACTTAGAAGTACTTAATTACTTCTAACTCTATTTACGGACATTTACTTTCATCACTCGAGGCTTTTATTATATTCTGAGTACCAAGGTTGGTACGGTTGAAAAAAGAGATAAGTAACCAGTCTCGTCGGATATTGTTGGAGTTTATAAAGAAACCGATGGATGTTTATGAATGAAATTTAACGTTGTATATGAACTGTTTGTTTTCTAACAATTAAATTAAATTTCATTCGAAAACATCCATCGGTTTCTTGCTAAACTTCAACTATATCCGACGACCCTGGTTAATTATCTCCTTTGGTGACCGTACATATACCTATAGGTAATGTTCCCACTGCTGGGATGCATGCCTCCTCTCGGTGAGAGGCCCACTCCCGACCGTAATCCAGCACGCGGGCCCAGTGCGAGTTGGCAGCTATGTCACATGTCTTCGAATTTTTGGTTATAAGGATATGTCGGTTTCCTCACGATGTTTTCTTTCGCTGTTTGAGAGCACAATGTATACTTAGTCCAAAACGTCAAATCCATTGTTTGTGAATAAAATTTAATTTAATTAATAGAAAACAAACAGTTAATTTATCACATTCATTCGAAAAAATCTAACTAATCGTAAACTATAAACGGAATCGCGGAAGACCGAGGCGTAGATAGCGGAACAAACTTGACTTGACACCTACATGAGGGATTGGTCCATACCTATTGGCTCAGGAACGAGCTGTATGGAAAAAGGAAAGGGAAGTCTTTGCAGCAGTGGGACAATACAGGCTGAACATTATAATTATTATATCCTACGACCCTGGTTACTAACTTTGGTGACTGTACATGAGTTAGAACAGAATTGTAACAAAATCCATTATACTTTGTAAACCCAAGTTTCTGATGAGAAAGGTCCTTGGCTTGCCATTGAAAGGTATATAATTTACTTCGTCTGTATATATATGTACGAGGGTTAGTAAATACTTGAGTTGTATAGCTGTAGGTAGGAAAGCTTGCCAGATTAACTGAAAGGTCGAAGGTTAATCAAAAGTTTTAGACCTCAATGTAGCCTGGGTTTAATTCTGAGTTCTATTTTTGTGGATTAATTGAGGATCGTAGGTTTGCCCCTTAGGTCAGTCATTAAAATGTTGTTAAATAATTCATTGTTTCAATAGTTTGGATAAACCTTTATATTGGACTAGCTGACCTGGCGATCTTCGTACCGCCTCAGAATTAAACAATGTGACAAAGTTCAAGAACTAAAAATTTGTAGAAAAAGACCAATACGGCAATTATCATTATCTGTGTCTCGCTGCTCAGTCATCAGTGCGGTTAGCACGTGAAATGATTACCTCCGTATTGTTTAATTTCTGAACGCACGCTGTTCGACAGGTACGACCAGTTTGTATGAGATAAAATTGTTGCGTTTACTATTTTCCTTACAACTTCTTCATATTTTCTCACTTTTAAACCTTCCTTGGACTTCTACAAATATTTCAAAACCAAAATTAGCCAAATCGTTTTCAAAAGAGTTTTAGTGCGACTAACAAACGTCATTTCATTTTTATACAGGGTTATTGGAAAAACACCAAATGGGACCAAACCTGAAATCGCGAACAGTCATGGCCCAGTGGTATCTGCCGCGACTTAAGAGTTGAAGGTTGTAGGTTCGAAGTAACCCCAGACAGGTGCTTTACTTTGTGTAAATTATTTATCACCACTGTTCTCAAAACGGTGAAGAAAAACAGCGTGACGAAACCAAAAATTCGAAGACATGTGACATTCACCAACCCAAACTGGGCCCGCGTGGTGGATTACGTTCCACTCTTTCTCACCCAGAGAACATTATAAGCTAGATTATGCTGTACAGGCAGCAGTGACGAAACCTTAATAATTTGACCATCAAAAACCGAATATTATAGAAATAATTCCAAACTGATAGGAAAGCGAAAAACCCTTATGCGTCCACAATAAACAATGATAGGATTATTACACCGCACGGCAGTAATAACCAAAATTTTGTGACCCAGAAACCGCAGCGGAACCAAAATACCCGTTGAGGGGGAAAAAATTAAGGGTCCCCCAATTAACAATAATGAATTGGAGCTTTAAAGTATTAGGCTTTCGACCTATTTGTCGTCTCGTCGCCGCCTCGTCCCAGGTTCGAATCCGCTGACATTTTGAAAGATGGCCCCACTAATATTTACAGGGCTTAATTTGTTTGAGAGCCTCTCCCCTTTGCGAATTTATTGCTGGATCTTGCTACTTTACGGTTTTTTGTTTTGTCATATTTTATATTATTATACCTTATTGTTCAACTGCCGAGTCTTACCTGGAACAAAGATAATATTTTTTCATTAGAAGACATACATTTTACAGAGTTTGAAGGACGTTTTTATCAATGTTGAATATTGCTAAACGTCCTAATTCATGGGTGGGCGTTGTTAGGTGTTTTTATTACACAAATACCATTTTTTGTAGTACTTTTTCTTATGTGTATCTTCTCCTATGTGTATCTTTTTCTTTTTCCTAAGTTTATGATAACCCTATCTTTTGATGTATTTCGAGTTGATGATGCAACCAGTAACCCACCTACCTAATGTTTAGACTTCGTATCCCTGTTAAATCGAGAGGTACTTTCCTCAGTTCAGATTTCAAAATCGCTCCACGTTTATATCGAAGTGTTAAGTTATGTATGTAGGCGTTACAAACAACTTCGCTCACAAATAAATTCACTGACCTATCACAATCGCCTGTCATGAATATTATTCCTTCACCCTACCCACCCGAGTCACCGACGTAATAAATATGTAACGCGCGCGTAAACGTTACTGATACGGAGTAAACGGCAAGCTGGTGTGACGGTAACCCGGTCGTGTGACAGGTCAAGGTATGAACGGGTTCGATGGACTCGCAGTGATAGCGCCAATGCACTTCGTGTACAGACAGCAGATAAATAATTTGTATTATCATCTACGAATCTAACTAATATATTTTGCAGTGTTTTTATATTTTGTAAATATTTCAAAAGTGTATGCGTGAAGTATTAAGAGCATTATTTAAACTCCGTATTTTGCCTTTTATTTATTAATCAGCCTTGATATATCGATTAATAGAATTATTGAAGATATTGCACTTTATTTTCCAATTTTTATTTGAATCTAATCAAGACCTACAATATTATTACGCAACAGTTAAATTTTATATTAAAGCCAACAACTCAAAACCTGTTTCCACTTAAACTCATATTCTACCATGGAAAATGAAATGATTAAAACTGTCGTACTAAAATATTTTTGTTGACGCTACAATAAATCGGCACACACAGTGCGATGCTCCGTTGTTAGTACAACAATATAGGGCCCATTCACACGATTGATATTTGCACGAATCACTATATTTTGGTCGTTGGTAAAATTTACTACGTACACCCAATTTAGGTACTCTGTGGAGTTCGATAATTAAAAAATACAGAATATCGTGCTGGTTTATATGTGTAATATAGTTTTAAAGTGAATAAAATATTTTGGTCTTGATAGAAATTACTGGAAAACTGATGATTTTATTTTTTTAATCAGTGTATACTGGATATTAGTTCCTATACGTTTAGATATATTTACTAATCAGTAAGTTACAGTTAGGTGGCCGAAAACAAATTGATTGGGAAAAAAGAATGTCATTATTTCACCATCAACCTGTTCAACGGTTACTAATTTATTGATTTCGGATCTCCATCAAAAGATGTACACAATAAATTGCACATAAATAAAGGATAAAATCTGAGGGGCAATTCACGTAATTTTAGGAACGTTCACAGTCTGATCTTAGTCTCAATCTGTCAAAAATACCTCTAATTTCCCTACATTTTGACAAGTTTTTGACATTTGTTTGTCGCCGAGATGAGACTGCAACTAGATTTTGAACGTTTTTAATTACAGTAATTGGACTTCAGGTATTAAGTAGGTGCACTCCTTCACTTATAGGAGACCACAATATTATGACGTCGAAACAATAGTAATTGGGGTCCCCATCAAGAAAATGCGGCCACACCTTTTTTTTTATCCCAGTTCCAAGTACAAAACGCAAAGTAAACACAAACAAAAACTAAATTACAAAAAGTTATTACGACAGCTATATATTCAAGCTATAAAAATTTCAAGCCAGACGTAAAACATTACACAAAGAGCTATATTTCAAAACTTAACAAGGACTTCATTGCGAAAGAAAACTAAAGGAAATCGGGTGTCTTTTCCCCATCTTAGCAGTTATTCTAATCCCTGGAGGAATCCCCCATTTCACCCATTTGCAGGATGCCCGCACTTGCAGGAATACGTGACGTCTGCACCTTGCATTTTATTATTAGCTACTGCCCACCCCTAACGCCGGGGGAGTGGTAAGTGCCTAGTAATTGTGTGGGATAACTTAGATTGGGTTTTTAATTCGAAGAACTTATCGGGTGTGCGGCAAGAAATTCATAAGTTTTACGGATGTGGGAAATGTTAATGTGATTTTGAATTTTATTTTTAAGGAGTGTGAGAATAAGTTTGTAGTACGTATGTTTTATGTGAATATTTTTTATTTGTGGTTTTAAACAGGTTGGCAGGGCAATCGACGCACAAAATTAAACCATGAATTCAGCACAAAATTCAGAACTCCATGGTTTGAAAATTTTAGTCGGTTATCAAAAAAATTAAATTGCTGTTTCATGCAAAAGTGCAATACCTACACGATCCAGAACAGATCATTTCTTTTTTTAAACTGACTAAAAATGTCAACGCCCGAGTTCAGAATCATGTACTGAATCACCCTGTATGTTTTTTGGTTTGAATTAGTAAAAAGTGTTGTGTTAAAACTTACACAGATTATATTAATGTATTCTACTTACTAACCCATTAAGTATATTAGGGGAAACCTGTTTTTCAATGAGTTTTAAGATTTTCTGGACAGCAGATTCGATTTTCTTTACAGTCTACCATGGATTCGAATTCGAAACTGAAAGATAGATACATCTAACGTTACTAAGCCTACTAAAATATTAAAATAAATAGCAGTTTTCTTCATGCTTCGAGTAGCTTTACTAAATTCTTCATAGAATTGTAGAATTTATTGCTTGAATACTAGAACCGTTTCGCTAGAATTTATCCTGGGTATTAGTGCACTATGGTTGGTAGAAAATATTAAACTTCCCTTTAGAAAAGGAATTATATCTCTCTCATCTTTGCTGAACGCGACAAGGTTGGGTTATAAATCTTTATACAAATCTTAGGAAAACTTTCATATTCTAAGTATTTTTAAATGTTTGTTTGTCCTAAGATACTTAATATTCGTATGTTCTATCCCTAAAGTAAATGAGAAAGGTCTTTTAAAATGAAACTCTTATCTTGTTACATATAATATTATTTTTACTTCCTCCAAATATATTTTATAAAATGCAATTTCTACCAATCGTAATCCCAAATCTGTTTTCGATTTGATCTCCAAGCATTACAAAATACCCTTAAATATAATAATATTTATTTTGATCACAAAATAAATAAATCCTCAGACTGGTACATACCAGATACCAGAGATTCTGAGATACAGGCTAACAACCTAGTTCAGGAGGCAGGGCGCTTATGTAACTGTGTACTTACTTTGTTTTCAATAAAGCATTATTATTATTATTATACCCATTTCATCTTATAAATACATCAGTCAACGGCTGAACCATCTCCTTCGATCGTAGGCCTTATTGTGAGAAACAACTTTATTTTGCACTGACGTGTACAATATTCGCTCGCTGTCCCGAATTTATGGGCTCTTTTCAACAGCCGCCTCTTTATACCAGTTTTCATGGATTGAAAAACAAAATATCTCTTGCAATGTATTTGTTTAAAATGCTATGAAAGATGAAGATAGGTGTTCAGGCCTTGTGCTAATCTAATGAATGTGCAAGTTTTGTGTTTAGGTGGCGAAAAACGGTTCTCTACTTGCAAAGAAATATTATGATTTCAAAACTTCACTTTTGAAGTGGTATCGGCCCCGACTTACGAGCCGTAGGTCGTGGGTTCGAACCCTGGCGCTTTACTTTGTGTAAAATAATTTCATCACCACTGCTCTCAAAACGGTGAAGGAAAACATCGTGAGGAAACCAGCATGTCCTAGAATCAAAAAATCGAAGACATGTGACATCTACCAACCAGCATTGGGCCCGCTTGGTATATTACAGCCCACTCCCGCTCTAAGAGAGGATGCCTGTGTGCCAGCAGTGAGAAAATTAAAGGTTGATAATGAAAGTGCAAGTTTTGTGTTTAGGTGACTGAAAGGAGGTAGGGGTTCTACTTGCAAAGAAAACATTAATAACCAACAGCGCCCCGCGGTTTCACTTGCATAAGTTTCCCGAGGGAATATCGGGATAAAAACTATCCTATGTTCTTTCTTGGGACTCAAACTATCTCTATACCAAATTTCATCTAAATCGGTCCAGCGGTTTAAGCGTGAAGAGGTAACAGACAGACACATTTTCGCATTTATAATATTAGTATGGATGTCAAAACTTCACTTTGCGCTCTTCCTGAACAGTGAACGAAACTAAACTGAACCAACACACTCGGGTCGGTGATGCTGAATCGGGTATACTCGGCTCTAGTCGTAAGTTTTTACTTCTATTGAGTGGTCATAAGCACATATCCTCTTTTTTATTCAGTTGGTTTCTAGCTGAACATAACTCAGATCAAAGTAATCAACAGAAGTTTAGATAGACAACTATATTTATTTATTTTCTATTTTAGGATATTAATAAACTGTAATTACAATGTAACTATATACACTAGATACTAAAATAAAAGACTAACTAACCTACTATACAAATAAAAAAAAATAAAAAAAACAAAGGACATAGAAATCAACAGTCTTCTAGGAATACGCAATTCTTAAGGTAGCTAAGTATATATATAACATATTACATTAAGAATTTTCTCTCAGAATTTATAAGGGAAAACATATTCCAAATTGAAGACGCCTCGTGCGGATAAACTTACACGTGTCTTTTATAAAGTACTTGTAAATAAAACCTTAAAGCGTAGTTTACCGTCAACATTTTTTCCATACCTAAATGCCATGCGTATCTATTTCCTGTAAATTTAGATTAAAATCCTATGAAAGGGCCGCCCATTGTATGTTTTCTAGTGTCTTGTAATTTATTTTTGTATACGCGCATTGACGTGGAGTTGCGGACACCAGCCCGTATTACCTATTACCTAATATATTTTTCTGGTAGGTATACAATAAAGTATATTATGTTACTAGCTGACCGGTCAGACGTTGTCCTGTTTGGTAGGACTCGATCGCAGCGCCATTTACCTGGTCCAATTGAGAATCTAAACCATCCAGGGACCCACTCAAACGCACACAAAAGTTTCATTAAAACCGGTCCAGCCGTTCAGGAAGAGTTCAGTGACACGTACAGAAGAATTAAACAGGGTAGCAAGGACCTCGACATGCAACCAGAAGGCCAATTTCCGCAATTAAAAACGTTCAAAATCTAGTCGCAGTCTCATCATGGCGACAAACAAATGTCCAAAACTTGTCAAAATTTAGGGAAATTAGAGGGATTTTTGACAGATTGAGACTGATCAGACTGTGAACGTTCTTAAAATTAGGAAAATTGCCCCTCTGTTACCATGGATTCAGTACATGGTCCTGAACTCGTCCGTTATTAAAAAAAAAATTGCTGTTCCAAAGGATATTTTATGACTTCCCGTTGTCCCCATAATGGGGACAGCGTTAATGGGGACAACGGGAATGGACGTACATTTTGACCGCGTTGTTATTGCACTTTTCTTTGAAGCCGCTGATTTAAAAAAAAAATAACCGACGTAAAATTTCAACGCCCCCTGCGTTGGTGGTTCAATTAAATATAAATATAAATTATGGGAACTCACCTACATAATACCTACATATTGTGTAATTTTACCCAATGACTACCACTTTTTCTGACTCGCTACTCATCTGCCTAGCCTTTTCCCAACTATGTTGGGGTCGGCTTCCAGTCTAACCGGATTCAGCTTAATTATTTAAATAAGAGATTTACATAACATAATCAACCTATAATGTTCCCACTACTGGGACACAGGCCTCCTCTCAGTGAGAGGGAGTGGGCCGTAATCCACCACGCGGGCCCAGTGCGGGTTGGCAGATGTCACATTTCTGCTATTTTATGGTTCTAGGACATGCCGGTTTCCTCACGATGTTTTCCTTCACCGTTTTGAGAGCAGCGGTGACGAAATAATTTACACAAAGTAAAGCGCCTGTCTGGATTCGAACCTACGACCTACAACTCGTAAGTCGCGGCCGTTACCACTTGGCCACCACTGCTCTCTATATCTCTTTTTATTAAAAGATATTTAATAAAAAAAAATTGATCATTTGGAACCGTAATCCGATCAAACCCCTAATCCTCGTTACAATGATTTTTTTAGTGTCATCGAATCTTTAAAAAAGGTTAAGGGTACTCTTAAGCTTCTAATGTAAAGGACATATTTAAAAATTATTGGAAGGTCTTTTTATCCACTTGGAACCAACATGTATTAAGAACTTTGAAAGTATCTGCCTCATTGCTTTAGTGGTCTCAAGCGCTACTGCTAAGCACGAGGTACTGGGTTCGATACACGGGTAGGAGCAGAGCGTTAATGGACTTTTTCATCTGGAACAGAAATTCCAGATGAAAAAGCCCATTAACACTAGTAGCAGCTGAGAGTCTGGATTTGTGCCCGGTTCATGGCAATAGGCCAGACCCCTATTAAATGGGACATAAACATAAGTGGCGAAATGGGGGTGTAAAGTCCACTTCTGCCTAACCCTGTAGGGAACACAGGTGATGTTTTGTTATATTTGAAAGTATCTGAATTTTCCTTTCAGATGAGACCCACCAGATGTGTCTCCTGTTTTTAAACGTGCATAATATATCTGTGAACTTTTATCATAGGTACTGAAAATATTTTAACTTGGACTAGTATTAGGAATTCCCATAGAAAAGACCAGCCAAAATTCAATATATTTAAAAATTCACGCTTGATAGTTTTGTTTGACCAATGAAGAGTTGTCTAAAATATGGACTATTATGTTTGTAAATGATTTATTATTTATGGATTAGCTCCTAAATTTACAAACGCTAAACTAAGCGAACGTGCGATGAAGTACAATATTCTCGTTCGCCTCATGCCCAGTGAGCTGTGAGACAAAATAGCACTATGTGGAGCCCTGACACAGCCAGAAGGCGTCGTGGTAGACCCCGTTGAAGATGGCGGGACGAGCTGGACAAAACAAAAGACAAATGGTCCACATAAGCCCTGTCTGGCAAGAGCTGAAAATCACGAGGAGAGGCCTTTGTCCAGCAGTGAGAATAGTGGGATGATATAGGCTAACAGTAACTAAAGAACACAGTAACACTATATCCCTGAATGAAATTCGCAACCTACTTACCGATATTTTTATTCCGGTTGACAAACACGGACCGTTGTTATGGTTCATTATAGTAAAGGATAAAGGACTCGGTGGGGAACTAGGGAAAAAATGGTTGACAAAACGTTTTGACATGTTGAGATAGGGCTGCTACCTGTAGACGGGAAATGAAATATTGCTCGAATGAATTTGAGTTTTCCAAATGTAAGAATCGTTACTTTTGGCATTGTTGTCGCCTCCTTAATACCGCGCCTTATGGTTTGTTCAGGAGCGTCTGTACCGTAATCGTATTCCTGGTTTATTTCTGTATATGATTTGATTAAATAACTTTATAAAATAAATGAAACATGATTAGGTACAGACGCCAGCACATCAACTTACTACAATCTGTCAAATTTCTTTAATAGATTTTCAACTTTATCGCTAAAGCATAAGGTTCAAAGTTGATTGGGAAAATTTGACAGTTTTGGGTAGCTTGATGTGCTGGCCTCTGTACACTTAAGATCATTTTTAAGAGCTCGACGCACGCTCACATGCATGACCTACCTATTATCGCCTATTGGAGTTCATAATTTTGACATGTCTGTATAGGTGAATACATCTATAGGTATACTTATTCATGTACAGACGCGAGCACATCAAGCTACTACAATCTCTCAAATTTCTTTAATAGATTTTCAACTTTATCGCTAAAGCATAAGGTTCAATGTTGATTGGGAAAATTTGACAGTTTCGGGTAGATTGATGTGCTGGCATATGTAGGTAAACATGTGAATACTTAATATTTTGCTTGCTTTTTTTTATTGACTTCCAAGGCCATGAAATGTATGGAAATACGTGCACGTTATAACTTATACTATGAACGGAAATTTAAAAGCGTCTTTACTTCCCTATGTTATCGATGCCGTGACGTAGACGTGGACGTCCACGATAATATCGTCAGGTTAGAAATCATAGACACGCACATTATTATTGGTTTATTCTACTTCCTATCCTACTTAATATTATAAACGCGAAAGTTTGTGATGTATGGATGGGTGGATGTTTGTTACCTTTTCACGCAAAAACTACTAAACGGATTTTAATAAAACTTTACTGTAATATAATTAATACATCACAATAACACATAGGATACTTTTTATCCCGATATTTCCACGGGATCGACACTTATGCGGGCAAAACCGCGGGGCGCTGATAGTCAAGTTATAAACTTCAACAACCCTAAATTTAAATCCAATGTTCCCGTCAAGCTAAAGACGCTGATCTTATAAAATGATTTGCAGATTGTATACATTTTACGCACTGGCAACTTTCAATCAATGTCGCAGGGGCTTCTAGAAAGAATCAAGTTTGCAACAAATTACTATAAACTTGAATGCTCGAGTAATTTTAGTGAATTTCTTGACAAAGTTTTTGTCGTTAGTTTAATGAATTCAAAGCTATGTATAAAAGCGAATGAGGGTGAATGTTTTTTATTGAGTGGGCAAGAAGAAATGATTCTCTTGATAAAGTTTTGTAACGACATTAATCCGTTTCGGTTTGTTGGGTAAGAAGGAAAATACTGTATTAAATTAGGCTTGACATTTTATTTGGTCTCTTTTTGTTTTATTTGTATTGCTTGTAATAACAAAACATTTTTATATTTAAGCGTATAAGTATTATTAATTATTCTGTGATATATTATCATTTAAAGTTAAGGTTCGTGAACACATTCGCAAGAAGCTGGCAGGATCATCACAACGGTAATATTTTCTCATTGTTTTTCTTATTTCTTTTTAGTTAGTTAGGAAGTATATTCATGTATTTATGTATATTTATTTGTGCTTATATTTATATGTAATTAGGTTTATATTATATTCATAGTTTTAATAGGTTTATGTGTATCTTTATATTTAAAATATTTATTAATCAATTTTCATGTTTGCACCTACCACTGTTTGTCTCTGCATCACCCAAAGGTTGACTGGTAGAAAATGCCTATGGCATTAAGTCCGCCTCTGTACATTTTTGTGCTTGAAGTATTAAATAAATAAGGTAACTTTTCTTCTCCACACACATAACCAGGTCAGGCCATTCTAGTAGGAATACCAGCACCCTGATTGCGTAACACACTATTTTTGACGGATATTGCTAATCCATTGCTTCATATGTTCGAAAAATTTGTCTGCTCAACAACGTAAATAACGCAATGAATATGGTTGAACTGTCAAAATGAAAGCAATTCCTACTGTTAGTGTGTATGTAATTACCTCGCAGAGCCCTAAGTAAAGCAATCACCTTTTAACACAGAATACCGTTTATATGTGAAACTCCTATAAAAAACGTGTAATTACTGTCACTGAACATGTAGCCGTCGCGTCGGCTTTTGGCGAAAATTGTATGGAAAAAATGTCGGGCGGGAAACGTCGAGTCACGATCCCAGTCACCTTACTGAACGCTCGTAAATTACGGTAAAAATTGGTAAAAAAATATCACTGCAGTATTAATGTGAGCCGGTATTTGCTCCGGGCGCTAGGTGTACTTGTTGCAAAATATTGTCGGATTTTATTACTGTATATGTGGGAAAACTCGGAGTAAAACTGATGATAAATTCGGTTTGGAATGCCCTTTCCCATACAATTTGTCGAATGTTTTCGGAGTTTCATGAGAGATTGTATTTTTGCAAGTGTAGATATCAAAAGATTATACAAGGTGGAGACGAGTTTTATCATGTACAATAAAATTCCAAATACAATTACGGCACTGCCATTTTTTAAATTTAAGCGTATCTTGACAAAAATATTGATTGATAAATGCTTTTATAGTGTACTTGAGTTCCTAGATTATAAGGTGTAAGTCCTGCATTGCAATATCAGGTACTATTATAAATAATTAATTGTTACCAAATAAGACTCGATTTAATACAATATTTACTAACTGCATGCCTGATTCAAACTTATTATAATTCTTAATAATTTCTTTTATTTCTTAATGAATATAATATATAATGCTTTGATATTAAATAATTATGTAAAATTTGCACGCCGACATTAATGGCAGAATAAGAGATTCATATACCTTATCTTTAAGATCTCTCTGTACCTACCTTATTTATGCAAATAAATGATTTTGATTTTGATTTTGACGACAATAAATTAAAATGCGTATATCTAATGACGTTCCCAGTCTGCCAACGAAAATTCAATCAAATATATCCAATAGGTTAGACACAACAGCTAGTCAAAAATTGGCAAAACCCATAGTGGGCTAATCAATACATTTTAGTTTGCTAGAAAATATCACTTCTTAAATTTCAATGCAAGGATTTATTTCATAGTTCCAAAATACTCTTATTCATAAGTATTGCCAGTGTTTTCATTTATTGTCGTATTGTTGTCTCCGCATTGTATACAGATAAAAAGATTCAAGAGCCTTTCAGTCCCTGGAAAATTTTAAATAGAGCGAATTTACTAATCTTTTCACAATACCGATAGGTCCATTATTATCTTGTACCGTATACTTGGCAATTTACAAGTCTTCGACAATTTTAGTTACGTACCATGGTGACCGATAATAATATGTCATTAAAATTCGAAGACTAACTGTAGAAAACGGTATGAACACGCCATGTCATGGACAAACTAGTTCCTCGTGTACTTAACTAATTATACAGGGTGGCAAGGACGTTAACGCACAACCTGTCACCATGGATTCAGTACACATCATTCTTAATCCCCTGCATTACATTATTTTTTCGTCGATTATTTTGAAGAAACATTGAAAGAAAGAAGAAAAAAAACAGTGGCACTCCGGGAGTGCCGACAGAAGTGGAAACAAAACACAAACAGAATACTTTGCCATCATTCACTGACATATATTGGATATACATTAAAACCGAGTACATCTCGAGGACAGCCGAACACATCCGAAGCGGTGTCGGTTATACATTTTCGCCGCGCCGTAGAAAGAGAGGGGGATACTCCTACGCCGCGCCGGCTGTCTACTCTCCATCCGTCTTACGAATTTTCGATCAGGGTCACGTGTCCTGACGCGAGTTTAACATTTTTTACCCATTACAAAAAAAGTGTACAACGCCGCTAAAGAAGTTTTCACTTAAAAAAATACGTTTATTTGCGGTAAACATGATGCAATAAAGAACATAAACACAAAAAAAATTAAAAAGGGTTACTGACCGCGTAGATATTGCACTTTTGTTTAATACAGATGATTTTTTTTTGACAACCGACGAAAAATGTCTTCGCAAAAATCATGTGCTGTATTCACGGCTACAGTTTACAGTTAGTGCATCGCTGTCCCTGCTATGCATAGCCGACCTTTTCTATTGGTCGATTATGACATGCGCGAAATTACTACGTCGTCGATCAGTCCAGATGAAAGCAAAGTTAAGTTGTAATGTGTCTATATTATACTTTTGAACCCTAGATCACAACATCACTCATAGACCGCTTGTAGGCCAATCGGGCACGATCGTACGCCTTATAAGCCGATAAAACGTTTCCACCAAGCCTCATTGTTACCGGTAACGCCGGTAAAGTACGGTAAATTACCGTAAGGTTACTGCTATGCAGTTATTGTGTAGATGAACCTTGATTTTACGAGGTGCCCGTGGGGTCAGAAGTAAATGGGACACTAGAGGATGAGGTATGAAGGTTGAGATATGGTATTGAAGACTAATGTTCTATCTCTAAGAAGAACGAGCAATAACCTTGCAGGTTGAGGGTCATTTTCACTCTATGTAGTAACAGTGATAATTTTTTGTGGCTCTCTTCTGTACGCCGTCATTTTAAAAATATATATTACTATAAAACCACCCTTAATCTAATAAATTAAAGGTCGCAATTGCAACAGACTTTTCCACGAGCATATCGTATAATTATATTATTGGCCCAATGCTTAGAGTTTCTGGTCAATTCTTCTCCATACGAACCTTCCTTTTGGAAGGAGCAACTAGCATCAATTTTTATTTTTTCTTTAAATTTATGAAGTTCAAAAGAGTCTTTTAATTGAAATATACCTACGATTTGACTTTGTCTTTGAGATAATCACTGATAAGTACTGAACCATGATACCTAATGCTTTGATGCCGCCGTCCGACGACATGAAACAATTTATTGCTCTAAAGTCTAAAGGTCAGCACATCAAAATACACCTCATCGCTACTACCTATATAAGGTGTTTCAAAATTAACCCAACAAACTTTAAGAGGTGCTTTAGACCATCGAACTGAACAAATTTCACTATGGGACCAAATCTGAAATCACGAAAAAAAAATCTGCTGTTTCATACGTTTTGATCAAATAGGTATTAATTAAACTTTTGTATTAAACAGCAGATTTTTTTCGTGATTTCAGAGTTGATTCCATAGTGAAAAATGTTCAGTTCGATGGTCTAAAGCACCTCTTAAAGTTTGTTGGGTTAATTTTGAAACACCTTTTATATAAAAATAATCAAACCATTACTAAACCCTAATGAATAGATACGAGTATCAATAAGGCAAAAACCAGGAAATTATAATCACTTGTCCGTTTTTACTAGCTCCGGTGAAATGTCAAGTGAAAGTTGACAGTGACGAGTGGTACCGGTGAGAATGTTTTTTACTAGCAATAGAAAGGTTTGTTTTCCAACTTTATTACCTACTACTTTTTCATTGCCCGGTCGTTACTCATTGTAATGACTGACGATATAATGAGCGAGTTTGGCGATTTCTAACGTAGAATATATTATTGTGATAACCGTTGTTCTATTCACAATCAGCTCATTTATTGGAAGCTGAAAAACTTTTACGTAGAACTTTACTATAAAAATAATCCTTCCTACAGATTTCGGTCACGGTGGCCAGTCTCAACGAAGACTATAGCCAGGTATCTACGCAGGAGAATATAGTACACAAGTGTGTACGCAAACACAGGTGCACTATCTGTTCCTTTACTCTCATAGTCCGATGGGATGGTAATCCGACACGACGGGGGAAAGATCAGGCGCCGGACTAACGGCTTTCCGTGCATTCCAAGGCATGGGGGTGTCACAACAACCATCTTTCAAGCAACAACAACTTTCCTTTTTTTTTATTGCTGAATGGGCCCGCTCTTGACATCAATGACGCCTGATGGAAAGCGATGGATGAGGTCTATGATGGAACGAGCGTGCCCAGAAGATGCTTAAGGCACTGGAACTCCCACGCATTGACGAAATAAAGCAGGCTGATTGACGCCGGACTCTGGTGCGACCGGTCGCAAACCAGGCGGGCGTTAGCCCTACCACCGCAAAGGAAGAATTGGCCAGTCAAATAAGGTGTTGGGTGTGACTGTCCCGGATGCGCCGAGCTGGTTTATTTGAGTAACTGGCAGAACAAACTGCGCTTCACGAGGAGGCTTCTTCATGCATCCCAAAATTATACAATACATTCAGCCTATAATAGGTGAACAAGGCAGTCTTACTGTTGCACCCTTGCCCAATACACAAAGGGTTTGTGTCCTTTTCTTAAACCAGTGCCGGTGTCTGGCTGTGGTGATCCTCGAGCTCAAAGGTAGCACTTCTATCGTCACGCTTCGTCATCAATTAACAGGTACTACGATCACCGACCCATCTATCAAGCGTGGTGATAACGGCCGAACTCTATTACCTATCTATCACCAGTTTTGGCATACTGTAGGTAAAAAAACCTATCTATCTCTGGTTTCAACGTCCCAATAATCTATATCAGTAGCGATCTGTCAATAGGTTATTGGGTTCGGCTGTAAGGCGATATGACTCCTCTCTCTATAAATAACAAATTTTTATGTCAGGCTCTTTTTACGAATAATTTCATAGCAAAAGTGCGATCTCTTTTACATATTATGTCATACAAAAATAGTCGTTAAAATGGTAAATTGGCCAACCGACACTTTCATATCATTAGTTACATTAAAGGCTTTAACCGCATTATTAAAATGTTTTCTGTTTGTTTTACGTTGTTAAATTAATGTGTAATGGTTTTTTTTCGTAGAATAGTGAAACATCTCTCCCGTTGGTGTTTAAGATAATTATGGACATTCGTACTTTGGTGATTAAAAAGAATGTCAGTGAAAACCGTTGTAGAATTTATTATGAACTAGCAGCGCCCCGCGGTTTCAGGTGCGTAAGTTGCCCGAGGGAATATCGGGATAAAAACTATCCTATGTCCTTTCCCGGGACTCAAACTATCTTTATACCATAATTTCATTTAAATCGGTTCAGTGGTTTAAGTGTAAAGAGGAACAGACAGACACACTTTCGCATTTATAATATTAGGTATGGAAGTATGGATTTGACATTCAAATCTTACCCGTAGCATTATTGTAGTAAAACCGGCACCCTAATTGTGTAACACGTCTTCAGTTACAATCTGAACCATTTTGAAGTATATTGTTAATCCATTGCTTCATATGTTCGAAAACGTTGTCTGCTCAACAATATAAATAACGCAATGAATTTTGTCGAATTTTTTGTCGAATCGCTACTGTTAGTGTGTACGCAATTACCCTGCAGGGTGGAGTAACAGCTTGTAGGGCTTATCTGGTATGGCGTTCTTATGTGGTTTATTCCTATTGTCCTTTCCTTTTGTCAAAGGTCCCAATTAACGTTGCAGATTTTTCTTTCTTTATAGAAATTGACCTGTCATTAGTATTTTGAGGTCACTACCCGTGAAAACACTTAATAAATAATTTTCTTTATACATTCACGGATTCCAGACAATGGTGCTATATTCCAAGTGTTCATCAGATGCTTTATGAGATACAGCCCATGTCATAACGAACCAATGTGAGCGATGCCTTATAGTCAGAGGAACCGTTAGCAAAAGCAGCTTCTTTAAATAATAATTAATTACCGAGGTTTATTTTTCTATATATTAAGATGATACCTTCGATGAAAAATGAGACCTGAGGGATAATTGCGTTACACACTAACAATTGCAATGTCTTTCATTTTGACAATTGGTTAACATTCATTACGTTATTTAGGTTGTCGAGTAGACGAATTTTTCAAACATATGAAGCAATGGTTTAGGAATTTCCTTAAAAATTCTTCGCATTGTGAAAGAAACTGTTACGCGATTGGGGTGCTGTACGCCACTCTTCATGTAGGTGCATAAAAATGGAGTCTCCCATTGTATCTTAACTGTGACCGACTTTTCAGCAGAAGTTTCGATTATCTTTTTTGACAGCTAACTAAAAATATGATTGTTATATATTTTTTTTTATGAAATTCACGTATTTATTCATTTTAAGTTTTTAGTAACACTAGATTTTTATTTATTTATTTTAAACACGTTTTTCTTCTACACAGTAAATTGATATTCAACCGACGCAAACACGAAGGATGAATTATGATTGAAATAATTAAAAATTAGCATGCATGGAATAAAAGGCTGAAATTAAATTTTGCTCGTCGCCCTTTATCGTGCTTAGTGTATACTTTATTGCTGGGTATGTAGCAGGTAACCTTTATTTTCATTTATATTTTAGGTATCTTTGTAGGTCAAAAGCCACGTAAATCATAAGTTCGACATGTACTGCACACTAAACCTTTTATCAACACTATTTCATAATTCTTCCCATGAATCCTAGGTGCCAACTTACAAGGGAAACCGAATATACGAATATTGATTAAAAACATCTTAAATTTCAATGACATTTCAATTAACTGACAGAAAACGCACTACATAGAGTTCCTTAGATAACTAATATGAGCACTAAGGAAATATTTATTCATATTATTTATTTATATATTCTTTATTGTACTTACATCAAAAAAATACATGACACAACAATTTTTTTTTTATCAAACACTAAAAATATACAATGGGCGGCCTTATCGCTTTCGGCGATGTCATTCAGGCAACCTTGGAATGGACAGTGATTTACCTGGACATAAAATGGGGTTGTCGGTGGTGCAATAATACACTAAAATATCCCCTAAAATGGTTAATTTTAATAGGAGATAAAAGTTTGTATTGAAGTTCGTAATTGTTGCCAATTGCAAATCCCATCATTTGCACGGCTTGTTGTTTTCTAAGAAACAAAGAATAACCATTTAAAAACTTCATAATATTAATGAAATCAGTTAACCCTTTCTGCTGACCGTACCTGAGGTCGTCACTTGTCCGTGCAGCGATACGTTTTTATTCTTTTTCGCCCATTAGTTTCTTAATTAATATCCCGAGCTTGGCATGTTGAGGGTCCCGGGTTCGAATCAATCATAATTATTTGTTATAAAATATTTATCATTATTTTACTAATAGATTTACCGTGGTTATTTTTGTATGAAAGACGGAGTGCCTTCTATTGTGATGCTTGTCATGTTACATATGCTACGAGTCAATAGAAAGATGAGTAGATAAGGGTGAGATGAAGGTATTAGCGGTAATTGGGACTTTAATAGATGCTGTTGCAATTAGTCTTGTAATTTGACCAGAGATACTACGTATTGAAACCCTTTGCAGTGACTGATGAACCAGTGGTAACGGACACGACTTTCTAGTTTTATAGTAGTAGGTTCGAACCTAGACAGTCGCTTTACTTTGTGTGAATTATTTCATCACCTCAGCTCTCAAAACGGTAAAGGAAAACATCGTGAAGAAACATGCATGGCTAAGAACCAAAAATTCGTAGACATGTGACGTCCACCAATCCTCACTGGGCCCGCGTGGTGGATTACGGATACGGCCCCCTCCTTCTCACAGGGAGGAGGCCTTTGCAGCAGTGGTGACTTTCTAGGCTTATTATAGTATAATAGGGAAACCGTTAAATCAGGACTTTTCCAAGGAAACTCTACGAAGACTGGATGCGGAGCGCGGATGACGGGGTGTTATGGCGCAGTTTGGGAGAGGCCTATGTACAGCAGAGGACTGCGATAGGCTGAGTTCAAGAAACTCTATGAATTCTATTGTCATTACAAAGCCCGTCCTGTGTGCTGTTACTCTAGAAATAAGGCCAGTAGTTCGTAGTGATCCCTGGGTCACGTCATTTCAAAAACTGTTGAGAAGACCATGGCATTGATAGCTCATTCTATGAACCGTACCTATAAGGAAAACGTATGAATAATTAAAAACTGAACATTAAATTTAAATGAATAATGAATTTCACCACGATGATTCACGTTACTTAGATCAACCACATCAACCGTTACCAATAAGCTGTCAAATGAAATCATTCATCAAAATGACGACGGGCCGACAGTTCGCGGCCTAACTAATAAAACTATGTATAATAATGAATACTGATTCATGTAAAAGCTTGCGTCATGTTCCGCGAATCGCTTAATGACTGGATGCGATCCAATCTACTTTAATATCGGATTCATTTGCGTGTGTGTAAGATTTGGGTGCAATGATGTTGAGCTGTGATATTTATAATGGAGAAATAAGAATATTATTGCAAATGAATAAGAATAGAATAGAATACTCTTTATTATGTACACCATATAAGTAAGTAACTTAATTGAACCAAAATGCGCATTAATGGACTTTTAAATTGTTCAAACGTTCTGTTATCCATACTTCCATACTATCCATACCTACTAATATTATAAACTCGAAAGTAACTCTGTCTGTATGTTACCTTTTCACGCCTAAACCGCTAAACCGATTTAGATGAAATTTGGTATAGAGATAGCTTAAGTCCCGGGAAAGGACATAGGTTACTTTTTATCCCGATATTCTCACGGGATCAAGACTTATGCGGGTGAAACCGCGGGGCGCAGCTAGCTTTATTCATAATAAATAGACCTTGAAACCATTGGTAATAATATTTCAGTGAGTAAAGGAAGGTTTTTCATAAATTTGTACTTTTATTCCTATAAAAGAGTATCTTCTTTCGAAAATTATATTTCTCTTGGGCTTGTACTAGTATGTATTCTGTGCCTTGCGTATGGTTGTTCACCACCATGAATATTCATAGTGGAAGATGCCATAAACACCATGCTTGTTAAAATAACCTAGCATCTATTTGCCTTTGCGCATAACTCTAAACAAATTGTCTATGCAAGTCTAGAGGCGTATAATCGATCGTAATCTTTGAATCACGATGCACATTATTCAAGCTAGAAGCAGACTGATGCTGCTAATTGTGTCTTCGCTATTACCTGTGCTATTACAAAACTCGTTCCAGATGCTTATGAGGCGTATAACATATAATAAGGGTTTACATGGGTCAATTTTCAGACGCAACATAATTAAAAAGTAGATTGTTGCTCTATTAGTTCAATCAATGAACGCAGCCTATCGCAGTCCACTGCTGGACATAGTCCTCTCCCAGCACACACCACCCTGTCCTCCGCCTTCCGCATCCAGCCCGTCCCAGCCACCTTCCTTAGGTCGTGTGTCCATCTTGCTGGGGGGCGTCCCACACTACGCTTGCCGATACGCGGTCTCCACTCTAGGACTCGTCTGCTCCACCAGCTATCGATCCTTGGATAAACATGACTAGCCCACTGCCACTTTAGTTTGCTTACTTTGCAAGCTATTTCGGTAACTCCGGTTCTTTTCCGGATAAGTGTAGTTTATTAAGGTCGATTTCGGTCCCCTGCTGTTTTTGCGAAGTTTGTTGAAATCTACAAAAAAAATTAGTGGTGTAAAGCCTGTATAATCAGGATGGCATAAGCTAGCGTGAACACTTAAGTGCAAGCAGTCAATTGATTGAAGAGGTTACTAGCACAGTCGATGACTTGTAACATGTCATTGCTAATTGAGATATTTTAACATGACATGTTAATGCATCTGCATGGGGTTAATTGGTCAAGTGTGATAAGAAGAAAAGCTCATAATGAGGCCTAAAGTATGTAGCACGTTGGATATAACTTTTATTAATTGCTTTGTTCGCTAGGTTTTTAGGTATTCTTGGACTACGTCTGTTGCTAAGGGTATTATGAATTCTTCTATTCCAAGAATTGATACAAACAAACTACAGATTTCATACGAATTTCTTTATTACCTTTTTTATTAGATCAAGTGTCATATTTCTGCTAGCCCACGTTCAAACCAATTCTGCGAAATTATATTTTCTCTTAGAGCTTTGTTCTATATTCCAATTTCCTTTGTCCTCAGTTGTAGCACACCCTTAGATACCATATTATGTAACCTATTCTACTGCCGAGAAAAAAAATAGACCCACATCGTACTTTCATCTATTAAAATTAACATTACGATTTTGTGATGCCTTTTGATTATTTCCCCTCCTTTTTATATACTTGTACATACTATCCAATTTATCCTAATTTCTATCTAATTTTGTCTAATTTTATCTAATATTAACTAATTTTTGACCAATTTTGTTTCACTTTATTTCATTTCATCTTTTATTATGTGATTTAACATAATTTTATGATTGTATGACATGTGTAATATTGACTAATAACTTGTATGTGTGGTGCAAACTGTTAATATAAGTTGGTTATTAATAAAGAAATAAATTATTTTAAGAAAATTGTAAATAAATAAATATTAATAAAATAAATAAGTAAATGAAATCCTACGATTACACAAACTTAACTTCCATTCAGTACATAAACACTTTCTCTATCTATCCCATCATAATGAAACCTTAATTGCAGTTAGGGTGTTTAGCAATAAATTTTAATGATAACCTAAAGTTATTCATTACCAAATCACGCCAGAGTGTGGCCAGTATGATTGATGAACGTTTCCCTAAGCTCTTCCGCGGTGAATGAAGGTAGCTGAGCGGAAATATTCGGTCAATCATTCGTGTTAGTTGTGTAATGATGGGTATAAATGTATTGTGAGAGTGGGAGTGATATTCTTTTAGGAATAATAGAAGGTGTCTTAATGTAATTAATAGTAAACTGTAGGGGAGTCATTTATACCGTTTTTATTTGAAATTAAATCGAAATAAAAATAGTTTTTTTTTTATATCACTTAAAATTATCACGCTTAGTCCTCCTAAAGCTCTTAGTCCCACACATGGACGTCACTCGAGAGATAGTAGCGCTGTTGATGATAGGATCACAGATGCGACGCACGGTCTTGTTTTGATTCTGTAATCGGCATTTTGTTTTGTTTTGTTTGTTGCCAGGATGTCGCAACACAGAGTAATTACGCAATGTATTGTCTTTGGTCTTGGTGTGACTATTCAATCAATCAATCAAAATCAAAATATTTTTATTTCACATAAACCAACATGGGCACTTATGAAACGTCAGAAGCTAGGTGCACGGTTCCAATTGGTCGTTTCCTATGGAGAAGAACCGGCAAGAAACTCCATGGTTACTCTTTTAAAAATAATTGGCTTTTACAATGTTTTCGAGTTACAGTAGGTATGGGAGGACAGCGTATTAAATTGTGACCTGCCCTGACATCAAGCAATGGACAAAATGATCAAACTTTAAACTTTTATTTATTGAATACGAGGCTTTTGGCTACTTTGTATGTACAAAGTAGCCAAAAAAAAATACATACAAATACACACATGTGTAAGTATTTGTATGTCTTTTCTCTTTTTTTGTAATGTGCGTTTTGTTTGTACAGAATCAACTAATTCTTCTTTCTTTCTTTTTTCGCAAAATCCAGAATTGCCTGATTAAGTACTCTGATAAAGAACAAATCCAAAAACATCGAATACTTGTTTCCCGACCCAAAAAATACAGGCTCAAATCAAACCACATAACATTTTGTCGGCGCAATGGACTTCTGCAAAATTGAGATAGTACGATGTGTGGCCGCCACTGTAATTTGTACTGGATACCGCTTTCACTCTATACTTATGTGTGTCCTCATTTGTAACTAAAACGTAATTACGATTTGATAAATATTTTGTCGTTAAATACATTTATTTTGAATTTAGTTTGTCAGCCGTTCATTAAAGCATAAAATAAATTTAGGTATTGGCCATTGGTGTATAATTTGGCGACATGATTATGTAGGAACGTCAAAATCTAGTGGAGTTAAACCGCATTAGATGTAGCACCTATTATTATACAGTAATGTTTAAAAGCGACCAAGACCTCTGAGTTTGTTTCGACATTTCTCCTCAGGGATCAGTCAGCTAAGAAATGCTGGCGCCATCTAGTTTTTAAAATATTGACCAACAAAATATTGACGTGTAAAAGTGTCTAAAAAATTTACACAAATAGACATTTAATTTAATTTTATACACTATCAACACGGTTTAGACTTAGATTTAGATTTCCGACTAGCACCATTATTATCGGTACTATATGTACCACAACTATGTATAATGATGTACCTACATAGGTGCATGAATAAAAATAACCCATTGTGGGTTAGCTTTTCGAATACGCAACAAAAGAACTATTTATAGAATGTAAAAATAAAAACTAACAGGCCTTAACTCGTTAACGTATTTCGTAATAACATCCTATCATTAACTCTTCCGCCATATTGGAGCGACAGATGCGTTTGCGCCGTTACGGTGTTCACCTGTTGCCCCGGGCTAAAAGAAAGGGTTTTTTTTAAGCTTTTTATACTCGTCTTCATTCGATTTGATGTTGCGAATTTGCATCTGATATGAGTGGAAAATTATGGGACATCAAAGATATTAAAAAAGGTATCCGCCATTGGCGATAATTTTAAACCACTGTTTCAAAGCCTATTAAACATTCTTCCTGGAAGACATTACACCAAATCTTCGAGATACCTATGAATGCTTCTTTCTCACCGCAGTATAGTATTTTATCTCACGAAGCGACATGCGCTTTACTCGTGGTAACCAAGTGTACAAATATGCTGTGAATGTATGCGTGACGTCGTGTGGCGTCAGCACATAACACACACACACACTTCACCATTACCGCGGACGGACAGAGAGCACCTGTGCTTACACACCCATTCACACTTGGTAATCTCAAGTAAAAGAGGCGTCGCTTCGGGAGATAAAATGCTAAAGCAGCAGTTATGAAGTATCTACTTGAAGCTAGTATTTGTATGTAGATAAGTAACGACTTTGTAGCACATGATCATTTTATAGTGTAGGTACTGTTAATAGCCATTGTCTGCCAGTTATGTTTTATTTTTACTAATCCAAATCCAAGTAATGTCGCGGCCAGGCGATGCAATGTGACGGGGTGGTTCGGGGGAACATGAAATTTCTCGCGGGCGAAGTCGCGGGCTGAAGCTAGTATTGTATACATTATAATCATTTTAAAGTATATGAAATAAACGTTAGTCACTGTTCGCTAATTTCTTACCGTAGCAATTTAATTAAATCAAAATCGTATTCGCGAAGAAATATTTTCATATCAACGTCTATGAATTAATTAAAAATGTATTATAAGCGTTAAAACGTGCTATCTCGTGTGTAGTTTGTAATTGCATAGAAAATAATGTGCCAGCCTTTCATTATGTCTGCAAGCCCGCTCCGCAGTCCCTGCCTCGTTATGCCGAATAAAAAAACGGGTAATTCCTTTTTCATTTTATTTATCGGTTCGTTAAAATGTTCGTTTTAGAATTGCGTATAATTTACTTTTGCACGGAGAAACAATTTAACAATTTGCTGCAGCGTTTTTTGTTATCGGATTTTGTGTTAGGTTTTTTTTGAGATAAAGTTGACTTATTTACAGACTTTTGCTGCTTAAAGCTCTTAGTGCTAGGTACATTATGGCAGTAGCAATGATTTTAGTAGTGTCAAGGGTTTTCCAAAACTATTAAGCAATACATAGGTAATCTACCGCACGGGTCGATCGATCAGGTTAAGCTTCAAGCTGGTCCGTGAATGGGTGCCATCTTTACATACTAAGATCCCTCCGTGCCTCAGAAAGCACGTTAAAGCGTTGTTGGTCCCGGCTGTGATTCGTGGACCTTTGACAGTCGTTACGGATCATCTGAAGCCCGAAAGTCTGACAACCAGTCTTACTTATATCGAATTATCCAGTAACTGGGTTGTGGAGGTCAGATAGGCAGTCGCTCCATGAAAATTCTGGTCTTCAGCTGTATCCAGTCTCACTAGAAGCCGACCCCAACATAGTTGAGAAAAGGCTAGGCATATCAAGATTACCCTTTACAATGTTAGCCACAATTTGTTTTTAATCTGTCTCTGTCGCTAAAACGACGTTCAGTTCAACGTCGTTTTATCCTGGCCTGGTTAAATGTGTGTATTTTAAAGACAAATAGATTTCTAATTGGGTCTTTAATTTTAATAACACATGTTCTTCGGGCGCTACCTTAACGTTTCACGATAATTAATTCCACATTTAGGTAAGGGCTAATTAGTCAGTCGACACATAATTTTCATTCGTGGAATAAATTTGACGTCCGGCAGTTTATGTAGAGAATTGTCAAAAATTCAAAATTATTCCTCCGATAAAATTATCTCGAGTTCGAAAAATCAGCCCTAAATTAAACATTAACCTTACTATTCGAAAAATCAGCCCTAAATTAAACATTAACCTTACTACCACAAAACTGTGTTTATCAGTTAAACACCTTTTAAACACGACATAACTACATGGACTTTGACGTAACACTGAAATTAGACACACGTGGGTTTTTGTGGTAAGACCCTTATTTTGCTAACTGTAAACTAAAATTCGTCATACCGAACCGGCACTTGATTCGCGTGCCGCGCTCGCGTGACGGCCTACCAACGTTGCTTTTATGCGTTTTCATACTGTAAGCTCTGGTACTCCTTCTTAACCTATATAGAGAATGAGTGGTAAGCGCTTAGCTAACGCAGGGTTTATAGTAATGTCGTACTTACACGTATATTGTGTTTGAGAAGCCATTTGTTTGTTGTTAATGTTCATGTAGAAACAATGTTGCAGGCATGGTTAAATGTTTAGATAGCACGTTTTTTTCTCTACGTTTTTGTTTACCTTGCAATTAACTGAAGTAAGTATGTCGTAAGTTAAGTTTATTGGAACGTTTCAGTTTCAAGATAACACAGGAAAAAAATTGCCAGTGCGCAAACTATAACCATGAATTCAGCATAATATGATTCTAGGCGTAGAATATTTCGTCGGTTATAAGATAAAATATTAGTTGTTCCATACATTTTGACCGCGTAGGTATTGCACTCTTCTATGAAACAGCTGAGTTTTTCTTATTTTTATAATCTACGAAAAATGTCTACGCTAGGGAGTCTAGAATCATAATTATGCTGAATTCATGGTTACAGTTTGAATACTGGTTAATTTTTTTGCCTGTATAGGTACTTCGATGGCTTATAAATGAGTTACAATTATTGTATCGTACTCTGCTAAAGTACTAAAGTTATATAAATGTGAGTCGTAAGCGCAACCCTACCAATGCACTTTACATTGGCATGACTCCACTGACTCCAACAGAGCCGAACAGACAACTATACTTTAAAACTAGAACACGTCACTCTAACTACGTCACAACATTATGATCGAACATACTCCGTCCAATTGAAACCGTTCCATTCAAATTCTTTTCAAATTCAAATTTCGAATTCGCAACGGACAACAGGCAACGACAACACTGTCCGTTTGTATAGTGACGGGAATCGGGCGCTTGAATCGATTATTCGAATGAGCTGTCTATCTGATTGTAGTCGGGAACGGGACCGTCTCATTCTGAACATATGTTCAACGAGTGAATGATGTTTTGTTGCGAATGTTTTGGGAATACATTTCGTTTTTGTGATGTTTTTTTTTCGCACTTTTTTGCCTCTTTTGCTATTTTTTGGAGTATTTTTAAATTTTTAATCTCTGGTACGAGTATGATCTATGTTCTAACGTGTAGGTACTTACTTTTACAGTTTACTCAACCTTATTTTATGTCACATCTTTGTAAAAATGTGTAGAAGATAAAAGGAGACGGGGATTTCTGGGCCTGATTGTAATAAGTTGAGGTATGGCTTAAAAAAAAGGTTACATTTTTCTATTTCAAAGTGTGAAAAATCAACTCAATTTACAATCTGGAAAATGAGATATCCAATAATTAAGTTAGGGTTACGAAGTAATTGGAATATCGATTCAATTATAATCGATTACAGTTACAGAGTTCATACTATTTAGGAAAATGCTTTCACCAGATGATTAATTCAATTAAAATAATTAAATCTCTTACAATTAAAGTATTAAGAGTTTAAACTAATTAAATATCTACATAATTAAGATAAATCAATTCACGTTTACTAATCGATTATTGTATTTTTAACCTATGCTAACTCCACAGAGTACTTTTTGATAGATTGCTAACTCTGACGTTTAGGGTATATATGTTCTGTGGACTTGACATGCATGACATGACATCGACACTCGTTCCTCAATGAAACAGAAAAATAAATCTTGGAGAAATAATAGAAAAGTACCCTAGAGTATATTTTCATAGATGAGTTCTTTCAGGAGGAAATGCGGTCGGAGAGACTTTTGAAAAAGCCTTAGTAATCGTCTAGTGCGTGTGCGTTTTGACTGTGTTTCCTCGCATACTTTTATTGATATTTTCCTCGACCCCTGCTTTCCTACGGAATTCTATTCTTCCTTCTTATACGACCCTTGCCTTGCTACTATACCGGACACGGAGAATCCCGCATAAACGTTGAACTTGGACTTTTTATTTTGGATTCTACGAACGACCTACCGATTGGATATTGATTGACACATGGATCGTTGTGTAAATTGTGGCAACCATTTTTTTTAAACCATTTATTTTGACACCGCACACGCTCAGTTTGAAAAAAAATGGGCCCCCCACAATCCTATGGCGACCAAAAGCCGCCATTTTTTCAATTTTAATGTAGCCAGCGACACTCACATGGTTAAGACGAATCATCAAAATCGGCTTACGCGTTTGGTCTCTAGAACGCTACAGAGGAACAAAGATAAATACATACAAATATAAATACGTATACTGATAAACCCATTACCCTCCTTCGGCAGTCGGGTAAAAAATGACAATCGCACTTCAAAAATCGGCTGTTAAGTACAGATTATTACGTAACCTCACTTTTCCTAAATCTCTTTTACCTCGGCTCTCAGATTGCCAAAATCTGCAAAATTTTCAGTGATTGTTTTTTAATGTAGTAGCTATCAATTGACACCAATTTCATCTTTTTACATCCAGGCCCAAAATTGTATGAAAGCGTATCCGTCTCCTTTCTTGCAAACTTCACATCAACACGAGCAATGCAAAATTATATTAAAAAATTACATCCGATTCTTTATGTATTCCAATCATGCCATAAATTAGCATGAAAATAAATGCACACGTGCGATCTTCAATGCATTATGAAGAGGAGAGCAAGCTGATGCCTGCAATTCTCATAAGTGAGCGGAACGCCGCGCCGCGTCGAACAAAAGGACGCGAAGATAAATATCAGGTGGAACGACGAATGATATAATCAAACCGGCCATCAATAATATCGGCAGAGCAATTTCATACAGATTATCATGAAAGTCAAATTAACAGCGATCAGATTTGTTCAAACACACGATTTTAAATGTTCAAATGTATCAGTGACTGTATTATCTCATCAAACGGCCGAGCGGTTAGAGATCCCATTAGGATAATGGTTGGCTGTAGTTGACTAATGGCCGTGTGTTCAGAGCTCTTTCATTCACTCGTTCGCATTCCATTCAACTCGTTCATACGGTCGCTCGGCTATTTACAGCTTTATGAGTCCGCGCCGAAGATCAAATAAGTCTTGATTTATTTAAATATGTTTTGGAATTTTGTGCTATATTGAAATCGTTTTGATGGAAAGTGGCTCTTCCATTCTATTTCTATACTAAGCAACGCAGTTTATAGGAAAGAATTGAACAAAGTGCTGGAAGAAAGGTTCGAATGCCTCTTGAAGTGGGAAATGATGCACTTTCTGAGTTTGCTTCTAAGGTACCTACTTCCACTGTTACACCTACAGTATTGTGTAGCTTCTGACCTATTCAAACTAATGCGGGGAGAAAACATTTTAAAACTAGGTACCTACTTATAAGACATAAGTTATCACAATCCTGTCCAATATAATATACCACAATCATTATTATCGTCATTTGTCTAACGAAGGCCTATTCTCGTAATTTAAAACGTTCAAAATCTAGTCGCAGTCGCATCTCGGCGACAAATAAATGTCAAAAACTTGTCAAATTAGAAGTATTTTTTGACAGATTGAGACTGAGATCAGACTTTGAACGTTCTTAAAATTACGAGAATTGCCCCTCTGATGCAGCTGAATATCAATAATACAATAATATACCACAATAAACACAACAAAACCTAGTCAACTCAACATACAACAGAACAGCCTTAAAACAACGCATTCAAATCGATCATCGATGCGAATGGAATAATCGGTAAGTTTGAAGAGTCACTCGGCTTTTGAAACTCGAATCGTTATGCTTCGTCCACTACAAACTAGGACCTGAATAAAAGTAGTGCATACATTTTAATGTATGTCTTAGTTTAATTTAAATAAAGTTGAAAATAGAATAGGATGGAAGGGTTTTATTTTATTTTTTCGAACATGTATTTTGCAGTGTCGGAGTTGCCTACACTCTGAATGTTGAAAATAACAGAGATATCTACGTATTTCGATATTTAGTCTATTCGGATTTTCCTAAATTCAGTGGATATTGTTGATATTGAAACAATAAACGTCAGAAATGTTTGGGGCTTTAGAAACTGGCTTCATTAGTATCGAGGCTAATAAATAATTAGAACTAGTCCGAAAACCTCAATTGTTTGATATATAAATAAATTATTTTCGAACGTTTGTGCTTGTATTTCTACAAGCTTGTATATAAGCAAGAGTACCGGCATGTCCTAGAACCAAAAACTCAAAGACATGTGACTTCCACCAACCCGCACTGGGCCCGCGTGGTGGATTATGGCCCACTCCCACTCATAGAAAGGAGGCCTGTGTCCGAGCAATGGAAACAGTATAGGCTGATTAAGCGGCGTTTTGGGGTTTACTGTCTTATACCTACAGGGTTATTGGAAAAACACCAAAAACCTCTTAAGTGGTCATTGTACTCATCATTATGAACAACTTTTACGAAAAAAAAATCAGCAGTTCCTTACATTTTGACCGAGTTATACGATCATAAATGTAGGGAACAGGGAAAAGTGCTGATTCACAGCCTAGTTTGAATAAATGAATTTTGTTTTGTTTTTTGTTTTAATACCCCGGATATCAACGTTAACTATCTAACCTTTAACTTTAACATACCTTGTTAAACCGCGGTAATAAAATAAATAACTAAGTCTGTCCACCCAAAGACACCGACTACGATTAATATTATTTGATAAGACACAAAATAATCCTTTTATAACAAGAAAAGTCATATTAAAAGTGTAGCCATAACAACGCGTTAACTTGAAACAGTGTGACTAGGGTTAATAAAGTTCCCCTACTCCCATACTATATTAACCCATTCGAAATTACTTAGACGCCATACATTGCTGTATTTTAACACACGGGCATAAACGGGGGTGGAAGGAAAGCGGTAATGAAACGCATACGTTATAGGTAGGGTCGTAAAAGGAGAGTTTTATGAGATTATGTCTTATACGAAGTAAGCGGGGGCAAGCGATAAGGTATCACAAGAGACAAATGCTATGGACTTAATAAAGATATTTCCCTCGTAATAAAACGTATGTGCTGAGTTACGTTGAAATTATGGCAGTAATAATTTCTGTATGAGGAAAGAAAGGTGACATAGGTAATAATAATAAACAAATTTATGAGCACTGTTGTATGAAAGGATAAACAGTCGGTGCGGGGAAGTTGGGTTTTGGAGAAGATTATGGAATACTATCACGTTTATAATAAAACGTCTAAGACATATAGCTCAACTTTTGGTTCAAGCGAAAATGAAAAGGTTCAATTCAATTTCCAAGATGGCAGTCGCAACAAAAAACTGTAAATAATATCACGCATGTATTTCCCGAAGCGTTAGGCGGTACGAGATGAGACGCCAGCACATCAAACTACCCGAAACTGTCAAATTTTCCCAATCAACTTTGAACCTTATGCTTTAGCGATAAAGTTGAAAATCTATTAAAGAAATTTGACAGATTGTAGTAGCTTGATGTGCTGGCGTCTGTACCTATAGTACACCCACATTTCACCATTTATGTTTAAGTTTCTTGTAATAGGATGCGAGCCTATTCCCATCAACCGGGAACATATCCAGACTCCGAGCTGAGAAATTCCAGATGAAAAAACCAAATAGCACTTTGCCCGACCCATATATCGAAGATCAAGATTAGCGCTTGCGACCATGAGACCAAGTAAGCAGTAAGATAAGTAAAGATTTTTTCAAATTCGGTCGTATATGGTAAGTATGCAATTAAGTTTTCAGCAATTCATATTTTGCAACATAACTTGAGCAGTGGTGGCCCAGTGGTAACGGCATCGACTTACGAGTAGCAGGTCGTAGATTCGAACCCAGACAGGCGCTTTACTTTTTGTAAATAATTTAATCACCACTGCTCTCAAAACGGTCAAGGAAAACATCGTGAGGAAACCGGAATGTCGTAGAACCAAAAAATCGTAGACATGTGACATCTACCAACCCGCACTGGGCCCGCGTGGTGGATTACGGCCCCCTCCCCCTCATAGAGAGGAGGCCTGTGTCCCAGTAGTTGGAACAGCATAGGCTGATGATACAAAATTCATGTTTTGCAAAATAACTGACAAAAAAAAAACATATCGCCACAAAGTCGCATAACATCGTGAATAATAGAATCAGCCAGGTAATCTGTGCAACGCTAGACAATAACAACAATAGCCACGATGGATCAACCGAGGCGAAGGGTCGCGCATGCGTTGTTGTAAATTATAATCCTGTGCTATGAACTCACTATCTGACGAAGTACGAATGAGCTGAGAAATGTTGGAGGTACGAAGCAAGTGTTTAGAACTTTGATATTATAAAATTATTAATAATTAATGCTTTTTATGATGATTAAAATGACACATTGTCCTCAGTGCTCCTGATTTCAGTTTTTAAATTTCATCTGAACTCCAAAACAATCGTGAACTAATCAAGAGCCTGCTAACTAGGATTTGACAATAGTTTTACTGTTCAGAGAGATCATGATCAGGGAATCTCCTGAATCTCACTATTTCCAGGAGCCCTGAAACTCACTAGTTTCAGGAGCCCTGATAATGATTTGTCTGAAAAGTACCGCTTCAAAAGATTGATTCTGGAAGGTCTCTCACTTCAAAAGATTTTCATAGTTTCAGGAGAATTCCTTACAGATTCTGCGAGCTACAAAAAACACAACCAAAACTACTAGCAATTAAAACTATCCTAGCTAAAATTCATATAGTTCACAGGTCATCAAGAATGAAAATTGCCGTTTACGGGAAAAGATCCTAATTTTTGTAAGACATTCCAATACGATACATGTTTTTTGGGATACATGAAGAAGCCTCCTCCTGTAACGCAGTTTGTTCCGCCAGTTACTCAACTGAACCGAGCGCTCGGCGCTTTCTGGACAGTCATACCCAACACCTTATTTGACTGGCCAATTCTTCCCTTGCGGTGGTAAGGCTAACGCCCGCCTGATTTGCGACCACCCTCCCGCTGGAGTTCGGCGTCAAGGTGCTGTGTTTCGTCGATGCGTGGGAGTTCCAGTGCCTTAGGCATCTTCTGGGCACGCTCGTTCCATCATAGACCTCATCCATCGCTTTCCATCAGGCGTGATCGAGGTCAAGAGTCCATTCAACAATTAAAAAAAAAAAAAATACTTACCAAAAGTAAAGCCTAACTTCACCGACTAATACCCTCTCTATTTTCCCATTTCATAATTCGGAACTTGCAGAGAAACAAAGCTGAACTATGTGGCTCCAAGTCGAACGCATAAATCTGCAGCTAGGCGCGGTGCCCCGGGCAAGTCGCGGCCCGGCCATCGAACCGAAACACCTTTGAATTAAATCCAACGTATTACTCTTTAACCATTATTTCCTGATGTCGGTGAGAGGAAATTTTAGACTGGTTACTCTGTCATCGGGTTCTGTAAGCTAAGTTTATCGAAATGTTAAGTTAATGCGTGTTTTATTCTTCCAAAGCTTTGTAAGTAATCTTCTCCATTCCCAATAGATCGGAAAATTCGGCCAGTTAATTATCCTGCTAAGGTATTCAATAAAGGTGTTTTTCTTATAGAGATAAAAAAAGAGCATTCTGCGATCATCTCCGAAAGAAAATGTTGATAAAGATCTTCATAACGCGCACTTGGCAATCAATCATAAACAAAAAAAAAATTACAAAAAGAAACGCCGTAGAAGGACTACAGTCAAAAATAGAACACATCACATTCCTCCTTCGTAAAATAAATACCTTCAGGATACAGCTTGCCAATAATTAATTATGTAACCTTGTTAACCCAACACGTAGCCATAAACGTGATGTAACTTTATACAGCCATTTAAACAAGCAGAATTTAGTTTTATATTCTTAACAAAATAGGGGAAAGAAACCCCAACGAGTTAATATGAATCAGGTGGACGCGAGACCCCTATTTCCAAAACCCACGAGCCCTATTCGGACCCCTTAAAAATTTATCAAATGCACCGCAAAGGAAATATCTAGTATTCTTATATGTATAGGTGCGGGTGAAAGTTGTAAAGCAGGAGTGTTGGGGGATCGCTAGAGATTTACAGCGTTTCAAGTGAAGGCCCTAATAGACGTAAATTACGTTGCGGTCCGATTTATAGACTATATTTCTTTTGTTTTCTTTTTTTTATCGATTTAACGCCAGGTGCGGCGGTTTCACTGTTTGGATATTTAACACGATTGGCAGGTACTCGGGAAATACATGATGGGATCGCTTTATTTATTCAATGTTCACAAGTCTGTATTACTGCTGATTGATACAGTCGAGTTCACTAATATGTAGGCAGTTACAATGTTTCAAAATATTGTAAGCGTTAAAATTATCATATAGTTCTATACAAACTTAGACATCAATAAAATTATATCATATAAACTGTTCAAAAGTATGTTACAGTAGTCAGTCAAAAATATCTGACTACTCTTCGGAATATAAATATCTAAATACTCTAGATTTCAATATATTTGGTGCAACCTAGGATTCGTAAATATCTATACCTACAGTACAACAATAAATGGACTACCTAACACAAAAATAATTTTTCAATTCGAACCAGTAATTCCTGAGATTAGCGCGTTCAACCAGACAAACTCTTCAGCTTTATAATATTATAAGTATAGATTCATAAACATGCTCAGATATTAAAGAACTCAACTATACCTGAAAGTTGGCACGTGGTCTCTTTTTCCCTTAATTGGGGTTCTTGAAACTCTGCCGGTAACAAGAGGCTAAAGATAGGCTATTGACTATGTTTTTGTTGTATTATATTATAGAAGTCGAGTGTGCTTGAGAAGTCGTATTAAGAGCGCTACTGATTTGTTTGAGGGCAAACAATTGCGCAGTTGTTCAACACATTTTATTTATGAAGGACTTAAAACAGTAAACATTGATTCAACCATAAAATATATTATTTATTTATTTAATACTTTAAAAACACATAAATTTACAAAGGCGGAGTTAATGCCACAGGCATTTTCTACGAGCCAACCTTTGGATGATGCAGAGACAAACAGTGGTAGGTGCTATTGTGAAAATTGAGGTATATTATATTGCACGTCTTATGAGATGTGCAATATATATACATCAATTTTAGAACCATTAGAGAGTGCTTTTCGATCGAAAAAAAAATTGCCTCCTTTCTGCAACTATTTCTATTGTTATACTCCTGCTAGTACACAGAACCTACATAATTTATATACCATTGTGTACCTAGATGTACTTTTCAAAAATTGATTTAATGTAGTAGAAACGAAAAAAACATTAAAATATTTCTACAAAATTTCCCGTCAATCAAGTGTGAAATCTGAAAACATTGTAGCTTGCGAAAAAATCAATGAATTGAGCCAATTTTTTTTTTATATATTCGTTTCATCCACAGGAAGAACCCTATTGAAAATGACTCTTTAAATTCAAAGAACTAACTAATATAATATACGATCAACTGAGCATTATGAGTCGTGCACTTTTGGATTATCCATTTTTTTTTTAATATAAAGGGTCGCAAAAACCTATTAAATTACTAGGGGCGATCTCGCTCAATTTTTAATACTACAGAAACTTTTGTAATTAGCTAGTAGCTTTTTATGGCCACTCTCAGTCTAATACCTTAATTACAAAGTAAAGTCGTAGAATATCAAAGCCTGCATGATCTATAACGACCTATACTTATTCCGTTTGGCTCAGTTGACTTTTGAAACTTTCCTAGACGATAAGTAGGTACTGGCTACACCTTATATTTTCACTCGAATACACTGCCATTTCAAATTTCATGGTTTTAGTAAGAAACTAGCTGACCCGGCGAACTATCTACAGACGCCAGCACATCAAGCTACTACAATCTGTTAAATTTCTTTAATAGATTTTCAATTTTATCGCTGAGGTATAAGGTTCAAAGTTAATTGGGATAATTTGACAGTTTCGGGTAGCTTGACGTGCTGGCGTCTGTACCGCCTCAGAATCTATAAGAATGAATGTATGAGAAAATGAATTATCTTCAAAAAAAAATTGTGAATGTTTCCCATGTTTTAATAGTTATTCTGCTATACGGGGCGGAGACAAATCTAATAAATCAAAGATCATAAAAATCGGGCCAACCGTTCTTGAGTTATAAATGGTGTAACTAAACCGACTTTGTTTTATGTATGTATATAGATACTAGCTGACTCAGCCTTCTCTTTTTTTCTGAATTTTTCTCATGTTTTAATAGTTATTCTGCTATTTGGGGTAGAGACAAATCCAACAAATTAAAGATCATAAAAATCAGTCCAGCCGTTCTTGAGTTATAAATGGTGTAACTAACCCGACTTTATTTTATTTATTAATATAGATAGATAGAAGATAGGTTATATGACATGACTTGACATGACATGACAAATCAGTGGTGGCCCCGTAGTGACGGCCCTGACTTAAGCGTTGTACGTCGTAGGTTCAAACCCAGTCAGGCGTGCTACTTTATGTAATTTATTTCATCACTACTGCTCTCAAAACAGTGAAGGAAAACATCGTGAGGAAAACAGCATGTCCTAGAAAATAGAAGATATGTGATATCTACCAATCCGCATTGGGCCCGCGTGGTAACAGGCTGAAAACAGGCTGACTCTTTTTGGCCTCCCCCGTCTCAAAAAGAGTCAGTCTGTTTTCATGTAAAAGAATCTAAAATTCTTAAAACCAGATTATTACGTTAATGTGCTCTGTCTGCGTCGTTTGGTCTAGTATGAGGTCCTGGGTTCGATTCCCGGGTCGGTCATCGTGGTATAGGGTTTTTCCATCTGAAACTTTCTCAGTAGCAGCTCGGAGTCTGGATTTATTAAATAAATCGCGAACGGTGATTAGTTTGGAATGTAGGTATGGCAACGTGTGGACAACACGTGCTACTTGAGAGGAGAAAATTTATCTCTCTCCATGCATTATCACTATTATCTGATTAAAAAGGGTCTAGTAGTTATACAGCGTCAAATTAAATTAGCTAGCGAAACTCCGCAGACGTAATGAGTATCGATATCTAAATATGATAAAACAAAAGAAAATCGATTTTTTCAACTCATACTTCAAGTAACAACACTAACAGTGTACGTTGACCCCCATAAAAATCCATCAAACCTTATTAATTTAATTATTTTTTTCACGTCTGCCGAGTTTCGCTGCCTAATTTAATTTGACCCTGTAGTATCCCAATAGAAAAATCAAATTAGAACATGAACTATGTTTTTTTTTTCACTAAAAGATCAACAATACTATAAATCTTTTAAATGTAAACTAATTTAGTAGCAACATATTACATTACAGTCTAAAATTTAATAAAGAAAATTGTTGACTAACAACTTTGCCAGACAGTATAAATAAGCCCAATTTTATCTATGTATTAACTTTTTTCTTAGGCTAAAGTGAGTTGCCAGTGATGAAAATTTAAAATGTCATCATGACCTTTTAAGGGACGCAGATGTTGCCAACTTTTTTCTTTTTAAGAATACAAAATAAACTTCGTTATAACTCGCAGTGGTGGCCCAGTAGTAGCGGCCGCGACTGACGAGTTGTAGGTCATGAGTTCGAACCCAGGCAGGCGATTTACTTTGTGTAATTTATTTCATCACCGCTGCTCTCAAAACGGTGAAGGAAAATATCGTGAGGAAACCGGCATGTCCTAGAACCAAAAAATCGAAGACATATGACATCTACCAACCCGCACTGGGACCACGTGGTGGATTACGGCCCACTCCCTCTTACTGATAGGATGGCTGTGTACTAGCAGTGGGAACATTATCGGCTGATTCATCAAAAGGTGTTAATGACATATATATTTGAGCAGTCAACTCATGAGCCTACTTTGTAAGACACAGTTAGTATTTTCTTTTCTATTTTTTTATTTTGTGTTTGTGTTCTTTTTATGCATCATGTTTACCGCAAATAAACGTATTTTCTTTCTTTATTTTCTTCAAATAAAAATCTCTCGGGGCAGGATAACTTGGCACTACTATGTATCAGTTTCCTCAAGATTTTCACAAAACGCATTCATTTGTTTTTTATCTCATTTTGCAACCAGTGTCATGCTTGTTTAGTATTTGTGTCTTGTGAACTTTATTCCGACAAACGTAAAGATATTAATGCAAAATTGATAACTTGGACTCGGGCTTAGCGTTAGTTTTTTGTAATAAGAACTTTAACTTTATCGAAATTTTAAAATGGCTCGATGGTTTAAACCTGGTTATAAAGATAAACCTTGTTTTGTAATACGGCCGAGTGAGTGTATCCAATGTTGTACATAAAACGCGTGAGCTGTGAAAGTCAATTGAGGGAAAGTTATTATTGTTCATGTTGCCAATAGCTATAACTCGTACTATTTATGTTTTATTGCGATCTATAAACTCAGCAGAGTAAGTCTTATACTAAGAATAAATTTTGAATATTTGACAGTTTTTCCACGTATAAAAGAAAACTGACTTTGGTAAAATCAGCTCTACTTTGTTTATCCTGATTAAATGGCAAAGCGGTTTGGATAATGTTATGAGAATGTTAGATAGAAAGGCCTATTAATATTTCAGCAACTATGCAATATAGCACTCGTTTGCCACTGGGCACAATTCTCAAGTTTATATTCATGTAAAATATATGTATGGTTGTGCACATACCGCTTTATGAAAACGATGATGATACAGGCCCATAGACAAACCTAATGATACTGTTTTGTCGTAACATAAAAGTGTTTTGACTTTGGTATGCGCACTGTCTAATTAACTTTACATAATCTGTACCAAACCTTAATTTTAATATGGACAAGTTTTCAATTTATTTTCCCTTTTAGCATTACACAATATTTTAATGAAAACGTAAACGATTTCGGTATAAGCGGCAGACACTCTAAACCTGATAATATCAAAGATATATTTTTTAATTTCAAGACCACTTTCGTCGAACCCAAGCTTGTCGTTACGAAAAATCTACCGTAATCTAATAATAATAAATTTTATAAATTATGTTACGAAAATGGTCTAAATAAAGCGCACTGCGATTGTATACATTGCTATCAAGACTGGCCACGTACGGAACCTCGTTTACTAGAGATTTACGCAACAGATAGATCTTACTTGAACCCTTTTCAGTCGTTTTATATCCCTAATTCTACCAACGCAACGTCAAAACGTAACATGTCTTTTAGAAGCCCGAACCGAATAAGTTTTTACCGAATTGATTCGGGATTTTTATTCTGCAACATTAACACAAACCTATACAAATTTTCCTAACACCTTATAGGCTATGTCATAAGGTTTCAATTCGTGTAACTTTGTTCCATGACAAGTGTATTGTGTAAAGTTGCGTGATGCGTTCAAAAGTTAGGCGTTCGTTTTGTCCATTTTTCTTCTCCCCTACGACGGCCATAGAATGCTATTTTTAAAACATTCAGCGAGCTATCTCAGTTGTGTTACGGGAATTTGGTTTCAGAATGAATACTTGTTGATTTTTCCTGGTTTCAGGTGGTTTCAGTAAGGTACACTTTCGATATGCCTTAAAGATTGATAGGATTTGAGCGTATAGTGATTGGATTGTACATGAAAAGGTTTAGATATTACATTAACGGCTGAGTTTTTATCAGAGAAAAAAAATGGCTGAATTGCTCTGGATTGATGGATCTGGCTTTTGGTTAACATAAATGTTTGCATTCTAAATGGTGAAATATGGCTGAACTTTAATATATCATAACACCTATTATGTAATATCCATTTTTGCAAAATAAATGTCTATTCTATTCTTTTAATTCTGCCAGTAAGTCACTATCAAAGACGAAATTTAAGTGTAAGGTCGTCAAAGTCTTGAGCACTGTAATATATTGTTTCATTATGTTTACCGTTCATATTCTAAAATTACTATTTTTGGAGAATTTATCTTTTTTGACAGTTGTGAATGCTGTGCTATGCTGCTGACAAGTTTCATGAGTGTGTGCAAAAAAAAAATAGTCAAGTAGATTTAGAAGACCGGTGCAACGCAAACAAATTGTTGCGTTTTTTATGCTGGCGTTAAAACAACTTTAAAACAAAAACTGTAACCAAATAATAAAAATGCCCAATAAAAAAACAGGATTCACAAAAAAAACCAAACGATCACAATCGCCAATTGAATGAAATTGAACGAGTACATGACCCGTTCGTTTTCGTAATGAAATTAATCGGCGTCACCAATTGAGCGAACGCGAATGACCGCCTGACGGAACACCGAAATGATTGCCCGCCAAACTTGAATGTTACTAGCCATTTTATATTTTGTAATTATAACGTTAATAATGTTTGCGAACACCAATTTAATGATAAACTTTGATTTCATGGTTTTTTCGGTTCGTTGGGCGACAGGAATTTATTTATATTTCGATGCTAGCAACCCTTTGGGAGTTGTTCATTTGGGTATTTTGTACAAGAGTTTCGTATCAGTTAGTCTTTATGCTAGCTCAAAATTATATAACATAAAAATTTGATATGTATATTAATACACAAAAATAAAATACATGAGGATTTTGAACTTAGTCAAACTAGGATTTCTTGCCTTGAAGCAAGGCTTATACAATACAAACATTTAGAACCTACCATGGGACAAAACTTTACTGCCAGAAACTATCCATTTGTCAATTACGATGGATAATCCATCGTAATAGTAGTTGAATCCATCATGGATTCAACAATGACAGTACCCTGGCTAGATACAAATGTGTTAGAAGATACCTTTTATCACCCTCTAATGTTATCATTCCCCATCTTTGACCACGCTGACATACGTTCCATCGTTCTTCGGAAGCGGCATCGATCTTGGTTCAGTAATTATTAGTGCCAGTCCCCTGTAATTGGCGCGATCGGTCATGGTGTGCCGTACGCTCTTCCATCATTGGCAGAAGCCATTTAGTCGAGGCGTTGTGATTGGCGGAGACAGGGCATGATGGTTTTAGACTCTCTGGTGTATCACGTCTGCCGATGGTCTTTTTTCTCCAAAAATTGCTAATTATAATTATTATTCCAACGTCAGATATCTTTTATCCGTGGAATATAATTTACGTTTGACAGTTTTGTTGTGTTAGAAAAATGAACAAAAATTAAAAATTATTTCTCTGGTAAATATGGCAATGGTAAAATCAGCCCTTAATCACCATGATAATGGTATTACGTGTCGAGGTTTTTGAAGAGCTAAAGCACGAAAAGAATGCATTTAAGATAGAGTCAAGGAAGGATAATTTAACGTACCTACCATGCCACCATGAATTGAAATTGAATTACTCGCAAACTTGCAAACCTTCCAATTTCACTTATAATTTTCAGAGTAAATTATTGAGTAAAGAACCGAGTCTAATTTCTCGACATACGGAGACTTCGTGCTAATTGGCAATAATTTAACCATCATCATCTGCCTAGCCTTTTCCCAACTACGTTGGGGTCGGCTTCCAGTCTAACCGGATGCAGCTGAATATCAGTATTTTAAATGGAGCGACTGCCTATCTGACCTCCACAACCCAGTTTTAGATATTACCCAGTATTAGATAATACGATACCTAAGACAATAAATGAATCATGACGATTAGATTTGCAATTGAGACGTCTAGACCCTAAGTAAGCTGAGTTAGTCTCACCTGGAAAATATTGATGAATTTCCTAGAAAGATGTTTCTGTGTACAGTTAACGATTGTAAGTCAAAGCTCAATCATTCATTTCAATAAGGACATTTTATCTATACTAATACCCATCCATCTATCAACACATAACTCTGTTATCTTTTTATACCTGAAAGGCTGAAAGAATGTCAATAAAATTTTGTACACAGTTAGATGATGACCTGGGTTAGGATATCGAACTACATCACGCTTATACTTTACGGTGGTACGTTTCCATGGGATAATCTCCGACCTCAACGTGGGCGAAGCCGCAGCCAAAAGCTAGTAAGTTGTATTTTTCGAATAGTCAAGTTTAAAAAATACTTACAATTACATAGAAAGTTAATGTGCGTCATACTTGATGGTAAATATAATTCCAACAGATCTGATGGGAAATTCTCGTAATTTTCAGTCTGACCTCAGTCTCAATCTGTTAAAAATACCTCTAATTTTCCTACACATTTGACAAGTTTTTGACATTGATTTTCGCTGAGATGAGAGACTAGATTTTGAACATTTTAAAATACGAGAATTGGCCTTCAGCTTTCCATTTCTTTTATTTTCAAATTAATCATTGCTGTACATTTTTATTCCTCTATAGATGAGGAGTTGGCAAAAACCATACTATATTTTTATACTGATCAGCATATTATTCCACTGCAAAATGTATAGTATTCCTCATTGCAACACTACTATTAAATGTCAAGGTATACATATATTTGCTATGTGGTCTGAGGTTTCATGGGGTGCCGCGTTAATCGGACAAATTGATTGCAATTTGGAAACCAACCCCCATAATTACGAAACGTTATTTGCTATTGATGGCTATGATGGCTTTCTTGTGCAACTGCAATGGAAAAATGACACTTTGATCTTTAATTAGAAGGAAATAAAGGGTGCAGTGGTTTTTGAGAAGTATTTTTTTATAAATAAAATGGATACTTTGGACATAGTTATCACGAATTCATAAAACACGTGGTATCTTTTTATGAAAACCTTTTGAGGAACTTATTTTAATTTTATGAAATGTAGTTTTGTGTTGTTTTTTTGGTGTATACCAAAACCTTGAACAAACTGTCAGTCAATGATTAAGGTCAGGAAGATACTTTAAGCTCTTTCTTTGAGCGTACAAGGATACCTTACATTTATTTGTGGTGTTGCTGATGTAAATGAAATTATATGTAGGTAGCTAATCCAAAACTAGGATAGTCTGATTAATAAAAGTTAGTACGAAACCATGTAATCGATCCGTCCTATTATCATTGCCAGTATTGCAAACAAAACGCTTATTGAATACACCGCAATTTGATGTCCAGAAAACATTGATCCGTAGAACCCTTGCTTTCGCAAACATTTCTAACTAGCCTGGAAGTAATATAATGACGTGGATGGTGTCTAAATGGATTGGCTGGTCTATCGGTCCCAATAGGATTGAATATTGATGCACCAGATGGCGCCACATTCGACACATAATTAATTTCTCAGTCGCCCATCGTGGGTTTGGACATTGTTGTTCTATTTACATATTTGCTACTGTTTGTCAAGTGATAAATGATAAAACGTTAGATAATGGTTAGCTTTTTTTTTTACAAACAATTTTATTGTCTATCGACAGACTGTACGGTGAATCGTCCGGAGAGCATCGAGCATTTTATTATTCCCAGTGTGAATGATTTAAGGCTCCCGCAGACATGTGCTACGCGACAGCGCGACAATTTCCATGAAGTTTATTTACCCGACTGCGGGGAAGAAGGGTAAAGTTTTTATTGTCTATGACATCTTATTACAATGTGTATCTAATCACAGTCATCGCGTTCCACCTGCAACCAAAAAGTTCCGTACACGCAAATTCTTAGAAACCAGTAAATTACGGATATGATGACCATTCGTCACTTTGGCTATTTCGCGCAGTACTTTCCACAAAACCACAAGTACCTAAGTGTTAACCAATATCTATTAGTGAATGGGGACTAATGCGAGCAAAAACAATGAGTAAGCTGCGAATGAGTCGACCGTCCGTTACCGACATGCGGTCAATTGTTTGACGATCTACGGACGGTGGGCGGTATGTTACATGAGTCAGTATTTGATTGACATGTATACGAGTCGGTTGCTTGCGGTTATTGCTGGTTTTGGGAACGTGTGAAATAGAGTTTATTGTGACTATCAAGGTCTTGCTATGGTGTGTTTAAGGTGTAAAGTTGATTGTAAAAAAGAGTCAATAAAAAAACAGTAATAAACGTCAATAAAAGTTGATTTTTTGTATCAAATAAAGAAGTTTATTGAAAGCAGTACTGGCCCAGTGGTAACGGACACGAATTACGAGTTGTAGGTTGGTCCGAACCCAGACAGGCGCTTTACTTTGTGTAAATTATTTTATGAACACTGCTCTCAAAACGATGAAGGAAAACATCGTGAGGAAACCGGCATATCCTAGAGCCAAAAATTCGAAGATATGTGACATCCGCCAACCCGCACTGGGCCCGCGTGGTGGATTACGGCCCACTCCCTCTCACTGAGAGAAGGCCTGTGTTCCAGCAGTGGGAACATTATAGGCTGATTCTAAGTACCCCAAGCAAATAACAAGCAAGTTGGCCATAATACACATCAACGAGGTACTCGAATGCCATCTGTCGTGCCTATGATGTGCCTAGGTAATAGCTTGTAATTACTGCCACCACAATATATTGCGTTACCTACCTGAGGATACCTAGACTGTTGGTTCTACACAACTGTGAGACACCAAAAAACTTGATTCAAATTTGCGCATTACGCCATTCCTATATATTTCTGCAATTAAGTAGGTTTATACAACCAGTCTTACCAAGGGGTTTCGTATTACCCAGTAACTGGGTTGTGGAGCTCGGATAGGCAGTCGCTCCATGTAAAACTCACTCTCTCTGTATACTGGTATACTCAGCTGCATCCGATTAGACTGGAAGCTGACCCCAACATAGTTGGGAAAAGGCTAGGCAGATTCTGAAGTAGGTTTATACAAACACTTCTAAACGACAATAATATTTTAAAAACTAGATGAAGTCGGTGTTTCCTATCTCTGAGAAGACACCGAAACTAACTCAGAGGTCACAGAGTCTTTTAAAGTTCAGACATAATGTTGGTCAGACCATCTTCTTCTTCCTCTTCTTAGCGTGTCGATACCAATCTAAATGAAATATAGATTACTGTTTAAAATCGTATTCGATCAAAAACACACATTTAGCAATTATCCCTATCGAACGAAAATTCATCGACTCATTTTCGGCAACGCCAACCGAACTTACAATAACTTTTTACAGGAAGAAATCTTTTTAAAACTACTGATCCAGTTAATTTCCTCTCTCTAAAATCAATATTAATAAAAGTTATTCAAATACGATATTATATGTAGTCAAAGACGTAAAGTATGACGCATTACATATGAATATATTTGTGTTAGTACATAATATGCAGGCTCATGCATTATACATCGGAGATCATCGCGGTAAACGTTTAGATTAAAGTAGGCTTTAGACGACCCTAGCGCCGGAGGGGAACCGGACGAAGACCGGAGGAGCTGTTGATTTAATTTACTTGAAATTTGGGTTGGTCCTGTCAATGCAAGCTATACTTACGTCGCTGCCCGGGTTTAATCAAGCTAGCAAGAACTTTTAATTTAGTTTTAAGCTAAAAAGAGCAAAGTTGCACGATTCTTATGTCTGCTATTAGGACTCAAGTGAATATTTATTGAGTCGAGTGTGTTGATCTTTAAGAACAGAATACAATTAGGTTCATTTTTATTACTGCTTTAATTATGTATAAGATTTTTAGACTGCTACTTTTAAAGCAATCTAACGTTGATCAATTACCCCCTACGACGGATAAACGGCCTTTTTTTCTTGTTTCCGGGGTGGAAAATCCTCATGGATGTCCTCCGCCCTGGGGCGGGTGGAAGGGTCTGTCAGACTCTTACTGACTAAAAATCACCACGGTGGCGGTGTTCCATCTCACACCTACGCCGGGGGTCGCGGGAACGTACGATCCTTCCGCAAACCCCGACCGGTGCAGGCCTCCTCGGAACAGATAAACGGCCTGAACAACCGCAACCGGAAAGTACTAGTGGAAACGCTCCCTTACCCATAGCATGCGTTGCTATGGAGAAACGCATCCGGTCATATTTCGACCTGTATTAAGAGTTATAGCCGCATTTTTATTCATAGAGCAATTTTAGAAATCCTTTCTTGGACACTCCTAGGATTTTTAGGGGTTTCGAATGCAACCAACCCTTATTTGGGGGAGCAACTGACCTTTTATACCGGTCATAAAATGGGGAACGTAATGGCATTTCATATACATATCCGTATGACGCAAAATTTAAAGTGCTGTGCGTTTATCATGCTTAATGTGGTGGCACCTTTAAATGTGTTTTTAGGATTACAGATAACCTATTCTGCAATTGTATTATGTAAAAGTTTCCACTAACAAAATTAAAACGAAAATGTACGACAAGAAGTACTTTACTAGAAATATGGTTTTTGAAATGAAGCTTCACTCTCCACTCAAAGATTTGCGGAGTGCTGGGAAAACCGCTGAAAGATCCTTTTCAATTTATTATTATGAAAATATGGAATATTATATAATATTTCACTATTCAGTCGAGAGTTATATCTAACTCTTGACTGAATAGTGAAATATTCTTCGCAAAGCAAAATCCAAACTATTTCTGGAACTAAGTACTTACTTGAACTTCAATAGCGATTTTCATTTGTAACATTTTACCGTATCGGAGAAACATTCGTTTGTACCTCCGCACCTTACGCAACGAGATAAACAATTAATACTCTTTTGATCCTTTCTTAAACCACACTTGAACGTTCAAGCAATATAAATTGAAAATCCAATAAATGTTGAAAGTGCTCTCAGAATTAATCAAAATAACCCTTCGAACGCTTCGGAAACTTAACAGAGCCATCGAGATCTTAAATCGTTTAGAAGGGGCCCCATATTGAGTTATCAGGCGGTTAGACATAAGTAATAATGTATGGCGAGGGTGTAGTAACATCGGCGCTTTAGACCCCGATACCGGTTTGATAGAGACTGCCTCAATGAGAAAGGGTTAGTACCGATAGAATATTAGGTTGCTATTAATTTTGGAATGTCAATTATGTTAACAATGGATTTGACGTGGAACTTGAAGAAGAGCAAACTGGAGTATAATTATCGAGACCGCGAATTGACATAGCTTGTGATAGACGTGGTGACTACACATATATGTAGGCACTTAGACATGAACCGCAACAATAGACAGTGTTGAAGACTGCATGGCGCCCACGATGCCAATAGGTGAAAAATACAGATATGTCTCTTGAGTGACTCATGATGAACAAAGTGCTACTTAAATCTTAGTAGGTAAAACAAAAGATGTAATTTCTAAGACGTGTTCATTTAAAACATTGCCCACGCCTCGTCAAGCTTTAGATTAATTTAAATTACTCACTAAAGATGCCAAAATAATATCTCTGTTGACGCTACTAACCCGACGAGCAAGTATCGTGTATGCTTAGACCGTAAGTTATCGAGATGCGTTAAAGGCCCAGCCTTAGTAATTAATAATGATTGAAATACGATGCATATACGGAACACAGTTTAAGCATTAGTGGGCAGAGCACATTGGGTACGGTAATGTATTCGTTGGACGATGGCTCGGGCCATAATTTAAATTGTAGGTGCAATTTCTTTAGCTACTGCAGCTTCTTTATAGTTCCTTAATGAGAAAATTAAGTGTGACTCAATATTCAACTACAGAATAATTGAAATGATCTTCTTACTGAACAGACATCTGTGCTGCTGGGGAGTTTGTTGCGCCACTTCTTCTTCCCAGCTAAAGCACTAGGAAGTAGTGAAGGGCGGGCGTTTTGGGGACTGTCTTATGTAACTTTGACGTTCAAAATGTGCTGTTTCTTAGCCTAGTTTGAATAAATAACTTTTTTCCATTGAATGATAAATACTTCTTTAAAATTACTATTTATAATGGTTTCGAAACACACTAAAGTGGATAATAGAAGCATTTATTTTTTTGCAATTCATTTTACTCCGCGAAGATATTAAAATCCTAAAGTAACCTTCCTTACGAATATTTTGCTTACGCATCTACCAAATTACTCTGTAACTAAAGTATGGAGCTAAGTGACATGACAGGAAGCCACGAAAGTTTTGACATTCTTCAAGATTTATAGTCAGATTTGAGCCATAAATTAAACTTTTTACCCAGTTAAAGTCAAAAGGAAGGATGTATGAGTCTCACAGGCGATGTATGGATGTGAGAGTTTGTTCCGTCATAAAACTACTTACTGATCTAGGTGTATTGTGCTTTCCTTTATTAATTTAGTAACTTTCTCAGTTTTGTATCACAATATTGAGTTTTAGTCTAAAGGATAATCAGAAAATTTCATACTTTTCAGATAATTAATTAATGCGTTTACGAGTTCGAAGGGGTCGAAATGCAGTTATTAGAATAAATATTTTACTCTTTGAGTAAGCTGTTTAATTAATACTAAGAAAATTTACGATAATTTTTTATCATTATAATCTCGAGTCTACATATATAAAAAACGAAAAATTTGACATTGACATTAAGAGTTACCCCCTGCATTTAGACTTTGGTTTCTTTAGTCTAGTTGACTCCGTGACCATTTTAAAACTTTTAATAACTTATCGTATATAATATAGGTACTTTATCTATCTATCACCTATAATCAATGTCCCCCTGCATTTCTTACGTAGATCACTCTATAACATTTCTGTATCGATACTTCACCAAAAATATAATACCGTATCTCCATATCAGGGGGCGAGAAGTCAGACATTGTAACCGGACGAGCATCGCTGGTGGCCGCGGCTTCGGATTGCGAACGGTTTCGACATTCGTCGCGTACGCCGCCGACCTCGTGCGTACGCGCCCCGCATTGTTTATCAAACAGAGGGATACTTCGTACTTACAAGCTGTTTTGTTGTAGGTGAGGTGATTCATTTGTATATTAGTGTTGTTGTTTTATGGATACGGTAGATTTATTGGTAAAGTAGAAATTGATTTGCTCATGACTGTTTAAAAGTAAATTAAATTTCTCCTCATTATTAGTTAACATTTTGAGAATAACCATAATAATCGAAGAGGTTTTAATCTTTTCTAGTACGGGGTCGCAGAGATCAAGGTCATGGGTTCCTTCATCCGTGTAATGATTCAAACTCAAAAGTTTATGACTTTTGATTTTGAATCGTTTAAGCTTATTCAAACTAGGTTGAGAATCAGCACTTTCTGAGCGTCAAAATTACATAAGACAATCTCCCAAAACGCCCGCACTTCACCAATTCCTAGTGCTTTAGCTAGGAAGAAGAAGTGGCGCAACAAACTCCCCAGCAGCACAGCTGTCTGCTAACTAAGAAGAACTTGATTATATACAATAGTAATTAATTTACATTTCGAAACACAAAACATTAACTTATTTACCATAATATGTCTGTGAGCACACGCCAATATTAGAATTCCAAAAGGTGATCCAACGACTTTATGTAGGCCATGGGAAGCTTCTGGATGCAGGCAACTATGCCTGCATCCAGAAGCTGATTGCAACTCTCCCCAAAAATCACCACAACTACTAAGTTGTGGTGATTTTTGGGGAGAGTCGCAATGCCAAGCAATAGTCTACTTTGGCTAATATAATGATGATGATATAGGTAAAGATAAATAATATGATAAATCAAGAAGTAACAAATGCTGCTACAGATCTGTGTGAATGTCGAAATCAGCTGGATGCTGTCATGAACGAAGTAGTGACGCACCAATACATTAGTTGTTCAAATAGACAATCGTGTGGTGAAGACTTGTGTACGGAGAGTGAATACAAGGAATCTGCGTTTTCCTTATACTGCCAATCAACATTCACGCGGTGGATATCTCTGGTAGTAGGTAGGTTAGTCATCAGGTGAGAGCTCTGTACTCAATGCGAAGCACTGAGTCAACTTTATATCGGTATCTCATGCCTTGTACTGAACACCTTCGGAATTTATTATAATATTGTGGTTACTCAGCAGTCTACTCTTCCTTAAATGTCCTTAAATGTCCTAATTTTTGGAGTGATCTTAAGGTGAAAGCGTCAGGCCAAATCCCGCGAAATTCAAATTTTCTTACGTTTTTTGCAATTTGCGGGTCAGTATCAGGTTGATCTAAATATGATTCGCGCCCGTAACAAATATTTATTTATAAAATTATAATACTAACAATCATCAATAACATCTCTCTCGGTAGCAAATAGACGTTGTGTTTTTATTATAATACCTATTTACCTTGGAAGAGGGGTCCATGGCTAAATAATAACAGCCGCACAGGTCGATCAATCAGGTTAAGCTACGCTTGCCGCGGTTGGTCTGTGGATGGGTGACCATCTTTACATACTGAGACCCCTCCGTGCCTCGGAAAGCACGTTAAGCCGTTGGTCCCGGCTGTCATTCGTGGATCTTTGACAGTCGTTACGGGTAGTCAGAAGCCCGAAAGTCTGACAACCAGTCTTACCAAGGGGTATCGTATTACCCAGCAACTGGGTTGTGGAGGTCAGATAGGCAGTCGCTCCATGTAAAATACTGGTATTCAGCTGCATCCGGTTGGACTGGAAGCCGACCCCAACATTGTTGGGAAAAGGCTAGGCAGATGATGACCTATTACCTTGGAAGGAATGGGTGCAGTTCATATTACCAACTTTTCTTTCCACCATAATGACGGATTAAATTTAAGCCGTGTTTGGAATTATAATCATTTACGGTTTGAAGTTTGAAGTAACATTTAAGAACAAGTCTGTGGGAGAAAAACCAATCTCAGAATTTAACTCGAAGAAATCCTGATTCAACGCTTATTTTTCAATACCTATCCCAATTTCACTATCATCTGTCCCTGAATACTTGTAAATAAGTAACGACAGGTGACCGCGCCGCAATCTTTCAGGTGTTCCGATCCGTCCACGACACGGGGCCGGCACGGGACCGGCGCAGAGCCGGCACGGGAGCAGTGTCATGATAAATAATAAATACGTTATGATCTTGTTACGGACAGTGCTTGCAATATTAATGTGTTAATACCGTGTGAGGACTTGTCTAGATGGATGGATTTGTTTAATATGTGTATGTTTACACTGTCCTGGTTGGTAACGAGTACCTGATTATATACTTTTTCAGGAGTCGAAAGTAAGTTGTTCAAGTGATTACAGCACGTCTTGTTTAAACCTGTTTTGTTAAGACTTCTTTGTAGAAGATAATTTGAAGTACGTTAGCAGTGGTGGCCAAGTGCTAACGGCCGCGACCTACGAGTTGTAAGTCGTAGGTTCGAACCAAGTCAGGCGCTTAACTTTGTGTAAATTATTTCATCACCACTGCTCTAAAAACTTTGAAGGAAAACATCGTGAGGAAACCGGCATGTCCTAGAACCAAAAAATTTAAGACATGTGACATCTACCAACCAGCTCTGGGCCCGCGTGGTGGATGACGGCCCACTCCCGCTCACAGAGAGGAAGCATGCTTCCCAGCAGTGGGAACATTATAGGCTGATTATGATGATCGTGTCTGATACAGTATAGAAGGTAATTAGGCAGAAGTACCTGAACATCCCCTTAATAATAAAGGATTAAAAGACGGATCAACATCCTTTATTACCAAAAACTGACTTACAAATTAATTATTTAGACTCCTACTAACAAATCCGTGCGTTCAAGTTTCAGCCTCCGCGACCCACACTCGGGGTTGTTCAGACTGAAGGAGTACCATTATTTGTGATACCAGCAAAAAAAAAAATAAAACGACAATATTTGTTGAACTTGTAATGAAAGCTTGATCTTAGAAATTGTTACTTTGAGATACAAGATAAATAACAATAAAATAATTATTTTTATTTGTTTTATTTTATTCAGTGATTTGTTTTTGATTTTATGTAAGTAAGTATTTTATTTTATCTTTTAATCTTACACACGCTGTCTACATCTCTTTATCTACTTTCCTATCGCAGTTATGTTGAGAGTTTTTTAGAAATAAGCACCACGTACCTATTTTTCTGTTATTTTCTTCTTGTCTGTTTATATATTACTAGCAGCGCCCCGCGGTTTCACCCGCATAAGTTTCGATCACGTGGGATTATCGGGACAAAAATTATCCTATGTCCTTTCCCGGCACTCAAACTATCTCTATACCAAATTTCATCTAAATCGGTTCAGCGGTTTAAGCGTGAAGAGGTAACAGACAGACAGACACACTTTCGCATATATAATATTATAAGTATAAAATGTCCACATAAATGGTTAAATAAAAAAATCAAATCAATTCAAAAGTCAAAAAGAAAATGTATAAGACGTTCTATGAATAAGTTTTATATTTATTTGTTTTTAAAGGTTAATAAAGTATAAACATATCGATTAATCATGTTGTAAGAGATTCACAAAAATACTTCAGCGCCAAAAAAATCCAAAAAGTTATTTTGAAATTCTCTCTACCGAATATTGGTGCGTTCACCTTAACTGCCTCCGGCGACACGCGTGTGGCGGATTGGGTCAGACTGAAATATCAGTAGTTATTTGTGTAACTTCATTTATTTATAGCCAGCCCAAGTATGCTCTACAGATCACGGGAAAATGAAAAATGTGAGAGCGGATTAATGTTTTATTTAAAAGCATGAAAATGACGGAATAAGGATAGGGAATGGATGCTGAATACAATGTGATGTATATTTAGACCAGAAGGCCAATTCTCGTAATTTAAAACGTTCAAAGTCTAGTCGCAGTCTCATCTCGGCGACAAACAAATGTCAAAAACTTGTCAAAATTTAGGGAAATTAGAGGTATTTTTGACAGATTGAGACTGAACTTTTAACAAATTTTTATTTATCAATTAGGTACTTCAAAATTATTTTACAATAGTAAATTATTATAAATTATTTAAATTTTTCTTTAAAAAATACTTTAACGCCATCAGACTATGAACGATCTTAAAATTACGAGAATCACCCCTCTGACCTGTGACGTTTCAATAGGATCCATGTCAATAGCATCATCTGGGTCAAAGCCTCTATAGTAAGTTCACAGTAAAGTTATTTTATCTCTGTCAGCCGCAACCCACCAGCAACCTTAATGTGACGAAAATAAAGATCATAATGATTATGACAGACTCTGGCAGTGGCAGCAACCCAACAGCAACCTTATTGGAATGAAAACAAAGATCACTGTGGCTTGGACAGTGATGCAAAATCTGAGATTTCAGTATTGCTGAAATTCGAAATGAAGAATACCAATAGGTTCTGAAGAAATTACACGCATCAGGTGTAAGTAATATTTTGTCTATCTTGGTTAATACGGTATCCACAGTATTCGTGCAAAATAGTTCTAAATCCATATAGCATAATCATCATATAATGTTCCCACTGTTGGGACACAGGCTTCCTCTCTGTGAGAGGGAGTGGACCGTAATCCACAACGCGGGTCCAGTGCGGGTTGTTAGATGTCACATGTCTTCGAATTTTTGGATCTAGGACATGCCGCTGATCAATCCATATAATAAACTGCAATATCGAAACTCAATTTAAACAAAGTAGTTAGGTACCTACCGGTCTGTCAATTTTAATTTTGGATAAATTAACCAATGTGACTAACACAATATTTTTCTCCAAGAATACAGAACCAACACCTGCATGTGATTAAAAAAAAACAAACGATCTCGGCTTCAACTGCCGATTGCGACCCGACATTACCATTAATTAAGAGGGCGCAGTTAAAAATCGTGACTGCGCGGGCGACTGTCGTAAAATATATCTTCCTTCTAAAACAAAACGATGTTTTGACGTATGCTCCAGCGCAACAGAGCCGACGCCGCCGAAATAGCCCGACTAATTACGATTGCAGTTCGTGTTGTTCTTATTATTTTTGAATTATGAATGGTAGATGGTGCAGTGATTGGTGTCAGGATACTACGTACTTACGTACATTATGAGTTTGTGTGTTTAACTTAGAGATAAATTTTATTGATCTAATAAGGACGGGATTACTTATGTTCAGGGGCCGTATTATGAAGTATTAATGCCATCATATTTTCATTGGGAAAAAGGAATGGTGCTATAAACCAAGTACCTATAGCTTCATCTCTCTCTCTTGCGCAGGAAAAATGATGGCATTGATACTTCATAATATTATTGCCTCCAATATGAAAGATTTTCACTTCAGGAAAATCACACATGCGAAATGTGTGTGTGTGTGGGCGGAGCGTAGCATTAGTACCTCTTGATTTATAAGACAGAGCTATTTCTACTTTTTCCTATAGGTACGTAAAACGTTGACTTTTATTTAATTTCCAAAGAAAATAACATTATCAAGATAGCCCAACACTTAAAGCTAGAAAATAAGAAAAAAAGCATTCTACATCTCACACACTAGTCCGTTAATCCTTACAAACTGAAATCCGTACGGCCAGCATAACAGTTTCAAGAGTGGAGTGGGCGCAAGCGAGCGCGGCGCGGCGCGGCTCCGGGCAATTAATAAGTTTAGACCGGCGTCGAGACGGCCGGCACCGGACGTCCGGCACGCGGCTGTCACATTGTTGTGTACTACCGTACGGACGGCAGAATAGATAATAATGGAAATATTGTACGACTAGCAGTTTACAGGCTTAGCGTAGAATGTGTATTTAGATAAAAGAGGCGCTAATTAGGAGGAATTACCGGCCATTAATTTGTTTTATTTATTTGTTCTTTACACATAGGTACATTTAATTTTGTGCATTGTAGATCGTGCAAATAAGAACTTTTTTTATTTTAGTTTATGTTTAAAAACAAAAATTGTTCACGTTGGCGATTCTGTTATTCGGATTGGAATATTTATTTTAATACCAAGTCTGCGTTCTTGTTTAATCACAACTAGTGTTGACTGTAGAGACAATTATTAATTTGATACTGGGTCTTAGTTGATGGTGTTTCTTGCGTTCACGCCTAAAGGCATTTGAAAGTTAGGATTTAAATTGAGTCTGTCGAGTTGCGCAGCAAACTATTTGTTTACCTTCATTTATTATTAGATTCCTTTTAAGGTAGATACAATTTCATACTTTACAATTTTGAGCCCCGGATTTTGTATCCGATACTAAAAAAGATTTTGCATTTTTCTTTGACAAGCGATACTATCGAACGAAGTCTTAATAATTATACATTCTTTTAAAATCACAAGCGAAGGTGCAAACGTTCGTTTTGTTAACTATGCTGCTGACGTTACTCGAGGCAAAGAAGCCAGCACTTTACGTCAAACACGGGCAAGCTAACTCAATAGACAAGAAGACTTCTCATAAGTAGTATCTTATATATATATATCTATATATATAAAAGGAGAACTGACTGACTGACATATCAACGCACAGCCCAAACCGCTGGGTCTAGAGATTTCAAATTTGGCACGTACGTTCCTTATGAGGTCTAGGGGTGCACTAAGAAAGGATTTTTCAAAATTCATCCCCTAAGGGGGTGAATGGGGGGGTGAAATTTCACGCGGACGAAGTCGCGGGAAGAAGCTAGTATATTATAAACCAATTCGCATGGAATCTCATCTTTTACACAAGTCTTAAAGTTAAAAATATTAAATACTAGCTTCTGCCCGCGACTTCGTCCATGTAAACTTTATTGTACCCTCGCTCCACCCTGTCGCATCGCATCGCTTCGTTTTTGCTTAGCGTTCTTTCTGCCTTTTTTTCTTTTTGCTCGGCTCTTACGGGGCATAGCATGATTTTACATAGCCTATAGCCTTCCTCAAGAATTGGTCTATCAAATGTTACGAGACTTTTTTATTCGTGCGGTAGTTCCAGAGACTAGAGCGTTATTAGTATCGATAAAACTTGACATAAAACAAAATGTACAACAAATCATAAAAAAAATGTACTCCTGCGCTAGTTAAAACTGTGTTGAAGAACTCAAATCATAGGAATTGATCGACACTGAATATAGGTACGAGTTCGTAGAAGAACGCATACAGCAGCAGCAGACGACGTGTCGCTACGACACTACTGGTTGTATGTATTTCTATGGAATACCTTCCGCAGCTAGTGACACGTCGTCCGACTACACGTCGCACGACCGCAGTCGTCGTGTCGTCCGTCCGCAGATCAGTAGTGCCACCGACGCTGGAGCGACAGGTTCGGAATCATGCCTGCAGCGACATGACGCTACGACGTGTCGGTACGACATGTCGCAGCAGCAGACGACGTGCTTCTGCTGCTGCTGTATGCGGTCGGCTACGAACTCGTACCTTAAACCTCTGTTTAACTTGTCTTTTCTAGCTAGCTACTCATCTAGCATGGTCTTTACATAAATCCAATAATTTAGTCAATTATTTCACAAAAACCAAAAAAAAAATGTTGTTTATTTTCGTTGCTATCGTTACAGCCTAGTGACAAAAGAGCCAATGGAATCAACCCGCGGGCTGCGGCTTGACTCCGGTCTGCGACAAGCCTTCACAAAGTTCAGGCCAAGAGTATTACTAGTTAGTTACCTAATCATATAAATGCTAGGACAGTGGGTCTATGATAATAATTAGAACCTTGTTACATTATATCGAATTGTTCTAGTATAATTATATATATTTTAGTAATATTTATTTTAGATGTAGGTACCTAAATACTATCATACATTAATGTATGCTTGTATATTCTCATATTGTATGTTTATATTTAAATTATTTTTGATTTTACGTATTTTGTTTTACCTTCTACTCTTACACACGTTTTCTCCATCTCTTTTTATCTAATCTCCTAACGGAGGTATGCTGCATGAGATTTCTTTAGAAATAAATATCCTTTTTACGTATTTTTCTGTTCCTTTCTTATTGTCTATTTATATGTGTGTACATAAATGGTAACAATGAAAGTGACGGCATTTGACGTTTAATGAAATAATTTGTTGTAATTTATGTAGTCTTGTTTTTGGAATGCTATATACGAGTATACGAGTACGATACCAAACAGTTTCTTTGGTTGTTAATTAGTTCAATGAATCAATTAAACAGACAAACAGCTAGTATAAGATTTGAAAGCTCATTTAGTGATTCATATTATATATATATATTTTTAAAGAGCAACATAAATATTTCAGGTTTTGTAAAATAAAATGAACATTTAAAATAGCTGTGAGCTTAAGCGGTTACTGATGTGTTCATGTATAATTCCATGGTCTGTTAGTTCCCACATCACTCAATTACCTAGCACCAGGTGTCAAACACGCGAACCGACATTTAACCTTTTTAGTTATTAATAATATTTTAATGTCATAATTATCATTTAATAGTAAACGCGATTTTACTGAGGTTTTCTATGATGTCGCTAACTGGAAACTTGTTTATCAATTTCAATTAGGTAACCTATAATTTGATTAAAATAACCAAATAGCTATTTATTTTTAAACGATGATTTCACATAAAGAGTCCACTTAGCCTTACTATGATGGACTGTGACTTCCTGATAGACTTACGCTAATAACTTTGAAACAAACTAGGAACGGAATTAGCTAATCCTAATCTGAATTCCGGAGATTATTATTTTATTAGGAACCAGCTCCCTAATCGCGCAACACACTTTCAATTACAATCTGAATCATTTCAAAGGATATTGCTTATCCATTGCTCATAATTATGTTCGAAAAATGTATCGCTCAACAACGTAAATAACGCAATTAATGTTGTCCAACTGTCAAAATGAAAGCCATTGCTACTGTTAGTGTGGTACACATTTACCCCGCAGACTTAATTGAAACGTTTGTTCATTTACTCTGTAGGCTAATAGCTAACCATTATCGTATGTGTTTTGCGCAATTACCGCTAAGAATCTATTTTCTGTATCAAAAAAATTGTACGGAAACTCTTAATACAGGTATGTGAAAGTACTAGAAACATACACAAATAAGTGCTAACTATACAGTTCGCACTTATCTCCGACAATTCTATCACTGCAGGAACAGAATAAAACCAGAAAACTAAAGGCAGTACCCAGAACATTAACCAAAGAGGTCACGTCTGAATAACTAATAATACGGTCACAAAACTATCCCTGTATAACTCACAAACAAACTTCCTAGATAAATCGCAACCAGATATCGTATAAAACAAATTTTTCCAACTAAATACATAATTCATACAAAGACTGTATCGATAATCGGCTTGCTACCGGGCAGCATTTTCTTTGTGAACGCCTGGAGCCACGCAGATACGGCGCCCGGCAGAAATAATAGGACAACTTTTATCAGTGGCACAGAGACAAGCGAACCGAATGGTAGCTTATCTCTGAAATACTCTTTCAAATTACAGTGGTGGCGTAACTTTTTATCGCCTTGCCCCCGGCTTTGGACCTCATAATCAATAAGTGGCTACTGCTATCTAATGGTGAAATTGCAAAGGAAACGGTGTAAGTCTGTAAATGTAAGTTTTTAGGTTTTATGGGCTTAGTTGGAAGCGGTTTCCTTGATTTATTTGCAATATACAATCAAGATCTTCCGATCTTTCTGCAAAAAATACTAGTATCAAGAATTCTTGTAAATTCCTAACTAGGACCTCACAACAACCCAATTTAAGGAATTATCCAGATTTATAGTGGAACAGGACATTCTCTACATTGAACTTGAACCTTAAACCGTCGAAGAGTTTTCCCAGCGGGACTTGCAAGACTATTTCACGAATTTAATCAAGATTTCCAATTCAAACCAAAAATTAGGCCTGGCTCGATCGCAATCAGATCGTCCTAATCCCTGCCCATAGGCAAGCCGATCCAAGCCACACATAACACGTTATCTCCCAAATGTCATACACACAAAACATTTTCCGGCTAAAAGTGGGTTATCACAGTTCACAATGGGTCCGCTAGCCGCGACTTCATCTGATAGGCCTCTTGCCAGTTGCCTCAGACTTGGCTCACTAACAAATATGACTGGGTATACTCGGTAGGGTGACTATGACTAAGGCTCGCTTCCATAACGAATCTTTGCATATATACTACATACTACAAATAAATAAAATTAAAGTGTCTGTTTGTAATGTCAAAATAACAGCTTTTTACTAAATGCATAATATAAAAGTATACGTAACATAAAATAATTTTTTTGAAGTGAAAACTTTTTTAGGCGCGTTGGGCATTTTTTTGAGATGGGAAAAACCATTTAATTCGCGCCACTGTTACCGTAACCAACACCGCTTCGAATGTATTCAGTTGTCCTCGGGATGTACTCGGTTTTAATGTATATCCGATATGTCAGTGAGTGATGGCAAAGTATTCTGTTTGTGTTTTGTTTTCACTTCTGTCGGCACTCCCGGAGTGCCACTGTTTTTTTTTTTACCGTCAAGCTGCCTGTCAGTTCATTTGTTCCGGTTAATCTCCAAAACGTCTCGACCGACAGGACTTCCACTGCAACACAGCTGATATTATAAGCAATAACTTAGACTTACTACTTTTATTACTTACTTTTATTTTAGCAAAAGAATTAGAGTTCCGCGCAAAAAACTTATAACCCATGAAATATCCGACATCCAGCCGAAGCCGCGGGCAGAAGCTAGGTACTAAATAAGTTTAGCGTTAAAGCAATTTAAATCATCGTTCTGTTTCTGACAATCATTTGAAGGTAACAGAGACAGAGAGTGATTAAACGCATTTAGTTATTTGTGGTGCAAGCGAGCCTATTAGTTGTTACTGGAAACAGTTGTTGAAGAAAGTTTTGTGTTGTTAGATGGTTTGGTTCATGTTGAAGCTAACGCCAATATTGTTGTAGTTGACAAGCATTTTCCGCTGCCATAGATTTTCTCAGTTAGGATTACCAAAAGAGATCATGACCTGGAGTAGGTATCTTGAGTTAGCAATTACTGTTTTTACGAAAACTTGTATTCAAGGAATAAAATTGACGTTTGACAGTTTTTGTATGAAATAACTGTCAACATTTCAAAATGATTCCTCGAATAAAGTTATAAGACGATTGAAAATTCGGCCCTTAAAAGAAGTAACATGTTCAGTTTGATAAATAGACAACTGGTCTGATTAAAATTATAAGCAGAGGTGCCCTAATGGTAACAGCGGCGACTTACGAGTTGTAGGTCGTGGGTTCGAACCCAGTCAGGTGTTTTACTTTTTTAAATAATTTCATCACCACTGTTCTCAAAACGGTGATGAAAAATATCGTAAGGAGTCAGCAAGTCCTAAAACCAAAAATTCGAAGACATATCTACCAACCTGCACTGGGCCTGCGTGGTGGATTACGGCCTACTCCCTCTCACCGAGAAGAGGTCTGTGTCCCAGCATTGAGAACATTGTAGGCTGATATGTGTGCATTTAAGGTTTTTGTAACTGAAACTCAGGATTGAAAATGAACGTGTTTATTCTGGGTATGTTTAATTATATTTAATATGTAATTATTAATTTCAAGTCACTTGAAATTAGTTTGAGAAGCAAGTTTAAGTATCTACACCAGATGCAGCAAGCCGAACAAAAATAAAGTAAGAATGTAAATGCAACTTCAACTCTAACTTAATCTTAACTCCGCACATGTCATGTTTGCAAGTGATTGCTTACTTAATTTAAACTTAGTTGCTTCTTCACGAACATTATTTTAATTTTACAGGTAAACAAAAATGAAAACAGAATTTTTAGGGTTCCATACCCTAAGGGTGCCAGCGGGACACTACTACTAAGCCTCCGCTGTCCGTCAGTCTGTGCGCCCGGTGCCCGTCCGTCCATCCGTCTGTCTGTCAGCGTGCTGTATCTCATAAACCGTAACAGGTAAACACAGAGTGTGTAATACCGCTATATGACAACAAACAATAAAAATAAAATAAAGTTAAAAATTCGAATCGGTTAATCGGTCTCAATTCAAGAAACGTGTATTTTGCGGCGTTTTTTGCCTTTTGGTACGGAACCCTTCGTGTGCGAGTCCGACTCGCACTTGGTCGGTTTTTTTTACAAAGTTCTTTCCTTTAAATTCGCTTTACAAAGGCAGTACACAAAACAGATGGATATAGAAGGTCAGCTCCATATAATCAACACATAGATAACATGCTTCACGTACAGCAAATGGAAGCGCACTCACGACCGTCATTTGTTTTGGATCGCCGTACGTACGTATCTGCTTATGTGTGCGTGCGCCTGCTCTCGTTCGTTGTTCGGGGCCAACCTTCTGTACTATTCTGTGGTAGTAAATAGGTGGCTACGACCTCGCCCGTCCGGTCGGATGTTATTAGCTATCAAAGCAGTGCTGCCCTGAGCCATAATTAATTTCCAATTTCCTACTACGCAAAAGCACTCCTCGGTACGTTTATAAACTATAATTGCTTTGGAGTCACTTCCAACATTGGCTGAAAAATTTGATGAAATTATTCAAACGAGACAAGGTAGGCGCATGCTTTTAATGTTTATAAATAATTATTTAAGAATCTAAAGTTTCTGCAAAGCAAAGTTTTAATTTACGTGATTACAATAATAATAAAAAAATATAATAAATAATAATTCAAAAATAAAAATTCTTAAAATATAGTATAAATCTTAGAAATAATATGGGTAGTATAGAAGTATGAGGAATAGGGTGTAAAGTTCACTTGTCCTCCATAAAAAAGGGAGGATCCTCCAACCAGACGGATTTCGTGTCTGGCGGGCAACTGCCCGATGATTCATGTCTGGCCGTTGTATATAGGTATGCTAATTGCGCGGTAAACTCTGCTTGCGAGATGAAGTAATACATAGTACTTACGAGAAGCCAATTTATTTGTCAATAATTGTGCTCACATCTGCAATTCGAAGACGCATATTCATTAAATGTATTGACTAGTAATCTAAAAAGCTTTCATTATGCGTTCGGCCTCTACCCGATTCTAATTATCGTTAAAGCTATAACAATATCGAAAGGCTATAGATTAGATGTTGTCTATGGCCAATTTTAGTAACTCTATCTTGTTTCTAGCCCATTTTTCGATATATTTTTTTTTTATAAACTTAAAACATAGGTCGATTTTAGGTAATTCCACTAACGTCAATTTTGTCGGGCACTCTTAGATCTCTTCTAGTAGGTACATATTATAATAAAATCGTAACGAAGTCAAAACTGTGCATTTATAAATATTTTTGACAAAAAGTAATTTTTGTCAGTTTGTCTTGAAGTGTTTTCTGGAATGGCGCAAAAAACTACAAAATCGGTTCAAATTTTGCACAAATATTCCTAAAATGTCTGGTCATCGAATAGGCTACATATTATCTCGCTATTTGCTTTAGGGGGATTAGCAATATTGCATATAGTCCATATTCCTCAACAGTTTACCGTGAGATTTAATTTGGCGAAAAAAATGACGATCTTTATTTTTATTGCTGAATGGGCTCGCTCGTGACCTCGATCACGCCCGATGGAAAGCGATGAATGAGGTCTATGATAGAACGAGCGTGCCCAGAAGATGTCTAAGGCGCTGGAACTCCCACGCATCGACAAAACACAACACGAACCACATGACGATCAGCACGATCTTACGACTTCCACGCGAACGAAGTCGCGGGCAGAGGCTAGTTTATAATAACTACCTACTTACCTATTAAAATGTTATTCAAGCTTCATTCAGAAAACTTAGACATTTGTCTGCACGTAAAAATTCTTTAAGTAAGTAAGTAATATCTTTGAAATTAAGATACCTTCCATAATATCTTGAAGGCTTCTTCGTGGTATCCCTACTGAAGCAGGAAGAGGGCGTTATACCAACATACTCTTTTAATAGGTCCGGTTTTCGCTCAACTATTAAATACGCAGTAAGAAGGGTTGCCAAATTGGTTTCCACTAGTTATACAGCTGCCATTTGCAATCTAAAAGATTTGTACCGCTCTTGGATTTTATTTTCAGTGATGCTGTGGGATTCTATTGAACAGCTTTTCCTTTTATTAGAGTAATAACCACTGAAGTCGTAGTTAAAAATGACATTTATATAATTTTTGAGCTACTTTCTTTTGCTTTCCCAAATGTTATTTTTGCGGTCACTTTGTTAGTTATTCAGTTTCATCTGCTTAGCTTTTTACCCAACTATGTTGGGGTCGTCTTCCAGTCTAACCGGATGCAGCTGAATACCAGTATTTTACATGGAGCGACTGCCTATCTGACCTCCACAACCCAGCTACTGGGTAATACGATACCCTTTGGTAAAACATATATTTCCAAAAAAAAAAAATTAACATTGAATTCATGAATTTGTTCTGTAAGTTTAAATTTTAATAAGAAATATTACTTATATAAGTAAGACAATTTTGTATTACAGAACACAGCATCACAATCAGTGCACTAAAAAAGCTTGTATTTAAGTATATGAAATGTTTCAGTTACATTTGGCAAGTTTCACAGACGAGTATGGACATCGTGTCGCCGTGTGTATAAGCAGTATTGGCAGAGTTGACGTCTGCCAAACTTAATATCATGAAACTACGCACATATTGGAAACCATGCTGCTTATTTGCAAAGGTGAATATTGGAATATTAGTACATGTTATAATATTCGTGAAAATAGTTTGTACGCTTTCAGAAGCTTGACTAATGTAACTCATTAACAGTTTGGAGGGAGAAAAATATTTTGTTTTGAATCATTACATACTCAGCCTATAATATTCCCACTGCTGGGTTACAGGCCTCCTCTCTGTGAGAGGGCGTGGGTCGTAATCCACTACGCGGGCCCAGTGCGGATTGGTAGACGTCACATGTCTTCGAATTTTTGGTTCTAGGACATGCCGGTTTCCTCACGATGTTTTCCTTCACCGTTTTGAGAGCAGTGGTGATGATACAATTTACACAAAGTAAAGTGCCTGACTGGGTTCGAACCTACGACTTAAAACTCGTAGGTCGCGACCGTTACCAGTGGGCCACCACTGTTCTATTAAATACCTACTTATAATATTATTTTAAAGCACGTGTAGAAGATGCTATAAATATAAAACCCTAGATAAGATTTTACCTTTCAGTCGTGTGCAAATAGTCCTATAATAATTTTGTAGCATTTAAGATGTCGATAACGTCGTGAGCTATACATATGTAATGTCTTTCTTTGCTCACTACCTGTTATTACGATGTTCGTGTAACTGTTTTGTTTTCCCGAATTAAATAAATAAATAAACTCTATTATTAGATGTAGCACTTACTTTTTATTGAAAAGTCTAACTTATTTATCACCTACAGCCAAATTCCAATCGGAAGTCTACATTTTTCAAGCTACGAGTAGTTCAAAACGCAAGCCTTCAGAACGGTTGATAGCGAGTGTGTACAAACTTATTTATACGTCGCTCGCAACTACGGCGGAGTGTCTGGCGTTATGGGGTGCCGAGTGCTTGCTACTGTGCTGCCTTCACCCCACTCGCCTGTTTACTTGCTAGTTCAAGTGAACTAGCAAGTAAATAGGCGAGTAAGTAAAAAGGAGAGAGTAAACACTACAGCGTCAGGTAGGTAAGGTACTTACCTTACCTACCTGACGCTGTAGTGTTTACACAGCATAGATGGGTATTTAAAAAGAATGGCAATACATAGCGACACTTACTTAAACGATAGTACTCTAGGGATTCAAGATAGTAAATGCCACTACCACCTTGCTGACTGTTTTTACCTCGCAAGAGAGATATTCTCACATTGTCCGTTCTTAAACGAGAGAAGAAATAATTAGGTACTATAAAAGTTTCCGGTTCTGCTACATTTTACGTAACGCTTGCATACATTAGTGGCTACACTCCTTTCCTTTTACAGGTCCTGTTTACTTTCACTTATTTGTGCTAAAACTAAAAATATTTTCCATGGAGTATACATATGTATTAGGACATATTACTAGATTACTCTATTAAAAATAACTACAATATTTTATGCACAAGACAAGATCATCATCTGCCTAGCCTTTTCCCAACTATGTTAGGGTCAGCTTCCAGTCTGACCGGATGCAGCTGAATACCAGTATTTTACATGGAGCGATTGCCTATCTGACCTCCACAACCCAGTCACTGGGTAATACGATACCACTTGGTAAGACTGGTTGTCAGACTTTCGGGCTTCTGACTACCCGTAACGTAACGACTGTCAAAGATCCACGAATGACAGCCGGGACCAACGGCTTAACGTGCTTTCCGAGGCACGGAGGGGGGGGGGGGGGGTGCACAAGACAAGACGAAAATTAAAGACTGCTTGTATAAAAAACCGGCCAAGTGCGAGTCGGACTCGCACACGAAGGGTTCCGTACACCCTACAATATTTAACACTACCTACATATAAAAAAATCACGTTTGTTGTATGGGAGCCCCCCATAAATATTTATTTTATTTTAATTTTATTATTAAAGTAAAAATACAACTGAGTATTTTGTGAATATTTCAAGTGCCTACCTGTTGTCATTATTGATATCGAGCAAAAAAGGGCAAAACAATCGCGTTTATTGTATGGGAGCCCCCCTTAAATATTTATTTTCATTTGTTTTTAGTATTTGTTGTTATAGCGGCAACAGAAATACATAATTTGTGAAAATTTCAACTGTCTAGCTATCGCGGTTCTTGAGATACAGCCTGGTGACAGACAGACAGACGGACGGACAGACAGCGAAGTCTTAGTAATAGGGTCCCGTTTTTACCCTTTGTGTACGGAACCCTAAAAACCACTGATCATTTAAACTTGGTCCAGCCAACTTGCTAGTCACAACGGTACAACGGGACGCGTGTCTCGTCACTCAGTGGTACTCAATAATGTATACGCAGACTGAATCGCGCGGCCTACGATCCGCTTCCATCACACAAAAATTCCACTTTGACACACTGTCCGTCTTCCATGTAAACAACGGCCTGATGAAATGGATTGATTAGGTACCTGATGGGCTTTATTGAGAAGTCATGTAGTCTTGTAGTCAGAAGCCCAAGACCGACAACCAGTCTTACCAAGAAGTATCGTGTTACCCAGTAACTGGGTTGTGGAGGTCAGGCAGTCGCTCCATGTAAAATACCGGTATTCGGTTGCATTTGGTTAGACTGGAAGCTGACCCTAACATAGTTGGGAAAAGGCTAGGCAGATGATGATGATACATTTGATGGGTTTTATAGAGTGCACTGTGTGAACTCATAACTGTATAACCGTACAATATTTCAAACACATAATTGTAGGTAATCACAAAGCTTTAAAATTGGTTGACATAACAAGCAAAGTCCAACCTAACAACAAGTTATTATAAAAAAAAAGTCTGTGCAACTTATTCTGTAGTAACATTGTCATTTTATAATTTCCCACATATTCTAATTAGTCACAACACTAATCATCACACGCACTAAAATATAACCTTGAACCTGAATAAGGTACTTTTCGCACCCACTCGGTGGTACTTCAGATGTCTGAAGTAGTCTGGCGCGAGACACCAAGGGGTCCTGGGACTACTTGTACCAGGAGGTCGGAAAGATAGGACACGCGAATGTTTAAAGGTTTTAGTTAGGTAATTATAGAGTATAATAATGTTGTAAACCCCTATGGCCTTTTGTACTCGGCTAGGTTTCTTTGCGGTACGGCGTATAAACTGCACCGTAGAAAAACCATGTACAGACCCCAGCACATCAAGCGACTACAATCTGTCAAATTTCTTTGATAGATTTTCAACTTTATCGCTAAAGCATAAGGTTCAAAGTTGATTGGGTAAATTTGACAGTTTCGGGTAGCTTGATGCGCTGGCGTCTGTACCTGCTACTGGCACTATGAAACACAAGAAAAATCAAGTGTTCAGCACCCTAATTGCATAACACACTAACAGTCACAATCTGAATCATTTTGAAGGATATTACTAATCCATTGCTTCATATGTTCGAAAAATTTGTCTGCTCAACAACGTAAAGAACGCAATGAATGTTGTTGAACTGTCAAAATGAAAGCCATTGCTAGTGGTAGTATGTTACGCAATTACCTCTCAGGTTTTAAAAATTTGTATCTATTGTTACCGTCAAAAAAAAAAGCTTATTCGTGACACGGGATAATACATTTAATCATTGTAATTTCTCTCGAGTGTTCTCTAATGTAGTCTAATGTGTCTAGTTCAGCAATTAATATTAGTAATTAATTAGTGTTATAAATTCCACACGTGTAACAGCTTGTCTTCATTATTAGGATTACAAATTATAGTCAAGCTACTAATAATTTATCTTCCAATTATTATTAATAAATTTAAGCGACAATGAACGACATATGAACAAACTTCAAATCATCTAAAACTCATCTAAGGGGTGTCATTTCGATAGAACAGTTATGAAAGTGATATTTTAAATCAACGAAAACATCCTCATTATTTCGTTCAGCTTAAAATTAAGCTAAGGCAATTTCACGAAAACTTTTTAAATTCAAATTCATTTATTTGTCCGAATATGGTACATTACATGGTCTTAAATGAACAAATGGTCTCATCACATTCTGCCACGTGGGGCGCGCAAATAACAGGTACACAAAAGTTTAAGTAATGAATTTGCGAACTTATAACTTAGCTTAAAATTATATCCCTAGGTACCCTAAATAAAAGGACTTATTTCCGTCCGTTTACCCTTCGTTTAGGGGCTGTTTAGGACGTGACTGCCTACCATTTGCGCCCTCCACCCTCACCTGGTAGACACCCCTTATTCAGTTTGCAGATTCTATTCATGATTTTAGGTTCGTGATACACGTAGTTGGGAGAAATATTTTAGATTTTCGGCGATAAAGGTGAAAGGCGCAAACTGGTTTTGCGCGCAAGAATTTTCAGAAATTAAGAACGAAGTGTGACATTTTAATTTATAGTTAAGTAATTACAAAACGTATTGTAACGCCGGGAAAATTTATTGTTTATCAAAATAGACTACCAACTTTAAGTGTCCGTATATTCAAATCAGAACTGTCATTCTTTGACACTTCTATGAAACGGCTATAATGCGGCAAAATGACGTAGTATTTTATTTCATATAACTTAATTTCAAATAGAATTATGCCAAGAGATTTTACAGGGTAGAGCCTCAACGAGTGACTAAACTGTCGTTTGGCGGCGACAAAGCAGTCAGTTGCGCTACCAACCCGCTGTCTGACCAATAATACCAATCTATAGAATAAGTTAGAGTTGAGATAATCATAACACCCAATTAATCAGCGCCTGACACTACTCCATAAAAGTTTAGACGTGATTAAAAACTTGCCTACTAAAATTACGTCAATTTACGTCAGTCGCTTATTAATTTGACAGGACTAAACAAAATTTAACTTTTGTCCTTTTCTTAATGAGAAAATTTCTTAGTAAGAAAAAGATGCACTGAACTTAAATTTACTTTGGTTTGTGAACAACAGAATCAGCACCATTGATGAGAAAACTAATTTCCACTCACAAACTAACTATCTTTGTATAGCGTATCCTTACCTACCCCCAGGCCTGTCTACCCCTTTAATTGTGACGACATATTGTCGTGAATTGTGTGAAATCGACCAAACCGCCCGTCTAGGCGGTACCTAACCGGCGAAGCGTGATGCTATAGGTAACGGGGGATGTCAGGTACTTGTGAACGAGCGTATTACTTCTATTCGGAAGGTAGAAGTGGTAGTTTTTGAGAGTTTTGATGTTTGTAATTAAAATATTGAAAGATTATTTAAAATTTTGCCAAGTATATTAGAAAATAAAGTTATATACTTACCTGTGTTTTTAAAGATAAGATACGTTAATTTATTTGCGTAAAACATGGCATACATAGGTTTTATTAAAGCATATGAAATCATATCTACATGTTTTGCTTAAAAATTAAAGCATTCAAACTTCTCGAATCAACAAATTTCAATTTACAAACATTATAATTTATGTTCAAAAAATCCTTAATATCATAGAAATTATTTTCATTCAGCCATTTATATAGTTTAATTTTGAATAACCTACAATTTAATATTTTTAATACATTAGGTAATTTATTATAAACACGTACACACGTAGCCAGACAGGAGCTTTTATTATATTAAAAGAGATTGCTCTTAAGAATATTGATCGGTTAATGAGTATAGTTTATTTTGAAATCATTACAAATTATTTTCGTACTTTGCATTTTCATATAGTTAGCTATATAGCCTTTTCCCTGATATGTTGGGGTCAGCTTACAGTCTAACCGGTTGCAGCAATATCAGTATTTCACATGATGCGACTTATTAAAGTAGGTACAGCATCATTGTAACTTAGTGTAACTTTGTCTTTAACTTTAGAGGTTACTAAAAAAGAAGTAGTAGTTTGTACAGATGCCAGCACATCAAGCTACTACAATCGGTGAAATTTCTTTAATAGATTTTCAACTTTATTGCTAAAGCATAAGGTTCAAAGTTGATTGGGAAAATTTGACAGTTTCGGGTAGCTTTGATGTGCTGGCGTCTGTACGTACTTGACTCTCTGTCAGTATTAAATTAATCCATCAAAAACTTACCTTGGGTATACAGCATACTATTCGCACCAGGAAGTTTCCATTCCCCTTTCCTTGTCTTAATCATTCATACACCACTCACCTGTAAACAATGAAAAATCTAATTACATTCACCTTTATTTAGAACTCACAACAACATAACATTACGCCTGTAATTTCCGAAGGGATAGGCAAAGGTGTACTATTAGTAATACCCACATTTCGCCAGTTATGTTTAAGTCCCATGTAAAGGCCTATTCAAACATGAGCGGTATTCGCTACCGTATGCGGTAGAGAAAACCGAATGGGTATGCGGTAATATTACTGTTCACACCAAAGCGGATTTCACACTCTAGCCGTGGAACTTGACGAAACCCGCGCGGTATGCACTTCTACCCACAGCGGCAGCGAATGCCGCTCAGGTCGCTCTAACCGTGGAACATGATGCTAGCTGAGCAAAACCCGCGCGGTATGTACCTCTACCTACACCGGCAGCGAATACCGCTTAGGTTTGAATAGGCCTTAATAGGGGGCGAGCCTATTGCCATCAACCGGGTACGAATCTAGACTCCGAGCTGCTACCGAGAAATTCCTAATTAAAAAAAACCAATAACTCTTTGCACGACCAGATAATCCAACCCAGGACATCAGGCCCAGCAGTAGCACTTGCGAACACTAGACCGACGAGGCAAAGAACTTAATACAATCATTATACCAAGAATTAACTTCAGTACGTAAGTAGACACAACAGAACCAGTAAATTGGACTGGATTGTTACACAGTTTGCGCGAAACGAACCTCACTAAATTATTTAACAGACTAGTCAAAATTCAACACAGATTGTATAAAGCAAATATTACAATGAATGTTGCTGTTAAATGCACGGAGGCTGCTGTAGTGATGTAAACAGTTTTGTAATTACTATCGATAATATTTTTTCTCTGATGAGAGCATAGCATTTTATTATAGAATGTTTTGGCTAATTCTTAGATTTGTGGATTACATGAACTTTAAATATATTGTGGGATTATGCCGACGAAGATTAAGTTTTTTCCACTGCTAGAACAGAGTGCTCCTCTTCTCAAGAAGATATTTTCACACATGTATACTAATAGTTAAAATGTGAATTGATATAATTGGGAAAGGTGAATGAATCGGTACTGCCGAATAAATAAAATAAAACTTTGTGTTTGTTACTATAATATTCCTAACCCTATAACAGCACCACATGTGCCCAGAACCTATAATGTTCGTTAACTTCCAATACTTACAGGGCAAAAATATACCCAATGAAATCAAGCAATGATCGAGTAGCTGAAAATGTCAACGGCGTCAATACAGCTGTCTTTCGGTAGCAAACAACAATCGACAAGACAAATTCTCGTGTCTGCCCACACTGGCGTGCACACAAACAAACAGGTGTTCCCGAGCCAAGTGGAACGCATAAATATCGCAAAACACAAAGTTATCGATGCCACTAAGCCGCCTTTATTGACTACGTTTCCCTTCACTAGCGAAACGGCTGAACAACTACTACTGTCACGCCATTTTAGACTTCAACACTGGAGTATAGAGCTTAGTTTGTGTTGTAAGTGTGATCAAGGATGTTCCGTTAGTGTTAGACAAACTTCGGTTTTGCAATAATGATAGCATGACAGCAACGGTGTTTATAAAGTGCGTTTCATATAGTAAATCGATATGGAGGCTTCAACGTCGAATACAAACTAGTGTTAAGTACAGGGATCACTGATTTGTGGCGCGGAAAATCCTGATCCTAAATTCTAACCGACGCGGACGGTCGAATTCGAAAACCATATAAGCTGTAAATGGGTAAATTGATCGAAAACCAACAGCTTTGTGACCTAGTTTTAAACTGGAATTTTTCATCTCTTTATTTACATTGAAAACTTTTCATATCTTTGGAAATATTTATTATAACAAGAATTTTATTATACCAAGTCATCTTTTTTATATTCAAAATTATCTACGTCATTAAAAATAAAGCATCATTCTTATTTTTCTTAATTTGAAAAACAAGTTTCACTAAAATGAAATTACTAGCCAAAAATAAGTTTGAAGATTTTCGTTTGTAATTTTCAAATTGAATTCATGAAAACTCGAATGCCTTTTGTACTGCAGTCTCTAGCATCAGACATGGTGGAAATAATCCGATTATAAATATAGACTGCTGTCTCTGAGTCCCACTGTAGTAAGTAATTGCTTCTTTTATTACAAAATAGCAGCTTGATCTTTTGTTTTCAAGTGGCTGGTTGTTATTGACCGAGTTCAGTTCCTTTTGTTTTGTTTTATTGGTTTGGTTAAATTCTTGAGTTTGATTGTTGTTTTATTGATTGGTTTGTTCTATAGACATGATATAATAACTGTTTATAAAGTATACAAAACGAGTGAATAAGTAGATAGTTTTAGGCATGCGTCCATCATTGTTGACCGCAGTATCATTTGACGTCTAGTGAGAATTTAGTCAAGCACGATTCTATTTTAATTTTGACAGGTGTTGAAAATTCTCAAGGTGTAATTAAAATTACTGAAGTCCTGAAACGGTCATTGTACTCACCACGTTTCTTTTTAGCGTATCTATGACAAAACGTGGCCCAAAATTCAGCTGCGCGAACTTCGCTCCGGTGACAAGGCGTGCAGCGCAGGATGGAAGGTGGGCCATTGTACTCACCATTAAGAACAGCTTTTATTATGACAATTTTTCAGGTTATCAGTTAGTTCAATGACACGGTCAGGACACTTTGTATTTCGTGTATGATTTATTGTATCCCAGTTAACTAAAGCAAAACTATTGGCATTCACGATAACGAATCGCAGAGCAACTCCGGCTATCCCGATCAAATAGTTATTTGTGTGTTTGTATTTAGGGCATCATACCAAAAGCTAAACTTTCCAAAGAAAATGAACTTCATAAATGTCTACAAGATATTACCAAAACACATTCATTAAGATAACAATCTCGGCGCCTCCGACGCCAATCTAAGTTTGCTCTACTCTTCATAATGACGGCAACCTCTGGCAATTTGAAGGAACACAGTGGGACTATAGCTACGTTCACAGTTTTGTGGAAGACTGAATTGAAAGCGGTGAATATGGATTGACTTGAGAATGATAATAGATGGAAGGATTGATAATAAGGGATGGTTTTACAGAAATAAGTGTAATAAGTTTTTTTTAAATCAAATCTAAGCTAAGGTCCGACCGCGCCAAATTTTCCAAAGATGTAAACAACAATGGCCGCTTGAAATTGAATAAAATCGATAAACAAGAGTTTTTATTTTAAGTAATGTTAGTTTTCGTCTAATTAGCTCGGAGATTAGATAGCATAAAGTAAAGTGCCTGCCTGGGTTCGATATCACGATCTACAACTTGTAAGTCAGGCCCGATATTACTGGGCCACCACTGCTATTTATATTTTTTGTCACAGTTATATCCTTAAGCTTAGTGAAATTTACACCCTGATCCTCATACCTCTAATGAGGAACAGGGTGTAAAGTTCACTCATACTCTATAGAAAAGAGAGGATCCTCCGACCAGACAGAGAGAGGGTGTTGTGTCTGGCGGGCAACTGCCTGCTGATTCATGTCGGGCCGTTGTATCTATGCTAGTTGCGCGGTAAACTATGCTTGCGAGATGCAGGATTTTGCGTGACGTCAGTATGACGCGTTGTTCGCATGTGGCGTTGTAGATACCGCTACAAGCTATTTCATTTCAACATCCACAATAGACCAAAAGCCGGGCATCCGGTCCCGATACCCGTTGTACCAGAACATATGCTATTCAAGGGATCAATCATTCTAATCACCCCGCGCGGAATACCTACCTTAATCTACCATTTAATTTGTCTCTTCGTCTATTCACGTCACTTAGTAATTAAATTATATTAGTACTTACATACTAGATTTTGGGGCGGTTTCGCTTGTATTTCGGTTTTGAATTTTTTTAGGTTTAAATGTTCTCTATTTAATGCTTTACGGTTCCTGTAATAGGAATAGTTTCCTTTTTAAAAGCAGCATCCTAATTGCGTAACACATCAATCACAATCTGAATCATTTGGAATGATATTGCTAATCCATTGCTTCTTATGTTCGAATAATTTGTCTTCTCGACAACGTAAATAACGCAATGAATATTGGTGAAGTGTCAAAATGAAAGCTATTTCTACTGATAGGGTGTTACGCAATTACCCCGCTGTAAGTAGTAGGAATACATTTTTGTGAAAAAGCTAGTTTAAAGAATTAAGTGCTATCACCACACCATTTATCAATCATCTACGATTCTACGGCATTGACGGCGGCGACCATGTACCATCAAATTGGTTCGTTTGCCACCCAATCAGCATCATCATTTCAGCCGAAAGACGTCCACTGCTGGATAAAGGCGTCCCCTAAGCACCGCCACTTCAACTGATTCTGGGCTTCCCGCGTACGCAATACTAACATTAAAACTATGATTCATTCAAATTATTAGCGGTTAACAACGAACACACCAACATTTTACTAATTTTCCGAGTTTGAGAACTTGCTTTGTTAGTCTAAAGACAGCCTTCGATTTTAGACGTAATAACTCCCGTCTGACCTTTCAAACCCTCAGGGAAATATTGAAGTTTGTAGACAATGAGCTGTAATAACTTGCTACATGCCCTTAAAGGTCCGTAACGACGTTAGTCCTACCACCCTCAAAATTAAATGGTAGGTACAGACGCTAGTAGGTTGATGACCTACCCAAAACTGTCAAATTTTCCTAATCAACTTTGAACCTTATACTTTATCAATAAAGTTGAAAATCTACTAAAGAAATTTGACAGATTGTAGTAGCTTGATGTGCTGGCGTCTGTACTTTGTCATCTTGAATGAACAAGACAAAACCATTATTGTCACATAAACAGGAATGAGGTGCGATACGGTGTAAGGAAATCTGCAGAATTGAATTCAGACCAATAATAAAATGGAAAACAATTTCTGAGAAGTGAGTTATACTACAGATAGATTGATAGATTATAGATAGATTGAAGAGTTTAAAAGTCGGTGCTATTTCAATAAATGTCAATTTATTTGCTAATGACTGTAAAAATTGGTTCATCTAAACAACCGTATATTATTTATTATTAAAACATTATGCACAAGGAAAAAAATACTGTACAAAGGCGAACTTAATGCCTGAAGCATTTTCTACCAGTCGACCTTAGGGTGATGCAGAGATAAAACATGGCAGGTGCAACATAAGGGATAGAAAGCTCGGAAATAACTATAAAATACAAGAATAAATACTAATACATAGTTACAATAATAAACTTTTTCAGGAGAAATATCGATCGGTAGAGGAGAAAACGAAACTAGCAAATCAGCGCTGGGATGTTTTGGCCAACTTCTGATGGATATGTTCACGTGATCTAATAGCAATTTTTAACTACTATGTCTATAATTTATATAAAGAAGAAAATAGAAAAGATAAGTCTGCTTTTCAGACAGTGAATGTGTTATTTATTAGTACCTATTATGTTCGATGTATTTCTCACAATCCCAAAAGTGGTCGGGAATAGACTAAATGCAAAAACACATAGTTTTGCCAAACTATGCACCTGTTTTCAGGCTGAATTCAACTTTAAGCTACATCGACTACAAAAAAGTCTCAATCGCATAATTTTCACCCACGTCAGTGAGACATGTAAATACGCATCCAAATACGACAATAGTAGTGTCGACAATTAGTCGTGCCGTCTAGCCGAAGCCTTTCAACTCTAAGCTGCAGCCAGACGCCGTTGTCGCCACTTTTATTTTGACTATATCTATAGGTACGTAGCTGAAGGGTACTGGAAGTGTCTCGGCGTGTGAAGTTTAGGACAATGAGGGGTGCTGATGATTTTATCACATACGAGTACATACGTCGTGTCAATGAAGATAATCTGGGATTGTGACGTGGTAATACAATGTTTTTGGCGTTAAGGTCAGCTTATTGATTTAGTTTGAGCTGAATGAGTGTTTTAACAATATTTGACGAGTATTTGATAATTATTTGACGAAACGACCTTGACCCCAAAAGATGATTAACAATAATAAGTAAGTTGGTTTTTGTATTTATTTATATAGTTAGTTAGTTAGTTATTTTTTTTTAATTTAGTACCTAGTGTAAATAGTTAGTTAAGAGATTGTGAAAATAAACCAATAATAAGTCAATCATTTTATCTCACAACGTTTTTTTAGCACGATACAGTTTTAAACTACTTATAATTTATAAATTGATATTGTGGAAGCCAGTGCCTGATGTAAGTTTTAGAATTTAAAGTAGGAAAGTATTATTTTATTTTATTATTTATTTACTCAAAACAAAGGATTGTAGAACACATTAAAAATACAGTTTTACAAAATAACTACAATGTATTAATGTTATTGGTCTCATGGAAAATTCACATTGATGGTCCCAAATATACTTTAAGTAGTCGCAAGTTCTTATTCTTCCCTTGTTCTTCTTCTGTTATGTTCATGTAAGTTCTTATTAAAGGATTAACGAACAAATGACACGAGATTTTCGGTATAAACTTGATAACGTTTCTAGTAAAAATAGAATCTTCAGAAACAGGCGTAGGTTGGTGAATTCTTGGCATTACACGTGTCATGAGTTGTGAGGCTTCCTCTAAACGCATTGTTTTTTATCTCCACGACTCATATGTGTTTTAAATATTCATTGTATTGTATTTTTATATTATTTTGTCTCAGTTCTCATCCAGGTTAAAATACTGCCAGTTGGTTTAGTATAAAGTTATAATTAGATGTTCAAAGAAAATTAAATAAACTTGTGTACCTACTAAGTAGGCCGGTAATAACTTTTATTTCCCGTTTAATACTTATACTTACTTACTCGTATGTGATTTTTCCTTGAATAGGTATTGACACACTATCTCAAGACAGAGCAAGAGTGTCAATGGAGTTTCTTGCCCGTTCTTCTCCATAGGTACCTACGCTTTGGAATGGGCAACTAGCTTCATCTTTCTGACTGACCGACCCCTTGACAATTCAAAAGTGCCTGTAATGGGTTTAATTGAAATAAATGCTTTGAGTTTGAGTTTGAGCAGAAAGGAAAAAGGGTGGCCTTTCCCATGCAGTGGGACAACATAGACTAAACATAAAATAAATGAATACCTAGAAGTAATCATAAACATGTACAGACGCCAGCACACCAAGCTACTAGAATCTGTCAAATTTCTTTAATAGATTTTCAACTTTATCGCTAAAGCATAAGGTTCAAAGTTGATTGGGAAAATTGACAGTTTCGGGTAGCTTGATGTACTGGCATCTTTATTAAGGACTAAATATTAGAAGATGATGCTAAAATAGACAGGTCCGAAGGAATCCGATGCCCGAGCAGTATAAATTCTATGGTTTGCACCCATTTACATCATGACAGGCTACAAAACTAAACACTTGCGGCAAAAACGCACATACCCCAAACTTTTTACAAAATCTTTTCCTCCAAGCAATACATAATAAGTTGAAAAGATACAGAGATATATACGCTCGTAACTGAAGTTTACAAAACAAGCGCATCAGAGGCGCTCCCGAAACAAATGTCGTCGGCAATTCTTTCTCACGGCGTCCCGAAGTGTAACATCTCTGCCATCTTATGCATGGCGTATGGGGTAAGGCAGGGTTTGAAGCGGGGCTTATGTGTATCATGTTAGGAGGAGCGGGCGTACTCTACACTGACTGTTAAGTTCCTCAAACGACCATTTCAGACACTAATCTACATGGTCCCCACATGGTCCTCCAAGATTATATCTGAACTTTAAAAGAGACTTTGACGTCTGAGTTTGTTTCGCTATTTCTTCTCAGGGGTAGTCAAATGGAAAATGTCGATTCCATCTGACTTGTTTTTTTTTTTTTTTTAATGACGAGTAAAAGTATATTCTTGAATGATGATTAGGTTCTCCATTTTAAGGTTACTTCTCTGCTAACCGGGCACAACGTTAGCCTAATATGAGCCTATATTTTGGAAGACAGCCTTGTACAGTTTTCAATCACTTAAGCAGAAAACCTTCACAACCGCACCAAAAATATCCATTACACCATCCAACCAACAAGTCATCAAATTGTCAATTCGCTTCGTCTTCCCTCAAACACCACATAAAACCTACCTCAAGTAAAAGTTGCTATTTTTCCCATCTTAAAGGCTTCTAATATCGCAGCTCCCCGCCTCAGGCCGGTTGTCATTTGTCTGCTGCTCTGTAGGCAAACTTCGCTTCAATGTTTGAAAGCACTACATTATATCCGTCCTTCTTTATCGTCTTCGTCTGGTGAAATAGTGATGGGCTGTGGGAAAAGATTTGTAAGTCGATAGTAAAGTAAATTTTCTTTGGCCATTAAAATATGTCATAGCTAGTATCTAATGTATTTTATTTTTCGGACAAACATGGACTTTTAGTATTACGTATCATAAGTTTGTTTTTCCACTCAAATTTTATTTTAACATGTAAGTAATAAATTCGTGAAGGTACATGCTATTATGTTTCATATAAATTAATAACATCATTAATGGTAAACGTCATGACATAGTCTTGACAAAATAACACCATATTGACTCACAAAATTCTCAAAAACTCAAAAAAAAAACTGTTAATTGGATGAAAAAAGATAAAATTAGACATCGCTACGAAAGTTACAAAGCCGAAAATGTTTAATTAATATTTACTGGCCTTTGCCTACACTTCAAAGGTGTCTACATTAAAATAATTAATTTTCTGTTATTAATGAGATCATTTCGGAAAAGCGGAAGCTGATTAGAAACTTTGAGTTATGTAAGTATCTCATTTTAATTATCTATCTTAATTATTTTAACATGTTACTATGTTAACAAATGTATTTATTATAAGTTTTTGTTATTTTTGTGGCTAATACATTTTTTTTTGTACAGATGCACATTATTATTATACACTTATTGATTTAACTGAATAAATAGACACAATTAAAGTCATCGACATTTATTTTTTTCGATAGTTATCTTTATCGATAACTTCACGAAACTAAAAGAGCTCAAGACTCGGCACTTCGTAACATAGCTTAGATTTCTTTTTAATACCACACATTTAAACTCTTTGTAGGAAGCACATGTCGTTGGTTAAACTTTATATCTACTTCATCTATTGTACTATATCAGAAGTTTATGTTGGAGTGCTTTTACTTGATGCTGGAACTTATTTGAACTAGTTTCGTATGCTTTGAGGTTCTCCTTTGTCAGACATGGATATACCTATCACTAGTATGGATTAGGGTGTACTGTTCATGAATCATCATCGTCATCATTGATCCACAAACGATGGGGCACTTAATATCGTGTCCTGCGTGTCCTGTCAGCTGCACATTACAGGAACTGATGGACGCTGGTGATGGCGCCAAACAAGTAGCCGAATTCTGGGGCGAGTCCATTTAGATTGCTATCGACACGCTATGAAGAAGAATATCATCGTCAGTCTGTTTAGGACTCCACTTTAATAATAGTACTAGAAACTATACTAACGCTACAACTACATTTAAGTAGTTCAGTGCCAAATGCAAGCTTTTACGAAATATTGAATCATCTTTGGAATGCGCATATACAAATCGAATCTGGTGTACAATAAAGTATGCAGGGTGGATTTCCGAGATGGGGCAGTATGTGCTAATTTTTTTTTGCAGACTGTACAATTTTTACAAAATCTGTGAATGCAGATCATTCAAAAAGTTAAACTTAGTCTCCAACGACCGTTTTCCTGTGTAGGAAAGATACCTGAACTTGCCCCACCAGTGGGGCGGCTGGTGGGGCAAAGTGGAATAATCCGGTTTTTCAGGTAATACTATTTATCTGCCTGTACTGCCCCGTTCTCAAAATCCACCCTGTATATAAATAAATAAAACGCGTTTATGCCACGTGTATACTGTAAAGTACATAAAAATAAAAGGGGATAAGCCATATTAGCCACAAAAAATCCATCTTCAAAATATCCACATCCATTTCCACAATCCGCTTCGCTTTCCCGTTTCAGCAAGAAAATCCAATAAAATAGTGCGAATTTTAAAATCCTCCACAAAAAACTGTCGCCAAGGGCGTTCACGAGGGTTGTAGCCGCAAAAACAATAAACTGTCATAAATCAGAAGGAAAGTTTAATATACCCCTTCTTCGTGCAAGTTCTACCACTTTTGTACTAGCCATGTTACATTCGCCAGTGCGGGTTTTGTTATTGCGGAGAATTTTAAACTTTCCTGTGATATATAACAGTGTAATGTAAATAAATGAGTGATTTTAAAGATTATTTATGAAGGAGTTTGGTTAGGATACCGTGTCTGGTCTGTTTACTGAATTTTGCAGGCTTAGATGAGTTCCTGGGTATGATAAACGTGTGGATGTAAAATATAAAAGACTAGATTTATTTTTTAAAGGTAAACAAGTAACCTGTGTAGGTGCACATGGTGAAACATTTTAGCGTTTATCGAATGAATGAACTCCTCAGCATTGTTAAACTTATTAAGTAGTGATAAAATCGGCCTCTAGGGTCCTGAAAAAATCAGCTAGCCAGAGAAACCTCATGCATCTTTATAAATATCAACGAAATCGTATATAATAATAATAATTAACTCTAACAAAAACTAAAACACGAGAAGAGAAAAATAAAAACTCTTCTGCACTTAGGTCTAACTCCAAAAAAAAACCTAAATATTCCTCGTGCAGTTTTAACAAGTAGAGGAAATATGTGAGCTTAGTGAAAAAATAATAATTTAGCCCGAGTAGAATTTTGTAGAAAGCAAGGGGAAGGTTTTCTTACTCAACGACCCTCCTGTGGGAATGCCGCGCTAACAAGAACGTCTTAGCGCTTGCCACGACAAATTTAAGTAGGAAATTTTCTTTTCTGACGATTAAGGAAATGTGGAAACAAATATAAACATGTTATAAAGTTCTTAAGTGTTTTAACTCACAAACTTTCATGGTGAACTCCTGAGGAAATGTTCGTAATAAGGTTTTGTGGGACTTGCATAGGAAACTGCAGTAGCCATTACGTGTTGTTTTGTAATTTGCCTGAAGTTAGCACGTGGCGAAAATGGACTGTAGGTACCATAGTATTTATGTTAAAATAACTAACTGCAATCACCTATCTGAAGGCCAATTCCCGTAATTAAAATTTTCAAAATCTAGTCGAATCAAAGTCAAAAAGTTGTCAAAAATATATGGAAATTAGAGGTATTTTTGACTGAGATCAGACTGTGAACGTTCTTAAAATTACGAGAATTACGTCTCAGCGGTGCTATTCTGTAAAAAGATCACCGTGATAACTTAGGTGAAGTGAGCTTAAAGTGAACTGTAATACCACCTGTAGTGCTATTCTGTAAAAATCTCACCGTGATAACTTGGGTGAAGTGAGCTTAAAGTGAGCTGTCATTAGTGTCAATCCCTAGCAAATCTCTAGCATTAGATGGAATGACAGCTCACTTCACCTAACTTCTCACGGTGAGATTCTAACAGAATCGATCGGCTGGTGCTAGGGATTGACACTATTGACAACTCACTTTAAGCTCACTTCGCCTAAGTTTTCACGGTGAGATTTTTACAGAATAGCATTACTGATGTAGACGTAGTGTGCGATGAGTGTTCCATTTTTTCTGAACCGTTCTTTACACCGATTTAAGGGCTAATTTTACAAATGAAACTAAACGCGATCAGCACATCTAAACCACGCACAAGAGCTGTCAGTGTCAATATTCCACAACAACGATGACATTGACAACTTTAGAATGTGCTGGTCGTGTTCAGTTCAATGAAAGCTGATTTTTACGCACTGAACCTATCAAATCAGTTACTAGATCAACGAGAAGGTGCATGGATTTGTTGTGGTATTTACAACGCCACATGCGAACAACACGTCATACTGACATCACGCAAATATCCTGCATCTCGCAAGCAGAGTTTACTGCGCAACTAGCATAGATACAACGGCTCGACATGAATCATCGGGCAGTTGCCCGGCAGACACAACACCCGTTTGGTCGGAGGATCCTCCCTTTTCTATAGAGTATGAGTGAACTTTACACCCTGTTCCTCATACCTCTATAGATTAACAGAAAAGTCATTACTTAAGATCTTGAGTAGATAATTACGGAGAATAAAACACATGTAATACGTAGCAGGCAGCCCTTGATGATGCTCAACTTACTAACCCATTCACCTGTTACAAACAAAAGCTAAATGAGACACACTTCATGTGTACCAAAAGCACCCAAGCTTAGTCCAGCATGTATAGTTAAGTAGCTGTTAAAATAACAAAAAAAAAACACTAAGCCAAAGTGCCTTGGCACCGCCATACCGTTCACACTCCACGGACCATACAATATTCAGGAGGCCGCATTATGCATTGGGACATAACAAGCAAAATCAATATGGATTTTGTACTGCAAATGATTTCCTAAGCACCTTTGTCATAAATATTTGAAGACGCGTTGACATTTCGTATATTTCAGGAGGCTTTTCTCTTTTTTTTTTGGCTTACAGGATATGTGTGTGTCATAAATTGGATAGTGGTTGTCCTTATTTTAGGAAAACATGTGTTTTTTTTGGTTTGAGGGGCTTGTGGCTATATAATAATAGCCGCACCGGTCGATCGATCAGGTTAAGCTACGCTTGGCCGCAGTTGGTCGTAGATGGGTGACCATTACTGACCATCTTTAAGTACCAACACCCTCCGTGCCCCGGAAAGCACGTTAAGCCGTTCGTTGGTCGGGACTGTCATTCGCGGATAGGTATTTGACAGATGTTTCAGAAGCACGAAAATCTGACAACCAAGGGGTATCGTATTACCCAGTGACTGGTTTGTGGAGGTCAGATAGGCAGTCGCACCTTGTAAAATACTGGTATTCAGCTGCATCCGATTAGACTGCAAGTCAACCCCAATATAGTTGGGGAAAGGCTAAGGCAGATGATGATGTGTTTTGGTTAGTTTACTGTTTTGTTACAACTATCTGAAATGTTAATGAAAGTAAGGGGCTTTAGTTGTACCTCTATAATGAGTCAATTGTTGTCTTTTAGTTTTAAATTCAGTCGATGTTGATTGAGTACTCCAAGGTTGTGTGGTTTTTTTGGTAAGATAACCAAGCTTATGTTTTCTAAACCTAACTAATAACTGATACATGATATTTTTATTTCTGTGAATTGGTTTGAACATACACTTTTACACGTCAATCATATTTTTAAAACTAGATGAGGTTGGCGTTTCCTATCTGACTACTCTGAGAAGAAAGGCCGAAACAAACTCAACGGTCACAGTCTCTTTTAAAATATAATATAATCTTGATTAGGTCATGTGAAGACCATATAGATTGATGTCTAAAATGGTCTTTTGATAAAAGAATTACACAGATTGAGTGGACCTGTTTAGTCTGTGCACGCATTTGTCAATAAACGTGCAGCTCAACTCGGAACTTAAGGAACTCAATGATTCGACGAAGAATATAGATAGTGCCATCCACGAAAACGCGCCCCACTCTTCTTACCAATCGCTAGTGGTTAACACTTTTTAATTCCGCTAGTGTTTTAGTTTTTTGATACACACTAATGACCCACTAATAAGTAATTACTGTGTATCGACAAAACTAAAACACTAGCGGAGTGTTGCACACTTGTACTGTAAGCGATTAGGATGAAGAGTGGGGCGCGTCTTCGTGGATGGCGCTATCTCTACCAAAGAAAGGACAGGCACGTAAGGTAACAGAGCCTCTCCAAAAACCCAAATAGATACTGAGAAATTATTAAAATCTGCTACCCAAATAAATTGTCGCTTTCTGATGAGACTTCGAATCTGTCGTAAACTCATTTAGGGTAATGTTACCATTTCACTTTTAACCCTTCATTTAACCTCGATGTAACTGGAAAACCCTCTTGATACTGTATTCAACGTGTGTGCTAGGCATCCCAGTACGATTCGATCCACTCCCCTGACGGACTACCATAAATTCTCGTCGTAAGCTTCAGGCCGCCTCAAGACTTTGATTTCCCAAGTGACCTGAGACACAAGTTTTTTTTTTAAATTGGATTATTTTATTTTATCTGACCTTGGCCTTTTTGGTATCGAGGTCAAGTTCTACGTTTCCTTGTTTTTGAGTTTTGCAGGTAGAGGGCTAAGTAGGTATTAAAGACACTTAAACACGATTTATAGTCACGTTTTAGTTGTGTAATAATATATTCTTCCTTCTATCTATGTGTCAAGTGGATCTATAAAAGTGTTGGAACTTTGAATAGCTTGTAGAGATGCCTGTGGCGTCCGTTTCTTTCTACTAGACTAAACTCCGGGTTTTACCATGCATCCTGTTCGCTACATAGAAAATCGAATGAAAAAGCATCGTTCTTTGCTGCGGCCTTCAGATCGCTTTCACTGCACCTTTTGTCAAAGACATTTTTAAATAGACTATCGCTGGCTGCCTAGTCTACTTTTCTATGTTTTTCTTGCCTCTCCTCTGAGAGCGAGGAAAATTTTTTGTAGTTAATCCTCGTAACATGAAAAATCAATAGAAGGCTTAGATTTCAAATTATGACAGAAGACTACTAAGCTGCGTTTGCGATTTATTTGCCAAAAATGTAAACAAATATGAATTAACGGAAAAATAACGTTAATTCCTACATAATAAAGTTTAGTTTACGCTACAACTTCAAACATTTTTATAACTTTTTCAATAGTGCTAGTCACACTGAAAGCAACTTAATTAACATTGAAATAAAGTTGATATTTGTTTAACTTGAAATAGGGTAGGGGTGTGCAGCACTGCGCGCTTTTACTATAGGAACAAACATCACTGAGCTTTAGAAAAACTAGATTACATCTTTACTCAACATTTAAACACGTATTGGCTTAAAAATCATATTAAGTCAGGGAAATTAATCGATAAGCAAATTGACTACAAATTTAAATTATCCGTAGGTATATTCAAATCACAACTGCCATTATTTGATAGTTGTCTGTACGGTATCAATTTACTAAACAATTGTTTTATCTGACCTATTTACACAGAGTGGGTGTTACATGGGCATTTGACATGACCTTCGTTTTGTCCATGTTCATTTTCAGACCCACTCTTTCGGAGGCTCTACTGGACTTAGAAGGCCACCCACAAGGTGGACCGACGACCTTGTGAAGGCCGCAGGAACTCGTTGGATGCGAGAAGCACAAAACCGGTCGAAGTGGAGGTGTTTGGGGGAGGCCTATGTCCAGTCAGTAGTGGACGTCTTTCGGCTGAAATGATGATGATGATGTACACAGTGCGCAAATTCGTGTCATAATAAATTTTTTCAGTATAATTAAGTCAACATTGACTATGAGAGTGATTTTTCAGGAGTGTTAGTGGTACTAACGCGTTTTTACAGAACTATAGTCTATCTAAAGATATCTGACTCAACTCTGCGTACTGCTTTACCACGATTTAGTAACCCAAGTCATTGACTAAATCAAAAATTCACTCACTTATTCTCCAAATGTTATCCTTATTTATAGACCGGCTACATTTGACTAAGTGCAACCAGCTCAGCAGTTAATCAGCGCGTCTAAATGTTAACTCAAGACTTGTTGAACTTAATTAGAAAGTTGAAAACGTTTGTAAGTCGGAAAGGACTAACTTTTGGGGAGCGTGCGCCCGTTTCGCTGGAGTTACGCGATCGTGTTATGTAAAAATTGAATGTTGAAGGTATTTCAGCGTATTAATGAAATACTAGTCTCAGTTAGATATTGCGGAATGTTTGCTTGGAGATGGTAAGGGATAGTTGTTTTGTAAATTTTCCTATAATTTCTGATCTAAGGACGTAATGATAATGAAAAATATAGTCGGTATCTAAAGCCCGTGGCTTGCCTTGTGGGAGAGCAGTGGTGGCCCAGTGGTAACGGCCGTGACTTTCGAGTTGTAGGTAGGTCGTAGGATCGAACCCAGACAGGCGCTTTACTTTGTGTAAATTATTCCATCACCACTGCTCTCAAAACGGTGAAGGAAAACATCGTGAGCAAACCGGCATGTCCTAGAACCAATAATTCGAATACATGTGACATCTTCCAACCCGCACTGGGCCCGCGTGGTGGATTACAGCCCACTCACTCTCACTGAGAGGAGGCCTGTGTCCCAGCAGTGGGAACGTCTTAGGCTGATTATGATGTAAATGACTTGCATCCAATTAAAGTATTACCTAGGTTAAGGTATTAAAGTATTACCTATAAAAGATGAAAATAGAGTCAAGTTTCTCTAAAAATAAGAGTCGTCTTAAGTACATTTTGTGGTCAGTTTCCAACTTAAATAAATGTAGTGTAAAGCCGAGAATCCTCCAGAATGTTGAAGATAAGCTTTCCTTATGTATCCAGTGTCTAGAAATCTGTTTTAATCCCACACCTAAGATAAAACTAAGCATGTAATAGCTGGTGTAAACATGTTTGTCCACCAACTTAAGGTAAAAACTCCTCGACGTACACCATACTTAAAAAGTCTGAACAAACTTGAGTATTAGTGGAACGTTACACAGTTTATGTTTACGTTGGATGTTTATATTTAAACAAGCTTATTTCATTGGTTTACATGTGAAACACATGTCTGTGTTGTTTTGGCAATTTAATAAATTTTTAATTAGGTTAGATTAAATTGGGACAAATTAAAATAGCAATCATAAAAGTACTTTCATTTAAATGACTATTGTACAGGATATAGATCAACGTATAAAGTATTATTATCAGCAGAAGGCTTATTTTTTTAAAGTTACTAATTAGTGAGAAGTCTCCTTAAAAATTCGGAATTATTTTTTGTGATAAATTATTGTTGTTTTGTGTTTCAGTAGTTTATATAAGGTCCCATTAAAATAGATGGACAAACTTTTAGAAATCATTCAGACCACCAAAATAAGGAGAATGGTAAAAAATATACAAGAAAAACGCATTAGATACTTACAAGAAAAATAATCAGCTAACGAAAATACACTAATGTGCCGGCAATTTATTATTTAGGTCAAAATAAATCACTTTAATCAATGTTTAGTTTTGCTTGGATATCTTTGGTTAGACGTACTGAACGCTGTGTTAAAATTTGTCCATCTATTTTAATGGGATCCTGTATAGCAACTAAAAGTAATATAAAAAATATATTTTGAAGTCACTGACAGTAAGTGACTGCGGGGGGTAATTATGTAACACACGTATGTGTAATAGCAATTATTTTCATTTTGGCAGTTCAAAATGTAAATAACGCAATGAATGTTCCATTGCGTTATTTATATTGTTGAACTGGCGATAACAATTATTTTATTTTTATTAGCAATATCCTTCTAAATCTTTCGGATTGTGATTGAAAGTGTGTTATGGAGATGATCTAAGATCGATAATCACCAGAGTCATCACCTACAACGTTGAACGTTATGAACTCGCAAACCAATAAAACAATATTTTTTTTCCTTTTTGGCAATTGAGCCGATGTCGACTATTCTGCCAGTGTCGCAATAAAACCAATTACACACCAAAAAGTATCGCACCAGCACCTAACCCCATCTGAACAGAAAAAATAAATTTGTCACCAGCATTGACGTGACACGTCGTCAATGTCAATTCGTCGCACGTCAGTTGTCAGTGAGCAACTAAAACAACAACATGGCTGATAGAAGCACACCGACATCCGCTTCCGGCAACCACACAAGACGAATCGGGCCAAAGATTAAAGAGAGAGAGAGTGACCTTGACTTTTGAACTGATTTTAAAATGGATTTTTCTTTATCCGATTCAAACTATACATTTTTGTATAAGAAGTAGATTTTTATCCGCTTTGCAATAGATATAGTCATGGCATGGCTTGTGAATTAATGTTTGAGCTTATAATTTATTCAAAATTTCTGGCCAATATAGCACAAGAATAAAAGTTTTCATTTCAATTGTTCATAGGTTATTTTTTATGGATAGTCACGGAATCATATTTTGTCGTATTGTGTCAACAGAACCGATTTTCAACGTGATTTTCACCTACCAAGTCCTACCAATCATCCATCTATAGCACATTACTCAAACCATTTAAGTCTAATACATATAATCCGGCAGGTGATCTAGCATTGTAATTAATACATATTAATCGAATGTCAGCCTGACGCGTCAATGCTAATGAATTCATTAATAACGCTTGCCTTTATCCAAAGTGTCTGTGTGAATGTAAATGTATGTTACTATTGATATTGTGAAGACGGTAGGCAGAGGGTTTTCAGTAAGGCAACGATTTGAGGTAATCTGTTGAGTTACTTGAGTAAGGTGTTATATTTGAAGGTGTTAAAACTCTCAAGAGAGACCTAGAGGATGTAACGTATTTTGGACGTAGTGGTGCCATGACAGAATTATCTTGGCGTGGAGTGTTTCCAAGAAATCCATTACTACAGATTTATAAAATTAAATGGAACTTAATTGAAATGGAGATTTCAGAACTGCATTAACTGCGGTTTTAAATAGAGTTCGTGCTCTACAAAACACTCAAATAAAATAACAAAATTAAAACACCATAACATGAGCCGCAACCCAAAAAATATTCAGTCAAAACAAGTAAACAGAAAACAACAAAAAGAGCACAGATTATTGAATCGAGTCGCCCCTCTGCATCGACTGGCGGTCACGTATGTCGCACGGTGTACGTTAATGTGTCGGACGTGCACGGCCTGTCTAATGTCCGCTTATAAAACGTGTAGTCGCGTTGCAGTCGCGCGATTTTATTCTCCTTTTGATTGTGTCGACGTGCGTACCGCGACACGTGTGCGGTGGGATTTTAGTTACGTTTTCATTTATTTCGTAGTGTGTTGAATAGTCGTGTTATTTGTATGGAGGAAAATGGGGGATTGTTCTGTGAGGAAAATGTTAGTAAAACTATGATGTTTAGTCGATTACGTAATTGCTTTATCACTCTATCCGAATATCACATGTATGTATGTGACAGTTAAGATAGTTTCAACCTTATTAAAGTTTAAATTTACTGGAAATAGTTTATCTAAGACATTACTAATTTCGGTAAAAGAATAACATAATGAGGAAACCTGAACTTCTAGTTAATACTAGCTTCTGCCCGCGACTTCGTCCACGTGAAATTTCACCCTCCCCCATTCACCCACTTAGGGGTGGAATTTCAAAAGACCCTTTCTTAGTGGATACTTACTCTTCACAAAAAATACACCTTCCAAATTTCATGTCTCTGGGACCAGCGGTTTAGGCTGTGCGTTGATATATCAGTCAGTCTATAGATATGTTTGAAAACGCCAACCCGACTTGGGCAAGCATAATATGGTGATTAATGCTCACGCTTTCATCGTACGAGCAGGTAGAGGGCCTTATCCAGCAGTTGAATAATAATCGGTATTATTTGTGTTGTCAACACTGGTTAATCAATTCCGAGGTCGACTATACGTTTTGAGTTATAATATTCCAATGTTAGTTGTACAATTTTTGTATCTAAATGGTTTTCATAAATGCTCGTAGGCATGAAACAAATGTTATGTCATGTCTCTTTTAAATGTTTTATTCTTTGGCCTATACAAGTTTTCGTTATACAGCAGACTTCAAGCGGTATCTATGTGTCTCGCCAGCAACTATGTCTATGGTATATAGATTTGTTTTCTATACTGTTTGTTAAAAGATAAACTACTGCATGTAACATTGATTTAAATATAACTAATTGGCATAATTCATGGAGGTATTAAAATTTGCCATGAGCTTTAAGAACTGCATTACTGCACTATTTTATAAACCCGAAGCCCAAATCTCGTAATCAAAAACGTTCAAAATCAAGTCGCAATCTCATCTCAGCGACAATCAATGTCAAAAACTTATCAAAAATGCAGGAAAATTAGAGGTATTTTTGACATATTGAGACTGAAATTAGAATCTGAACGTTCCTAAAAATAGAGGAATTGCCCGTCTGTTATTTAATACTTTTATAACCTCTCATTTTCTGTAAAACGAAAAAGACGTCTTTTATAAACCGAACAAGTTAAATACGTCTTCACCACTAATTTCATAATACCTCTAAAGCAAACTAAACGCAAATTGAGACATACGAGTAACTGCTAAGAATAAAAATCTCGTATTTCCACCGACATGACAGCAGATGATTTATTATACGAACGATAAAGCCACCATCGTCCGCCATCTTGAATATTCGAGAATTTAAATATTGCTCCTCGGAGCCAGATTGACAGTAATATTTTTCCTCTTTAGTGCGCAACGCCACTATTTCATGGAAAATATTGTATGACCTTGATTTAGATGGGTTCGAATATTTCCCATTGATCTTTTAAGCTTTTATGGTTTTATCCTGACAGATATACCGAATAAAATTGGAAAGATTTTACTGGTTCATCGGACCATAAGTTCCTTTGGCATTTGCAAATAAGTTAAGGGCTACGTTAAATCTTTATATAATATTTTGACGTAAAAATATTATAACATTATACAAAATCAGCCCTATTGTGCCAGGTCAGGGACAATAAAACCTAAAAACCGCTTTAATAGTGCTAGGTCCCTTTATCATTGCCTGAAAACCTGAATCCTGGACCATACATTACTTGCTTTAGCATAATCAGCCTAAAATGTTCCCGCTACTGGGACAGAGGCCTCTTCTCTTCGAGAGCGAGTGGGCTATACCTAATCTACCACGCGGGCTCAGTGCGGGTTGGTAGATGTCACATGTCTTCAAATTTTTGGTTCTAGAACATGCCGGTTTCCTCACGATGTTTTCCTTCACCGTTTTAAGAGCAGTGGTGAAGAAATGATTTACAGAAAGTGAAGCGCCTCACTGGGTTCGAACCCACGACCTACAACTCGTAAGTCGGGGCCGTTACCACTGGGACACTGGGCCCAGCTCTTCCTTTGACATTTGTATATAAGTTAATGGTTACATCAAAGCTTAATGTAATCTATTGATGTAAAAATATTATAACATTACATAAAACCAGCCTTACTGTGCCAGGTAAGAGAACCGTCGAACAGATAAATCCAAAGAACTGTTATAATAGAACTGGGTCCCTTTTATGAATCCCATTTCTAAGTCCGAGCAACGCATGGAAACAAAACAATAATTAGAACCAGATTCATCACAACACCTGAAATAAAGTGCATTGAAAAAACCCTTCAGCCAACCCATGAAATCACCCATATTAGGTTCATTTTGAAGTGCCTTCTATGAAATAATTTCATACTACATGAATGACCCAAAACTTTTACAGGTGAAAATTCTTAGCTTTTCTTTAAAATTGTTTACCATACCTCGCACTATACCATAAACACATATGCTATTGAAACCTATCACATAAAAGTCCCTTTTCGTACTCGTATATAAATAATGTTTGAAAGGAATTGATAGCAATGATTGATTGACGTGGAGTCCCCTTGCATCATAGAGAGTAGTAGAGGGAGTTAAACATACGTGTACATGACAAGATGGGACTGAGTTTAAAGTTTAAGATGGAGGAAAACTTAAAGAATTATCTTACAGTAAAATGTGGTTTCAAAATTGGCCTTTTCCCAACTATGTTGGGGTCGGCTTCCAGTCTAACCAGATGCAGCTGAATACCAGTAGATATTTTACATGGAGCAACTGCCTATCTGACCTCCATAACCCAGTTAGGTACTGGGTAATATGATACCCCTTGGTAACACTGGTTGTCAGACTTTCGGGCGTCTGACTACCCGTAACTACTGTCAAAGATCCACGAATGACACCCGGGACCAACGGCTTAACGTGCTTTCCGAGGCACGGAGGGGTCTCGGTATGTAAAGTTGGTCACCCATCCACAGACCAACCGCGGCAAGCGTAGCTTAACCTGATCGATCGACCTGTGCGGCTGTTATTATTTAGCCAAGGTAAGCATTAACAGTGAAATGCCTACGTAGAAAATAGTACCTGTAGCCAGAAACAAACTGAATAAAAAATAATCCGAATGTAGAACAAGCGTTCAAAGTAATTATAGCTCTTTGTAATCGACCAAGAACAGTCATCCATAACCTGACGGAAAATTTGGAACAGGATATTGTAAAGTCGTAAATTCACCAAACTTAATCTATACGTTAAGTCGGACACATAGAATTGAATTTCGATTGAAAAGGCAATGAAAGTTTAGTCGATTTGGATGGCAAGCTTCCTGCCAAGTGTCAAACGCTCACTATTATGATGCGATAGAGAAATATTGGCAAGTTAGATACGCTCCATCAGCTCTTTTTAACTTCAGATGCCTACAAATTTTGTTCAGTTCATTATTTGCTTTGAGTTGACTGCGAGGTTTTTACCGTCAACATAACGGCATTTTGGGGTTTCCTTTTAAATAGCCTGCTTTATGCGGTGATACGGGTTTCGCTTTTATTCATTCTGTTTTGGTTTTCGTGTCATTTGGAAAAGGGTTCCTATTGGTATCTAGATGGTATTTTGGGTCCACAGGTTCCCTTAAGAATGAATATATAATTTTGATATGTAAATATGTAAACAGATCTCTGGAAGGGTAATAACTTGTTCTCTTTTTCCTGTTCCTAGCCCAACTTGTCAAACAAGTTCAGTAAATAAAAGACAAGCAACAGAAAATCTTTCCTTCTTTCCTGTCTAGTCACCAATTACCAAATGTCATGGTCACGCCATCTATTTTTAGCTGCCTAAAGTAAAATTGTATAAAAAAGCAATCGAAGTTAATTCAAAAGTTTACAAATGATGTGAAAACAAAAAAAGAATAATGGCCAACAGAGCAAGTTTGGAATTTATTTTCTTTCTTTATGTCTGCTTACTTCTTTAACGTAAAGACGATACAATTAAGGGACTAAAATAAAATCAAGGAAATATCAAACAACCGTTCAAGAACGTTCACGTTCAAAATTCAGACTGGTTAATTATTCCATTTTTTTACTAGCATTCAGGTTTATTAAGAAACTTTAAACACAATAGACGATCTAACACTAAAATATTATTTTTCCATTTCAATTTCCATCGACACTTAAGATAAATTCTTGCTCATTTGTTAAAAAAACACTTTGTTTTAACTAGAAAACCATTCACCAAACAGTGGTCCCAAAGCCGACATCAAAGTCAAGGTCACGCCACAAGGGAGAACAAAATATTTAACACTAAGTAATCATTCAGTTATAAATTCCTTGTTTCCTTTTCTTCCAATTGAATTAAGATTTGTCACTGCAAAATCTGGGGCTTCAAGGATTCGCAGTTCTTAACCGGCATTCTGTTGACTAGCACTGATCTTTATTAGGTTTACGGAAAACGAGGGGTTGGCTGAATAAATTCGGAGCGACAGGGGTGGACTGTCAACAGGGGTACACTGTACCATTCATTGTCCCCTTTGATGACGTTAGTTCATGTCCGATGCACAAAGTCACCGCTCGCTGACGCATTGTCACTTTTAGCGAATCCAGTAAACAAGTCATGTTGTTCTCTCCTATTCCAAGTCTCTGTATTTTTCTTCATGTTTGTTTCTCAGAATTCAGATGTTTTTATTTGATTTTCGATTTCAACTTTTTCATTCGTTCGCTGGGTTTGAGGACTTGATATTTTATTTTTGTTTCGGATCATTTTATGTATAAACAAGATTAGTTAGCTTTAAGTATTTGAGTTAAGCCCAATGACTTTTTAGAACTTTTCATGCGCACGTTATTTATTTACATTTTCTAATACAAGCTTTTTATTAAAGTTGATTACTTAAATAATTATTGTCATTAGTGTTATTAATGACAAGTACATATTCTGATGTTGCTGTCGAGCATGTGGTAGGTCTGCTTAGCAGGGCGACTTTAGTTTCAATACGAATGAACTTTACCTTAAGCATGGGTGTACAACTGGAAATCTGTAGGTACCTAGAGAACCTGAGTACTTAGCCCTTTTGGAATCATACTTGTTCTTCTAAGTTCAAAGTAATTGTTCTACTGAGACAGCTTCAGACAGACATCCTTCCTGTTACAACCTCCTGCCCCTATTGTCACTTGAATTTCTACAAAACAGAGTTACATCAAAACTTATAAAGCGAATCTTAATATCTAAAAACGGAACAAAATAAATTTTCAATATTAAATCCGGTCGTGTGTGTAGAGAACAATAGGCAGCTCGGCAACTCGAAGCCAGAGATAAATTATCTGCCGTCGCCATGGAAACGACAATTGGGGGACAAAATTAGAAATAAATTCCTTTCGATATGCCAAGGGCTGTTCTTAAACGTGTTATTGGTGTATTTGAACTCGAATGTAGAGCGTCAGGTGTGAAAAATGATTTTGGTTTACGCTTGATCAGTTTGTGTGTTCATTTCGCTTGTGGGGTGAACCGACAGCCCCTAGCTCTGTATCTCGTGTTTTCGAGTCTTACGCTGATAAGCGAATTATGGGAAATGTTCTGTTTATTCGCTGTTTGTCTTCTCTGAATTGGGTCAAATGGAAGAAATATATCCATGGCGAAATCGTAGGTGCTAAAATAGCTAGCAGTGTTTGTAAACCGTTTTTATCTAGGAAGCATGTTTGTAGTAAATACTTAAATATTTTGTTGTTTGCTAAATGAGAAACTTAAAACCCAAAAGCATCGCAACCGAAATCAATCAACTTATATCCTGGGAGTATTTACAAAAACAGAAAACACCGTCTAAATGAAACTGGAAAAAGAAACACGTAAGGAATCCACAATTTTTGGCGCAAAAGTGGAAAAACCTCGGAGCTTGATGGATTGCCTCCTCCTTATTAGTGTGCGCTTAGACACCTAGCAAACGTTTCGGTTTCGAGATGTTCCAAAGAGGATTTTTAAATCTTTTCGCATGGATTTTCGGTGCTGTTTACTTTATTTACCCCACCAAGTTGCTATTAAGTAAAGCTCAACGTATCTAATTACTTTACGTAGGACTTTTATGCGAAGAAATATAATCTTGTATGGATTATTGTTAGGTAGGTAATGAAAATTCAATTGTAACCGATGGCTAAAGGCCCTGTGCGTTGGTTCAGTCCCACAGACACCCAATCAAATCAAATCAAAATATTTTTATTTCACATAAACCAACATGGGCACTTAAGAAACGTCAGAAGCTAGGTGCACGGTTCCAATTGGTCGTTTCCTATGGAGAAGAACCGGCAAGAAACTCCATGGTTACTCTTTTAAAAATAATTGGCTTTTACAATGTTTAAGCCCCCTTATCTATGTTCAACCCCCACATGTGACATGCATAAGTTCCTAATTAAGTCAAAGTAACATAAGTAACGTAATGTCAAGGTAACGTTTTACCACTTTTGGGGAAAAATGTTTACCTAAATGGAATTTTAAGGTTGCAAATTAAAAAACCATTTATAACACAGTATCGACAGTCACTATAAACAAGTACCTAACACAATTTTAAAAGTATGTAAACTTCACGTACAGTAAGCAACATTCTGTAAGGATAAAACAAACAAGAATTTCTTATCCCGTCAGAGCTGGTTATAAATGATGGCTGGCAACCCTTCGCGGGTGTTAAAGCTTTTCAAACCCTTGTTTTGGCAGCTTTTCTGGTTTTTCCCTTAACGAAAACGTACTTTGGGTACCTAATATGCGGTTGCTTGGAACTGCGTAATTTATAAGTGTGGTAACATTGCGTAATCGTATTAATATTATGAGGCAATTTCTCTTTAACAGATGTTCTCAGAAATCAGCGTTATTACCGGTATGAAACAAAGTAAGAAAAAAAAATTCTTCAAAAGTCGACCTTATGTTGTGCAGTCAAATAAGTCTGGTTGCATTCGAATATTCAAGCGAATTTGGAATTAGCTTTCAAATTATTTCTAGTAGGGGCTTTGATGTAAATGCGTTCGCTTGGAATAAACGTAATAATTATAACTTTTTATCATTTTATGGCCCCTACACTACTCATCACAGTACCTACTAGTACTACGAATGAAATTCCTAATGTTACTACACCTAGTGGCATGTGACAGACATTTTATATCTAAAGATTATGAAATGGCTCCTGGATATGTACTGCACAGCACTGGATGTCGTGGATGAAAAAAGAGGTTGGGTGAAACTTGAAGTGTATACTTATCAAGGGGTTCCTAACTTACATTTCAACTTTAAGAAGCTTAAAAGTTGGCATTCCTATTACGCTGTTTTACCTATGTCAATATACGTAGAGTAAAACTACATTATGTTGAATACCCATTTACCCGTTTAAGAAAAACAATCATCAAGATATAAGGTCAAAATATAAACAAAAACGCAACACAAACTCCAACAAAAAAAAAATTAACAGGTGAGTGCAAAAATAATGGTGAAAAAGTCGTACAGTCGTGCGATTGCCCGCGGCGATGTCGCGCCGTAGTTGTGACATGCGATACGATACGGCGACGCCTTGTCGTGCGACGTCGCGCCCATGGGCGAAACAGCGCTGCAGCGGTTTTTTGCATGAACCAAATTTGGATTAGCGCGTATCGACAAACCGATTCTTTTTTTTTATTTTGTTGCCTTTTGTTTTGACAGCTTTTTGTGGCACAGCGGTTCTTGTATAGATTATATTTGTTTTGAAAACTATTTCAAATTGTAAAACTTTTGCAGGGAATTACTTTGGATGTTGCTGATGTACTCGTATGTGCTGCTTTGCATACACTTTTTAGTTAAATGGTCTATATAGTTAATTTGTACATTCATAAACTCACGCCTTCTTCCCGTGGGGATAGGCAGAAACTACAGAACGCCACCTGCTACGATCTTTAATACTCCTTTTGCTTCGTTCGCTTCGTTCTTTCATACATCTAGTAAGTTTATGGTATGGTTATGGGATTGAAATAACAAAAGTTGTAATCGTTACAATATGCGCCACGAAAGATGAGACTTGACGAGCTCAGTAGTGGGGAGCTTGCGCAGGTAAGTCGAGCACGAAATATTTACCCATAATGTGTATATCTATTCAGGGATTTATCGATGACATTTAGATTAAAATTCTTAACAATATTATAACATTTATTACGAAATAATAAAGTTTAAGAAAAAAGTCAAGTCTCATCTTTCGTGGCGCGTATTACCTATACCTACCCTAGCACAACTACGTAAGCACAATACATATGGAGAATCCTACATCTATCTACAAACCCCAAATACAATACAAACACAATAACGTGCCAAAAAAAAAACACAAAAACATGACGTCATCGATCAACCTACAAACAAACACGATCGCATTATTCATAATTTGTCGCGCGTTCTCACCGGTGGAACCCTAAAACTATAAATTGCACCGGGCGCGCGATCAATCACCGGGTTCCGTACAGTTAGTAAATTAAGTCCGGTTTTGAATTAGCGACCGCCTGGGCGCTAACTTAGTTATGGTATGACGTAATTATGCCGAGCTAATGTGATTCAACATGGATGTTGAACACGTCTACGTATTTTTTTTTTAATTTCAGGTGCAGTTTTAAAATCCTGGAGTTTTAATTTTTAAACATAATTTGAGGTTTAACGTGATGCCTTGGTGAAATGGTGGAGTTTTTAATTTCGAATGTCGTGTCATTTGCTTTGAGAATCCTACTTCCTAATTTGTGGTTTTCGACAACGATCGGTCACCCTACCTTTCCCTAGGGTCGTAAAAGACGACTTTTAGGATTACGACAAGAGGATTTGCGACAGGCTTAGCAGAATCTTCCTCTGAACTAATTATAACAAGGTGATATTATGATGCAATCTCTATTAGCCAAGCGATGCCATAAAGGCACTACAGTGGTCATCTCTTGTAGATACTATTGGAGGTTCGTGTTTAACAGTGGACGTCTAAACGATGAAATTAATCGTGAAAGAATAATCATAAAAAATCGTCTTAATAGAATAGAATAATTTATTTCAGATAATTAAAATCCATATCTTGTTAGTATCTATTAGCAAAATGTTTGTTTGTATTATTAATAAGGTGATATTTGAAGAATACATTTTCTTTGTTCGATGAAATCCATATTCTATACTAATATTATAATGCGAAAGTGTGTCTGTCTGTCTGTATGTTACCTCTTCACGCTTAAACCGCTGAACCGATTTAGATGAAATTTGGTATAGAGATAGTTTGAGTCCCGGGAAAGGACATAGGATAGTTTTTATTCCGATATTCCCACGGAATCGGCACTTATGCGGGTAAAAACGCGAGGCGCAGCTAGTCAACGAATATGTACAGTAGGGCACACGTCCGTGGTAAAACTTTGACCTTGAACTGCCCTAGCGTAGTACGGAGTTATAATAGTATGCGAAGCCAGCTTAAACTATTTTTGTTACCATCCGGAAAGAAGTTGATGGAAATGTACAGTAGCCCCTATTGTACATTTTCAACAACCTTTTCCCGGGAAGTGAGATCTTCTGTGCTCATTCCTACTTGACACCACGCGGGCCCAGTGTGGATTGGTAGATGTCACATGTCTTCGAATTTTTGTTTCTAGGACTTGCTGGTTTCCTCACAATATTTAGCCATGATAAGCCGATTAATATAATCTATTTCGACATAGTTTACCAGTTGATCATGCCAATACAGCAGACCTTAATTAATCAATTGAAAGTGTAATGAGAGCTATTGAATCATTCGTATAATATGTTACGAATAATTAGTTTTAATACCTACTGTTAAAATATGTTCGATCAATGATACTAATAATGCGAGGAGATTAGTGGAATATAATAAATTATTATGTGTAACAGTTTCGGATTCCACTGTTAATCATGAAATAATTACTGTTCAACAAAGATCCATTAGAAATATTACCGTAATCGCCATGCTTTTTTTTAGGATTAGTCATGGTTTTTATATTTATTCTACAAAACGCTGCTGCCAAGAGTATTATAATACACTTCCTATAACCCTTTTACAGGACTGCTATGGAGCGGGCTATGCTCGAGTTTATTTGAAGGATGAAATCAGAATAGAACCGGAGTTACCAACATAGTTTGCAGAGTAAGCAAACTGAAGTGGCAGTGGGCTGGCCATGTTTGTCGAAGGGCCGATGGTCGGTAGAGCAGACGAGTCTTGGAGTGACCTATGTCCAACTGTGGACTGCGATAAGCTGAGTCGATTACCCTTTTACGGATCTCACAGGAAGTAAGACTGTGAACTTTTGCTTTTCTGTTTTATTCTACATCTAACGCACCATTTTCCAGTTAACAAATAATTTACAAAAACTGCTTTACAAGAAAACGAAGCAACCAACATAACAAATGACACGCTAGCACAAAGTAGACATTAAAAACCTACCTCAACATCCATCAAGCAAGAAAATCACAAAGCTCGTACAAATCAAATCAAATCAAAATCGTTTATTTGCATAAAATGTGGTAGGTACAAAAGATGTTAATGTGAGATTAGTGCAAAGACACATTCCGCCATGTAATGATGGCATGCAAATATATAATACATGTAGTAGATATGTATTAGCAACATGCAATAACATAATAATAACGCACAGTTAATTAAATTACCAAAAGAACATAAATAATTAAAAAACATATTACAATGCATTTCTGAAGTGGTAGGACTGAGAAGATTTTTTGTTCAGAAATTCGCCCACAGAATAAAAACTATGGGATATTAACCATTTTTTTAAAACCACACAGAACTTTTTGTAAGTTAGTTCTGTTATCCAGATGGGTAAAGAATTATATATAAGTGGCGCCATATACACGCAGCTGTACTGTGCACACGTACGTACCTGAAAGTAAAAAGACTCGGCATTAACAACATAACAAATGCACTGACCTACGTGAGAGAGATACGAATAAACAGAAACAGTACCTACACAAAAAGAAAAACCATAAATTACGTTAAAACGCGGGCAAAAACCAAGGAGTGCTGCTTAAAGGTGGGTGTTCAATGTGCGTCTATTTGTGCGCGCGTTCTATTGGCGTTTGCTTAACTTTTGTTTTTGGTGTTTTCTGCTTCATAGACAATGCTTGTTTTCGTCATCTGATTTAATAATATTAATTTTAATTACAGGATCATTCAAATCATCCTCATCGAAAAACGCATGTCAACATAAATATCATAAAGTTGCTTCGATTTTAATTTTCTGTCATTTGCTACGATAATTTACGTTCTAAATTTTGTTTGGACTCAAGAGAGTGCCGGCCAGTCCCTACAGTAGATGGCAAGCTCGTCCCACCATCTTCGTCTTGGCCTGCCGCGATGGCGTCGTGCGTTTAGTTTAATTTATTTGGACGGCACTCGCAAAAGACAGAATTGTGTGGAAAAGGGAGAGGGAGGCCTTTGCCCTGCAGTGGGACAATACAGGCTAGTTAAATTAGATTATTTTGCCCAATATTTTATAGGACGGTAAAGGTAACTAAACCAAAGTGCTGAGCGTAAAATATATCGGAATAAGCAGTCATGTTAGTATAGTAAGGGCCATGGAAATCAACACTTTAAGATAAGTAGTTTACCCACAATCAACCCAAAAATACCGTTGACGAAACTAATATTTCAAAAGCAAATGATCATAGTAAAGAAATTCAGGTGAAGGAAAATTTCACAATGTTGCCAATACATTGTCACAATTACCAATAAACAGAACAATAATCAAAAACAATTTCAAAAATAAAAATAGATATAAGAATCCATCAGAGCCCTGGATCTAACGGTGCAGTAGCAGTGTAAGTGTGCAATCAAAAGGCAATGTTTGCGCATGAGGCGTCCTCACGACCAATTAGCGTCGACATCGCGCCACATAAATTGTATCAAACAGCTCGGTTCCTAGCTGTGCCAGTCCTGGATGTACAAGTGAACTGGATGATGATATGGAGGTAAGGGCTGCAGTGCAAGGTTTCTTTTGTGTAGATACATTAACTGTCACTATACTTGGGGTGTCATTCATCATCTACGAAGACCTTAAAAAGATGAGGGAGGAAAGAAATCTATACCCGAACCAGAAATATTTGGTCAATCAATGCCAAGTTTGACTAAAAATTATTGTATTTAATTCTGTTTGTCATCGGTCAGACAACCATGATCTATTCAAGACAGACAAACCACGATAGATGGTTACATTTGGATGTTGTTTGGCAATAGTGGATAAGTTTTTCATATTATATCAATAGGTCTCTGTCTTCACGCAAAAACAATTATGCACAGATGCCAGCACATCAAGCTACCCGAAACTGTAATTTTTTCCCAATCAACTTTGAATTTTATGCTTTAGCGATAAAGTTGAAAATCTATTAAATAAATTTGACAGATTGTAGTAGCTTGATGTGCTGGCATCTGTTCTTATACAATATTCATATATACATCTAGTTGCCATTCTTGTCTTCTAATCGGAAATTTTGAAGATCATGAGAATGAACTTCAAGCATCTGTCATAACGGAACTTTAAAACCAACATCATGCTGAGATAGGAGCACTTTGGCCTCGTATAGGAGTTTCTGTTTCATTTTTTTTTATTACTTTGTTTTTTTTTTATATAACTTGGATTTTTTATTTATATTTTTACTGTGTTTAGTTTAGTTTGTGATCATCCTATACGAGTCGCAATAAATACTTGTTATTTCTTTCTTTCTTTCTTTATATCGCTTAAAATCATCTTCAGAAGATACCATGCCACAAAGCACTTCCACCAAGTTTCTACATCCACAGTTAGTACTTTTGTCCCACCCCCGTCGCTGGCAAGAGTTCATTATCACAAATAAACCGAAGAGCCTTTCCGTTTTTATTGTTCGGTGGCAATGTTCCACCACAATGTACTATGCTATTACACTTGAAACTATGTTAAGTGTTGTTCCACAAGATATTTGGAAGATATGATTGTTGTAGTTACAGTCGAAAGGGTTAAAAGTAGTTTAATGTTTATTTTGATACGTTAACTTTTTTGGAGTGAGATTCAGTGGTAAGATTCATGCCAAAACCACTTAACACGGCCTCCACGGACACGGAATGATGTGGCACCATAGACTTCTTTCATGTTGCGCACAAGGACTGGGTAATCGCTTTTGGCGCCTACAAAATCCGAAAATATCGATTTCAAAATATCCTTTCAACATACTTACGCCTAAGCCATGGGGTGAACTATTCTATTCTAAACCAAAAAAAAAATTGGGGACACGATCAATAGATTCCTATTATTTGCTTCCCCCAAATAGATTCGTGTATTAATATTACTAATACACAAGGGCGTATTGCTAATTTCTTTGAGTCGTCCCCTCTTACTATTATATCTATAGGATATGTCTTATTACATCAATCTACGAAAATGGTTATTTGATATAGGAATTGGAGCCAACGTACACTGGAATCGTTCGCTTTTATTAACATTTTTGTGCTATTCAGGAGATTTCGTCTTTGCATTGCCAAACTTGTCTTTGGAAGACAGGAAAAGATCATTTACTGTGTTATTTATGTCATCATAGAGTATAATCAAGGCTCATTTCAAAATAATGTTCTAGCAAGAAAACAACACCAGCCAAGTGCGTGTCGGATCACGCACAATGAAGGGGTCCGTACTTGGAATGAATAAAAAACAAACTTAACATTTTAGTTCAAAAACATGTTTCGCATACACGTCCCGGTCAATTCTCTAACTGCAAATGTAAGTTTGTAATCGCAAAAATATGTGATTAAACTAGGTATAAATAGACGATTGTCGGTTTTTGTCAAATTTCATGATTCTAGATCAACTGAAAGTACCCTATAGGTTTTGATTTATTTGCGAGTATCAAAATATGTCGCATAAATATCTGTATTTTTTTATTGCGTTGACTTAGAAGCTGGATTTTATTAGAGCTCCAAGGGACCGTAGACCTACGTATTTGATATTAACTTCAACTTGATATCAACGCGCTCCTGAGAAAAAGGGTCTTGACAGACTGACAGAAAGACGGACAACGAAGTGATCCTAAATAAGGGTCCCATTTTTCCTTTTGAAGTACGGAACTTTAAAAATGCCCAGACTTCTATAAACCGTCTGCACAAGCATCAATTTCAAAGCCTATATAACATAATTAGAAATCAATCGCAACTTTAACTCCAAAACGTTTGGGCCCCCACATCAATCACTAGACTCAAAATTTACTCCAAATCGCGTAATCCAACTGCCGAACTAAGATCCAGAGGTCCGAACAAAACATTAGTAATCTAATTTAACAGGCGAAGGATTAATGGAGTGACAATAATCTTACGTCACGTTTGGGGTAAGGGATTATCCCGAATTTAATCAGCGGTAGATACCGCAACCCTTATGACGTCGACTTGTTATATTCAGATTGATGCAACGAGGGTTAAACAAGAATTAAGGCGCTGTGCACAAACGTAGGACGTGGACACCGTGAAACGCTCAGTTTTTTGTCGCACAGTTAGGCCTGTTGGTACATATTACAAAGTCAGAAAAAAATAGAATGTATTGTCAAATGTTCAAAAAAAACTTATTCAAAAATATTTCATAAAAATAAAATAGTATCATGATAAAACAATCATAACACAGAGCTCAATTTTTTTTTTCTTTTCGCATAATTCTCTAAATTTTGAACGATACCATCATATTTTATGTAATGATAGATAATAAAGGGAATCCAATAATAACCTAAAGAAATACCGAAAAATTATTCCACTGAGCCGCCCATTTATTTTTTAATTTAATTAAAGCTGGAAAATTTATTTTGGTGGTGATTCCATTTAACTAACATCAATCGTATCGCTGTTTTGAACCTTATTTGTTACCACGATGCGTTAATACCTAAAAAGTTGCTTCTTACCGCACCTTAAGCGCGATTACTGCGAGCTAATTGCGTAACACACTATCAGTAGGAATGGGTTTCATTTTGACAGTTCAACAACATTCATTGCGTTTATTTACGTTGTCGAGCAGACAAATTTTACAAACATATGAAGCAATGGATTAGCAATATCTTTATTATTGATAGTGTGTTACGCAATTAGGGTGCTGGTTGCTGGAGGTTACTTTGGCAACGCGAGTTCATTGTTTGCCAACCACACACCCGTATATCGTGAAGCCAAGCACACGTGGCAGCAATAGAACTGCGCTTTTAAAGAGGTTCCAAATTCAATTACGAACTTTTTTCTTTTTTTGTGGCTTTGGTTGCTATAGTGATACGTCAGCAGCTTACATTTCACGAACCCAAAATTAATACTATAGGTAATTGTATGGACGATCCCGTCAATACCCCTTGGGTATCGTAATGGGTGATTTACGGATTAATTATTGCGGTGTTAAGTATTACAAGAAAGTTATGTTCATTGATGATGATCATTTCTTCATCAATTTCATGTTGTTAGTACAAAATAAACATTGACTGTTAATACTTTTGTTCGGTATTTATCTGTGTGATTATTGCTTGGTAATTAATATATTTTCATGTCGTATACCTAATTTATAAACTTAAATGTGATGTAAAACAAATCCCTTACGTATGACGAGGTGCCTTCATATTACACGTACGACAAGCAAAGGGGTTTATTTAACCGACGTCGACGAGGAGGTGCTGTAGAAAGTTTTCCAGGAATTTTCAAGGACACCGCATTGGGTAGGGTTTATACCGTGCATCCGAATAATGGCGAATGCTATTTTCTGCGGTTGTTACTTCACACTGTCCGAGGCCCAACGTCTTTCGCCTTTCTGAGGACATTTGATGACGTGGAGTATCCCACTTACCGCGCAGCCTGGGTAACACGTGACCTTCTCGACAGTGACCAAAATTGGGATGAAACCCTCGCGGAGGCGAGCGTCAGTGACAGTCCCAGCCGCATGCCGTCATCTTGGTGTTTTGTGGAGTCGCGAAACCGGTAGCTTTGTGGGAGAAGTATCGCCATCATCTGTCTGAAGATTTTCTACGAGCTTTAAGGCGTGCTACTGGAGACGAAGTCGAAGTAACTGATGAACGCGTGCTGAACACCTGTCTCAGTTCACTTCAAAATGTGGTCATTTCTATCGGCGGCAATCCACTGATCGAATATGGATTACCAGCTCCCCAATCATCACCGCATCAAGACCGTGGAAATCGGGACTTTAAAATTCCCATCGATTCTGTTCCACAGTTCTGTTCAGTGGCGATTTCCGGCAAACGCTTTCCGTGGTGACGCGGGGATCGAGGGCTGACGTGGTGAATGTTTCGTTGAAATGATCTTCGTTGTGGTCACGAGTTCGTACGCTGCGCTTGACCATTAACCCATCGTATGCCGGAACGTAGATCTACGCGAGACACAATGGCTTTTTAATTGTGTCTGTAATTACGACATTCAACCGTTTAATATGAGAGCTCGGCTCGGCGGCAATGCACGTGCTCAAGAATTCTCCGATGTCCTTCTAAGTCTTGGCGAAGGCACTCTACCAGAAGAGAGAGGTGGACAGGTGGTGCTTCCAGAGTCTCTCGGTAGAGTGGTATCCAGCATAGAAGAACTCATTCGCTGTGTGTACGGGGACATCAGTCGTATACCGCACCAGCAAAATTCTTGGGTGTGTGAGCGGGCCATTTTGACGCTTAAAAACGATCAGGCTGCAGCAATTAACGAATGCATTCTCTCGGAAATTGAGGGGAATGAAGTAGACTACACCTCGATAAACACTGTTGTCGAGCAAGATGACGCCACACATTATCCCGTGGAATTTCTGAACTCCCTGTCAGCAAGTGGACTTCCAGCGCATACCATCAAGCTGAAGGTCGGTGTCCCGATTATGCTTCTTCGGAACCTATCTCCTCCGAAGTTGTGTAACGGGACCCGCCTTAAAGTCATCTCGCTCCACAGACACACAAATTGAGGCGGAAATTCTTACGAGTTGTGGCGTTGGCGAGGCAGTATTTATACCACGCATTCCCCTCATACCTCATAACTTCCCGTTCCAGTTCAAGCGCGTACAGTTACCCGTGAGTGTTTGCTTCGCGATGACCATCAGAAAGTCGCAGGGGCAGACACTGAGGGCAGCGGGTGTCGACCTCAGGACGAGTTGCTTCTCACACGGGCAACTGTACGTCGCTTGCTCCCGCGTCACCAGTCCTGACTCTCTTTACATTTTGGCTCCTGGCAGCATAACTACCAACGTACGTTATAGGGAAATGTTGTAAGGTATGATACCTTTGTACGTATTTTTACTCTTTTGTGTCCTGGAATGTATTCCTGCATTATTTTCTCTATTTCCTTCAGTCACATCTTATGACTGAACTCAGCAGGATTCCAATATAACTCCCTTCACTTGCTTCGCTTGCAAAAAAAACTTATATTTTAATGCTATTTTAAAAGTTGTTTACTTATAATGCTATAGCGACACTGGCATCTTAGGTATTTTTGGTGCTGTAGAGCCTTCACGCAGACGACGTCGCGGGCAGCAGCTAGTTATTTTGATACAAACAGTAGGTCCACCTGTGTGATACCTACATTGTGTTTAATATAATACTGCAATCATCCATCTGCTCGAATAACGGAGTTGCTACGATTAAGTTCAGAATAACTGACAGATGTTAATAAGTATTGCAAGAGTAATTTAAATCGACTAGTAAGTTTAACTTGGATACAATAGATACACAATTTTCAGATAAATTGGGCAAAACTCTTCAACTAGTACCGATACAAATTGTAGAAGCGTAAAAAAAAAACTTCCTGAATAATAGATAAGAACAAGCACGTCAAACTTGATCTCATCTAAACTTCTCATTAATTTTTCGTTATAACATGAAGGCATAATATAATAGAACGTTATAATTATTTACTTGAGTATACCTACGAACGAAGAAAATAGGTCTTTTGTGCGAATAATGAGTAATTATTATTTCATACAATACATTTTTCACATCAGTATCGACAATCATTTTGTAAACACAAACCAAAAGTTTGAAACTCGACCTTTGGCCATCAAACTTAAAGTTCAAATTCGATTAAATGACTTTTTGCTTAGCAAAATATTCTTTACATGCACATAACAGTCATTAAAATTGTAACATAATAATAAAGGGGGTCGTTTTTATAATAGACTTTGTATTGGGGTCCCATTGTGTGCTAGCAGCGTGGTACGGGCAATTTACAACGGCAACCTTGTAGCAACGTGTGTATCGGACATAAATAGTAACATTTCGATGACAAATAATAGTGATTTAGAGGACCATACTACAATAGGACCGATGTTAAATGTAAAATTAGCTGCAAATGTCGGGTTAAATGTACGGATCATTAAAATTTGCTTACACCCTTGTCGACAAGTAAAAATATTGGTAATGGCAGTGTTTGATTGCTTCAAGTTAGTTCAAGTAATGTTTATGTCCCCTGGGTAGTTAGATTTACTTGACATTTTTTTAGGATTCTGAGACTGAAGACTGAGAAGATTATTTGACTACACAAATTGAAATTACCTAATGAAAATTACGACAAACATATTTATAAAAATTCTTCACGCGAGCACGGTATGCCTAGAATTGTTGCTTCCTTATTTAAGCACTAGCTTTTGTCCGCGGTTTCGCCCGAGTGGATGTCGGAAATTAACTAACCTAACTTAAGAAATGCTGAGTTTCCCATATAAATTTACACCCCCTATAAGTATATGCCATCTATCTCCTTGCCATATTTTGTGGAAATCCTTTCACTTTTATAGGCGTGAATAGGTAATATACAGACAAACAGACTTACTTTCACATAGATGCTTACATAAGTATGATTAGCATTAATAAAAACAAATGAAATTACAAGGAAACTAATCAAATTATACCAAAAAACATGTCATACAAGGGTAGCTCTACCACATTCCTATCACATAGGTATATGAACTCATTTCACACTCGATATCGAAACCCGTATTGCGCCGTCATATCGGGCCAAACCCAGCTGTGATCAACAAGATACGTATGTAAATACTAATTGCATCAGTTGAAGTATCAACACCAGCTCAGCCTAGATAATCCTCTTAGTAGTAAATGATCTGGATCCACGATAAACACAGTTGTATGAATTCTATTCAGAATCTGATGCGTTCACTGAAATAATTAAGTCAATGCCTTGAGTGTATAATTTTCAGTTACGATAAGCAACAGCTGTATCTAACAAATAACCCCCGTTACTTATTTAAGATACATTTAAACGTCAAAAAAATTTTGGTTAAGCAACGCTATTCATTACGTAACTTTAAGCAACGTTCATAAATATGGGGGTTTACGTTTTAAAGATTAAAAAATATGTTTCAAAAAGCTTAAAATATATTAGACTAGCTTTTGCCCGCTGCTTCGCTCGCAACATAAGTCATCATACACGTGGCGCCATCTATTATCAGAATAACGTAATTGTTGTTTTCCTTGGGAACAGCACTTTTTTTTTCGAAAAAAAGTGCATATATGCAATCGATATATCGATATATTCAGTGATTTAGGCGTGAAAATGTAACAAACAAACTTACTTTCGCATTTATAATATTATACTAGCTGCTCCCCGCGGTTTCACCCGCATAAGTGTCGATCCCGTGGGAATATCGAGATGAAAACTATCCTATGTCCTTCCCCAGGATGCAATCTATCTCTCCGCCAAATTTTATCGAAATCCGTTCAGTGGTTTAGGCGTGAAAAGGTAACATACAGACAGACGGACAGAGTTACTTTCGAATTTTTAATATTAGTATGGATTAGTATTAGTATAATTAGTAATTAGTATGGCAATTATATGTACCAGTCTTTATATCAATACTATCGTAAAAAAGATTTAATTTTAGGTAAAAATTTCGCAAATATTTACGATACATTTGCGTGACAAATAATGTCTAGTAACATTATGACAAAATCCATCCATCATGGAAAATATTATTAAAATAAATATAAGATTTCATCTACTTTCTATTAGGAGTAAGGAATTTAATAACCAATGATAGATTCCAAGGAAAAAACGGTGAATGTCTAGATACTTTGACATTTTTTGTCTGATATATTGAAAATAATATTACGATGGTAAATGTTCTTAAAAAACTGTAAGAGACCCTTTGTTTATGTAAACTTGTACGGCTTATGGCTAAACTTGGGTAGGTATTTACCGTAAGTTACTATCACTATATCAAAATAAAAGGTAGAAAATTGCATATAACTATTTACATACTACTAGAACTAGACTAGAATCAATTCTTTTTATTATAATTTTTGACGTTCAAAAGTGCCTTTAGTGTGCCTAATTGAAATAAATTATTTGACTTTGACTTTGACTTTGACATATAACATTTAGTATGAGATTACGGATACAATAAAAAACAAAGTTTACAGCTGTGTGATATTACTTTCGATTCGTATGAAACATAACTTGGTAAACGCAAACCGAGAGGGAACTCTCAGTAAGCTTTACTAAAAGATACTCGTCGGTTTCAAGTTTGTCAGAAAGATACATGAGATATTATTCTGGCAAACATCCTTTTTCTTTGAAGCTTATATCCTACATTTTTGTTAGATACTTACTGTAGTAGTAGTGGTTCGACATAGTCCCAGATATCAATCAGTCTTCTTATACAACAAATTGCCGTTAGAATTTAAAATCATAACCAGTTTATTCAAAAACAAATTAGGGACATATTTATTGAGGAAGGGCTTATTATACTCATAGTATTAAAGAGTTCATGAGTTGACAAAGGACAATAATATATTTACGCGATATTTTTTTTTTATGATGACATGATCGCATCATTCTAGACCAAAAAAATTTGCCCCCTAGGATAGAAAATCCTAGGGGGCAAATTTTTTTTAACAACATAATGTAGGCTTCAGAATCATGTGCTGAATCCATGGTTACAGTAATTTGCGCGTCGATGTACTGCCACCCTGTATTTTTGGCACAATTTTCCTACCTATGTACCTATATCTTAGCCGATACAAGACAAGAAGAAGCATTCTGTCTTTGAAAGACTCAACAATAAAGTTCGATGCGTTTAAGATTAAACATAGCAAAAATTCAAAAAAAAAAAATAGGGACTGTTCCTCTAACAGACTGGTGAAGTGATGCTTTTCTCCCAAACCAGCGCCCAAACAAAATGCAGATCAGCAAACACATGCAGTACCATAAAGCTATGACATCACACCAGCTGTAGCAGCCAGCAAGGATGATAGATCGCTCGTCGTCGCCTACAAATAGGGTCGCCATTCAGAGGCGCTCGTTATTGTGTTAAAATCAATTTGCGCCCATCCCCGACGAGCTGTTAGTGTTGTTGGCTAAAAGATTTATCGATATCGATGTTTTGCGAACTGAAATTGAAGATGATGTTGTAGACAAATAAATGGTCGCTTTTGTTGCTAGACACGTCTTTATAGTCGGATTTCAAATTCAACTAAGTAAACAAAATATATTCGACTCTATAGACGTGTTGTATCTAAGCATAAATATGATGTAACGAAAGCAAAATTTCGGAGAATCCTTACTACTCGCCTGCTGTTATTACATTTTCCTAGTATCTACATAATATTTCATTTTTGTATTTCCCGTTAAATTCAAAAACCGTAAAATCTTTCACTATGTGTGCGGTAGTAAAATAATAGTAAGTACATTTAAAAGGATATATTATAAATGAATTTGTCATGTTAAAAGATGAAACGCTAGATTTTTTTAACAGGTTCGAATTGTCATCGTAAAAAATAAAGAAATAGTCGATAGATATCGTCCCATCACTATGTCTACATGCGTCCGGCACGCAAAAATAGTTTATAGAGCATTCCACCCCACAGATTGTCCATGGCCAAGACAATGCGGCCGGTAACAAAAGTCGCCCTAAAATGTTGTTAATTCGAGACGAGACAGACTTTTTTGATATTTTTTTTCTATGTTTTTTTACTAAAGGGGTGTTTGGTTACTATTTAATAAGCATTCGTTTTGATTTTGATACCGGCGAGGGTTGTAACGGGGTAATTTTGCGTCAATCTGGCAGTTGTGTTTTTGTGTGCAGTTTTTTAAATTACTATACGGATATTTTTACTGTATTGTGTTCCGAGTTATTTATTTTTTGTAAATATTGAAATATGTTTTATTTCCAGTTTTGTGCTCATATTTTTATAAAGTCAATTTTATTTTCGATACCACTAAGTATTGTGGTGTTATAGAATCAATTTCGTTCGAGTTTGATGCTTTTTTATTTTACCCTTATACATACACACATACATACACTCACGACTCTTCCCATAAGGGTAAGGATACACTACAGAATCTCACCTGCAGGCTACGATCCTTACATACTCCTTTTGCCTCGTTTACGTTCATACATCTGGTCATACACGCATGCCGGTTGCGAGTACTACGCACCTGACCTTTCTGAAGAACCAATAAGGACACCGTATTTCCTCCTTACCACCATATTTTCCTGAGAGCAGTGATGACCCAGTGGTAACGACCGCGACTTACGAGATATAGGTCGTAGGTTCGAACCCTGACAGGCGCTTTGCTTTGTATAAATTATTTCATCGCCACTGCTCTCAAAACGGTGAAGGAAAACACCGTGAGGAAACCGGCATGTCCTAGAACCAAAAATTCGAAGACATGTGACATCTACCAACCCGCACTGGGCCCGCGTGGTGGGTTACGTCCCACTCCCTCTCACAAAGAGAAGGCCTGTGTCCCAGCAATGGGAACATTATAGGCTGATTATGTTGTTATGTTGTATGTTGTTATATTTCCTCCTAGGGAGACTCCAACTGGCGTTTAAGTACCCTTCTACCACAAAATATAGGTACCTAGAACAGGCTGAATCAGGAGTCAAGCCGTTGCCTGGGCACCACGAAACATGGCTGCCTAAACGTGACTTTAACATTATTTCTAAGGGTCCTATGATCCTATCGCACTAGGACACCAGTGGCGGCGCAACCATGGTTGCGCATCCGATTGAACGCCTTGCGAGATACCCACCATAAAACTGTGTGTTGCGCCAGCATAAGCTGAATACCTGTATTTTACATGGAGCGATTGCCTATCTGACCTCCACAACCCAGTTACTGGGTAAGACTTTCGGGCTTCTGACGACCCGTAACGACTGTCAAAGATCTACGAATGTCAGCCGGGACCAACGGCTTAACGTGCTTGCTGAGGCACGGATTGACTTGGTATGTAAAGATGGTCACCCATCCACTGGCCAACCGCGGCAAGCGTAGCTTAACCTGATCGATCGACCCGTGTGGCAGCCACAAGCCCCTCATGGTGTATGTTGTACTATTGTCTATATTTACTATGGTGTCCCAGTGAGATATAAGCCTAAATCATAATCAACATCTTCCGTTTGACTTCATTAACTAACAAACACTGCCATATTTAATCACTCAATAGAAACCTTTTAAACATTCCCTAGACATCCCGTAAACCGTAAAACAATAACAGAGAAGAATGACAGCTACATTTGTCAACTCCATTACAGCATTTTTTTCTAAATCGGTTTATTTTAGCATTCGAGAAATGGGTTTCTGTTTATTCATGCCCGCTTCGAGGGGTTATATAAATAATTTCTTTGTTATAAGTGCCTTAAATTAACTTAACGATAAAATTGAATAGTTTAAAATGTTATTTTGTATGGCTTGAGATTGAATGTTGATTAATGTTGAGTGCGCGATATTTTGTTACAAAAATAGAATCGAGATCTAAATAATTAATATTAATAATAATTTATGGTGCTTTACTTTGCGTAATAATTTCATCACCACTGCTCTCAAAACGGTGAAGGAAAACATCGTGAAGAAACCGGCATGTCCCAGAACCAAAAAACATTCGAAGACATGTTGTGACATCTACAAACCCGCACTGGGTCCTCGTGGTGGATTACGGCCCACTCCCTCTCACTGAGAGGAGGCCTGTGTCCCAGCAATGGAAACTCTATAGGATGATTATACTTATGCTTAGAGGCCAGCTTACACTGCTTTTATTATGAATTTTGTGCGACCTGCTGTACAAAAAAGTAGGATTTTCAATTTTTTCACAAAAATGTAATTTTTGTCATAACTACTTAACAATAGGTAGGTATGATTATCAAAATACCCAAACCCAAAAATACGAAAAAAAACATATGGGAATCAGTTTAGTGTACCCTGTGGGCCCTAGTTACTTAACTATACAATTATTAGGGCCTACAGAAACATGACTATAGACCGACTGCTTAACTCAGGCGTTGCCTGAGGTAGCAGCGCGGTGCGGGAGGGGTGTGGCGATGCGATGTGAGAGCTCAGCGATTCGTCAACTTGTGACAACTATCACCCCTTCCGCACCGCGAAGCGACCTCAGGCAACGTCTCAGTTAAGCGGTCGGCCTATAGATATTCTAGGTTCTCGGCGTCAAGCTATGAATAAGTAATTACTTATTCGTAGGCGTCAAGTAGTTTTGTCTACAAATTACTTAACGTTTGTTTTAGTCAGCACCAGCTTATTTTGTCTGTAAAATATGCTCAAACTATAGTTATAGAACATTACTTAAGAAAAGGGGATCCACGAAATTTGTAGACAGGCTAACAGGGGTACCGTCTGACTGTTACCATTGTAACACGAATTATTTAGGTCTAAGAGAAGATGAGAAACTTCAGTATTTAAGACGGACTATTACAACTATTATTTACAACATAAACTGAATCGCCTGTTAAGTTTCAAGAGTGCAAGTGATGTAAATATCTACAAGAGAAAAATAAATAGTTGCAAACCTATACATTTTCAATTAGTCGAAGGAAACTCGTCATCTACTTTACTATCTAAAGGTGGAATTTTCCGTGAAAATTATCTGAAAACCAGTTTTCGTAATTAAAAACGTTCAAAACCTAGTCGCAATCTCATCACAGCGACAATCAATGTCAAGAAATGTACAGAAATTAGAGGTATTTTTGACAGATTCGACCGAACGGGTTAGAACGTTCTCAAAATTACGAGAGTGGCCCTGTGATCAAATCAACATGGACAAAAACACTTGACAGCTTTGACCCGACTTACCAATACCGTATCGTTCGCAACAATGGGAACGCAGCCATCCCTTGAGCCGTCGTCAAATATTTGCGTAGTAGAATCATCCGCGGGCTAAGTCGACGCTCTATGTAATATCGTGATGGATGACGTCAGCTGTTTGTCTTGACTTACCGTTCATAGACGATAGCAATGAGGGCTTATACATTTTTTGTATGTAGTATGCTTTGGTTAGGTATAGAGGTAACTCTATACCTAACCTACCTATAAAAGCCTACTACATACAATACAAACACAATATGAGGACAATATGTAGGTAACTACATATTGTCCTCCAGACCATAATTCGGCCATGGCGGCCAATCTCAACGGAGACTAGCCTTCGGCGCGGGATATTATTAGGTGTACAAGTGCGTGCGCAGATACAGACACTCCCTCTCCATCTTCCCTCACTCTCATAGTCCAATGGGACAGCAATCCAACACGACTGGCCCGCCAAGGTAAATAAAGTAGTCTTCATGCCATTTTTCCCTAATCAGCTTTCGACTACTTTGTAGCGGTATCTACAACGCCACATGCGAACAACGCGTCATACTGACGTCACGCAAAATCGTGCATCTCGCAAGCAGAGTTTACCGCGCAACTAGCATAGATACAACGGCTCGACATGAATCATCGGGCAGTTGCCCGCCAGACACTATACCCGTCTGGTCGGAGGATCCTCCCTTTTCTATAGAGTATAAGTGAACTTTAATCCCTGTTCCTAATACTTCTATAACTTAACTATTTCTCTTATCGCTGTTCAGTTTAACTGTCTCGTTGGTCTAGTAATCGCAGGCGCTACTGCTGAGCATGAGGTTATGGGCTCGATTCCCGGGTCCACCAAAGTGTTTTTGGGTTTTTCTATTTGGAATTTCTCAATACCAGCACGGAGACTGGATTTGTGCCCAGTTGATGGCAATAGGCTCGGCTCCTATTGCATGGAAAATGAATATACCTAACTGGCGAATTTTGGGTGTACTATAGGTGCACCTCTGGCTAACCCTGGGGGAATAGAGGCGTGATGTTATGTGTATTCGGTGAGACTGATGGAAGTAAAAATACTCGATGCATTTCAATATTTCGACGGTATTGCACGACTCATAATGCGAGGCATTAGAGAGTGCTTTACGATCGATTTTTTTTTACCTCCTTTCTGCAACTGTTTCTATTGTTATACTCCTGCTAGTACAAGGAACCTACTTAACTTATATACCATTGTATAGATAATTTAACGTTCAAAAATTGATTTAATGCAGTAGAAACGAAAAAAACATCAAAATATAAAAAAAAATCGACAATAAAGTGTGAAATCTGAAAACATTGTAGCTTGCGAAAAATCAATTAAATGAGTTTTTTTTTTTAATAGATTCGTTTCAGAAGGAAGCTTACTGAAAATGGCACTTTTATTCAAAATAGTTTAATTATAATTAATAAAAAACTAATCAATATAATATCTATGGTTTTTTATACGATCAAATGAGCATTATCAATCATTAGCAATCTGAAGCATTTTGAAGGATATTGCTAATCCATTGCTTTATATGTTCGAAAAATGTGTCTGCTCAACAACGTAAATAACGCAATGAATGTTGTAGAACTGTCAAAATGAAAGCCATCGCTACTGTTATAGTGTAGGTATTACGCAATTACCCCGCTGGTTAATCGCCAGCTAAATTCTATAATATGTGCCTTCCTTGAACAATGTCCCCGGTTTTATTACACGCCATGCTCATTCGGAATTCACAGAACACAGCCTTAACAATCCTCACACTACCCACAATCCCTTAATACCTCACCTCTTCCAAAATTAACTAAAACATGCCTCATACAACATTATCACCGCATGCATTGCATGCGACAGCCTTTTGCCGCTGCTTTCATTCGCAAGCAGTTACATTTTCCGCTCGGCTGCTGCAGTCATGGCTCCAAAGAGCTACGTTCAGAAACCAGACATATTGTGTTCTATATTATGCATGGAATTAAATGTTTTGTCGTTTGTTTTGGTCCTTAATTTGGAACGCGTAGGGTTTAAGTGTGTGCCTTTGAAGAAGGGTGAGGTTCTTCCTTAAAACGGTAGGTTTTCTTTTTGTTTAAAAAAAGTTCAAAGTGTGCGTTTTAAACTTGGGTGCTTGAATAAATAAATGTTTAATATTTTTTTCCACGTTGGGAAAAGCTTGTAATTTGAATGAACAATCATTGGATAATGAACAAATAAATCCTTAATAAGGAATTATGCCTGCATGCTTTTTTTATTTCCAAAACGGGCCAGTCTTGACCTCGATCTCGCCTTGTGGAAAGCGAGGGATGAGGTCTATGATGGAAGGAGAAATCCCAGAAAATGCCTTTTCACTCTATGTTTGAAGGCTGACGGGTTGTTAGTTTCAAGACACATTTACATTTTGTTATTTTATTTCTCATGTCTCTTTACATACTGAGACCCCTCCGTGCCTCGGAAAGCACATTAAACCGTTGGTCCCGGCTGTCATTCGTGGATCTTTGACAGTCGTTACGGGTAGTCAGAAGCCCGAAAGTCTGACAACCAGTCTTACCAAGGGGTATCGTATTACCCAGTAACTGGGTTGTGGAGGTCAGATAGGCAGTCGCTCCATGTAAAATACTGGTATTCAGCTGCATCCGGTTAGACTGGAAGGCGACCCCAACATAGTTGGGAAAAGGCTAGGCAGATGATGATGATTTTATTTCTCATGTAAGTAACTCTTTTGTCTTTGTGAGAATTAATATTTAAACCTAGTGTTACCACACAAAATAAAAAAGTGAATCCCATACAACTTTTCTTGTAATAAATTAACAAACAACACACGTCAAAACTCCTCAATTTGTTCCACAAGCTCCTGTAAATTAACTCTGTACTGAATTCTGAAACGATAACAATGCAAACATCGGCATACAAACAGTACTACGTAATATGCACTTAACTATTTGAAACTAAACTATTTCAGGTCAGTATGCCACTCTATACATCGTTGACTGGCTCCATTCAATGGAGGTTTGCATGCACAGCCTTTGTTTTCGTAGCGTGCAATTGGAAAAAAAAGAAAAAAACTTTTGAATTTGAACGTGGAACTGCAAAATATGACTTTATGGTAATAAATATGCTGTGCACGCTAATGACAGAGTAAATATTGTCTATGCTTATGATCTTTGAAGTAAGTGGAGTTACTTTTGTGCCGGCAAAACTGAGCTTCATATTAGTATGGCACTATAGTAGGAATCCACAATGCAGCATTCGTATTTGTGTGTAAAATCACTCTCACTTTTCAAAGGGGGACCAAACTATGCTCTATTGACTGAATTTTATGTTGGAGTCACACTTTTCCTGAGAAAATATTTTATTCAAAATGGTTTGTTTCAATCTCAACTAATTCAAAGCCTTCCTACACGTTTTATTTACGAGAATCTATAAGCTTGCTACAAGTCACGCCATCTATCGACTATTTTGAAAATCAAAGTCACCTTGCATTATATTTTTGTATTTATTTTGAAAATTAATTTTCAAGTATTTGAAAACGTACATTAGAACTGGTTAAACTTATAACATTGCATAAATGTATCAATTATTTTTTTTTTAATCTGCGACCCATTATTTTGCATGATACAATAATAACAGTGCAGCAGGATAGCTAAAATTTACTACTTCATAATAAAAAAAAATACAAAAACCCACGTTTCTATCTATTGTTTATACAAAAACAGTGGTGTAATAAAGCTCAGTGCAACTCGTAATTGTGCGCAATGCGTTCGTAGCATGAGTGACAGTGGCACGCTCCCACGAGGTCGTGATCATGCATTACACTGATTCGCATGGCCTGTTCCATGTCGCACACAAGCAGGTATTAAGTATATCAATGTTTACTGAGATGGAAATGGCATTGATGTGTCTGTAATATTAGTTTTTGGAATTTTTTCTCCAGTAGTCGAAGATGTCCTTGTTTTCGAACAAAAGTGTCATAGTTTTGCGCAATTTTTTGGAAGTCTTCTTTGTAATTCAATATTTTATTTATTAAGTAAGTAGTTTATATTCAGTAGACATAATTGTGAAACGAAACGAAAATCGTTACAGTTTTGTTGGATAAATATTTTGTTTAAAAGCAGGTAGCCAGCCTTTACCTGAATAAAATCGTTAGACAAAGCCAGATTTTTCGAGTCTATAGATGACTAATGGGCGTTGGAGTAGATGAACCCTCGAGGACAGTACGCAAGCATAGCGCAGGACGTCCAACAGCTGTATGGACTGATCAGCCACATTTGAAAGGTGGCCGAGACAGACTGGATACGAAATTCGAGTAATTGGGTGTTGTGGATCAGCGCTTTGGTCTATCTCGCATAGGGTCGTAGCATTAGGCTGAGCGATGGTCGTTTTGCGTGGATATGACGCAACATTTCCCTCAACTTGCTCTTTTTGGTGTTCGTGATATTTCTCTGCGTCATATTTACTACAAATAAACGTATTTTCTTAATATGTTTCATGGGCAGCATGCAACCTGCTGCAACATAGGCCATTTCTAGGCCTATGTCCAGCAGGTAGACTGAGATAGGCTGAGTTGTTTGATCTATTGATGAGAGCAAAATCTAAATATATAAAATTTAAAGTCCTGACTGACTGACTGTTATATCAACGCACAGCCTAAACCGCTGATCCTAGCGACATGAAATTTAGAGGGTGTGTTCTTTGTGAAGAGTAGGTATCCACTACGAAAGGGTTTTTCGAAATTCCACCCCTAAGAGGGTGAATGGGGGGAGGGTGAAATTTCATGCGGACGAAGTCGCGGGTAGAAGCTAGTCATATATATAAACAAAGACCACACAACCCACAATCATGCACTTAAAACTTAAGAGCTTAACTTCAAACAATGTTCAGATCAAAAAAGACACAACTCGGTACAGTATCCCAATAAACGAACCAAGCAGTAACTCACAGTTCACGCGGCATCTTTTGAACAATATACTGACTGACAACGTAATTCACTGGAGAGGCGATCAAATGGACACTGTCGTTTGTTTATTCAATTATATTTTTATTGTGAATTGAGTAGAGAGATTTATTGGTAATGGGAATTGGAGGCAGAGTTATGTGTATGCGTGTGGTAATCCCAGGTTTTTGACATATACGAATATGCATAAAATTACACCTTTTCCCCATGGGGCTAGGCAGAAACCACAGAACACCACCTGCTACAATCCTTACGTACTCCTTTTGCTTCGTTTACGTTCTTACATCTGGTTATACGGACGGTATCCTGGCCTTCAATCAAAGGTTTTATGGGTTCACCAAAAATACAAAAATGAACTAAAATCTAGCTAAAATCCAATCCTATACAATAAATAAAAAAAAACGCTAATATTCGAGTTCTATAATTTACATTCACATCTACCACGGTATTCTTTGCAAATATCGACGCGTAGTGTTAGAGGGACCCGTGGCTCAATAATAACAGCCGCACAGGTCAATCGATCAGGTTAAGCTACGCTAGCCGTAGTTGTTCTGTGGATGGGTGATCATATTTACATACCGAGTAGACCCCTCCGTGCCTCGGAAAGCACGTTAAGCCATTGGTCCCGGCTGTCATTCGTGTATCTTTGACAGTCGTTACGGGTAGTCAGAAGCCCGAAAGTCTGACAACCAGTCTTACCAAGGGGTATCGTATTACCCAGTAACTGGGTTGTGGAGGTCAGATAGGCAGTCGCTCCATCTAAAATACTAGTATTCAGCTGCATCCGGTTAGACTGGAAGCCGACCTGAACATAGTTGGAAAAAGGCAGGCAGATGATGAGTGTTAGTAACTTAGCATAGTCATAATCAGCCTATACTGTACCTACTGCTGGGACACAGGCCTCTTCTCTGTGAGAGGGAGTGGGCCATAATCTGTACTTCGGTGAGTGTGCCCAAGAACTCCACGACCTCACTCCACCGGCCCCCTTCTACTTTCGGACATCCAGACGTACTTCATGTTACCATACCTACCTGATTGCTATACCACCAATTTGCACTAAGCGTTTGCAAATGTCCTTTATAATGCGCACAGCAAAAGAGTGGAACTCTCTACCTGCGTCTGTTTTTCCGAGCGCATACAACCCAAATCTCTTCAAAGTGAGAGTGAACAGGCTTCTTCTGGATAAGCTCGCTCCATCGTCGACTTTGTCTCTGTCACCTTTGACCTAAATTAGAGTCAAGAGCAAGTCCATTTCAAAAAAAAAAAAAATTTTTTTTAAAATATACCACGCGGGTCAAGTACGGGTTGGTGGATGTCACATGTCTTCGAATTTTTGGTTCTAGGACAAGCCGGTTTCCTCACAAACGTTCTCGTTAGTAACTAAGCAGACACTCAATATTTGCCTAATCTTACCAAATGTTACCATGTATTGGTAAATAACACGACCCACTTTCCAGCCTTCACATTCTCGATTTCAGTTTGGTTGTTGATTTTAAGGCTTCTTAAAGTAATAAAAGCGTATTTTATGTCTCAATCTCTAAAAACTTGAATATCCCATCACCATAAAAAAAAACTTCGCTTAAATACATCGTTAAATAAAAACGTCCCTAGTAAGTAAGTACATTCTCATAAATAAATATTAAATCAATACAACAAACACATTGGGATTTATACTCGCCAAATGTAAGTACATATAATAAAATATGTCAGCAATGAAAAGTATCTCGTTCGGGAAGCGTATTCCAGGGTATATTTCAGATATTATCAATAAATGATTATTGGTCTCTATCGACACCAGACAGGCGGAAATCACAATATGTAGTGATTCATAGGTAAATTACTCATAATTATAATCATTGAAATCACCGTGAGGAAACCGGCATGTCCTAGAACTAAAAATTCGAAGACATGTGACATCTACCAACCCGCATTGGGCCCGCTTGGTAGATTAAAGCCCACTCCCTCTCTAGAGAGGAGGCCTGTGTACCGGCAGTGGGAACGTTATAAGCTGTGATTATGCTTATAATCATTGATTTGCAATAGGTATTGGTACGAGTCAATGATTTAGTTTCTAATACATAGTCAGACATTTGACATGCAAAACATTAGAATGTATTTAATGCTGCAGTATAATATTTGCACTTGATGATCTTATGAGTGCGTCAGCGAGCGGAGTTCGCGCAGCTGAATTTCGGGCCAAAAATATTTAAAATTTTTGCCATCGATACGCTAAGAAAAAGATAATATTTATGTCCAATGCCATGCTTTGAGTATGTATGTTAACCAACAACCTCTGCTTCATCTAGATCGTGTCTGATCTGTAAGCTACATAGGAATAGTAGTTCATTTTTACAACGTAAAAAGATTACCAAGTCAGCTGATAGATCATTATTGCGGTCCATACAACAATGGAGTATGGCTTCTGTTTATTCACATTTAGCCATCAATATTTACGGAAATTCATGAAACTTACAAACGTCACAAAACATCATAAAGAGCCGCTATAAGACAACTTTATTTGCTTTAGACTTTTCATTATGACAAATTGACTAGAGCTTCGAATCTCCCCTTTCCTCGATATCGCAACAGCCTAGCTCAACAAATCCGCAATATGTCTGCCACGTCAGTTCAATCATGTAATGGAACGAACGGAATGCCCACTGTGGATTCAATCAATGAAACATTCATAGCGAGAGCTAAAACTTGTATAAAACATTTATGTATCAATGCTATTGATATTTACTCTGACTTTTATAGTTAATAATTCATGTTTTTTTAATGCTTAACTTGAATAGGAGTAGGTAGGAGTAGGTTGACTGGTAGAAAATGCCTACGGCATTAAGTCCGCCTCTGTACATTTGTGCTTAAAGTATTAAATAAATAATGCGGGATGAAGGATGAAGCAGTATGGTGGCCCAGTAGTAAAGGCCCCGACTTACGGGTTGTAGGTCGTAGGTTCGAAACCAGCCAGGTGCTGTACCTACTTTGTGTAAATAATTTCATCACCACTGCTCTCAAAACGGCGGAGGAAAACATCGTGAGGAAACCGGCATGTCCTAGATCCAAAAAATCTGACATGTGACAACTATCAACCCGCTCTGGGCCCGCGTGGAAGATTATACCCCACTCCCTCTCGAAGAAAGGAGGCCTGTGTCCCAGCAGTTGGAACATTATAGGCTGATTATGCTAATAATGTGGGAATAGTATAGTTGACTCAAACTAAACGTACCACAGGACCACTACAGTCCGGCCGTCAAGAGAATGTGTTCTTGACACCTGTTAGTTTCATACAAACGAATACGTGTTTTGCGAATTTGATCTTTATTAGCTACTAGAAATTGTCCCACTGACAGGTATCAGGAACGCATTCTCTCGACGACCCCATAATGCACCTAAAGCGCGGTCACTGTCGGACTGCATAGAAAAGAAAGAGAAGCGCGATGACACAACGCTGATAACTTATTGCAAAATATGAAGTCGCAATTATTATCTATTTACGAAAAATCTATTGTTTTAGTATGTTGCTTGTAGAATAATCTGACAAAAAATTGTATTTATATTAGTATGGTTTTTATTGTAGAACGAAAGTTTTTAGAGGTATCTTCATGATTTTTTTCTATCGTACCAAATAAGTTGTATTATGTTTTCAACACACTATATACCTAGCATATATCCTGAAGAAAATCATATATTTTTTTGATTTTGTTTACTGTAGTTAATCATATACTTTTATTGTTTCTAAAACTTGCGTTTTTTGCGTTTAGGTCCTGTAAGCCCTTAACTGTTTCATCTTGAGTTGTCTCAAAGATGCAGAGGGAACATACAATAGTATAGGACGAGCTACTACGAAGAGGCTTTCAGAATAGCCGTATTATACCGATAGCTAACGGCTACAATGCCTACGCACTTTCTAGGCTTCCCCATTGTTCGTGAAGTTTCAGCAAACAGGATTTTCCTGTAACTAAACATAGACACCTGTTTATTGAAGAATCAAATGACAAAAGTTACAATATTTGAGATTCATTTCAATTGATAACACTACCTGTTCCTGAGAAAAAGGGTCTTGGCAGACGGAAGGTCAACAAGGTGATCCTATAAGGGTTCCGTTTTTTTTTTTCCTTTTGTGAGACGGAACCCTAAGAATGCCTTATGCTAGACGACTTAATAATAAGTACTGTTTTTTTTTATGTGCGATCGCTAGAGAATCGAATATTTCCATTGATACTCACTAATAACTATTTATATTTCATTTAATGAACATCTTCTACTTACACCCACGGCAAAATAATATCCGTTCACTGTCTTAACACCCACGGAAAGGAAAAAGTTGGCTATTTTTACTGGTGGAGAGGTATATTCTTAGAGTTTCACATCTATTATTCTTTAAGATTATGTCCCATTGGAGGCAGGCAGGGAATCTTACGCCTACGAGGAAAATTCAGAAATTGAAAATATTACTGTTTTTCTCCTTATTTTCAAGGTCAAGGTAATAAGCCGGAATTACTCTGGATTGATGGATCTGGCATTTGGTTAAACTTAAGTTAATGTTTATATAAATGGTTGCATGCCGAATGGTGAAATATGGATCCTAACTATCCTAAATAATATTATAAATACGAAAGCAAGTTTGTTTGTTACCTTTTGACGCCTAAACCACTGAACCGGTCATCCTGATAATTTGCATATACGTTGTCAGGAGTACAGAAACGGACATAGGGTACCTTTCATCCCGAAAAAAGTGCTGTTCCCGAGGAAAACAACAATAACGTTATTATGATAATAGATAGCACCACGTGTCTATTGAACTTTGACATAATAATTATTATAAAGAGAAATGATTAGATTTTTAGTATATGTTTGTTTGTTACGCTTTCACGCTAAAACGGCTGAACGGATTTGGATGAAATTTGGCACATGTGTAGACCATGACCTGGATTAGGACATAGGATACTTTTTATCCCGATATTCTCACGAAATCGAGACTTATGCGTGTAAAACCGCGGGGCGCAGCTAGTGTATCAGAACATCGATTATGTATCACCCATATTTTCAAAATAACTGTCTATTTCATTCTATACTATGAGCAAAAGTATTGTATTAAGTACATATCTCATATCAGGCCCTAAGTACTCATTGCATATAATATAGGCCTCCTAAACATTCAACCATTACGATAAAAGTCTTTAGGAGAAAGTTACTAAAGGATTAGCTATTTATGTCAAGAGTGTTAGCAGTCTGTGCAACCCATAGAAATGTAAAAAACAGGAGAAGTGGCAAGGGGGCGTGTCTGTGTCCACGCGCCATGGGCAAATTGAGCCTGTACTCGGCAAATGGCCGTCTCCGCGAACTAGTGCACTTTCGACCGTGATCGTGATAAAATATAAAAATGCCGAGTTGTTCAGTGGTTTCCTGTAAAAACCGAAGTCAAAATAAAAACTTCGTATCTCATGGAATCACTTACCATATATAAGTAAAAGTATTTTACTGTATTTGTCTTTAAAATCATGAAAAACAGCAAATGGTAAAATATTTCTTGCTTTTACTACGTTATTTTTGTTTTCAAATATCGCAGCGGCTGTACTATTTTTGCAGCAAATACATTGCTCCTTAACCACTAACCACTAAGTATGTCGTCAAGTGACTGGACAAGCAATGTAAACATTACAAAACGATACTTTATTTTCGCCGAGCGTCGCATAGTACGGCCGCTGTGTCTTGCGGCGAGCTAGTGATGTAGTTGGTAATGTCCACTAACGTAGGCTATCGAAAACAATGTCGATTGCCCAACGAATATATTGCTATTATAGTTAATTTTTCAATTTGTCAACCGTTTTAACCCGTTTCATAGAAGACCTGACAAGATGACGTTTAAATCCGGTTGGTAGACCCTTGAGAAGATGTAAAATAATATTAACTTTTTTATTTAGTTCAATTATTTTTTTTAGCTACATTTTATTGATTTATAATATAAAAATATGCTCTGGGCATATCGTTTTTTATTTATTTTATTTTCATGACCGTACATTATTTTTAATACATTAATTAATGGAAGAATCGATAACTTTCCGATTTAGTCAATCACTAGCGTATATGTAAAATAAATGGCTTTTGCACAGCACAACGATAGCGATAGATGTTTATGTGTGAGTAAGTTGTACGGTGCATGGTAAATGCACGTTGTGTTTGAGGAGTTAAGGTTTATAATTGATTGTGTAGTACGTTCTGATTTATGAATTGCAAGTGTGTGCGCGACTTTGTATCTATTGCTTTTGCTGAACTACATGTGTAGTTGTGGCGCGGTGGTGGGGCCAACCTAGCGACATCGGGTTCTGATACATTTTCAACTAACGGGCATATCTCCTTCTTTCATATATCTATGGTGCAACCCAATCTATTTTTCAAGCGCTAAACTTTCGCTTATTAGCCGTGGTTGTCGGAAAGGGAAACGATTTTGTCAAGAGAATGTGCACCATCGCCACATCTTCCTGCATCGACCAATAATAACAAACTGTTATCGCCAAACATTGCGAAAAACATCGTGATAATGGCAATATCTAAACATAGACTTCAGAGGTTGCCTTTAAAAAAACGCTTTTAGCGATAAAACCGCCCATTGTGTCATCCTATAAAAAAATGTATTTATTTATTTATTTTATTATTTATGTACACAGTAAAATACATAAAGATATGACATAATTAAGATTTGAGATTTGATTTGATTTTGTATTTAATTATTAAAATATCTGTAATGTATATGGTATACTTAATAACGAGTATTCTATCTATCCATAGACATCTTCAAGTCATGGAAGCTTAAGGAAATATTATGAAAACGACGTCAAACCCTTTGTTTAAAAACAGCCTAAGTACCCATCCGGCGAAATTATTCATTAATAAAATATAATACGGACCGAAATAACCGAGGCGCGACCAAAAAACACAGCCATCTCTTGTCACCGTACGTTACATAATCTCACGTAAAAGCTTAACCTCTTTGTAATCTAGAAATAGGTCAGAAACGAAGTTCCTTACGAAATACTCGCATGCACACGTATTAAAAACTATCTCTCCCTTTGTGTCTCTTTTTAATACCTATTGAGAAAGTCGCATGGAGTGAGCATAACGCTTTTTCATTACGTGACCTACCGCAAGACGCGTAAAAGAACTTCGTTCTAAAAAGTGTGCGAAGTGGCCTCACAAAGACCAGTTTGAAAATAAGTCTAAGCAAATGAATCGCAATATAATAATTATACAGAAACAGGGTTATTTATTTATGTCAGCATGGAAGACTTTCCGCTAAAAAAAACAACAAAAAAGGAAACAATAGTCGACAGAAAACCAATTACATACAATAAGTCTTCACGTTTAGACTTATAATAGAATTTGTATTGTAAACATAAGTACAAGCAGTAACATTGTGTATTTTTGGAGCGGCTTGTGGCTAAGTAATAACAGCCGCACGGGTCGATCGATCAGGTTAAGCTACGCTTGTCGCGGTTGGTCTGTGGATAGGTGACCATTTTTACATACCGAGACCCCTCCGTGCCTCGGAAAGCACGTTAAGCCGTTGGTCCCGGCTGTCATTCGTGGATCTTTGACAGTCTTTACAGTCAGTCAGAAGCCCGAAAGGCTGATAAATAACCAGTTAAGTATCGTATTACCCAGTAACAGGGTTGTGGAGGTCAGATAGGCAGTCGCTCCATGTAGAATACTGTTATTCAGCTGCATCCGGTTAGACTGGAAGCCGACCCCAACATAGTTGGGAAAGGGCTAGGCAGATGATGACTAAGCCGTCTCCCAAACGTGATGATGCCAATTAAATTTTCCCTGGGCCGTTTTCTGCGGTCAGTAGGAACTTACAGTTAGGGCAAAGCATGATTCTTTACCAACCTTTGTATGGAAAAGGGGTTAAAGATAAGTAAACATATGAAATCGACATAGTAGTAGTATTAATATAGGTTATATAGGCAGCTAAGCGCTCCTGAGCTTGTCATCCATCATGATCGTTTGCATGTGCGTTGTGACAAATGCCTTCCTAATCTGTTTCTGTGAGCGGCTGATATTACAGGTAAATATGTACGCTTATTTTATTAATATTAATGTATTATCATGTTATTATCATGTTACCTAGTAAAAGAAAAAGAATGAAAATACATTTATTTGCGGTGAACATAACGCAAAAATGAACAATAACAGAAAACTAAAATAAAAAAGAAGGTAAGGGAAACATGCGTCACATTCACTCAAAACGGCTATCGCTCAGCATTATGCTGCGACCCTATGCAAGACAGAGCCCCAGCGCTGCTTTTCAGCGACAGCCGGCGCTGACGTGATGACGTCGTCCGACGCTGCACACAATTATTATTACAACAGTGTGCCAGTGTAGCGTACTTAAAGAAAAATAATAATTATTATTTTTAATTTTTCGGGTTATGAAACTTAAAAACACACCCGCCAACGTTTAATTATAAACATCTATATCTGACCAAGATTTTGTCGGGATTTTAAAAGAGGCTGTAAACTCTGAGTTTGATTTGGCCTTTCTTCTCAGAGTAGTCTGATAGGAAACGCCGACCTCATCTAGTTTTTTTTTAATACTGTTGACATGTAAAGGTATCTGTACAAACCTATTTACAGAAATAAAATCATTTGTCATTTATCAATACATTTTCAAATATAATCTTACAAACCATTTTATTTAATCTTCCAATTTATGGTTTCTATAAATTAGTCACTTCGTTTCTATTCTATCTTTCATCATGCATACTATCAGTCAAACAATAAGGTATTTGGTATACAGGCAAAAATAATAATCACCTTTCCACATAGCTTTTCAGGCTTAGGACATACTTCAATAAGTCTGCCTAGCCTTTTCCCAACTATGTTGGGGTCGGCTTCCAGTCTAATCGGATGCAGCTAAATTCCAGTATTTTACATGGAGCGACTGCCTATCTGACCTCCGCAATCCAGTCACTAGGTAACACGATACTCCTTGGTAAGACTGGCTGTTGTAAGACCCGTAAAGACTTTCCACGATCTTTAACAAATTACAGCCGGGACCAACGGCTCAACATGTTTTCCGAGGCATGGAGGGATCTCGGGGTAATGGATGGTCACCCATCCACAAACCGACCGCGGCAAGCGTAGCTTAACCTTCGAACGACCCAGGCAGCTGTTACCATTTAGCCACGAGCACATTATTTAATAAATGTAGCTGCCTTTATAGCAAACTAGCTGCGCCTCGCTATTTCACCCGCCTTAGTCTCGATCCCATGAGAATATCGGGATAAAAAGTATCTTATGTTATGTTATGTGCCATATGGTATGTGCCAAATTTCATCCAAAGCCGTTTTAGCGTGAAAGCGTAATAGAATAGAATACTCTTTATTATGTACACTATATAAATTACAGACATAAATATAGAAACTACAATGGGTGACACAATGGGCGTAATAAACAATCATACAATTTTTTTTATCTTTTCTCTATATGACATTAGTTAGATAGATTGTTTCGCTGCACTTACCATCTACGAGTCACCTCACAGTGTGCACCAGATTGCACTCGTGTATTTGATATAAAATGTACTATTTATCTTGGGACGAGAATGAACAGTCTCGCATTGTGAAGCTTCATCTGATCCTGTAATACGATGTCTATTTTCTTGCGAACCCAGATCAATATGTGGCCGCTTGCATAACTTGTGGCTTATTCAAGGCATGGATGTCAAGTTTACGAAAAGTTTGAGGTGAAAGGTCAAGCGTATTATCTTCGTATTTATTAAGACGGTTGAGCATTTTTGTGGTCGCACGTGACTGGAGGAAGCAGGAACGGAAAAGATGGTTCTTATTATCTAAGACATAAGATATGTTTTGTTTTGATAGATTCTTGTAACTCTGGAGCTGTGTAGAATTTTATATCGGTAGGTAAGTACTGACAATCTACGAGTCCCAAATATGTATTTTGATGCGTTTCTTTTTTGTTTTTTTATACAAATCAAGTCTCATCGTAAAGGTGGGTACACATGCTTGTAAGCATTCTTAAAATAAGCATGCCCTGCAGCTGTTCACATTTGCTAGAAATAAACATGCTAGTTTTGAACATACTCCTAAACAAGGGTATAGGCAGACGCGCTCGGAGCATTCCCCCTACCAGGTAGAACCTCAGGTAGCATGCTCGAAAATCAAACGACTGTTGATTTTTGAGCATCCTCGAAATAAGCATGCTCATTACTAGCAATGCTTCGACCCATGTGCTACTAACTACTTAGCAGCACGTGTGTGTGCAATTGCTACCAATTGCTCAATAATAGTAGGTATGCTTTCGTGCTAGTACGTCTGTTCTGTCCATACCTTAAAGAATCATGAGTCACGTCAATTCTCAACCAAAAACGGCACTAATTTAATAACCCCGATATTGCATTTCGTATACATATAAATCATACAGGCCATTTCTTAACGTGACGTGTGACAGCCCATCTTCATCTTCAGTTCTATACGCTCAGTTTATTGGCAGCAAGTCAAGTACACTCCCACACAACGGTGATTAAAAAAATTAATGTTATGAAAGTTCAAGGCTCGCGATCGCGAACCTTGAAATGTTGGCAATGGTCATGCTTTTTCTGACTATTTTCATGTTATGATTTTTGTTGGTATACCAAGTTAAGTATTGTATATGACAGTTACTTTCGAATCCAGTATAGGTCCAAACTCAGATTTTTAATTTGATAGACCAAAATGATAGCTGCGCTCATTACATTAATGTCATGTTGACAAAAAAGGTCGACCGCAGCTGTAGTTTTAGTCCTACAAATGAAAAATCTGAGTATAGGTTGTTTATTTTGTTTAACCCTCTTTTCGAAACACAATTTTATGATACAATTTTACGATTGCTTGTACACACATTAAAAAATACCTACTAAATATTGTGAGCGACTGTACTTTCATGCAATACAGACAAGTATTGGATATTCGGTTATGCCTGTCTTTTTCTATCAATGTGGCAACGAGAGAGATGGCGAATCTTTAAAATGTATTCGGTTTGATCTGAGTAAGTAGGTATCTAAATTATTTCTAGACAGGATGCGGAGTCGGTCGTGCGTTTGAAGTACTTTTTATTTCTGTATTTATGTCGTTATATTAAGAATTACAAAAATACGTTTTGCTACTTTAAAATAGAAAAATAGAGCGGGCCAGCGAAATAAAAATTTAAAGAAAAGATCTTTGAAACTAGGTATACAGAATTTGGATTCAATTTTCGGGCACACTTTCCTGGTTTGAGCTTAAAATAATAATTTAAGATCTTCTAATTAAAAAAATATAAACTAACCTACATGATGGACCAGACATGTCTGCCGCATGTCAGATGACGATTGGGCTAAGAGAACCACCGATTGAGTCCCACTAAATATGCACGAAGCCATCGGTGTAGGCCGAGACGAAGATGGCACGATGAGCTTGACTCCTACCAAAAGAACTGGCCTGCACTAGCAAAAGACAGAATTGTGTGGAAAAGGGAGAAGGAGGCCTTTGCCCTGCAGTGGGACAATACAGACTAGTTAGATAGATTGACATGATATTAATTGTGTCCCTATAACTTGTAATAAGCAGCAATTTTCTCCATTACTTCCACATACCTACAGGCAAAATATTATTTCTCATCTAAGACAAACTAAATCTGTCTCATTCACAAAATAGCTATCATCCGGAGCAATTGTTTGCCCACAAAAGATAGATTGTTTAGATACGAGTCTAGTACAACCATTTTCTTTTTGACGCACATGACAGTTCCTAATTCAACTTTCTTCTATCTTTATCGCATGTGGATGTTTGCCAATAGAAGTTACGTAGACAACCTTCGTTTTGTTTATGGTTCTTTGGACTACCATTTTTAGTAAACAACATAGATTGATACTACCCTAGTATATACTAAATCTATGGTAAACAGCTATGTCGGTCGTGTAACTACTTACTATCTACAGGGAAGTAGAAAACCAAGTTAACTAAATTAAACGGTAGACATTTTTTTTACCTGACTACGGCAGTGATGTATTTCAAACAGGCAGATGTTTTTTTTCTTTGTATGAACTAGCATAATAAGTCAACAATTTTCCCACTGCTGGCATACAGGCCTCCTCTCTGTGAGAGGGAGTGGCCTATAATCTACAACGTGGGCCCAGTGCGGGTTGGTAGATGTCACATATCTTCGAATGTTTGGTTTTAAGACATGCCGGTTTCCTACCGATGTTTTCCTTTACTGTTTTGAGAGCAGTGGTAATGAAGTTATTTATCTTTTATCTATTATACTATAAAATTATAAGTCCTGACTGACTGATATATTAACGCACAACATAAAACGACTGGTCCTAGAGTCATGAAATTTGTAGGTTGTGTTCTTTGTGAAGAGTAGGTATCCACTAAGAAAGGGTTTTTCGAACTTTCACCCCTAAGAGGATGAATGGGGCAGGGTGAAATTTCACACGGACGAAGACGCGGGCAGAAGCTAGTACAAAATAAAGCGCCTGTCTGGATTCGAACGTCGTAACCTACAACTCGTAAGTTGGGGCCGTTGCCACTGGGCCACCTTACCCTATGTTTGACCTTAATTATTTACCTTAATATTTGTTTGACTTTTTAGCTTTAAACCCTCGTACATTCATTGTTTTCTACAATTTATCTCCAGCGACGTAACATAATGAATGACTCTTCAATTGAAAAGTTTGCGTAACTTAGCGCCATCTGTTATGTTTAGTTAGAACTGTGTTCATTACAATTTGTAAAAAAAAATTGACCATAGTTTTCACTCATTTCCAAGTAACAAAATAAGAACTTTTATTTCGACCTTAACTAATATTTTACAGGTTTTCTAATATGTATATTTAGGACATTATGTTAAATATAGCTAGCTAAATCTAGACAGATTCTGAATTTCTGATTGGTTTTTTTGTTTTAGTAGAGTTTTTATACAAAAAACCTGATGATTTGAAGTCGAAACAAGGAAGACAGTGCTCCATTTCATTACCACCAATGAATGCCTTTTTCAATGTCACAAAGAACCTTGTTTCACGCCCCAATACTCCTTAACCAAAAAAACCAGACATTTTGGGCTAACCACACATGTATTTATAATAAATAATTAACTCAGAAGCAGCACCGTTATAGGGTTTAATTAATCCCGGACAACGGGAATGTGTCCCGTACAAATTTATTGCTATAATTTACGACAGTCCGGGAAAAAAGGGAATACAAATACAATGTAATGTGCACTGTATAAGATGGTTGCTTAAAGAAATTTGTGGGACTCTGGTTGTTAACCTTAGATCGGTTACACACGGCGACTTTTTCAGCGATACAAATTGCATCGAAACACTACCAGTAAAACAAGCAAGGTAAAGGTAGACGGTTAGCGACTGTATCGCGAATAAATTACTGCAAAGAGCCCTAACGGGAATAAGTAGTACCCGCGAAATTTTGTACCGGAAAATGAAAGCCAAAAAATAGATTTGAAGTGTGTGTAATTGGTTTTATTTTTTGAAGTGAAAACTTCTTTAGGCGCGTTGGGCATTTTTTGAGATGGAAAAAAACTATTGAACTCGCGCCACTGTTACCGTAATCGACACCGTTTCGGATGTGTTTGGCTGTCCTCGGTTTGTTTCAACAAGAGGTGGACAAAAATGGTCTGGTAATTTTCACAAAGCTGTAAGAACCCGTCAATTTTCTCCATTCAAAATTTTTATTTAACCTCTTTTGAATATGAAATTAACAGCTGGCGTACCAACCTGCACTGGACCCGCGTGGTGGATTATGGCCCACTTCCTCTCACAGGGAGAAGGCCTGTGTCCCAGCAGTGGGAACATTATAAGCTGATTATATCTACTTTATAGGAACTTGAAACAAACTAAGTGTTGTATAGTTAGCAGTACTTACAAAACACTACGTATTCAAGAAGCCATGGGAATGTTTACACGAAGCGTCGAAAGCCGATATGAAAGCCAGTAAAAACAATAGAAATTAAGTTTTTTTATTACTCCGCTGGCTGCGAGAAGCACAGTACCGTTCGAAGTGGAGGTGCTTGGGGGAGGCCTTTGTCTAGCAGTGGACGTCTTTCGGCTGAAATGAGATGATGATGATGAAAGCAAACCTTGCTGAAAAAAGCCTGAAAAAAGTTACACCTACCTTAATAATTTCATAAACTTATAATATCTACCTAGTTATTTACAACTTCATACTTCTTTGGTACTGTCAGCAACAAAAGTCGATTGACGCTACTTAATTGAAACAATTTTGATATTTTACGTTTTAGTATTTCATATAATGCCTAAGAGTAAAAAAATAATATTCTTTAAATTTTACTTATGTTTCAATTTTAATAAAATATTTTGCTCAATATTTAAGATTACAAAACTAAAGCCCGTAAATGTCACTTCATGGACTTGTTATCAGTCTGAATTAAGCCATAAAGAACACATACAAAAGACATACTGAAGGCACACATTTATTTACATTCCATATCACATCTCAAATTAATTCAACACCAACTAAACTCCGCTACCCAAAGACAAAGAGCACGTTATTGCACTTACAAATTCGCATACCGAACGCGAATCGGCCATAAACATTTAAACCAAAACCATGTGTAAATGAACCGAGGTTAAAATCGTAACAGGGTGTAAATCAAACGCACTGCACATGTCTGTTCCCATGATTCATGACACTACAAATCCAACAGCCTTATTACAACGGAATAGAGTACACATTAGTGAATGGATTGTGCTAGCTGTGGGCGTGTAAGGACTTATTAAGATCACTTTGCATGCATCATGCCAATTGAGTGCGGGATACATGTGTTTCTGATTTCTTTTTTTATTTAAGATGATACTCTGAGTTAGGATGTATATTAGTTTATTTGTTACTTTTAGTTACGAGCACGTCAGGAATGGGTTGAATGAACATAAAGGTGGAATTACTGAGACTAAGTCTCCTTAGCGTGTCGATGCCAATCTAAATGTGAACTAAACGGAGACGGGCAGGAATTCGACTTCAAATTTGGCATCATCGTTAGCGTCCATCAGTTCCTGTAACGCGCAGACGACAGGACACGCAGGACATGATAATATTAAGTGTCCCATCGCTTGTGGAACAACTCCACATTGCTTCGGCCAACCTGGTTAGGAGTCTGTTTACAAACCTTTTGAGCAGATGAAGCTTTTGCTCTCCTACGATATAAGTAAGCAAAGTGTGGACTCATACGTATTTATTAATTTATGATAGATAGTCAATTATATGGTGGTATTCAGCTGCATCCAGCTAGACTGGAAGCCGGCTCGAACGTAGTAGGGAAAAGGCTATGTAGATTGATTTAGTTAGTAAATTGTATGTTTATAATTTTTATAATAATCTTTTCTAGCTCATTTTCCATGTATCCAGCATCACCATAGACTTAATTGGGAGACTAAATTATGGATTTATACTCGTAGTTTAGCCGTAGCTTGTTTAGTTACCTTATGAAAATTTAACGACACAGCCTAAAAATATATATTTACATTATAGATGTCTATCTGCAAGGATCTCTGTTCACTTAACACAAATGGAAAGAAACAAAATATTTGCACTTGATAATAAGGCTTTCTTGCCACCATTAAATGACGTCTCCCCTCAGTTGACTTCCAAGTACCGCGGGAATGTCACCAGCTGACACACTTTCTGCTCTTTTCTTCTGAACATGACAACCGAATTTACGATAGACATGACACTATATATTATACTGCGTCATCATCATTGAAAGACTTAATATTGTATGAAAAGAGAATTGTTTATTAAAAATGTTGTTGTTGCAAAATTAAATCACGTGAAATTAGATGGTTCTGTGTCCAATTATCGTAAAATCTAGGAAGGTACTGGTTTCCTAGATTTTATGATAATTGAGCAAAAATATTGAAAAAGTTCCAGGTTTACTATTCCATAAAAAAGTATACAAAACTTACCTATCACGATAAACTAGTAACACTATATTCACAACCTTATACTGTTATCCAAAAACTACTAAAAGCTGTTCTATTCACCGAAACATTCAATGTTATTTAACTTCTATCGTCTAACATCCAAGATTATCCTTGAAGAAAATTAAAGTTATTCACAACACTTCGCGGTATAAGTTAGTGCGGGAGGTTGTACGGAGGCTTCGCACAGCCGCCCGACGCCACGACAGCCGGCAAACTGCCGCCCGCCCGAGCCGCCCTGAATGTCTTCGCAACAACTGAAAATTTTATTCAGCGAGCGAACATTATCTTCAAGTTTTCGAAGAGTTCGTAAGAACTGTGAATGCAAACTCGAAGCTGTATTTTTTTTGCGATAAAGATACTCATCTTCTGAAATCTTCCAATATTGTTCAGTATTGGTTCGATCGTTCATGAATGACAGCGATGTGATATGAATTCCAGGAAAAAATCTGACGATTCCATTTACAATTATGTGAATTCAGTTTGAATCGTCGGCTAACAGACTATTTGTTCAACTATAACTGCCGATTTTTTCAATAGCTTTTACCATCGTGGGTACTGTGTAAGCTACTTGTACGAGTCCGGATTGTTTAAGGCTATGGGCAATACTGTTTCAAGGCAAATTGTCTTACTAACTAAAACTCTATTAAAATAGTTATAGAGATTCGTTTCTAAAACCGTTTTAATTTGGTCGGACAAAATTGCTCTATTAGAAAAAACTAATTTAACTCTGGTGTGTGCACTGTCTTAGTGATAAATTAGGCTATGATCGCGTTCTTATCATAAGTAAGAATAGCTACCATACCACAGCAGTCAATGATAAAGAAGATTCCTTATCAAAGTGACCGATCAAAGTGACGCAACCTACCTTCGCAATAAAGAAAAGAAAAATAAATAGTAATTAATTTATAGGCGCGATCGCGTCAAAACAATGCCTTATCTATGAAAAAAGCCTCTGTTTTAACGCTTTAAGTTCGCGTGCCAGTGGCTCCTCCAATCCATCACTCAGATAACATGAACAAATACTTGGTGAAATTAGCATAAAGCCTAGAAATTGTTACCAACTTTAGTCTAGAATAATAATTGGATATTTTCTGAGTAAGTTTGTTCGTTGTACTGAAGTCGGAATTTCAGTCCCCTGCCATTTAACAACGGTAACTGTGTTATCTTTTAGACACTGATTAATCTTGAATATTTGGAATTCTTAATTGTATTAACGCGACGCGAACTGTTACGCCTATTTTCAGGGTAGGCTGGGCAGAAGTAATAGGAATCTGAAAAGCAAAATTGACGAATATAATAATATAAACAGTATTTAGTGCCGTTGTAAATCATCTATTATAGGTAGAAATTTTGTATTATGAACTAATTATGCCAGGATAATGATGGCTTATTAATATAATTTCACTAAAATGTTTGTGCGAGTGAATCATTACAATCAAATTATATATGTGTGAGGCAGACTGAATTGATTCATTGAAAATTGTTAGCGAGTAATATTCTGGTAGTATAATGAAACTGAATACTACATAATTACTTAAACAAAAACTATAAACATAACCTGCCCATTAATAATAATAAACCATTTGTTTTCAGGTAACAAAGACCCATAGATACATACCTTAACCCAAGTATACATAATAATATAGTAACAATTTTGTTAGTAAATAAAACTTAATAACTATGTTAGTATTACTTAGTTGCTAAGCCTTTGCCATTGCCCACTTTATATTTATTCCTAGACATTTGAGTAGGAATAAGTCAATCGAGCTACCTAGCCTTTTCCCAACTATACTGGGGTCGGATTCCAGTCTAACCGGTTGCAGCTGACTACCAATATTTAATATGGAGCAACTGTACTGCCTATCTGACCTCCACAACCCAGTTACTGGGTAATACGATACCCCTTAGTAAGCCTGGTTGTCAGAATTTCGCGCTTTTTTATGTAGTCAATGTTGTTTTTTACTTTCTCTACCGGAGACATTACATTTAGATTTGAGAAATTAGTTATTGCCAGGCAGCTTCTTGTTAAATTAAACTAAATACAAATGAGATGACACCTCGGTTAAGACAAAGTAACTGTTTCGCAATATCCAAATATCATAAATACAGATTAAAATAAAGCTAAAACTTATCTAGTGATCGTGGAACATTTCCATGAGCATAGTAGCGGTCAATAATTTTAATCACGACGTATTCCCAACATACAATATTGATCTTTTTATACCAAAATTTACATTAAAAAACTCCGCCTTTATTACCTCTTGAACGGCCGTCAACGTGCAGTTTAACGACGCAATTAATGTGGCTACAGTATAAACTTGTAAACTCTTCAGGAACGAACAAACGTATGCAAATTGTGCGATATCGTGAAATGTTGCGTGCGCAATCAAAACTTACCTGTGTGATGAACTCCATGTAAAGTTAGTGTACGGTGATGTGGAGTAATTGTTTGAGGAGGGAAAATAGATGTTACATTGTTTGAAAGGGTCTGAAAGTCTTCAGAACATATTTTTATAGGCTTCTTATAACCGTATGCCATTCGAAGACAAAGGTTGTTAATCAGAATGATTCTGCTAACTTTTCATTATAAACTAGCTGCGCCCCGCGGTTTCACCCGCATAATTCTCAATCCCGTGAGAATATCAGGATAAAAATTATCTTATGTCCTAATCCAGGTCACGGGCTACCCATGTGCCAAATTTCTTCTAAATCCGTTAAGCTGTTTAGCGTGAAAGCGTAACAAGCAAAGACACGAAAAATAGAATAATTCTCGATATAATATCCGTTTAGATATTAATTTATCATCACTTGCCTTACCTTTTCTCAACTATACTGGGGTCAGCTTCCAGTCTAAGCGGATGCAGCTGAGTACCAGTATTTTACATGGAGCGACTGCCTATCTGACCTCCACAACTCAGTCACTGCGTAACATGATACCTATTGATTTAAATCTATAAGTTCAAAATGAAAAGAACTACATTTAAAGCTCCACACGTCCACTTCCTGCGTCGAAATATTTATTTTTAGCCATGCAAACTGGAGTCTACACCAAACTAAGCCATTCTGGTAACGTTAGCTGTCCTCACTTTTTTTCTTCAGCTGTCGAATAGCCGCTGTGTTTTCTCTACGACGGATACTATGTGACGTGAGCACATCAACCGGAACACGGACAGTCCTGACATGGGCCATCCACGTAGGTTTCCATAACGTACGGTTCTGGACTAGAAAATATTTTTGTATTTTGTAAAAAAGCCGAGTCATACAATTTCTGACGCGTGATTTTCTACCTGGACCGCTAAGCTAACTGGAGAAAAAAAACTGATGTGCTCTACAATAGGTAGTATTTTCTACAGTTTCCTACACTTATATTGTGATGTGGTTCTTAGATAGTACTTAGCAGTTCTGGGCTGACACAGTTTAGATATCCATTGGGAATGGTTGTATTAATCATCTTTTTCATGTAACTTTAAACCTACTGATTTTCTATGCTTTTATATCTTTAGTACAGCTAATTTTATGAACTTTAACCTGATTCTTACAACAATTCTAGTTTTTTTTTTAATGAATTTTAAATTCGTCGTAGATTTTTTTACAGCGCAGATTGGTCAATGGATGTTGTCAACTGAAATTTAATTTAATAAAAGAGCTGTTTGTTTTCTATTAATAAAATTAAATTTTATTCGACAACATCCAACGGTTTTTTACTAAACATCAACTATATCCGACGATCCTGTATACTTATATCTTTTGTTGACTGTACAAAAGGCCTTACAGAACAACTAAGCGAATTTGTGTGTTGCATTACACGTTACGTTTTACCAATATTTACTCTGTCTCTGTGACAACTCTACGATAGAATTCTTTTTTAGATTACAAGTTTGTATTGTATTAACTGGCTTCTAAAGTCTACCTCTTAGCTTAAATAATCTTTAATCAGTTGCCCTTGTAACATAAGCCATAAACCTATAGCCAACACGGCTATAACCTTAGTTATCGTACTACATAATGGAACATATAACACACGTCTATGTAGATCGTCTCCGAGAGCGTCATCTCACATTTTATAGCCAATTAAACTGGTAGTTAACAAAGAGTCGTTTGTCTTAATAAAGTCGGTAAAACGAGACCGCCGATAACCTTCAGTTAAACCATGTTTAACAATTCCCCGGTTATGTGTAAGTTGTTGGGTGGGTTATTATCTCTAGATAGTTCAAGGCCATCTAGAATAACGTGATGGGAAAATAAATTAATTTGAATGCTAAAATGTACTCCATTTACTCTGTCTGTTATTTTTGTTAGACCTAAACTGTTAACTTCCAGATGAACAATAGCCTAGTTTAAAATTTACATTGTTCTTCAATGAAGTAATCAGAAGATTTTCTTATCTACATAAAATGGTGTCCCAACAAATCGGTTTTCAAATTATGACTAACACTGAGACAATTTGTATCAAAAAACTCCCTAAACACACTCAACAAATTCGTGTCAAATTATGTAATCTTATGAAAGACTCCCCTCACCAAAGATATTAAGTAAATGGTAACAGTCATTATTCATAGTGCCTTGCGCTATATTATTGCATCGTAATTCAAGCATTGAGATATTTAAGGTCACGCTAAAACAAACGATTTAAAATCGTAGAAAAAACCCGCATTCCCATTATAATCAGCATTGAGAGTTGCTCGTGTATGGTAACACCATCGGCACAAACGAGAAACGACATCTATGGACTATGCTGTATGAAGAAGTACGGTTGGTAGATATGGTACTTCTGATGATCTATGACAGAAATGCTAGTACAGACACCAGCACATCAAGCTACTACAATCTGTCAAATTTCTTCAATAGATTTTCAATTTTATCGCTAAAGCATAAGGTACAAAGTTGATCGGGAAAATTTGACAGTTTCGGGTAGCTTGATGTTCTGGCGTCTTTACATACTGTGACAGTTCCTTCACAGTTATTTTACCTTTGACAGCAGCGACCCAACAGCAACATTATTGTAACGGCAATAAAGATCACATTGATTTTGACAGAATAATTGTCAGCGCAGCAACCTAATTTAATTATAACGACAATAAAGATCACTGTGATTTTGACAGTAATGCAAAATTAAAGGTAAATTAACTAGCAAAGGAAGGACTGCATCAAACGGTTTAAGCTTTACGAGTTCGCATCACACTTTAATTATCTGTTCATTCAAGTAGGTGTAAGACTAAGATCATTGGAACTGTAAATATATCTGCTGGGAATCAAACCCAAAACAATACCTTGCGCGGCCTGCACGCGCAGGCAGCGTGATCAGCGCGTCATCAGCAAGCTGAGGCGCGGCGCGGCGACGACACGGCTCGGCCCGGTGACCTCTCGCTTCAACGGACTCCACCGCGACGGACGATACTCCTAAAGTCCTAACTTAATTTATTGTGTGTCCGGAAGTTTATTTTGTTAATAAGAACGGCAATAAACCATTGCCTATTTATACAGACCACTCTTTTATTGCTCCCCGCGCTAACAATATCTGAGGGGTAATTCCTGTATTTTAGATAATTGATTTTTGATAATGTTCGCATTATAATGACAGTATCAATCTGTCAAAAAACAACTCTCTAATTTACCCACATTTTTGCCATGTATTTGATATGGATTATCGCCGAGATGAGATTCATCATCATCTAAGGATTCTAATGCTTTACAGCCGCGGGGGCGCCTTAGTCTGGTCAAGTATATTTCTCCAACGTGACCTTGTTTTGACCTGAGATGAGATTGCGACTTGAATTTGAACTTAGGTTAAGTACGAGAATTTGCCTTCTGATGTCAGACAGAGAGCAATGGCCAAGTGGTAACGGCCGCGACTTACGAGTTGTGGGTCGTAGGTTCGAACCCAGTCAGGCGCTTTACTTTGCGTAAATTATTCCATCATCACTGCTCTTAAAACTGTGAAGGAAAACATCGTGAGGAAACCGGCATGTCCTTGAACAAAAATTCGAAGACATGTGACATCTGCCAACCCGCACTGGGCCCGCTTGGTGGACTATAACGACCCACTCCCACTCACCGAGAGGAGTCCTGTGTCCCAGCAGTGGGAACATTATAGGCTGATTATGATGATGATTATGATGTCAGACAACCCATGTATGTTCAGCAGTTAAGCTTCTTGTACGAAAAACGTATCAATCTGTAAAGCAATCCAGAACTAAAGAGCAAAAAGAGTGGAACTCTCTACCTGCGTCTGTTTTTCCGAGCGCATACAACCCAAATCTCTTCAAAGTGAGAGTGAACAGGCTTCTTCTGGATAAGCTCGCTCCATCGTCGACTTTGTCTCTGTCACCTTTGACCTAGACTAGAGCCAAGAGCAAGTCCATTTCAAATGAAAAAAAAAACCAAGAGCCATTCTTTGAGACTACGAATCCAACTGTTGCACATACCACATCCTACTTTTCCAACTCCTACCACACCATAACTGCTCGACTTTTTGCCACATCTACACCAGCTGTCGCCATGTTTATGGTAGCCGCTCCACGCACCGCGCTTTGTTGCTTTTTGCTAACGTACGGCACAATTGCAAGGACACTGGAACTAAGGACTTGGCTTACCAAATATGTATCGCCTGTATTAAGAAAGGTATAAATATAAATAGCCTGTTCTTGATCAGAACATGTGAGTGGGGTTTTTTTGTTTGGCTATTTGGAGCAGAGGTTTGTATTAAATTGGTTGGGCTATAAGGCTGTGTTGCATAATGTTATTGGTAGTCATAGATTTAAAAGCTACATTTTTAATTTGACACAAATATAATATGGACTTGAATATGCAGAAAACAAAAACATATTATTGCATCATAGAAATTATCTACGTTACTCTCACAGTCAAATGTGTTGTTATGTGTTTTACTACCAACTGCAATGCCGACCCCTGAAAGGGATCGCCAACCATAGCCAATTAGACACTACCAACATTTTATAGGCGCCACCAACATTCGGTAAAACCTACCCAAAACAAAAGCACATGAAAATAAGTACAAAAAAAAAACACTTTTAACGAAAATAAAAAGAATATCTACCGCGCCGATTATTGTACCGAGTTAAATTTACGGACGCAGCGACGGGTTTTTTAATCGCATTCGGATTCGCTAAACGATCACCATTTTTGTAATTGAATTTTGTTTTTTAGTATACCTCTGTTTGGTTTATGTTGTGTTAAATATTATTGTATTGTATTATTCAATGAAATACCTGGAAAAGTCCCGCGTGACCCGTTTGTAAATTCGGATAACACTCTATCATATCGTACAATGGAATGTTTTTATTCTATTTTATTGTATTGTAGGTGTTGTCTTCAATACCTAAAGGAGATTGCCCGTGATCAGAACCGCTTTAAAGCAATAGAGTATGGCCTTCAAAATATACTCATAAATTATAAAATAATTTATTAACTTTTCTGAGTTCACTTGATCGAAATCGTATGTGGGGTTAATATTTTGTATTTAATTAGTTATTTATTGGATTTTGTTGCATACTGTTTTAAATGGCGTATTTTAGTAAAAGCAGTGTTGCCAATTTTAAGAACCTCCCCATAATCGGTCTTAACGGATAGTATGAGGACAGACGCTGAGTTTTAAAAATAATTTCATCTATGACATTCTTCCTGGGTTATTGATTCCGTTTTAATCATGATCTGGTAGTTGGAGTAATTTATACGGCCTACCCAAATGTCCTTTCTCTGGTGTCGTCAAATCGTTGAGCTCCTTAAGTTCTGAGTTGAGCTGCACAATTACTGACAACTGGTGCACTGATTGGACAGGTCCACTCAATCTGTGTGGTTTTTTTCTCAAAAGAACATTTCAGACATTTATCTAACATGGTCTTTACATGTATGATCTAACCAAGATTAAGTATGTCTGGGCTTTAAAAGAGACTGTGATCTTTGAGTTTCTTTTGGCTTTTCTTCTCAGAGTTGTCAGATAGAAAACGCCCTTCTCATCTAGTTTAAAAAAATATGTTTGATGTGTAAAAGTGTTTTTTTTTTCTATAATGTTTCCTCGTTATTCATTTTTCATTAACATAATCAAAGTAATAAGTATATCTTTTTAATTAACATCTTTAAACTAATATTAAATTAAATCCATTTATTTCAGACTAATTATTTGTCCATATATTACTAATTAAAATATCTTTCTTTAGTTGACAAATCACTTATGGTCAGGGGAATTAAGATTAACTGTTGGTAACACTATCACGGGAAGTGTCACTCAGACACTGTCAATTTGTCAAACAAACATCTCATGTCGGCCGACCAGCACTCCGCAGTGATCTTTGTTTTTACTTATGTATTGTTAGTTGTTGAGTTTGCTGTGCTAATAAATAACTTATCATTGCGTTGACATCGTGTCCAGTTGAATCTTCAGATTCCTGCACAGTCAAGATTGTACTGTTTCTGTGCGGGTGGTGTGGATTGTGTAGAACATTTTCACGACTACGGTCCGTGTCTTCTGTGCAGTAAATCACTAACGATTTCGTTAAAACTGTCACGCTGCGGGAGCTGTGTCTACCTCGTCGTCAAGTTGGGGAGGCAACGGATATAATGGAAGACTTTCAGCACTATTTGTATTTCGTTGTTTACAGTTAAGTTTTACAGATAATACTAGAAGCTGTTTAACTATGTTCAAAATATACATTTAAATGCATCATGATGAGAAAAGTGGTGAAGTGTGTTGTCCCACTCACTGTCGAACGATCACAAAAAAAGACTGAAGCTGTGGCGAGACAGTGCTTCCTTACCCAAACCATTCGTTCTACCCGCTGAAGAGCTCCTACCTGGATATGAGTTACCTTGGGTAACCTCCAGACCCAGGCTGGCCAAAGCATGGAAAACCTGCTGAGATGGAGATTCATAGACGACTCTGCCTTGGAGTGTAAATGTGGTGCTGTTCTACAAACGATGGGACACTTAATATCGTGTCCTGCGTGTCCTGTCAGCTGCACGTTACAGGAACTGATGGACGTTGGTGATGGCGGCAAACAAGTAGCCGAATTCTGGGCCCAGTCCATTTAGATTGCTATCGACACGCCAAGAAGAAGATGATGCGATAAGAACCACCAGCTATACTTTTCTTAGTTTGATTTGATTTTGTTTGTGGCTTTTGCCTGTCTGTGACAATATGTATAATTAAACTAATGCTAAGATCAATTTCTTAACAGAATATGATATACCTATTTATTTTTATATGTCCCACACAGGTCGATCGATCAGGTTAAGCTACGCTTGCCACGGTTGGTCTGTGGATGGGTGACCATGTTTACATACCGAGAACCCTCCGTGGATCAGAAAGCACGTTAAGCCGTTGGTCCCGGCTGCCAGTCATGGATCTTTGACAGTCGTTACGGGTAGTCAGAAGCCCGAAAGTCTGATAACCTGTCTTACCAAGAGGTATCGTATTACCCAGTAACTGGGTTGTGGAGGTCAGATAGGCAGTCGCTCCATGTAAAATACTGGTATTCAGCTGCATCCGTTTAGACTGGAAGCCGACCCCAACATACCTAGTTGGGAAAAGGCTAGGCAGATGATGAGTCGTATTATGGTTAGCATGTCCGTAGGAACGGAAAATACGAAACTGAACTAGCAAACGACATTGAGGTTGACATGCCGTTGGTAGGTACTGGGAACGGACAAGTATTTAGTAAGGGGAAGAATTAAATCTCGATATGTCAGCAGCAAGGTGTATTACGCCTACATTTTAGTTAATAGGGCTACGAGTAACTCAGTAGCTGATTTAGGTCTGTTGAGCCGCCACGTCAGCTCCGTTTTTAGGCAACATATTTTATGAATATGATGATAATATGGACCAATAAAACTATTGCATTCCTATGTTCAAGCATTTTCTATTTCCTATAAAAACCTACATTTTGCATGTAGGTTTTTTTTACCTACCTATGAAATATTATTTATTTGGCATCATTCATTGATTTATTGGAACTATTTTCTGTTGTTTTATGTGAATTCAAATCGTATTGTTGTAAAATACTGTTTTTTTTGGTGGATGGTAACTAACCTCAAAACTGAACAGAAATGCAAAGAACAACAAAACCCCACAAAATAAATGGATAATTTTTATTTCCTATGAAAGTACGACATCACCCCTCTTTTATATCCAATTTTTGGTATCATACAAAATTTTTTGATGCGCAACCGCGGTCAATAGAGAAATGGGCATTTTCCTTTAGGTTATCTATTATTATCAGAGTTCTACGTATCACTTTCCTTAAATATATTAAAGCCTGTCTATCTATTTAGTACCAAGGTTATCGCGGCTAGGTAGCCGATTATTTGGCGAAGCAATAATTTTGTACTTGGAATAGAACACAAGGTGCTTTTCATTTCAGATATTCCCAATTGCATTGCACAGTTCTCTCAACTTTTATTCTTACGAAATAGTGAAAAACGTCTCCGGTCGACCCAGACACCAACGCAAACGTCTCACGACTCTCCAGACAGCTGTTATATAATATAATCGCGATTACAATAAACAAGTCCGCTTGTATTACTGTTGTTACGTTTCACATAGTGTGGATGCACCTTTTGATTTGAAATTGACATTGGAGGTCATTTTAGGTGGGGAATTTGGATTTTTTTCGTTTTTTGAGTTGGTTTTATTGTATTTGAAATATGGGAAATTTTATGAAAATGGTAAAGTACGCCCTGTAGTTTTATTTTCAGAATTTCTTCTCTAAGTTTTCTATAGACCACGCATAGTAGCTTCACCATTGACATAGGGATGACGTCCCGTCTGTCGTGATCATGATTTTGATGCCACTCACTGTATCAGACTGCTTGAAAAGGGAGCATGTTTTGAACGCAGCGTAGCAGTCGGTTTTTTGTCTATAGGCCACTGTTTTAAATGCTTAGGTTAAAAAGGTTCGTGTTGAAATTGTTGCTGTCCAATTGCGATATTCATTTTTAGAGTTCCGTACCTCAAAAGGAAAAAAAAACCGAACCCTTATCACTTCGTTGTCCGTCCGTCCGTCTGTCTGGCTGTTTGTTACGAATGCCAGCCCTACAGGGCAATGCACCCTTAACTTTACCTAAGCATGCTTCCTAAAAACTGACTTTCACTCCTATTAACAATATAGGAGGGAAAGTCAGCGCATTCCCAACTAGAATGGGCGCGCCACATACCTCGCAGTCCTTAAGACAGTGTCGTTAAACAATTACCGTTAGTTTCGGTAACTGCCGGGGTGGGGCGCCACTGTTTGTGGATGACCCTTTATTTATGATATTACTTGGTATGTGAATGAACAGTATTATTTCACTGGCTAAGTTTATTCGGCTATTAAATGAAAGGCCCTCGTGATATTCCTTGGGGAGGAAGTTTCATGGCGTATTATTCACGCTTATTTCTGACGCCTCGTTAGCCGGTGGTGCATGTGGCCCCTCAGGAACTTAGGGCCTTTTCTTGGGCAAGGTTTGTGGCAGTGTTTTTATGATTATGTCCTGGTTGCAGTTATTGGTGGAAATCATGCTCTAAATATGGCGATAGCAACAGTTTTAGAATTATAACCAATTAAACAATTATCTATAATTATACAGAATCTTCCTTGTGGATTAAAGTGCATGAATGGACTGAAACTATTGGTATCGATTTATAATATTTTTTTTTTTTTTTTTTTGTAAAAGATAATTGTTGTCTGACTTGTCTCTGTGTCATGTTTACCGCATATGAACGTACCCCAACACCCCGCGGTTTGACACGCATAAGTTTCGATCCCGTGGGAATATCGGGATAAAAACTATCCTATGTCCTTTGACCCAAACTATCTCTATACCAAATTTCATCTAAATCGGTTTAGCGGTTCAAGCGTGAAGAGGTAACAGACAGACAGACACACTTTCGCATTTATAATATTAGTATGGGTGTTCTTCTTTTCTTTCTAAGAAAAGTAGCATCATAATTCATGTCACCAAAACATAATACCCAACACATCTTTCAACCTCCGCACTAATTTTAAAACCGATTGCAGCCTCATAAACAAAATAAGAGTAGCATACATAGACGTTATCGCCAGCATGGTGTCACGCGTTCGTCCATTGTCTACCAGTCTATTGTGCAGGCCAGGCGAGACGTGGTGTCTGCACTTGTATGCAGGTAGGAATGCAGCCGGAGCGTAAGCGCCCTTTATGAGTACGGAACGTGATTTAGAAAAATGTAATCTTGGAATTAAGGCGGCATAATTGTTGGGTAGTTTTTGAGGGATGGAAAATTAGATAAGGTACAACCTGTGTGCCAATCGAGTAAAATGACGAACTTCCATACTCCTAAGGGGATGAATTTTCAAAAACCCTTCCTTGGTTCTCACCTACATCATACAGTTATCACATAGTGCAGCGGTTATTACAAGTCGTTATCAGGTTGATAAAATAACAAAATAAACAATTCGACTAAGCGCTGATTTTTCCATCGCCAGATAACTTTTGTTCGAGGAATAAAATTGACGTTTGACAGTTTTTGTATGAAAGAACTGTCAAAATTTCAAAATTATTCCTCGAATAAAGTTATCAGATGATTGAAAAATCAGCCCTGAAAATAGAAAACTGAATTTTTCGAACAATATAAAAAGCGTAAAAATTGGCACGATAAAACCACACTTGACGTTAAAGCACAAGATAGGCGCTGGGCAATGGTATCAAGAATTCAACACAAACTTTGTGGTATTGTTACTAAATAATCACAAATTAAGTTTATTGTTGTTAAGGTGAATGCGCAGACCGCGAAATTCATAGACCGCGAAATTCAAATTTTCTTACGTTTTTTGCAATTTGCAGGCCAGTGTCAGGTTGTATCTTGATCAAAATTTGATTCGCGACAATAACAGGTACGTATTTATAGAATTATAATCATTAGAATCATTAATACATCTTTCTAAGTTAGATTTGTACCACTAAGCAGTTTTCCATAAGAGATTTGTTGTCGTGGTACAAATCTAACTTAGAAAGATGTATTAATGATTCTAATGATTATAATTCTGTAAATACGTACCTGTTATAGTCGCGAATCAACTTTTGATCAAAATACAACCTGATACTGATCTGAAAATTGCGAAAAACGTAAGTAAATTTGAATTTCGCGGGCTACCCTGGCACTTCCCCCTTAAATACTAAATCGAAAAAAGGTCCCACGTCTAGAATGTTAATTAATTATTTTTAACCGATTTCAAAAAAGGAGGAGGTTCTCAATTCGGATGTTTATATATAATTATTTAGGCGCGTTGGGCATTTTTTGAGATGGGAAAAAACCATTGAACTCGCGACACTGTTACTGACACCGCGCTACATTCGGATGTGTTCGGCTGTCCTCGGGATGTACTCGGTTTTGATGTATTTGCGATATCTCAGTGAGTGATGGCAAAGTATTCTGTTTGTGTTTTGTTTATATGATGATTAAAAAAATACACACGTAATTTTTATTAAGTTGATACGTCCGAATACTAAGTGGAGAGATGTAACTTTACTTTTTGGCAATTCAATAGATTTCTTAAGACCATGTTTCGTGTTTTGAGCATACAAGTGTCAATCAGTATGAGAATAACGAGCTGACGAAGGATTTAAAAAAGTACAAAAAGTAAAGCTGAAAAGAATGGATTTTTATAATGATGCAGGAAAATATTAGGGACAGTAGGTACGAATACTGAGAGTCATGGCGAATCCCATTGTTCAGTCCTAAAAAAAATGCGAAAAGTGGAAATGATATGCATTCATAATGTCGAATAAAAGTCAGCAGAAAAGTTCCGAGTCTTTAAAATTGTAGGAAACAAAATAACTACTTGAAATCAATACAACATTAATATCGGTAGTCAGGTAAAACCGAAGTTATGTATCGGAAAAATTATGTAGGAATATTGAAACAAGAGTATTTCTTGGACAAGAGGATGCCACTCTTTGTTAAAATTCGTTTACATATTTCCATTTGAAAATGAAGAGAACTCCATTCCGTTTCGCTGAAATAATAAGTTTACAGGGATTCAATTTATTAATGTGGGAAATACTCTTGAATTTTAATTTAATAATTATAATCAATTTTTAAGTAACCTACACCCAGTAAGTTAATCAGTGAAAGATAAACAGTTGATGTTAATAATAAAATATCAAAGTTCTGTAGTTTCTGCTTACCCCATGGGAAAAGGGCGTGAATTTATGAAACTATGTATAAAATAAAGGAAAAAAGAAAAGTATGTATTGTGACTCGCACAGGATAATCACAAACTAAACTAAACACCGTAATTTTATAAAAAAAAAAACTAAATTATATAAAAGAAAGTAAAAAACAGAAAGTCCTGTATGAGGTCAAAAGGCTCTTATCTCAGTATGATGCTGCCACATCAAAATCTATAATAAAAAACAAATAAAAATAATAAACCTGTATGTAAAATATCATAATTCATCAATTTTTCTGTTTAAGTTTCGCTGTTGAAATTAATTTTCATGTTCCTACCATACGTTCTTCTGCCAACATCAGTTAAATTATTCTGACAATGCTCTGATTTAAAAAAGCATTTTAGATGATCTTTAAGAAAGAAATGGTTTACTTAGACAAATGCATCTACCTAAGGTCACTACTTTTACCAAACTAACCAATCATGGCACAACTCACAATCACCAATTACATTGATGAATGATACGAGATAATCACTGTTGGCTACACGGATGATAGATAAGCAAGATAATGATCTGGCGGGCCATTTTCTATGTACCATTTGTATGTGTCCGAATTAGACGCATCTCACCGTGGTGGAGATCAATAGAGATGTTTGTAGCTGTGAAGTGTAAGATACAAGATTTACATTCCAATGTTAGCCAGTAAAAGTTTACATTGTTGATCGTAAGTAGTAACAGCCGCACGGGTCGATCGATCAGGTTAAGCTACGCTTGCCCCGGTTGGTCCGTGGATGGGTGGCCATCTTTACATACCAAGAATCTTCCGTGCCTCGGAAAGCACGTTAAGCCGTTGGTCCCGGCTTGTCATTCGTGAATCTTTGATAGACGTTACGGCACGTCAGAAGCCCGAAAGTCTGAAAACCAGTCTTACCAAGGGGTTTCGTATTACCCAGTAACTGGGTTGTGGAGGTCAGATAGGCAGTCGCTCCATGTAAAATATTGGTACTCAGCTGCATCCGGTTAGACTGGAAGCCGACCCTAAAATAGTTGGAAAAAGGCTAGGCATATGATGATCGTAATTTTCAACGGGTGCCAACAATGGGACCCTATACTAAACCTCCGCTATCCGTGCGTCCGTCCATCCATCCGTTCGTCCGTCTATCTGTCAGCGGGCTGTATCTCATGAAATTTGACATTTCATAGTGTGTATTTCTATTGCCGCTATAACAACATAATAATATAATAAAATTAAAGTAAAGTTAAAAATTTAAATTTGGTCGCCATACAAGAAACGTGACATTTTTGGTATTCTTGAAAAAATAAGATGGCCGCGGTAGGACCGATTTAGGCCACACACCAAAAGATTATTGTATACCTAGCTATATCCAGGACGGTTCCTAGAATGTCCAAAAGTGTTCTGTTTTGCAAAATCAATAAAGAGTTTGCAAGGTATCAGAAACTTTTTGCTGATGTTGCAGATAATCAGAACGACTTAAGTTTCTTCGATAAAAAAAAATAGATATTTTAAAGAACTGATTTCCATACTAAATTTATCAAAATAAAAAAAATCTTAACATCACCGATGACCACGAAACCTGCCACTATCACAACCTACGGCTACGTAATGATATCCTAACTACCAATGTTTTATTATCTAAAGCGTGGAGCTCATCTCCAAAGATCGCGGGTCGCACAGCCTCACGTTATCAAGTGTGTCGATAAGCAGGCGACAAGAACAACACATTTTATTAAAGTGAATTGTCACTTCCGAGATAAGATTATAGTCACATTATGGTTAACCCGTTGTATGCCTCGTGCGGGATCTTTTTACCAGAGTATAGCAGTTTCGTATAATAAAATGATCAGAAGGCCAATTCTCGAAATTAAAAACGTTCAAAATCTAGTCGTAATCTCATCTCAGCGACAATCAATGTCAAAAACTTGTCAAAAATGTAGGTATTTTTGACAGATTGAGACTGAGATCAGACTGTGCACTTCTTAAAATAACGAGAATTGCCCCTCAGTTTAAATGATGAAGAGAAAATTAAAACCAGACTTTAGTTAATTTTTTTTTTTAATTTTTTTTTTTAACTTTTATCATTACTTTTCAAAGGATAATTTTTAAAAGTTAATATTCATACCTAACTGGATTGGATACAAAATGATTATGTGACTCAAACTCACTCCAGTTTGAGTTTGACAAGTAAAAGTGGCAGCATTAAATATACATGTAGGTACAGCAACCTACTTTATATTAGATGCTTTTATCATAACTGGTAATGACACTTTTGAAGCATACCTATCTAATAAGTATATAAAGAAAAAGATACATGTGACTTTTCTAAAAATCTATTTGTAGAAATAGGTTAAGTTCTCACTTCTGTCACCAACCTAAGCGGTACGCGAGTAGAATAAACATAAGTCTTATTAATAGGTACAGACGCCAGCACATCAAGGTACCCGAAACTGTAAAATTTTCCCAATCAACACTGAACCTTATGCTTTAGCGATAAAGTTAAAAATCTATTAAAGAAATTTGACAGCTTGCAGTAGCTTGATGTGCTGGCGTCTGTACATGACATGATATCACGCCTGAAAGTATTCCCCAGAAGGGTAGTCAGAGGAATAAATATGACTTCTCTGTCTACGCTTACGAATAACAAAATTATGCTATAAATGTTTAAGCCTATTATTGGGGTAAAAATCCCGACTGGGATGATACAGAAAAAATCCCGAATGGGAGTCTTATAATAATACATTTCCCGAACCTAGGGATCAAACGCAGGGCTACATAACACTTGCGACCACTTTATACCAACGAGATCAATATTTACCTATACACTCGTAGTATACAACAAAGTCACTTTTCGTGTTTGTCTGTGTGACTGCGTTCTTCTAAACTACGCAACGGATTTTGGAGGAGTTTCAACCTTCGATTACAGAATTTATTCTGGAAGGTTTATGTGTATAATAAATTAAAATAACTTAGAAAAGTCGACTCTTCACGTGACCAGAGGGCTGGCCTATTTTTAACCGACTTCTTTGGCCAAGGAATCGACATTGCCATACAACGGGGCAATGCTGCCAGCCCTGTTGACAACGATGCGGACGAATTTTATGATGCAATAAGATTCTTTCCGTTTGTACATATTATTATTATTTTTAGAGTGTTAGCTATTAAATTATGTAAATATTATATAACTAAACTTAACATCAAAATCATCAAAGTTTAAAAAAATAATAGATATAGCATATAAATCTCGATGTTTTGACCTAACACCATATCAGTACACAGTGTGTGTGCGGTGTGTGTAGTCGGGTTGCTGGTTCTAATATAACTAATACGGAATTCCTGTATCCTGCCCATGTTTAAGTGTCTGTTAATGATATTATTATCAGTGAAGCACGATTGAATAATATCTTAACAGCTTCATCTTTATCTCGACTGGAAACATAATTATTTTGAATAGAATATTGATAGTAAATGGTTGTGTCCTGTCCATCCTTTTACTGATTCTTGTGTGAACGATAACTTCTAATATTGTTTTGGAAAGATATTAAGTTAGTTGATCGTGTTGAGAGGATGTATGAAAGGCGACTAAGAAAAGGTATTTACAAGGCAGATGTGAGAGGAAACGCCGGGAGCCACGCGGACGCCCTGACCATATTATCGATGTTCTTCAGAAAGACCAGGTGCGTAGTACTCGCAACCGGCGTGCGTGTATGAACAAAAGGCAAATTCCTGTCATTAAAAATATTCTAAATCTAGTCGCAATCTCATCTCAGCGACAATTAATGTCAAAAACTTGTCAGAAAATGTAGGGAAACTAGAGGTATTTTTGACAGATTGCAGTGAGACAGAGATCAGAAGGTCAGTTCTCGTAATTTAAAACGTTCAAAATCTCGTCGCAGTCTCATCTCAGCGACAAACAAATGTCAAAAACTTGTCAAAATGTAGGGAAATTACAGGTATTTTTGACAGATTGAGACTGAGATCAGACTGTGAACGTTCTTAAAATTACGAGAATTGCCCCTCTGATTGTGAACGATCTAATTACGAGAATTGCCCCTCAGATGTATGAACGTAAACGAGGCAAAAAAAAAAGACAAGTACGTAAGGATCAAAAGGTAAGGAAGGTAAGGATCGTAGCAGGTGGCGTTCAGTAGTTTCTGCCTACCCTTATGGGAAGAAGGTTTGAGTTTATATATGTATGTATTAAGTTAGTTTACAATCTAAACTGTATGTCTACCTATCTAAAATTTCTAGTTTTTCGGAGGGGCTGCGATGAGCAAACAACACGGATGGAAAGTGTCGCAGTTGCCTTCAATTAGTTGTCTTTATAGGAAGGAACGAGTAGGAATCGTTACTAAGCTATCGTTCAAAACTTAGTTTAATTGCTGCGCGTTGCGTAAACAACCCAAGTTTATAATTATACCGAAGCTTGCTTACTCACAGATGACAGAATGAAAATAAACCTCTAATGATTCAACATGGCGTATAATTTAATCCACACGACACTTAACGCCTCGACTCATTACATGCAACATTCAACTTTCTTTGACTCCTTATTACAAAACAAACATCTTTCTAAACGGCCATGCAACTTACAACCTTAAAAATATTCCTTAGAATTCAAAATTGTTGACCCAAAAATGCTTGAGATACGTTGTTTTGATTTTGATATAAACAGTAGCGTCATCTGTCGAGATCAATAAACGTTTCAATTTGAATGTTCTTTTTATAAATTTAGATGACGATAGAGTTATGTGACGTGCGCGCGCGACGCTCACTTAAAAACTTGTTCGATGTCATGCTGGGTAAAGAAAAATGCTATAAATTTTATTGGATTTTTTGGACTTCGTTAGCATGTTTGTTTTAAATGGTCTATGAATGCAAATACAAATACATAAAGGTTGAACTACATTTTTAAAGCCCAAGATGTTTATTTAATAGCAATTAAATAATCAAACGATACAATGATAAAAGAATTCAGAGATAAACTGAAAGCTAACAACAAAACAATATCACGCTTGTAATTCCCGAAGGGTCAGACAGAGGTGTAGGTACCTTTAGTACACCCACATTTCGCATCCCATGTCATAAAGGCGGTTTTTTCCCAGTGGTCAGATTGACGGTCAGACTAGTCTTTCCAACGGGATTTTTTTTTTCCGATTGCCATCAACCAGGCACAAATCAAGACTCCGGGCTGCTCCTGAGAAACTCCTTATCCCGATCTGGGAATCGAATCCAAAGCCATGCTCGTCTTTTCAACCGAAAGACGTTCACTGCTGGACATAGGCCTCCACAAGCACCGCTACTTCGACCGGTTCTGTGCTTCCCGTATCCAGAGGATTCCTGCGGCCTTCACAAGGTCCACCTCGTGGGAGGTCGTCTAATGCTCAGCTCACAAAAAAGAAAACAGAAAGCTAACAGCGAGCCGCAAACTCTTCGCCTGCCCAAACACATCCTAACAGGGCTCTATAACAAAATTATCACTTTAGTTTCAGGACTCAGTAACGTGAAGCACGCCAAGTAAGAATCGTGATAAAGCCTTTAATGTTGCTAACCTCATTTTCTTGGCCGTCAAGTGCCATTAAAAGTTTAAGCTTCAGCCTAGGATAGTCTGGAGACCTTAGTCGCCTTTATGACTGGATTTAGTGTGCTAATAAATAAGTGTGGCCATATTACAGATAGTGTTTGTGAAACAAACTTTCTATATTGTTTCGTAGTTCAGGATTGAAGATTATTAGGATGGACGGTTTATGTTATGTAAGTTGTTGACAGTGTCTGTAGGTTACTTCGTACTTTGCTTTGAGCTGGTTATAAGATTATTTTTAGAAGAACATAAATTAATATGCTGTTAGTCTGATAAGCACCAGTGAAAACTGTGTTAGTTTTCAAGTGATATGTACAGCGTCCAAAGCTGTTCCTAACACTCTACGTACCAAAAGGACCAAAAAAGTGCACCAAAACACACATAAAGGCAAGTCATGATGTAGATAGCACAGCTGAATACATATCAGGGACAATTTTCTTTTTGCAATTAATACACTATCCAAATATTTAAAGTACAGCTTCAAGCAAAGGGAATACATCAAGATAAACTAAACAAAAAAAATACACATGTGTATTTTTTTAGGTCAACATACAAAAAATCTTTTTCATGACCTAACTTTTTATCTTTTGAAATCCGCCATTTTGTTTTTATAAAACGAAACGTATAAACATACGCCCGTCACCATCACACGACCTAGACAAGTCGATGGTCATCTCATCTCATCCACCCGTTACAATACTTCGAGGGTATAATTAGACCCATATACAAGGATGCACAGATAAGCGTGAAAAATATAACCCTTTCTGTCACGCAGCCGACTGCGCGACAGCAAAGATAGGGTTTATGTTTTTCACCAAAAAGTACCTCAAAAGGTAACTCACTAAGTTCCAAGCATCCCAAACAACGCATGACTGCCGCATTATTTCTTCCAAAATCTTCGGTCGGCCAAACAAATAACCAAATCGGCTCCAAGTGCGATAGTTCAATGCGGAACGTTTTATCACGCGGTGGGTAGTACGAAACAAATTGAGATCCCCTGATATGTGTGCGTTACATAAATCTTCGCTGTTCGCGGGAATCTTTCGAATTATCTTGTTTTTGTTTTATTTACGGTATTGCGTAAAAATTGTGTATTTTTGTAGGCTATTTATGGGCTAAATTGGGGCTTTCGGTTTATTGTTTTTTTGTTGGAATATGAATAATATTGATGACTTGGGTTTTATAAAAGTTGTAACTGACTAGAAAATTTTGTACAGTAGAATCAATCGATGAATGTTATTTTATCCGATTCCCTAAAAAGAAGGTAAGGATTTTTTTGTGAAAGTTAACTCAGCAGATTTTATTGGTTAAGTAACAAAAACCTATGACAAAACAGACTATTAAGGGTTTTTAAAATGTTTAAAGAACAATATTAATGTATGTAAGGGTAACGTCATATTTTATAACGTAGTGCATAGTAGCGCCACGTAAAAACGGGCGAAGTGCAGACCAAAAGTTTGTTTAACGCCACTCGCCAATAGATGGCACTACGTATCGGTTGCTACGAAAGCTTATGAACGCGAAAATAGATGAATTAAAATGTTTGTTTACAGGACTGTATCCATTCTTAAACGATTTTTATTTAATGCATTCCTTATCTCGAAAGGTTATCCATTGTTAATTTGACCCGTAACAGGCACGGGTAACTTCCAAATTAATAAGTATAAGAATGAAACGGTTGGTTGAAAATGTAAGTGAATAGATTATTTCCCAATTTTTATTTTCTTTTAATCAGTTTTTAGATAAGAAGCTGTAACCGTAAAAAGCCTAAAATGCAGGTGTTATCAGGAAACGCTAACCAAACTGGTAGTTACGGTGACACTCAAAACTAAAGTTAAAAGGAGTCGTTAGTAGATACTTTAACTGCACTTTAACAGCTTAAGACTTTAAGATAAGAGTAATGAACTAAAGATTTGGTAACTTTTTAAAACCTCAAGTTTTTCCAGAGTTGTCTGATGGTTTTTTACAAGTTTTAACTGAATTTTAAGCGAACTAATGAATTATTCCATTGTAATCAGTCAATTGATGTGCTCCGTTTGTAAAACGCCTTTTTCTAAATTAAAGGAATAAATCTTTTTCCTTAAAAAGAAAAGCTCGAGGAGCTATAAAACAACGGGTGGATCGACGGTTAAGCTACACTTGCCAGGTCAGTCCGTGGATGGGTGACCATCCATTACGTACCAAGACTACTCCGTGCCTCAGCAAGCACGTAAAGATAGTCCCGACAGCCGTGTCATTCATAGGTCTTTGTCCATTTTAAGCCACAACACTATTTTGTCTACCTGAAATGTTTTAACAATTTCTATGTTTCAGTTACTACGCTTTAGCGCGATATATTATTTTTTAATTTACTCTTGCAGTTCCTTATTATTTTACTTCTTTAACTTTGTGATTTTTACTGTGTATTATGTAAATGTTCGTGTCGAAAAGATGGTCCGAAAAGACTACAGGCCCAATTAATCAAAATCTTAAATAGCAATTAGATGTTATTTCAACGTCGAAATATTTGTTAGGGTAGCGAAATAGGGCACTCATCGCTTACGTTGCACTTAAGGCTGGCCACAAGTCATAAGCGGAGCGGAGTTTGTAACTGGTTACTTGTGAGAAGAGTCGTGAACAGGTCTTATAGTGATGAACAGGCCTTATTTTAACTGTAGGTATAGTAGGTACTACACTTTATATTTTGGAAGGTTAGCAACATACTTTTGCTGCGCGGCCGCTTTTTATAGCCATTCAAACTCGGTGGGTTTATGGAAAAAGACCAGAGATAAACAAGAAACGATAATCAAAATGGTGGACAGACAACTTCAGACATACTTCGAATTCAAGTCTCTTATTTTATTGATAAAATAACAGATAATCGTGCTCCTGGGGAGTTTGTTGCGCCACTTCTTCTTCCCACTAGGAAGTGGTGAGGGGCGGCCATTTTGGGAGACTATCTTATAATTTTAGACGCTTAAAAAGAGCTGATTCTCAGCCCAATTTGAATTAATAAACTTTGATTTTGCTTTTAAATGCAGCGGAGAGTTATAATACAATATGACTTCACGGCCTTCAAAATCGACACTCCCACTTTCACCGCTTGTCGCTCCTAACTTATTCCTGAGCCCCAAAAACCTGATTCTGGCCGTGTGCCACGAAGGCAGGTTATTAACACTACGTGAACACTTGGCACATGCCGGGTGACAAATGAAGCCGACATTATGAACGAACCGCTCATATTTTCAACTAATATTGTGCACCCGCGATGGCGGTCGGACGAAAAATTTGATACTATTTTGTGGTATTTTGAGTCGGTTTTAATTAAAAACTGTGGAAAAGCAAACCTAAGATTGGTAAAAAATAAAATGCGACCATAAACTGGTGCTATTCTGTAAAGTTCACTTCGAAGCACTCTGCTGCATTCGCTATTTTGAAAGCGTCATACTTCGGCGCCGTTCGAATTTCAAATTGATATTGCACTTCAGGTCGGAGAAAACAGGCCAGTTTAACTCCTTTCTCACGTGCCTTAAAATGAATACAAGTAGGCCAAGAAAATAAACTTTACCTCAATTTTTCACAGCTTGCCAAAAACTGAGTGTTGTGTTTCATAGTCCAAAAGGAGTTATAAACAAATCACGCAAGCGCACTACTTGGGATACCTATGCAGAATGAGGAGACATCGCTGCTGCTTTTCATAATCCCATAGCATAGTCAGCTTATTTAACGTTCCCACTACTTGGATACAGGCCTCCTTTCTGTGACGAGTGGTCCCAGTGCGAGCTGGTGGACGTCACTTGCCTTCGAATGTTTTGTTCTAGAACATGCCGTTTCGTCGCGGTATCTTCCCAACCCGTTTTTAAGAGCAGTGGTGATACAATAAATTACACAAAGTAAAGTTCCTGCCTGTTTTCGAGCCCACAACCAACGACAGTTGTGTACTTAAGATGGAGCCATTATCGCCGGACCACCAATGCTCCCCCCTATTGCCATAGAAATTAAATTCCTTCCTTCCTTCAATATTCTGAAAAACATAGGCAAACACTATCAAACTGCAATACCAATATACCTACATCAAAACAGTCATAATTTGGCGTCCGAACACATTACCCATCTTAACTGCCGCGCCGCCGGTCCCGGGATTAGAGCTGGGATCAACGAGTGCAATTCCCGGGACTCGCTCGCGCCAGCCATAGGATCCCGTTTATTGACCATTAGTAAGGTCCGCTATGGTGTTTTCTGCTTACACTTTGCTATATGGTAGTGACATAATAATGGGACTATTTTCAAATTATGTTGACTTAGTGATAATCGCTGGAGGTGGATTAGCTTCAGCGGTTATTAGGAGAGGAAGGCTGGCTATAGATATTGATGTTGTTTTGTCACCATGCTAACTGACACTATATGTATTCTTGATGTACGAAATTAATGCCTACAATGACAAGATGGATTTGTGAAAAAATAATAATTGATTTATCATTTTGGGTCAAAAATTTGGTAGTTACAAATTTATTTACATGTTTTTAACTGCAAAAATATACTTAAGTATACAATGGACAACAAAACATAACATAAAATTACGCCCTACACCCAAATTTCGTCAGTAAAGTAAATAAAATTTTGCTAAAACTTTACGAATTAATCATGACTCATAGTTCAAACAACTACGGACAATTACAAGAAATATTAAACCAGTCTAGAATTATAACTTTACATTAATCAGACCTCGAATGAAAGCTCTCATAGCAGTTATGAAACTTCAGGAACTATGTTTCATAGTTGGGCACTATTAAAATGGATATAAACCCACTGTTTTCTACCCAGGCTCCGCTTAGAAGCCGACAAGTAACTGTAATCAAACAGGCGTAAAATTTGTTAGATATCCGGCCAAAACTAACTTTATGGGGTTAGACGATGATTTAGAGGAACTAGATGTGATATGTGAGAAATATTTTGAACAAACAAGCAATTGATCAGCGGGGTAATTACGGAACACACTATCAGTGACTTTCATTTTGACAGTTGAACAACATGCATTGCGTTGTTATTAAGATTGTAATTGAAAGTGTGTTACACATTAAGGTAGGTACAGATCATTGGTTAACAAGTGGTAAATACGAGCCAGCCATAGGTTTTATTAATCCGATCGTGTTTTTTTTTTAAGTTTTTCCTTTAGATACAGAGTAGAAACGTTATGCATTGAAACGCCATTTTATCACCTTTAAGTATGTTGGAAATATATTGTAAAAGCCAACTATTTTAAAACCGTGGAGTTTCTTGGCAGGTTTTCTCCTTAGGAAATTATCAACTAGGACCGTGCACTTAGCTTCTAACGTTTCATTAGTGTCTATGTTGGTTTATGTGAAATAAAAAAAATGATTTTGATTTTGGCGATGGCAATCGGAGGAACAAAATGGTTCCGTAACCTCGTCCCGCTCGGCCACCGCTCCTCGCCACTGGTTTCGTGTCCGCAGTCTTACAGATTTGGTTTCAACTAACGGCTCTTTGCAAAATCGCAGGATGAAGGATGTTATTGTTCTGACATGAAACTGATCTTTTAAACAGAAGTCGCACCCACATCAAGCTACGCCTACAACCCCATCTAGTCACATCCAATTATAATCCCATACATACAAGTAAAGCAAGATTATTGCAGAACTTGGTTTCTTCCCACTCTATTTGCGGCCATGTTTATGGGCCATTACGTCGGAAAACCAGTCGTTATAGTAATGAAAACAGAGTGGCCGGTCGTCTCATTATCATTGGATAATCTGAGACCAAGGGGATGGAACTTTCATACTTAGTAGTTTAAGATATTAAACTGTACTGTGTTGTGGATTAGATGCGTGATTAGTTCGTTTTGTTTTGGTGGGTCGGTGTTTCTGGGTTTATGTGTACGTGTGTTCTAGTATTTAAAGGGCTCTATTTCCACTGCATATTCATAGTTATAGTTTCTGATTTCGTGGAACTTATTGAAGTTTAATTTCTTACAGTTTTTTTTTTTTTTGTTGCTGTCACTTTGGATTTGGCTTACATGAATACCAGTGTGGCGGTTAAGTCCCAAAAAATCACTACGGACTTCTTCTTTTGTTTTTCCTTTGTTCATTTTTTTAGTATTCATTGCGCTGGGCGTGTTTATAGTAGGTACCGGTATCTATATGTGGTACATAACAAAATAAGAAGCTATACTGAATTTTCGCTATTGATTTCAAGAGGAGGTGCTCACTTTAACGCTCCTATCACTTAACTGTTGTTTTTGAAGATAAACGCCGCATATTCAATTTTGAAACAAATTATATACCAGCCTGCATGATTGTTTGCAAAACGCAACCTTACGTCCCTTTTGCTGGCAACCTTTAGTCTGCGCTTCCACCAGAGTTGAGCGAGAATGCGTAGCGAGGAATGTGTGTAAAACTAACCAATAACAACGCTAACTTAGTTCAAGCTATGAAAATGAAGCGATGTTATTGGTTTGTTTCACGCACTTCCCCCGCTGCGCATCCTCGCACATCTTTGGTGGAAACACAGCCTTACAGTACCTACTAGCATAGGGTGATATAGATGGTTTTTTCGTTTGTAGTCGGTAAATCGGTGCATATTGATGAACAAAAGCCCAACGTCAACATTGCAAAGAAACAATAGAAAAGCGTCTATAAGTAAAACCATCAACTAATTTAGCGAAATGTCCATTAAACAGTTAGTGGTCCCATCATACTAGCAGTCTTTCACTCCAGTCCCGGTTACCTTAGCAAACTTCCTGTCTGCAAAAACAAATCCATCTCTTCCAAACCTTTCTCCTTTTCAAACACTTAAAAAACTCAACGAGCAACGCAAACTTTCCCGTTTTAAGAAATTATACGTAGTCCAATTACATTAAACTAAAATAAATGGTGAAATAAAACAGTGGAATCCTTATTAAGACCCCCACTTAGGCAACATCTTATCTGCGGTAATCCTAGAAGCGACTAAAACGTTAGGTCTAAAACACAGTGATATATAGCAAGTGGTCTGGGCTTAAACTCAGATTAACTTAGATTCAGTCGGTAGAGTTAATTTGTTTTTAGCTGTATCATAGTCGCGCTGTTAAAGATTTGATTCAGTTATGTACATACCCCCCTACTAATAAACGTATTATATCAGATTAATAGTTACAGACCGATTTCTCACTTTCAGTCGTCAGTAATTTGACTTTTGAAAGTAGACAAAGCGTTGTGTAACTTGTAACTACACGTTGAAATTGAAAACATGCGACAAATCGAAATGGGAGATTGTACTCATAATTATGAACAACTTTTACTAGGGGCCCTAACCTGAAATCGCGAAAAAAAGCAGCTGTTTCCTACAATTATGTTCGCATAACTCGTCAAAATGTAAAGCTGTGTCAAGGGGTTAGTTTTTAAGTATTGAGATAGAATGGGAAGGAAAAGGAGGTATAAACATTTTCTTTGTGAGATTTTGTTAAGTATTGTTTTACGTTCAGCCTAAGCTCACACTCACACGGACGTAAATATATCGCGGCGGGATTTTATCGCGCACTGGATTTTCAACTCTCGGTTTTAGGCCGAGCATTGAGATTCCAACAGAGCACACCCCAGTGCGTCAAAAAAACAGATTGTTGGATTTTCAACCTTCGGCGCTAAGCAGTGCGTCGAAAATCAAGTGCACGAAAAAATGTCACTAAAAAAACGCAGCCGTGCCAACCTTTTTTTTTTTTTTTTTTTGTTTCCGGGGTGGAAAATCCTCATGGATGTCCGCCGCCCTGGGGCGGGCGGCGGGGTCTGTCAGACTCTTACTGACTAAAAACCACCCCGGTGTTCCATCTCACACCTACGCCGGGGGTCGCGGGAACGTACGATCCTTCCGCAACCCCCGGCTGAGCCGTGCCAACCTGGGCTAACCCAAACTAACAGTTTGTCTCTATCCTTTGTACATTTGCCATATCAAGTTGACCTTATAATACAATTTTCATACAGTAGGTATATGTTATGTGGCAGTGATTTCAACATTCCATACTTGATTTGACGATGACGTTAAAGCAAAGAAGAAGTAAAAGAAGTTAATATTTGAATTGTTTTTTTTTTTAATCTTTATTACGGACGCCTTTAACGTTCTGCATTCTCACATGCATAACTTAAACATAAATGATGTACAGACGCCAGCAAATCAACCTACTACAAACTGTCAAATTTCTTTAATAGATTTTCAACTTTATCGCTAAAGTATAAGGTTCAATTGAATGTTGGTTGGGAAAATTTGACAGTTTCGGTTAGTTTGATGTGCTGGCATCTTGAAATCATATTTGAATTTAAAAGAGTGTCCGATGTCCGTGGAGTTTCCTGCCCGTTCTTCTCCATAGGGAGTAGGTACCCTATACCTACTACACTTTGAACTACGCTTCATATTTCTGACTGACCGACCCCTTGACAATTTAAAAGTGCCTGCAATTGGTTCGTTTGAACTAAATGCTTTAAGTTTGGCGTTTTTAAGAAATGCAGCAAATACACAAACAGTTAATGTTCTGCACTTAAATTCCGACATTGATCCACAGTTGAATTTCGATTGGTACTAATAAAAATTTCAAGAGTTTTGGTTCAGGAATGCTTTAACTGTGCAGGCTTTTATGCCCGTAATAAAACAGGATGAGAGCAGACTAGTAGAAAATGTAACGGGGAAATGGGGAAATTCGCCGTAGGTACAGCTGGCCTGCAGCGATGCGGTAGCGTTTCCTCTCCGATTGCAGTCTGGCGTATGCTTGATACAGGCTAATTAAGATAAACAGTTAACCACATGCCCAATAATCGCAATTATCGACTGAACCGTAGCATGGCACTGATTGACCTATTAGTACATGATTACAAATCTGACTACGGTACGTATACAAACATGGCCGTTAATGTATACACTATCTGTCTTCATAAAATTTCCTCGAGTAGAGTACAAAGATTTTCTAATAAGTACATAAAATATGAAGTGTTGAACTGTAGATACATTTTATGTACGTAATATAAAATCTTCTATCACAATCATGAACAACCTTTGTAATGTTTCGTTTGTAAGAATCATTTTTCAACAACATCATCACGACATCATCATGACGTCATTACGTTAGCGCCGGCTGTCGCTGAAAACCAGCGCTAGGACTCTGTCTTGCATAGGGTCGCAGCATAATGCTGAGCGATAGCCGTTTTCGTGGATGTGACGCATGTTTCCCTTACCTTCTTTTTATTTATTTTTTGTGTTTATGTTCTTTTTTGCGTCATGATCACCGCAAATAAACGTATTTTCTTTCTTTCTTTCTTTTATTTTTATTTTTTATTTGAAATGGACTTGCTCTTGACTCTAGTATAGGTCAAAGGTGACAGAGACAAAGTCGACGATGGAGCGAGCTTATCCAGAAGAAGCCTGTTCACTCTCACTTTGAAGAGATTTGGGTTGTATGCGCTCGTAAAACCAGACGCAGGTAGAGCAGCATTTCGTAGTGAATCCTAGAAAACTCCTATTTAAAATTACTTTAACAGAGCCCACAACCGACCCAATTTCTATGATTCCAGATCTCAACAATTCATTCCACAGTACTTATGCCAGAAATTCAGCTGACACAGAAAGTAATTGCATTAATAAAACGAAACTTCCTCAGTGGAGAATAGCCTTCGCAGTAAAATCGACGGTAATTTAATTATTATCTTACTATCTCAACCGCTGGATAGTATTACTAATTTAATTGCTCCAGTTGGCCGCCACAGTTTAAGTAACTTACTTAAACAATACTTCTTTTATACGGATGGACTTGATAACAAGGAGGTTTGTTAAGGTATTCCTTCTTTTGGACTTAGATGGTTCTCTTTTACTTTATTGTGATTAGTTTTGAAATGGATATTTCCAACATTTTTTTTTAATGCGCGTTTTTTTTGTCTTCATGAGCGAGGATTTCTCATGTCGTAGTTACACCCAGTAGAGATTAGTCCCTTCGGAAATGAAATTACTTATTCTGTAAAAAGTATATCGGAATCACTTTTAAAAGTAATATTATTTAAATAATAAGCTAGATGGAGTCCGTCCGTGGTCCGTGGCTAAATAATAACAGCCGCACAGGTCGATCGATCAGGTTAAGCTACGCTTGGCGCGGTTGGTCTGTGGATGGGTGACCATCTTTACATACTGAGACCCCCCCGTGCCTCGGAAAGCACGTGAAGCATGTTTGTGGAGGTCAGATAGGCAGTCGCTCCATGTAAAATACTGGTATTCAGCTGCATCCGGTTAGACTGGAAGCCGACCCCAACATAGTTGAGAAAAGGCTAGGTAGATGATGAATAAGCTAGATGGAGTCAACATTTCCTGTCCGACTACCCCTGAGAAGAAATGGCGAAAGAAACTTAGGGAAAGGCTCTGTTCAGAGTGAAAAGGGTAACTCAAAAATTGCTCACTACTAGAAAGACTAGTATCCAAATTATGAATCGATTGGAATATTAGAAGTAAAAAATCGCAACGTGTTATGTTGTTTTATTAAGCTTTTCTAATACGTTCTAACTTTTTCCTTATTATCACATATGTAGGTACTATTTTCCCTTCTCAGTAGATATCAGTTCTGCTCACAGGCACCGTGTGTTCATTAGCAAGAGGGTAGTTTCAGGTTCTACATGTAGTTACTACCGTCTGATCTGCACAGCCCCTGGGAAACGACTTTCCATGGGAGATTATGCTATTTTTAGTGTGTGGAGAATGTTAGGGTTCATTCACCTTAGAGTATTTTAGGAATGAAGGCTTGAACTCATTTATAACATTTTTAACCAACGAAAAAAGAAGGAGGTTTTGAAGTCGGCGCGTATATACCTATATTATATTTTATATACCTATGATATCTTTTTACAGAGAACTCGGATTTTATATGAAAGATAACATTAATTGTCAGATGTAGGAATTAATCGGACGTTTCGAATTAACAAAAGCTTTAGGATTGTGCTCTGAAGACGTTCCCTACATTTTTGGAAAAACATAGTCATTACTCGTAAATTATGAGTTGATTTTAGTATTAGTTTGGCATAACATGAAACTGTTCTATTACTTCATTTCAACATTAAATGGAAATGTATTTCCTTTCATCGTTTAGTCCAACGAGCTTTGGAATCCATCGATGAGTTACAACATTAAACATCAATCGAATTCTCTTGATAAATATTTAGATTGCAGTATCAGTTTGACGTTCATATCACAAAGCATACGTGACTTAACGTGACTTATTTTGACAGTATAAGGGCCGAGATATTTCAATGCAGCCTTATTATTGAGACTCGGATGTCATTTACTATCGCAATGCGATGGTTTGACGCATTTAAGCTTTGGAAACCATCAATGTGCTTCAAAATGAAATTCCAGTCGAATACTGTTGATAGAATGTACAGAAAAATAATACAATTAGAAACTTAATCCATACTTAATATTATAAATGCGAAAGTGTGTCTGTCTGTCTGTTACCTCTTCACGCTTAAACCGCTGAACCCATTTAAATGAAATTTGGTATAGAGATAGTTTGAGTCCCGGGAAAGGACATAGGATAGTTTTTATCCCCCCCCCCCAATTCTGTATAGTAATTATTATTACCCGAGTAAACTTACCACGTGCAAACAACGTCAATATCGTGTCTTATAGAAACCCCTGTAAAGCGCCGCTGTGTACAAGGAATCGAAATAATAATAATAATATTCCACAACTATCACACAACGCCATCTAGTCCCAAGCTAAGCAGAGCTTGTGTTATGGGTACTAGACAACTGATAAACATACTTATATATTTCTAAATACATACATATTATAGATAAATTACAACCAGACACAGAACAAATGATCGTGCTCATCACACAAACATTTGTCCTGGGTGGGAATCGAACCCACGACCTCCGGCATAGCAGTCAGGGTCACTAACCACTAGACCATCAGGCCTGTCAACCGTACGGACGGTACTGACGGAGTTGGCGTGGTTTGAACTATCAAAATACACGTTGTATTTTGACAGTTCAAACCACACCAACTTCACGTTCAATTCCCGCGGTTTCGTTCATTGTGTCATAGAGAATACGTTAATAGCAGATGTCGTGATTAACTATGGAATTGACGCGGTTTCAAAGTAAGGAATCATTAAGTGGTCATAGTATGTTAGGGCCCAGCTTCAACTCAAAGAAACTGACGGCCTGTGACAACCGAAACGCTTATGGGTACGATTATTATTAGTATCCGCTGTCGGCGCGCGATTTCGTGCTCGAGTCCGTAAGTATTGAGAAAAGAAACTGTGTAGAAACTACAAAATAATTGTCTAGATAAGATAAAATATTTATCAATCTGTTACCTACTTGATCCTTCATAAATTGTTCGTGCGTCTAATTTTTCCACAGTTTCGAGAACCACTTTCATTCGACGTCCTCCGAAAGTACAATTGTCAATCCAAGCCAATATTTATCTTCTCATCCGTTATACAGTTTCAGAAATATCTGGAGTTCTGGACATTAGCTATTCCGAACATCCAGATAAGTTCTACGGTCCAAAAATTTCACATTCAGTTTATTCAAAGTTTATAGCGGGGGAAATTTAATAATCTCAACAACACTGAAGCCAACTTTACGTGTTTGTCTTTCTTCGCGCCGTTCCCTTGGGGCCCGTTTAATTCGCCACCCGGACCATCTGTCGCACTGCACTCCCTAACTTAGACCTGCCGACTTTATAATTTTACACGCCACGATAGAAGCTGTTTCGTTTTTCGGGTCCTGGACCTATTTGAATTTACATTGTTTAGTCTTTGGTAGGAGTTTTAGATTGTCTGGTGCCGTTTTGGAGTTCTGGCTGGCAACAAGCGGGTAGGTACCTACCTACTTCACTTAAGAGACGTCTATGAAGTATACGAGCTTCTAAATGAACCCTTCTATGAAGGCTCCCAAAGATAGGCGCGACGCGATTCAGGTAGAACAATTTCCATGAAGTTTTCATAAAAAAAAATCTACTAGAGTCGAGTCGCACTGTCGAGTCGCGCCTGTCTGCGGGAGCCTTGAGTCCTTGCTACATAATTTTAGTTGATCTCAGATTAAAAACTTTTTTTCATATTTTTATCATCACAATGTTAGGTACCTATATCATGCAGGGTTCCTTCATTTCTTCTTTCGTTGAAGGCATCTAAACTGTGATTTTGACAACATTTAACAATGCTAGTATAGAGCTTTGTTAAGTATAACATTGAAAGATTTATAAAAGGTATATCTACTTAAAATTTTGATCCTATAGATAGCGCGGTCCACCTACCAGTAAATCCTCCGTAACGGATAATAAATCGATAAAATATTTATCCAAGTAGAACAATCTGAGGTTTTCACTCAATAAACTAGCAATAAACCCATACTTATTAACTTTAAAGAGGAATTGTAAAGTTAAAGAACTATCTACCAGTGTATTTAGAACTTTTTGAAGTAGCAACAATGGTTGTTTGGAGGATCAGGTTACATTGGCTATGTATTGCGTTTTGAGAGAACACGGGGTTGGTTGTAGTTCGGGTAGCAACACTAATTACGTAAAAAAACAACACTTTTAGTTGTGAAAGCAGACTTGTGGTGGCTCTTGACCCACATTCTAGCCATCCAGTGTAGTTTCGTTGCCTAATTAGGTTTGTTTTTTTATTTTGTTTAACTAACTGGTCGTAATTTTATTGTGACTCGGTCTTTATTCGTCTGAATATATTCGGTTGGTTTAATTTCGTTAGAGAATTTACTTTTGGTTATTTCCTTGCAAACAGGCATCTGTATTTTACCCATAGTCTATTCAAACTTTTGTTCAAGTTAAACAAATATCAAATTTATGTTAATGGTAATTAAGTTGATTTCAGAGTGACTTGCACTATTGAAACAGTTATAAAAATCTTTGAAGTTGTAGCGTAAACTGAACTTTATTGTGTGGGGTTTAAAGTTATTTTTCCATAAACTCATGTATGTTTACATTTTTGGCAAACAAATCGCGAATACAGATTAGATTTTTTCTCGAATTGGGTAGCTCTTGTCATACATAGACATAAACTCACTTCTTCCCATGTGGGTAGGCAGAAACTACAGAGCGTCACCTGCGACGATCCTTACATACTCCTTTTGCCTCGTTTACGTTCATACATCTGGTCATACACGCACGCCAGTTGCGAGTACTACGCACCTGACCTTTGTTCCCTCATGTCATAATTAAAAATTAGCCATTCTGAAAGGTGTTGTAAGAATTGCTACCCGCGGAAGCTCCCGAATACTACCACTACTGGCTACTGCGAGGTAATTGCGTAACACACTAACAGTAACAATGGCTGTAATTTTGACAGTTCAACAACATTCATTGCGTTATTTACGTTGTTGAGACGACAATTTTTTCGAACATACGAAGCAATGGATTAGCAATATCCATCAAAATTATCCAGATTGTGATTGAAAATGTGTCACGCAATTAGGTCATATAATATATCAGCCTATCCCTAAATGACGGTTTCTATATGGCAATCACCGCTCCAATAAAAGGTCAGCTAGGTACAGAAGTCCAATTACATTTTTTTACAGGCAGTAATTAATGTGGTGTTTCATTGCTAACACGCGTTAAAGGGTTACGTGATTACGTTCAATTAAATTAGTATCATTAAAAATTCGGAAAATGCCTATTTAATTTGATTTATATGGAAAAATCGACTTAAAGAAGTAGGGCATTAGTTATAATTTTGAAATAGTTAGATTTCGGGAAAAGTTTTTGTAAAAATAAAAATAAATCCTCTTCATTATAAAAGGCTAGTATCCTACAAATAATTTGTGGATCAGTGCAACAAATAATTTGTAGAATATTAGCCCACATGTGCGACTTTGAAAGAGAAATCCTGGAATACTGTCACGGCTACAGCCGAAAAAGGTAAAACCATCCACAAGGACATTTTAAACCCGAAGACAGAATGCAAAGTCTACGTCCCGGCATTTTCTTTTTAATCAATCGTAAATGTCAAAGACACGGCGCTTTCCGGCCTGGGGCGCAATTAAAAATTGCTTTGTAAGCGGTGTGCGCGTGTGTCCCCGCCTTTACGAGATTAACGCGCGCAACCGACTGTAGGAGCCGCGCCTTAATTAAATTTTAAATTTTCGAACCTTCACGTTAGCGAAAGGATTGTCGCGAGTGGGCACCTACACGGGTTTTGTTAGTTCTTTTTTAATTTATTTAGGTTCTATTTTGATTAATTAATTATTTGCTGTGTCAACTTAAATCAGCACGACAATTCGGTGTACCCCTAACACGGTAACGAACGGACGTAACTGCCAACATAATGCTGCCGAAAAGTGTTTCTTGCTCATCGGCGGTAAAACTCGATGCTATGACGTAAAAAAGGACGTGCTGTCAATATTATACAACCAGCCGGCAACATTTTGATATCCATACTTATTGAGTCCAACTGCTATAACAATTCCATTTTTTTATTGTGAAACCTTTAGGAGAGCTATAATAATAATAGGCAATACTGGACTCAGCGATCATTGTGCCGATAGTCATGACAGCTAATGGTTTAATAGCCAAGGGCCTCGACCAACACCTGAGGAGGCTCTCGTTGGGCAGCTGGATCAAGGGCTTGATTCAGAAAGCGGTACTTCTGGACACGGCCCGCATTGTTAGGAGGTTCCTCTCTCTGGAGCCCTGACCGCCGGTAGCTTGGACCCTGTTCCCGATACCGGTGGGCTACTATTTTTTATATTTTTAAATGTTTTTATATTTTTGTATATTCTAATATTTGTAAATACAATTATATGTATTCAATTGAATAAAGGAGATAAATAGGTAATACAACTTCTACTTGCCGCTATCACTATACTATGTAGTAAACGTATGGTTAGTTCATTCAAATCCTGATTGTTTCAGATGACGTCACGAGTTTGCAATGTCTCCACCGCTGAGAACATCCGCGACACGTCTGAGTGCTGAGTGAGGATTCAAACAAATGTATCCGTTATCCAGACAAAGTATGCATTTTGCTGGAACTTTCAACAGTTTGCAAGACTTTTTTTTTATCTCAGGAAGGGGTATGTTGGGTATATAAAAAGACTCTTAAAAGAAACATGAAAAATGATTAGGGACATCCCAGTATAAAAGTAAGGCGCAATTGAAACTTCTTCGTTATTTTTCAAAATTGTTAAGCCACCTCTGTGGTAATGATACAGGCAGAATCATCAAACCGGTGATATTCTAATAGGCTATCAACGATACCTACCAATTCCTGGCTCTACATGAATGTCGTTAACATGATTATTAATATAAAGAAATCGCGTGATCTTAGGATCATTCGATTTCCTAACAAACGGAGACAAAAATGTTTCAACCGTAGGTATTGTTACTCAAGAAAGCACCATGATTTACCACTAGGAGTTGCACAAAGTATGAGGTGCATGTCTGTCGTGTTTGAGTACGACACTGAGGCACGTTTGAAGTCGTCATCGCTACGGAGACGCCTCAAGAGTTGCACAGTCGATTCATTTGAAAAGGAAAAATGCATCCAGTCATATTTGTGCCCGATGATGTTTTAATAAGCTTCATCTGAGAGGATTTGTTAGATCCCGGTTTGAAAGAAAGTATGAAAGACAAAATACTTAAGTGCAGAGTAATAAGTTCTTGTTTCATTTTAGTACCCACTATTTTCCACATCGTAAACGTTCTTACAGTGTGAATAATTGCACTAAGCTTAAAAATAAGTACGTAGCAACAAACCCTGTCCAACTCCTCTCTTAAAAGTTTGCGTTAAAACTTATGCAGACTTTCCGTATTTTTTTCTGAAATAAAAAGGAAAATTACACATTGCCTTCTTTTACAGCCTCAACTACCGACTTCGTTAAAAAACAAAAGTAAATCATGACAACATGTTTCGCACGAGAAAGGAACGCGTTCCAGAATTCCGCATTTGAATAGTCGAAAAATTTAAAAAAACGAACTTGCAACCTAGCGCTAACGTTGGCAGCACTGAATAGATACTCGTGTGCTTACGGCTCTAAAGGCTAGGCTGAAAGGCCTGAGACCCGAGCACACATAAAAAAATGCTGCATTTTTTGTGCTCGACTACCGTGTAACGAACACTAGACTTTTTATATTTTTACTCTAAACCGTCTGTATAGTTTAGAATTCGTGAAAATGGGAAAGGTTTGGTTTAGTTACGATTACGGTTACCAGATATGCTAAAAACAGGAATAGCTACTATAAAAGTCAGGGAAGGTTAGTATTTCGCCGATCTTTAAAAGACCATCAACATAAAAAAACAATGTTTATCTTTTAGAGTCATGAATAATAAGTTAACTTTTTTGGCCTTTAGCATTACCTAAAATGATATTTTCGTAAACAAGGCGTAACAGACGTCAAAGTTTGGTCAACACCATTACCTGAACATTATCCAGCAACGTGTCTAGACAACTAGACTATACTAGATTTTTGCTGTTATGCAATTTGTTTACGAATATGTATAGGTACTATATAAATATAATTTGATAATACAATAATTTTAAGAAAAAAATCTAAAATGTTGAAACTTTGTCTTTTTAATGAACCAAAACTGGCACATGAGACATTTCAGATTTGTATCTGCGATGGCCTCTGGGATGAATGAATCGAATCTGCAATGGCTCTGAAAGACATTGCAGATACCACCTACCATTAATTGGGCCGATAACTTAGAAATTCCAAACAAAAATAAAACCTACCAATAGCGATAACACTCTAGCCGCAATAGCTCGGTCTTATCGACCCCTCACGCCTAGCCGTCAACAGCACATGTCTTCATAACCCGTTCACAGCTTAGCAACATACTCACGTAGATAGTAATTCGACGTCGAAAGAATGGACGAACAAATTGCTCGCACGATTGTCTGCGAGTACATACGAAATGAGCCAATGATATGAATTGTTGCTGTTGGACTTATGGACCACCGTGCTCGTGATTGTCGCTTTTAGGGTTCTGTAGTGCATTCAAGCTTGCAAACTTCGTCTGGATTTTTATCCTAACATCAGCCTTTTTTGGCAGTTTTTCACCGAACTCTTCCAAAAAAGAAAATAATACTTACCCATACTAGGAAAAAGTTCCTCATCCCCATAATTTTAAGGATAATAATTAATTATAAACATGTTTATAGCAATAATACGTCGATCGTAGAGAAAATTAAAGAAAATGTCAGAACATAGATAATATGGCCTATTTTAACTAATCCACTAACCCGCAATGGTGGATTATGGCCCACTCTCTTTCACAGAAAGAGGAGGCCAGTGTGCCTACAGTGGGATCATAAGAGGCTGATTATGATATAGCTGTAATTAATACTGGGCGTGTGTCCTAGAAACATAAAACTGCTACTCACATAGTTGCATCTTAAACTTATGAAACTGTTCCTCTCAACGTGTTTAAGTAGTTCAAATTAACTAAAGCGTATCAAATAAATTCTCGATAAAGGGGATGAAGTCTGGAGCCCGTAACTTAGACTTTTATAAGATTTAAACAGAAACTATAAAACCTTGCAGGATTGTTTTATTAGTCTAGTACTGACGCAGTTCTGAAACTATGTAAGTGTTGAAGCTTTTGTGATCCCTTAAGATACGTGTTTTTTTAATTAGTAGAATTTTATTATCCATTAGACGAAAGCTTCTATTACCATCATGAAAGAAAGAAAATTGAAATGAAGTGAAAGTTAATGAGAGAATGTGTCTCTAACTAACTTTCCCTACATTTCAATTTTCTTTCATTAACATCAATAAGCAACACAAGAGTTTCTGTTTTTACACTTTGTGTTCCACTGCTGGGTTTTCCTTCCAAACTTTTCTATTCTATGCGATTTCTGACCATGTTGACCTCGTAAACATGATTAGATAGTCCACCTTCGCCGCGGTCTACCTCAACGGCGACGTCGTTTCTCATGCGTCCAGTGCGTGACAATCATTCTTGCGACGACGTGGCCAGCCAACCCCCTCTTCAGCATGCCTGTTTTTTGCGACATTATCTCTATTGCAATTAATTTTGATTGCACCGTGGCAAAGCCGTGGCCGTTGCTCATGTGTAAAACGGCCCAGTATTATCTATAGAGTTAAATATAATAATATTATTATTATATAATATTATCAATCTAAAATGTTTTTGATTTTGTAAGAGATTAGAAAGAGCTTCAATTAATTTAGGCTTTGTTACATAAACATCGGTTGATTTGCCATCATTGATGTACAGAGTCATAATATGTACCTACTTACGAAATTACAACTTTACAATATTAGTGTCTTTTATAATATACGGAACCACGTTATTAAACATGAAACACTCACAGTACAGTCTACGTTGTATTGTTTCGCATGCACTATTATTATTTAACCCTTTGATTTGTTGTTGTTTTCGTACCAAGCGCTTGATAAATGCACTGTAATAACAATGCATGAATAAATCTCTCAATGCAATGCTTAAATCATTTGAGTGAATTAAATTTCCGTATTGGTTGTCGTTGTTAACACCTGGCTACACTACAACTGAAAATGAGAAGATCGGTCCCGGAAATCATACTCATTAAAAGTGTTGTGGATACATTGAAGTCTGTATATTATGAAAATCATAATCAATTATAACGTAAATATCTATTTTAAGCCAAAATGTATACGCATATTCTAAAAACTTATCAAAATAGCGTTTCTGGCGTTAATTAATTCCCCAAATTGAACCAAACATTGCATCATTACGAACCCCTCAAAGAATGATTCCATTCAATCACGCGAAACGGAACAAAATATTTATTAAACTTCAAATTCTAACTAACAAATCGAAAACGCGCCGCACCGTCTAACCCGTAAATTTCGCGTTCGGTCCCAAAGACCGGAACTCTTAAAACTCCGTGGAAAACTTTCGACTCACTGAATATATTTTCTTCCACGCCTTATTAATAAAGACCGGGTGATTAGTAACTTTTGATTCCGACTTTCCGGAACTGCGATGAGGAGCAATTATTCGACATATTGATTTATTGTTCTACCCTCGTAAAGTTTGAGACGAATCGTCCTTAGATTGGAAACACACGGTGGGAAGTTGTTAGCGGTTCGGTCGTCATCCTATTGACTGTTAATTAGAACTAATTTATGCTTTTGAAAAACCACAAGTAGTAGACTTGTATAACTACTACAAGAAATTGTAATAATACATGCTGGTGTCCGCAACTCCACGTCCTAGTGCGTGTTTTGCGTACGGGTAAGAATATCGACTCGATCCACCCCAACTTCTCAATTAAGGCTAGCAACGACGCCTTGGTGTTACTGACCATCTCACGGAGAGTACCTCATCATCATCATCCACAGGCTTACTTCACCCACTACTGGGCACAGACCTCTCTTATCTTGTGCCAATCACCACGCTCCTGTGCCAGCCTCATTCAGGTTTTGGCCACGATGGCAACAATGTTGTCTGCCCAGAGAGAGTACCTAGCACAAGTAGACAGCATTCATGAAATACAAAATTAAATGAGTTTTCAGTTTCAAGAACACAAGAAGAATTAAGTGCCGTCCATTAATCGTAAATATATGGTGACATTTACAAAAAGAAAACGCTTTAAAACATTTCATGACCAGCGAATCTGCCATTTCTTGAATGCAGATTAATTTGTTTTAACAATTTTCACGTAACATAAGCTTCGTTTTACAATAACGCTGCATTCCCGCACCCACTCTGTGCCCGTAAGTTTCATTACTTAGAAAGTTTCCCATCGACCCTTAGAGACGGTGATTTCGCTCGTATAAAATATTGGTAGACGCTTTAATAACTTTCCTTGCTGATATGGAGTTCGCTATCAGTTTCCGTGATATGGCACGTTCTGCCCGCGGCTTCAGATACTTTTTTGAGTGTTTCGATATTTTGTCACACTTATTTATTATCGTTACATTTGTTTTGGTGGGGAGGACCAAGTTTAAGCGGTATCTCGATATCTCTTGGGACCAAGTGAGGCACAAGCACAATACATTACAAAATAACATTGAACAAACATTTAATAGATAAAGCCTGTATTTTGTTGGTAATGGAAAATATTTACGAGTTTATCTAAATAGACCTCGTTAAGGACGACCCATCCTAACTAAACCCTCAAACATATCGTTATTAAAAATCAACCTTTATACTCTTAACAAAAAAGCAAACAATAGGTGCCCAAAACCCCGTGTCCTGAGACGCATGGTCTTGTGAAGAACAATGCAACATTCATATTATCTATTCAAGACATCACAGGTCAAGTCGACCCACAAAAAGGAGCAAGGAGGTACAAAATATTAATATTTTTCAACTGAGCAACAATGCAAGCCGTGAAATGCTAGCGACTCGTGTACAAAGTAGAATTTTTTGCTCCTTTACAGCAGAAAGTTGCAATACATTGTCTGTTTGATGTAACAAATATTGACATTATCATAGTAACTATTTTTACGAACAGTTTATTTTTTTACTGTATGCATTTCAGCAGATCCTTAGTGTCGCATGCGATGCTGTTGTTCTTTTATTTAAATAGTATAATTAGCGTATAATGTTCCCACTGCTGGGACACAAGCCTCCTCTCTTCTAGAGAGAGTAGGCTGCAATCTACCACACGGGCCCAGTGCGGATTGGAAGATGTCACATATCTTCGAATTTTTAATTCTAGAACAGCCGGTTTACTTACGATGTTTTCCTTCACCGCTTGAAAGCAGCGGTGCAATGATTTTATTTACATGTTCCTCTTAAATATCTTCGATTTTTAACACTCTATATAAACTCGTATCAAGGCAAATAATCCAGTTGGAAAATATTATTATTCTTTTACAGCAAAAGTAACAAAGTTACACTTACACGTAAAGTATAGCCTAACTACAATATATTTAACATCTTTTATCAACATAGACGCGGAAATGAAAAATAAAGTCGAATGTGTTGCCTCCATCGACGTAAGGTGCAAATGTCAGGCGAAGGAAGTGTTGCTAAATGCTTATCGGGGTCTGAACTAACCTGTCACTGCTGGGGCGTTTGCAATCATGTTAGAGGGACGATTATGTGTGTTATTTTTTTCCAAAATCTTGTAGGTAATAATATTTCAGCAAAAAGTTATAGGTCAAGAGTGGCGTGATGTGGTGACTCAAATAGGTTTAATTTTTACAATAATTTCATGTTTCTTGATAATGGTTTCAGTATACTAATGGCGCTCACTGTGCTTTCGTTTCCAATAAAACTTCTTGTTCTTTTTTTCAACCAATAAGTACCACCTCTCAGATTTTCCATTTAAAGCCTACATTAGCCCGTATATTTTCCAATTATAAGCACAATACAGAATATTTATTACAATTTGACCTCACAGTACGGCTATATTTGGAATAAAAATATTAATCTCCGCGTCCCCGCTCCCCGGTGGCGACAACTAAAATATGATTTGAGTCCAAAGCGAATACAAAATGAGAGACAAAATTGGAGTTTTCTCTTCTCGGGTAAGAATGGAATAAAACCGTGCAATAGCAGTTTTGCTTTAATATTTCTTCTTGGGTGTGTAAAGCGCTTTTTTATCTTTAAAAGTGTTTTTATTTGATGCTGGATATATTGCTATTTTGAAATGGAAACTGTACTAGTTATTTTCAAAATGGAATGAGCACAATGCCGCGTTTATGATGAACTGTGTTACAATACTTGCTTTTAAGTAGTTCAGAAATTTATTTATTTAGCCATTTAGGTACACACATACAAACAGACAAGAAGAAAGGAACAGAAAAATACGTACAAAGGTGACGCTTATTTATAAAGAAATCTCTTCCAGTATACCTGCGAAATTTATGTATTTTCACGTAGTAAATTATCATCCAAAAGCAAATAAAGTACGACACGATAAATTGGCTAAGTATACAAATTTAATTTTTCCTATAATTTAGGTAGTATTTCCAGAAAATAAGTGGGACTTAATATAATAGTAATAGATCTAAGTGTAAATTTAAAGGCCGCCTACCCTGAAATTCGTCATTTTGTATTTAAAAAAACACTCAACTGATAACCGCGTAACACGTAACTCTCAATATAAACGCAAATAATAGACCTACCAAAATAACAACAGGAGAAAACAAAACAACAAAAAAGCAACGCACATGTACGTATATGGTCGTGACAAATTGTCGCAACCAGTTCACTAATTACCTGTGTCGTTTCGACCCGCCCCGTCAGTTGAAGGGTTAAGCCTACCTATTTTTTATACGGCTTTTTTACCCATTCTCTTTGATTTTTATTCGGATCGCGATTAAATTTTTAAATCTCACATTTTTTATGCATTTATCGGCATCGTACATTTTGTATTGTTTCATGTATAACCGCACGATTATGACGGTGGTACATTTTCTAATATGAACAGAGATCTATTAAACAAATGATCTAATTCGTTTTCTTTTCACCTGATTTGAATAAATTATTATTTTTAAGAACCTATACGAATATTTAAAAAAATAAAAACAAAATAAGTACCTAACACTATTTCCTCCATGAAAATAAAATCCTATCATAGCAGTCAATTTCTTATTACATAAACATCACACCTAATTTATAAACATAATTATCGCATCTAATTTTGATTTACAAACAAAAACTTCAAGCATCACTGAACTGACATAAAACATCATAGCTGTCATCCGAAACTAATAATTTAATCTTTTTTAACGCGGCGCAGGAGCATTAATTTCTACTCTATAGACATCCGACTGCGTTGATAGTAAATTTAAATTTCGAAAATAATCAACACGGAAATAACGTGATTTGTTATGACCGCCTCATTATAAATGTGTGACAGGTTATAATAACTTCGGGGAAAGATAAAAAGTTATGAAATGAGAGCATTTCACGATTCTTTGCATTCTCTTAGTCACAAATTGCCTCAGTCATAAACTTTGTCATAAATCTCAGCTTGGCAATGAGGGAATTTGGTTGATAATCGTATAAAACAGAAAAATAAATCTAGAAGAAATAATATTAGGCCTGAAACTTGTTTTCAGGAGCATGAAATTACGAAACCAAAGGATACTGTCATTAAACGGGACACTATTTTCTATCGGAAACAGGTTTTTATATCATCTTGCTCCCGGTATTATAGTTTAATGTACAGTGGCCTCAAAAAGTTAAGTGACATTATTCCACTTCAGCAGTGATGCCACATTATGATTTTGAAAAGAACCGGTCAAGTGCGAGTTGGACTCGCGCGCCGAGGGTTCCGTACAAATTTGTAGGTATGTAACTACAAATTTACTTTTTCGGATTTTTTCCTTTACCTACATGACATTGCTTTTTGCCAAATTTCATGATTCTAGGTCAACGGGAAGTAGGTTTTGATTCCCTTGCGAGTTTCAAAATATGCGGCAAAAAACGGAACATAAACGCCTGTATCGTTTGATTGCGTTGACTTAGAAGTTTGATTTTTTCACTGCTTTAAGGGATTGCAGCCAGTATTTGATACTAATTTCAACTTGATAACTTCTCGCGTTCCTGAGAAAAAGGGTCTTCATACACGGACAGACAGACGGACAACGAAGTGATCTTAGAAGGGTTCCGTTTTTTCTTTTGGGGTACGGAACCCTAAAAATAATCAGGTTATCCTGAGCGATTACTTGATTTTTTTTTTGATAACTCATAGGTTGGGTCAGTCAATAAAAACGTTACAGTGTACAGTTCAAACATTTGGATAACTAGAATTTAAAATCAAAAAGTGACGTAACAGCTAAAGTGGAAAAATGTTAACTAACTTTTGGAGGGTATTGTATTTCCCTACTACTACTACTAGCTGTAATACTGAAGACAATAAACGTATATTCTATTCAATTTACTATCAGTGATCATCTTGGAAGACATGACTAAAGATTTTATCAATGAAACTGTACAGGATGCTGCATCACGACTGCCTAAAATAATTTACACGTAGATAGAAACTAAAAAGCTCATAAACGCTATCCATGTACCCAATTATGGTAACAAAAAAGAAAAAACATCAACAGTGAAGAGCGTTTTAAAATAGATGAAAAAACTAATGGGTGGTGCTGACGGTCGCGACGGGGCGATCCGTTGAATTATGTCCCATAAGTGATGGGTAATAGCTAGTTTGTACCCGTAACATCCTTGAGATGAACTATATTGTGTGTTGTGTGTGTGTTCTGTGGGATATGAGATGCATGTCTCGTGTATGCAGGTATTAATAGTGTGTGGCTGTGAGTTGTTTAGGAAATTAACGATTTGAGTTAGCGCCTTGCGGATGGGCAATTGTTTGTTTTATGTAAGAGTTGAAAGTGCCACGGAAATCACGTCGTTGGGCCCGGCAGTCATTCGTAGATCTTTAGCAGTCGTTACGGGTCGTCAGACGCCCGAAAGTCTGACAACTAGTCTTAACAAGGGGTATCGTATTACCCAGTAACAGGGTTGTGGAGGTCAGAGAGGCAGTCGCTTCATGTGAAATACTGGTATTCAACTGCATCCAGTTAGACTGGAAGCCGACCCAATTTAGTTGGGAAAAGCAGATGATGATGTAAGAGTTGAAAGTGAAAAACATTTTTGTAATTCAGTTCTTTTAGAATTAACTATTCAATCGCGCAATACGTGGTAGAAAATGGGAAGTTGATCGACAAAGATCAATCTAAATTATAATTAGCTTATCTACTAGCCTAGTCTCTTATTTTTATTGTCTTTTATTAGGCTATATATTGCAGTGCAACTATTGCCCGCTTAGAAGCCGCTTTTTTTTTTCTTTAGGTAATCGTGTCTGCATGAACATGAGGATATCTCATGTCGTGTTAAAAAGATTAGCCAGTCAACAAAGTTTTTAGCGGGGCTAACTGTTCTCAGCATCATCACAATCAGCCTATAACGTTCCCACTGCTGGGACACAGGCCTCCTCTCGGTGGGAGGGAGTGGGCCGTAATCCACCACGTGGGCCCAGTGCGGGTTGGTAGATTTTGAATTATTGGGTCTAGGACATGCCGGTTTCCTCACGATGTTTTCCTTCACCGTTTTGAGAATAGTGGTGATGAAATAATTTACACAAAGTAAAGTGCCCGTCTGGGCCTCGAGTAAAAACTCGTAAGTCGAAGTAGTTACCACTGGGCCACTACTGCTCTCTTCTGTCCGCAGGATGTGGGTTTAATAAATGAATAGTTACCATTTAAATTTTTAACGCTTTCAATTACAAACGTCTATTAAAAAAACCACGCACTTATCCAAACGAAATATAAAATTTCAAAATCAAACAAACAAACTAGCTTCAAAGAAACTTGTGGCTACAACGCCCCAGTTACAAATGTTATACAAAACGTCCCGGGGCGAGCAACTATTGTGTGTCCAACCTTACAGTATTCAATAACTATATTGTTCGTGTTACGAGTGTTGCATTGTTTGAATAGCCAAACATTGTATTAATGTGTACAAGAAATGAAAACTTGCTAAATTAAAAATATTTTTCCATAGGCAAAATGAAAATTGGCAGCTTTAAATACAGCAGGCAAGTAATAATAGATTCATCTGTATATTATCAAACAACATGACACGAAAATTAAATTCTTTCTAAGTCCGTCAACGAAGATGCAGACACATCCCAAAATATTTGATCCGTCAAAACAGTTAAACTACAGTTTAATATTGAACAATTTCTGCGGTGTGATAAGTGCCTCCTTAGCTAGGTCTAAGTTTGTTGAGAAAAGAAATTCCAATTTAAAATCACTTCTAAAACAGTGTTTGAGGAATTTCCTAAACTTTCAATTAAAATTAGCTCTACTTTGTTGTAAAATTAAACCACTATCAACTAACATAAAGTAGGTGTCATATAAAGTTCTGCTCACACTGAGAGAGAAAATAGCGTGAAATTATACTCTACAAAAACAGAATGTGGCCATAATTCACGGTGACACGTCAAACTGTAGCGTGTAAACAAATTAACACATAATTTTAGCTGCACCGTTCACGCTTGGCGACATATTAAAATATGAAGTCCGGTGAAAAAGTTTACAGTGTATGTAAAGTGTGCACAGTTAGGATTAGGTCGCTGTCACGGTGGCTAAGCGATAGCCTTATTGATACGACAATTGCTGTGCATCTACCTATTAGTTTTTTTTTTCTGTCCTATGGTAGTAGACTAATGTATCTGTCTATTTGGAACAGTAATGAGTCAGCCATAACTCTCCTAATCAAATCAAAATTCATTTATTCAAATTAGGCTGAGAATCAGCACTTTTCGAACGTCAAAATTAGATAAGACAATGCCTGCCCTTCACCACTCCCTAGTGCTTTCGCTGGAAGGAAGAAGTGGGACAACAACTTACTTAACTTCAACTTAGTAAAATTTATCTTCGCACCAATCAAAATAACCTCAGATTACGACCATTATTACAAGTACCGTTTACAATTACAAATTATAAGCGTAACGCTTTTTGTATACGCAGTGCAATATTATTCAACAACCTGCCATCACATTTAGAAATTGATTTATTTTGTACGAGTGCGTTAAGAATCAGGAAAATCTTGAGTAAGGAATATCTCAATGGGTGAATGTTTGTGGTTTATCATGGCATGCCTACCTATTTTTCCATCCCTTTTTCTTTTTTTTTCTTTAGTCTTCTTTTATAACATTGTAATATATATGTGGAAGGTTGTAATTAGCAATTGTCAGTTGTTAACTATTTCGTTACCATTTACGTGTGTTAGTCTGTAAGTTTTCTTAAAATTGTAAAAAAAAAGAAACTCCGCAGCAAGACAGTAGCTCGCTCAGTATCAGCCTAGCTCGTATTATTATGACTCTTCGTAATCTTTCACTCAGTCTTAAAAGAAAGTTTAAATATTGTACTACCCCATTAATTTGACTTCAACTTAAAATTCGCATGAATTCTTAAACATCGCAACGTTTCTTAGGTACGGCTTAAAAAAAGTTCTTAGCCTAATCGGTTAAACTTTTTTGGTAACTTACACCGCCTTGGGTCCAAAAATTTACATAATTTGTAGCCTGAGTCCCCGGAACCCGTCATTATTATTGATCTACTATAATTTTGCATCAAATAACGATTATTTTTATGATCATAACGATTATGTATTAAAATTATATTAAATTATGTTCCTTTATATTGGAAATGTGAGATAATTTTACAGATGGGGTGCAATTTGTAGAACATGCTTTTAGGATTTAAGGTTTTAAATTAATGTTAATGTAATCAAGAGATGTAGTTTTTGCTCATCATTTTAAAGTTATGAGCGGAAATTATTTTAAATGATTGAGTGACTCAGTTGATCGACTATTGTTAACTGTGTATTGCATAATTTCACTTATTTCTGACTTACACAGTCTGACTACTTATTATTTGATGACACTGATGATTTTATTTTGCCTAATTTGATCTCACGTTGATGGCAATGTATATTTTATTTATGTGTTTTTTTTAGTTTATGTTTTTCTTTTTATGCAATAATCACTTTGAAAGAATCGCAATTCCGACCCCCAAGATACGCAAATCCCTACTTTAGGGGTCATCGTCCAATCTACTCGTGTACAAAATTATTGTTAATAAATAAATTTGAAATTGGATTACCTTTCTTTTGGCGCAGCGCAGTCTATCACTCCACGAAAATCACTCATAACAAACAACGAATATCAATCAGATACTATATTTCAGACATACATCGCCGGCTCACTTCGCGCCCGTCAGCTTTTAACGTCAAATGTACGGGCAATACGCATCATGTCGCTCGTAAATCTCACCGCGACTCGACGAAGATCGATTGTGACAGGCTAGCGTTGCAACAGGCGCATTTTGGATGCTACTGGCGACTCTCGACAGTGGACCTGCATGAATTAATTAATGTGTAAGCTAAGATTTTAGTTAGTTTATTTACGTGGTACTCAACTGTTTTTAATGAAGAATGTTTAATTTCATTACAATCATGAGTCGAGGCATGTTTTTCTGGGTAAAATAAATGGCCACTCAAGGACTTTAATGTCGACAAATTGCTTTGCAGTTTGGCAGATGTTGTGTAAAAAAAAAATATTGTTACTAAAAATAGTTGACTTTGTTAAATTAGTGATCACAGTTTAGTGGTGACATGGTTTGCTTCACGGAATATTTTCTACAGGATCAAATTAAATTAGCTAGCAAAACTCCGCAGACGAGATGAGTGTCGAATTAATTTGATGACTTTTTTGTGGGGTCATCGGCCGCAGTTAGTGTAGTCAGAGTCACTCGAAACAACACTTTAAAAATCAATTTTTTTCTGTGTATACTTCACAGAAATATCGATATCTAAACACGATAAAATAAAAGAAAACAGATTTTCCCAACTCATATTTCAAGTAAAAACATTCCCAGCGGTCATTGACACCCCAAAAAAAATATTTTATATTTTTATTTTATCTTGTTTTATTTTCTGTAAGTAGGTTTGTACAAACATTTTTACATGTCAATCATATTTTTTTAAGCTAGATAGTCCGGTCAAGTTAGCTTCAAAAGTAGGGGTAAGGTTATATTAATTCGCATAAAGCTGAAAATTGGTATAAATGTTAGGAACACCATCACCAATAAATTGTCAAAAGTCCCCATCGATCCGACGTGTGCAAAAAAATTTATTCAAGGTCAAATGTTGCAAAAATCGTTTTTTTTTGCATTTTTTTTTTGTGTCTACAAAAGTTTTTAAATTTATTTCTTTAGCTCCCTGTAAAAAATAAACCGATTATCTCAGCAGCCATATTAACTTCATATTTCCTGTCAAAGTCCGAAGACTACGGAAACTAACTAACGATATTTCAAAAATGCACGCTCAACGTTTTGCCTTTACCTCTTTCGGCGTGCTCAATTTTAAAAGTAAGATGCATATCATACAACGCCAATGCCATACAAAATATTCTATTTACAATACATACGTTTCGTTCACAAGAATATTTTTAAAATTTCACGCGCGGCGACAATTTGAGGGAGAATCTTGAATCTCGAATTTTGCAGGTCGACCGGTAAATCAGAAATTTATATTCGAATATCAGAAAATGTAGTTTTTTTTGCCCACCGTAAGAGAAATCGTGACAATCGGTTTTTGGTGCGCGGAATTTTAAAACTTAAATCCTTTTGTGTTCTGTTTGATCAGGGTGGGAATTGTGACTTGGGTTATTATAACCCTGACTTCTCTGATATGCCTTTTAGCATAGTATGGGACACCTTCCAGCTAGATGGACCGACGACCTCAAAAAGGTGTCTGGGACTGAGTGGATGCGGAAGGCAGCGTATTGTGATGCAACATGGGAAAGGATCCAGCAGTGGACTACGATAAGCCGAGTTGATTGGTTGATCGATTGACCTTTTAGGCATTTCTTCTGTTCCCTAGCCTTTCCCCCGTTACATGCAAAAATTTTTATTGACATACTTATTTATGATAAAGAAGTCATGGTTTGAGTACCTTTTCCAATGAGGGCCATCCACCTTTAGACATGACCACCAGTAGTTGCAGAAATCTATTCGTATACGACTTTCCAAAGGACCTCAAATGGATTTAATGGACCGTTTGATGCAAAGGTACTTAAGAACGAAGTATGTAACATACAAACTTTATGAAATTAACCATTACATTCAATAAATACAATACCGTCGAACAAAAAGATAAATTACCCGCATTTATTTCCATTCTTAGAACCCAAAAACAGTTTTAGAATTTTAATACTATTTCTTTATCGCGCACCCATAAAATGGAACCCTTTTTAAGATTGCTTAGCTATGGAATGATAAGAAAGAATTCAATAATAACTTGAGAGCTCAGACCTTTTGACCTTGACCTTAGAGTCTGTAATTATTTGACCTTGAAGATCAAAATGGTCACAATTCTTAGACTGTGTATTTGTCATTATGTTTAGTGATTTCATTATGAATGGAAATCGACTTTAGTACTTTTGATAAGCGTTTGAAATAGAAATAAAGTGTTGCGATGAAGAATAAAAGTATTTATGTGGCCTATCTCTTTTTGGTATTTGATTTATTATTAAAATAATCTCCTCTGCTCTAAAAAGTACAAGTTATAAAGAAAAATAATGACTAACACTTAATATTCGCTCAACTGTCACTAATGAGACACAATCACTTTTCTATTGTTACCGATCTCTAGACTTCTTGACAATTGAAGGAAATATTTGATAGACAGAGCTGACAGAGTAAGTTACATACCATTTGTTCTAATAATTTATTCCTATTGAATCTATCATTTCAATAACTAAAAAACCAGAACAGGGTACTACAGTTTTGAGCTGTTTGGGGTCGAAACGCTCGAGTCATGGGGTCCGACTACGCGTCTCCTTTTCTCGCCGACTGGTCGATACTTCACGTGACCAGAGGGCTGGCTCATTCTTTGGCCAAAGAACGAGTCAGCCTTCTGGGCACGTTTCCGGATGACAGCGATGCAGACGAGTACTTCGACGCCTAAGTGACCAAAAATTAAAAGGATTTTTTTTATTTATTTAGTAAATAAAGAGCAGTGGTGGCCCAGTGGTTACGGCCACGACTTACGAGTTGTAGGTCGTAGGTTCGAACCCAGACAGGTGCTGTACTTTGTGTGGATTATTTCATCATCACTGCTCTCAAAACGGTGAAGGAAAACATCGTAAGGAAACTGGCATGTCCTAGAACCGAAAATTGGAAGACATATGACATCTACCAACCCGCACTGGGCCCGCGTGGTGGATTACGGCGCAGACCCTCTCAAAGATAGGAGGCCCGTGTCTCAGGAGTGGGAACATTATAGGCTGATTATATCTATTTGATAGGTAATTTTTTATTTACTTTGAACGCTTACTCAATAATACTACATAGAAGGTGACAATACCTAGAAGTCAGGTTGCACTTTGGCACTAAAGTGTTAGTAGTCGCGTGGGTCGAGCCTACGGCAAATTGAAACTGCCCTTCGGTTTGATTCGCACACCAGTCACGGCCGGACACCGGGACGTACGGTCTGCACAAAAATGTGATCCTAGATAGAGAGAATTTCACTCGTAGGTACTTGGAGAAAATGCTCTGGAAGAAATTTTATATGCTTCTTATTTTACAATATCAGTTTATAAAGTGATTCATGCACAAAGTTTGAAAATACAAAATGAGAAACAATGTATAGCGACTGATTTTAGAATGAGTATAGATGAGATCAAGTGGGTTTATTACTGTGATTGCTTTGCTATTTTAATTTAAAAAGATATTCGTTCAGAAAGTTTAGAATAATCCACGATCAGATAAGACACACGACTAAGTATTTTTTAAAGTGCAAGTTTTTTATGAAAAGATAGCCAGGAAAGTTAAAGAATTTCAATTACCTGCTTTAGAAAGATTGAATAAAAAAAATGCTGGCAAACTGTTAGTTCCTCCTCAGAGACTGCATCTCTATAGTAGAAATGCCAGTTGTATGACGATCAAAATTTATAATAAATTACCATCTGCGTTCAGAATGTTACCAATAGATGAATTTAAATGTAAAATGTTTGCTTGGCTATTAGAGATGTCCTTTTATTCAGTAAATGAATTTTTAAATCATAATTTTTGACATGTAATGAATATTCTATGTTATTAGTATTTTGGCATAATATCTATAATTATTACTTTACTATAGAGCTTATACTTATTTTGGACATAACATTTTTTGTTTTGACATTTTAATTATATTTTCTGACGTTGCAATTAATCTTAATATCACTGTATTACTTTGACTTTAGAACTTGTATTTTGGACATAACAAATTAATTTTTATTTTTAGTACTTTTTGACATTTTAATTAATTTAGTGATGATTTGAATGTGCTTAACTTTTTTTTTTATATATATTTCTACGCCAGCAATGGTAGTATATGTGGAACATTATTAGTGTAAGATCTCAGAATACCATATACTTGGAAATAAATAAATTATTATTATTATTATTTAAAACTTAAGCTTTGAGAAATAACTCTAAAAAAAATCCTACTCAACCAAATTAATTTGCTGTCGGTACATCGATGTCGGACGGTGTCCGGCGCGGACGAATTGGCATGCATTGCGCCCTGCCTTTTTACATGCCTATTCCAAAACCGGCCGGTCTGCAAGTTTGGAGCTGAAGCGGGTATTAGAAGGTCAATAGTCACTTCACACAACATTCGCTCTATCTCGCATAGGGTCTTAGCATTATGCTGAGCAATGGCCGATTTGCGTGGAGAGTGACGCATATTTTCCCCCAACTTGTTATTTTTTTGTGTACTTTCTTTGCGACATGTTTACCGCAAATAAACATAATTTTTTCTTTCTTTCACTTATATCTGTCAACGTTCCTGGAATATATAAGATTTAAAGGATTTTCCACTGAATTCATTCAAGCATTCAACAAAATCCTAAGTTCATTCGACAGGGTAGCAATAATCTTTTGGGTTTGACAACAATTTTTTTGACAACCAATGTTCAAGCTGCGAACTAGTCTTTTTTAAGACTATTCACAGGAATGATTTTTCTTATTGAGCATATTTTTTTATTAATATTTCCTAAAAAAACCGGCACCCTAATTGTATCACACTATATCAATCTGAATTATTTTGAAGGATATTGCTAATCCATTGCATCATATGTTCGAAAAGTTAGTCTGCTCAATACTGTAAATAACGCAATGAATCTTGTTGAACTGTCAAAATTAAAGCCATTGCCACTGATTGTGTGTTACGCAATTACCCCGCAGTAAATTATCCACAACGATGTGTCTCAAGACGGAAGTCTTTGACCAGTGCGTGTTGCCAGTGATGAAATATGGCACTGGAACGTGGTCGCTCTCAATGGCCCTTATTAGAAGGCTAAAAGTCACCCAAAGGGCAATGGAGAGGGCTATGCTTGGAGTTTCCCTGCGTGATCGAATCAGAAATGAGAAGATCCGCAGGAGAACCAAGGTAGGCAGGGCTCATTGCTCGCAGAACAGATGGCCGATGGGGCCGAAAGGTTCTGGAGTTGCGACCGCGTACCGAAAGACGTAGCGTTGGAAGGCCTCCCACAAGGTGGACCGATGACCTTGTGAATGCCGCAGGAACCCGTTGGATGCGAGAAGCACAGAACCGGTCGAAGTGGAGACACTTAGGGGAGGCCTATGTCCGACGTCTCTCGGCTGAAATGATGATGATGATGATGATGAAATTATCCACTGTAGATTTTTTTGCTGAACAATTCAAATCAATTATTTTAAGATTCTTTTTTCAATTCAGATGTTTTTTTCCCGCTACATCCTACATTTTGCGAGGCACCCTATGAAAACGGCCAATAACATAATAGGCACGTTCGCCAAAAACGATATCTGTATCTCGTCTATTTGTTTATTATATTATTTTGTATGGCCCCCCAGAGTATTATTAGCGTTATTTATTTAAATACTAACATTAGAAGTATCAGTTCAATTTGGTGAAGAATTGACTCTGAAATGTTAGTTTTTATATAACAAGATATAAAGAAGATAGAGCAAATAAAAGTTTGGTGACCTAAAGAAAAGTAATATAGCCCATATTACTTTTTTTAGGTCGCCAAACTTTGTTGCAAGATGTCTTTATTGCGCGGCATATTCAGCTGGAGTGTTTCAGAATACCATTGTTTTAAGTAAATATCTCACCTTTTCTCTGCTCGTAAAAATATGTGAAAAGGCAATTATTTGCAACTGAAGTGATAAAGAAGTGTATCTTTTACATAATCAGCCTATAATTTTCCCACTGCTGGGACACAGGCCTCCTCTCCAGGCCTCCTCTCGTAATCCACCACGCGGGCCTAGTGCGGGTTGGCAGATGTCACAGTCATGTCTTCGAATTTTTGGTTCTAGGACATGCCGATTTCCTCACGATGTTTTCCTTCACCATTTTGAGAGCAGTGGTGATGAAATAATTTACACAAAGTAAAGCGCCTGTCTGGATTCGAACCTACGACCTACAACTCGCAAATCGCGGCCGTTACCACTTGGCCACCACTGCTCCTCTGTATCTTTTATTGGGTCAAAATAGACAATAATATTAATCCATCGAAAAAGATTTATTTTAGTTACTGCGTTTTACATAATTTACCTAACTGTACCCATCCTTTCTTTTGTTTGCTTTTTAAACCAAAAAGCGGGAAAATTATACATATAATAAAAACTAGCTGACCCGGCGAACATCGTACAGCCTCAGAAGCATTATCGAAATCAGTCAATCTGTTCTCGAAAAATCAAAAAAAAAGACGTTCCATACAAAATCTATGAGAAAATGAACCAACCAAAATGTATCTAAGTACATTATTATTATTTTTTTCGTAATTTTTTCTCATGTGTAATTATTATTCTTCTATTCGGGTCGGAGACAAATCCAACAAATCAAACATCATAAAAATCGGTTTAGCCATTCTTGAATTATAAATGGTGTAACTAAAGCGACTTTATTTTATTTATAGATTAGATAGATTTAAGGCGAATATTTTCTTAAATTTTCAGTAAACCCATTCATTAAAACCTTTCTCCACCCTAACTCCCCTGCACATTTAGCATCAAATTAATCGTACATTGATTAAATGTTTATGGGTATTAGGTGGTGTACACACCATCGTTATTTATGCATAGCACGACAGCAGACGGACATTACGTGACGTGTCCCCGTGGACTTAATCGCATGCTTATGTATAGCTAGTCTATGTGGAGCCATTTATCTAGTTAGGGAAATGGGGATAGATAGCTGGGTGTGGATAGGGTTATACCTAGTTTTCTGTTTAAATCTTTACCCAAACCTAAATGGTCGGATGTTGTTTTATTATTGAAAATATTGTTAATTTCAGAACCTTTATAAACAGAATTAGAATAGAAACTATTCATATTTTTTCTCTTCTTAGATACGCAAGCTTTAATTCTATACATTCTGACCGAACGATCGACATATTTATGCAACTTAAGCAACGGAATAAATGAAGATTCCATCATCTTAAGATAATCTAAAGAACGGGCAAAACTGTGTGCTGACAAAATCTTAGTAAAAATCTTCCAGATGATGTCTCATTTCAGCCGAAAGAAAATTCTACCTACATTTCGACGCTACCATTTTCTCTTCCAACATTCCTTGACCCATCTTACACCAAACAGAGCAACTGTATCTTCGACTACCTACCTAGTACATATCCACATGTATTGCCCAATAACCTACGATGGCACAGGACAAAGCCCCATTTAGAGCAATCAGGGGATTAATTGCTCAGATTAGACGACGTCACTTGACCGCCCGCAACGTTTGGACTACTGTGGACGAGAGGACGGTGCAGTTGACGTTGTTATTAAATTGCTTGGTAGCTGATAGCCTGAGCTGTTTTATTTATTGAACACCTTCGCGTTCTTTTTTTTTTTAAAGTTGAGGTTTCTTTGGCAGTTCAATGGGTTCCTAATTTGAAATAAGAGCGAGCGGTGAAAGAGAAAATAAATCATATCGTCTGGAAGGCAAATTGGTAAGCGCAGATGATGGTTGGAGAAGTAGAATGCTAGATAATAACTTTACATTCTTTATCTCATCTATATCTATAGGTACATAATTATAATAAAACAGTAACGAAGTCAAAACTGTACCATAAATATTTTTGAAAAAAGTAATTGCCACGAGCTGCGGGAACGACTGTGATGCCGAAAATATAGATTTTAGATTTTTTGTCTGGATATGGATGACACATGATGCACACAGATAGTTTATATCCTAGATTAACTCAATATGTACTTTTAATACCGGTAGTAGGTTCCCGAGGGATACTTTACCGGGTAAAGCCGCAAACAAAAGCTAGTGCATTATACGACCGTGCTGAAAGAGAAGGCAGTATTTAGAGCAGATAGAAAAGTGGTAGGTAAAATATACGTAAACATTTTCCCGATGGCAGCAATTTGCGAGAAAAAAAATAGATTCTCTTGTTTATTTGCTTTGAAAAACCTAATAGATGACTAAGGGATTGTTAGCCTACTCAATAGATACAACACAATAAGTATAATTGGTACACTATTAACAGCACAATGCGCAAGCTTATCGTAACAACTAACAAGCAATTTTATAAGGACATCCTTACAATGGATTACTTGATGAAAAGGTCTAGGTCTGGGGCTTATCCTATGTGATACATCTTATTTCTTTCAATACAAAGAGTGTTTTGACAGAGTTAAGTTGTGACGACATATTGTTATCCTGTACAAAGTGTCACATAATATGGCATCACGCATGTATTGCCCACAGGGTTAAACAGAGGTGTACCTAGGTACGGTCGCTTGTTCGACCGTACCTAGGTACACCTCTGTTTTGTATTTGGTATACAGGCAAAAATATTCATCTTTCCACTACACTGCCAATATTTAGTTTTATTTTGTACGTTATAACTTTTTCAGCATATGGCATCCTTAATTAAATAGAGTAGTTAAAAGAATTGACTAACTCAGCACACCCTTGTTTAAAAGTAGTTGCAAGTTAGCTGCCTGTATACCAAATAGCTTGTTCGATTGTACGATGTACAGACGCCAGCCACGCGCCAGCATATCAAGCTACCCGAAACTGTCAAATTTTCCCAATCAACTTTGAACCTTATGCTTTAGCGATAATTTTGAAACCCTATTAAAGAAATTTGACAGATTGTAATAGCTTGATCTGCTGGCGTCTGTACTTCCACATTTTGCTAGACTCGCCCTTAAGACTTAAACAAAGTTATGTTTTGGTCATATGACGACACCGCCCGCGCAGTGGCGCCTTCGTCGTTTGTTTGGTTATTTATTTTATTTTAGAATGACACACACTATGAGGGCGCCACTGCGCGTGCGGTGTCATCCCCTTTGTTCACACACGTCTTTCTTGCCGTAAAAACACGGTGTCTGTCGACCGTGCCTACACACGGCGAATGTAGGCACGGTCGACAGTGTTGTATAGATGACTATGGAAGCTGTTTGACGGACACGTTTAAAATAAAACAAATGAATGTCAATACATTCAAAAATAACATCGGCCATCTTCTTTTCCAATCGAAGGCATTTTGTCGTTTTCTTCAGAAAGGCTCAACCGGACAAAAATGTCAGACTTATTTACGTGAAGGAATTGGTCTAGACAAGACTGGTGAATGCACCGACTATTGTTATCTATCGGATTGGTCTTTGTTTAGATTCGGTCTAGAACTGAAAATTGTGAAACGTTGACGCATGTATTTTTGGATTTTGCAAAGTAAATGTAAATATACTTAGAAGGGGTGAAGCTAGTGTTTGTTTTAGCGTGAAAGTATACAATTTAGACGTAGCGATTGAAATATCTTAGTACGCACAGTTTTGAAGTTGCTGGTGAATATTAAGTGTAATTCTGCAAGATACGTTACTTCTACTCTATAGTCGTTCTATTTTGTGTGTTAAACTAAAGAACTTCACACACGGCAGCTATTATGTACATACATACATAATCAGCCTATAATGTTCCCACTGCTGGGATACAGGCCTCCTCTCTGTGAGAGGGAGTGGGCCGTAATCCACCACGCGGGCCCAGTGCGGGTTGGTGGATGTCACATATCTTCGATTTTTTTTGTTCTAGGACATGCCGGTTTCCTCACAATGTTTTACTTCACCGTTTTGAGAGCAGTGGTGATGAAATAATTTACACAAAGTAAAGTGCCTGTCTGGGTTCGAACTTACGACCTATAACTCGTAAGTCGCCGCCTTTACCACTGGGCCACCACTGCTCTATTAAGCTAGTATGTAAAGATGTATAATATTATAGCACGATACATCTCATTACGTCTTTCCATAGAAATCGTCAGCAGACCACACACGACAGCTAAAATGTACATTAACATTATAGCGGGATGTAATGTACATTATTATACATGATAGCTACCGTGTGTGAAGCGCTTTACTCGGTCGGCTAAGTCATACACCGAGGGAGCAGTTACTGGAGTCGCACCGCAACGTCAACTGTAAGGCGCTGACTCCACGAGCGAGAGAATCGCGGCGATATTATCGTCGTGCCACGTATTTCTATACACTCTCTATGGAACCGTCTCCACACGGCGATATTATCGCCGCGATGCGACGAGTGGCAATGAGCGCGCGAAACGTCATTACATCGTCGCTAGCCCGCCGCGACTAGCAGCGCGCCCGCCGCGCGCTCGCGACGAGCGCGCGGCGGGCGCGCTGTCAAACGCAGCGTCATTTCAGCGTTGCCTCTCTGGAAACGCGGCGATACCGTTACGAGTCGTCGCGGAAACGCTGCGATTCCGTTACGACTCGCGACGATACGCGGCGGAATTATCGCTCGTTCGTGGAGATTATCCGACGATATAAGGGCGGACTCGTCGCGATTCTCTCGCTCGTGGAGTCAGCGCCTAAGGCGTTCGTTGTGCCCGTAGCTAATTGTTATCTGTCCGTCGTCATGGAAGAAGACTTTTGGCCACAGGACGTGGTGTTCCGTTGCTTCCGCGGACAAGTACAGACGCCAGCACATCAACCTACCCGAAACTGTCAAATTTTTCCAATCAATTTTGAACCTTATGCTTCAGCAATAAAGTTGAAAATGTATTAAAGAAATTTGACAGATTGTAGTAGGTTGTGATGTGCTGGCGTCTATACAACAGGACAACACAAGGATAACGTAGTGAAGTGAAGTGCTACTAACATAGTTTTAAGCTATAGGTAGTAAGTTTTGTTTTATTCTTTAAATATTTTACTTTTTAAGATATATGTCTATAGGCCATAGTAGCCTGAAATAAATCCTTTATTGTTTTATTATTAAATCAGTCAAAATTCGATTAAATTTAATAATTAAATCCACATTTGACCGACTATTAAAACATTGCAATGGAAAATTAACCTTAGGTTTAGGTAGGTACATTTACTATGATCTAGATACGTTAAATAAAAAAAAAACAATTGTAGCAATTCTAAACCTGTCAGATGCAAGTGCAGCCATACCAATTATAACATTTCTTTAGCAATCTATTCTAAACGAGGGTTTTAATTTAACCAAACCGCAGACCAATTAATAAACAACAAAGAATTAAAAATACCGATAGAATTATCAAATTTTCTCAAGTAATAAACCTTTCTTTGTGCCAAAAAAGCTAACTAAAGCGAAAAAACTCTCTTCAAAAAATCTTGAACATTTAATTGAAAGAGAGTTTGAACCCGCTGCTCAAATTAACGTTGATTGTGATAGATTGCTGACTAATTACTGCCTCATTTTTCAGTCATTTATCACTGTAGTTCCTGTAACTTGAAACGCTTTTAAGAGGTTTTTGTAAAATTCAAGTGTAAATAATTTACTTTGCGAAAATCATTTCATCACCACTGCTTTCTTAACGGTGAAGGAAAACATCGTAAAATCAAAAATTCGAACACAAGACATGTGACATCTACCAACCCGCACTGGGCCCGCGAGGTGGATACCGGCCTACTCTCCCTCTCACCGACAGGAGGCCTGTGTCCCAGAAGTGGGAACATTATAGGCAGATTATGCTCCCGGTGACGGAGCGCCTTAACAAGACTGACAAACTTACAAAACTCACTTAAAGATAAACGTATAACAATCAGACTTCATATGATAATTGTGTGAGACAAACTGAATCGTCACAGACGTTATTAAGCGCTGAAGAAAATTTAGAAATGTAAGCTTAATTAAAATTTCTTCTTAACAATCATGTCTAAGCGAAATACCGAGTAACTGAGGGGGGAATATGCCTGATATTTGTGACAAGTCATGAGATTTAAGCGAGTTATAGATAAGGTAATTAAGTTTTATAGATTTAATGTAACTTTTGATTGATGATACTGTGGAATGAAGTACTCAATGTTAACATTAGTGAATATTAATTATATTGTTTATTACTACGTTATATGCAGCATAACTGCCCCATTGGTGTCGTGGTCGCAAGCGTGACTGCTGAGCGTGGGGTCTTGGGTTCGATTCCCGGGTCGGGAAAAATGTTATTGGGGTTTTCCAGCAGGAATTTCATAATAACAGCCCGGAGTTTGGAAGAAACCACGTTAAGTTGTCAGATTACCGTCCCATCGGACAACGAGAGTGAGGGAAGAGAGAGAGGGGTTAGTACGTAATAGTTGTAAGGTCATATTTGTAACAATGAACAATAAAAATGCATACTTATTCTTTTATGAACTGCGCAGAAGAAAGTGATAAAAACTTTGTAGTAGATAAGCCATTTAGAAAATAATAATTAATAAAGGGCAAACGACATTTGGTCGTATGAGTAACACGTAATTTTGTGAGTTATAAATTACTATACAGTTAAACTTTTGCAGACACCTTCTCATGTTACAAGCTTGTTTAGTTGACTGGAGCAACAATGATGCATACCAGTTCGGTGATGCAATATATGAGCAGCTTGATTAAAGCATTTAATCGAACGGTTGAACTTTTGGTTTTACTGTCCCTTTTCTCTAGAGCAGTTTACGTGTTAGCAGTAACTAGATTGTAGAGGTCAGATATGTATTCGCTCCATATAAAATACTAGTATTCAACTGTATCCAGTTAGACTGGAAGCCGACCTCAACGTGGACGGGAAAAAGGCTAGACAGGTTGATTGAACTCGAGAGCTGTATTTATAGTAATTCTAACCAATTAAAAATATCCAAACGGCTGGTTGACACTTCCCGTGACCCAAGGGCTAGCTTTTACCTTAGCCAGAGGATAAGTATTGCCATACAACGTGGCAATGCCGCCAGTCTCTTGGGTACATTATCAGTCGACAGCGATGCGAAGGAATATTTCGACGCCGTATTTTAGTTTGTAAATAGTTTTAGTTAGGTTAGGATATTGTATTTTTAAAGTTTATTAGTATTAGATGTTTATCCAATCAGTGTACATAATTATTATTAAAAAACGAATCTTGGATCTTTTAGCTTGGACCACATCCCGCAAATTTCGAAGTTTCAGTGGAACAGAACAAACAGTAAATTTTGATGACAAGTCGTTTTAAGAATCGAAATAACTGCAACACTCGGGCTGGGGAGAAGTGCAAAAGTTGCTAAGACACTTCGCATCAAATTAATTGATTCATTGAAAATTAAAATCTTAGGCGCCCTCTTTTTAAATTGCAGCCTCTGTTTTTAATTTAGATTTGTATTGTAAATGGATTCATTAATCGTTGTTGAATGTTAAGTCATTGAGTGCTCTTGAAAAATTCCAAGGATTTTAATCATTAAATTACTGAATGGGTTGTAAGTAGCTAACCAATTATAGTCTTTATAATACTGTGCAGGTTCACGATTGATCACTCACTCACCACATGATCATGACTTAAAAGCTTCAGAAAAATCTAATCTAACTAAGTACTCTTTTTTGTGTTTGTGTTCTTTCTCTGCGTATAATAAATAAACGTATTTTCTTTCTTTCTAACTTGTCTGTTTTGGCCCACTGCAGGGCAAAGGCCTCTCTCTCCCTTTTCAACACAATTCTGTATTTTGTTAGTATTTTCGGAAAAATAATAATTTAAAAACTATTACATGTTTATTTGGAGAAGCGATCATTTATTGTTTATAACCAAATCAATCATCAAGATAAGCTAAGGCCGTAACCTAAACTTCATCTTTATACCCTAGTTACAGCTCCTATTAATCCTGATGTGTTCAGCCAATTAGATAGACCGACACTTAAAATGATCGTGAATACTGAGCACGACACAGGTGCACTGACACTCATTTATTTAGGTCATATACGAGTATATACGTAGTCTAGATCAGAGTTTCTCAACATTTTATTCGTGGGCCCCCGGGGGACTGAGGGTTAATTCAAGATCAGAAAATAATGTTAAATGATATACAATGACTATAATAATAATAATAACATTTATTTCAGACGTAGTCCATATACTGTTACTATAATACTATAATCACTGTTTAAATTTTTACTTTCATCTATCTAACTACACTAATAATAAACCTGAACATTGTTTTTTTTGTTTGTTTGAACGCGCTAATCTCTAGAACTAGCAGTCGGATTTGTAAAATTATTTTTGTTTTTGATTGTCTAATTCTTGGGGAAGGATATAGCTAGGTATTTAACATTACGCTAGGGCCCTTAGGAGTCGAGCAAGAAGAAATACGTTCAGAAATAACGCTAAGCGAAAACGATTTTTATTATTTGAAATGGACTTGCTCTTGGCTCTAGTCTAGGTCAAAGGTGACAGAGACAAAGTCGACAATGGAGCGAGCTTATCCAGAAGAAGCCTGTTCACTCTCACTTTGAAGAGATTTGGGTTGTATGCGCTCGGAAAATCAGACGCAGGTAGAGAGTTCCACTCTTTTGCTGTGCGCATTATAAAGGACATTTGCAAACGCTTAGTGCGAATTGGTGGAATAGCAACCAGGTAGGGATGGTAACATGCTGTGCGTCTGGATGTCCGAAGGTAGAAGGGGGCCGGTGGAATGAGGTCGTGGAGTTTTTGGGCACACTCACCGAAGTACAGTCTGTAGAAGACCGACAGGCAGGCAACCTTGCGGCGATGAGCCAAGAATAATAGCGCGGGCAGAAGCCAGTTGACTATAAGTTTTGATTTTTCAAGGGTCCGTCATTAAAAATGTTGGGAACATATGTTATGTTTGAGTTATATTAGTGACAACTGAACTACACTCGTAAAGTAGATATTACTTACTGCTGCAATATGCATATATTATGTTGTATTAAAGGTAAGTCGTCCACTTGTGCTACGGTTATTTCTGATTAAAGTTACCTAGTTATATTAATTAATCCAAACTACGTTACTGAATTTGTAATACTTAATTTATTATTTATTCATTATTTTTCTAAGATAAAGGTGCCTTTTTTTTTTTTTTTTTTTTTGGATGGGAAATCATCTAATGACTCCTCCCGCTCTGGGTGGAGCGGAAGGGAGTGTCAGACTCTTACTGACTTTAAAGGGCTAAGGAAGGAACACGGGTGGGTTTTAACCCACCCGTGTTCCTTCCTTAGCCCTTTATGTTCCGGGGCAGCGGTAACCCTTTCGGACGATCCCGCTACCCAAGATAAAGGTGCCTCAGTTACTCCTTATAACATCAGCTATAATAAAAATAGAAAAAAAAAAAAAAAAAAAAAAAATGTAAACTTATTTTTTTGTTATAAGTACCGTACATTTAGTAAAAATCTGTTATTTAGACATTACAAACAGACACTTCAATTTTATTTATTTGTATGGATGTAGCTTCATAAGCCAAATACAGCTTAAAAGATCGTCATACAGCCTTTTAGAAACACATTTAATTTACAAAACACAAAATAAGTGACTAAGTGACAAGAAGAAGAAACAGACTCAAAGACACAAATATCTAGATATTTTTACAAAATTAACGCTACAAGACGAGACTAAACATCAATTCAGAAATAATTAAAGAAACGATTAGAACACTTCAGCCCCTTGTAGAGAAGAGGCCAAAATTGTTAGCGCAAAACAGGGCTGTCTCTAGCAATAAACTTTGCTCAGGAATTTCATTAGTTTCGTTCAATAAATTAAGAGGTTATGCTCGCGTGTGTCGGCCCTGCAATTACCTCGTCTACGCGGAGGTGTAATGAAGAACCTCTCGGTAAGAGGATGGAGGAACTACGAAAGTAATTTGGATATGACGTTGTTTCACTTGTTGGGGAAAATACAATGCAGATTGGCTACAACTCTTGGTGTTTTTCGTGATTAACGAGTAAGTACGCAGAAGGCTAACATTAATCTTTGCTTTAAGTATACTCGATTGAACTTTACAGTTATTTATAATGAAAAATACGGTTTATTCTCCGACATTTGAGCCTATGACTGTCTGCTAGCAGTCATAGTCCTTCAGATGGCTCCGTGAAGAGCTAAACAGCAACCTAATTGCGTAACACCCTTTCAATCAAAACCTGAATCATTTTGAAGGATATTGCTAATCCAATGCTTCATAGGTTCGAAAAATTTGCCTGCTCAACACCGTAAATAACGCAATGAATGTTGTTGAACTGTCAAAATGAAAGCGATTGCTACTGTTATAACTTAAAACACACTAACAGTAATTACCCCGATGGAAGTGTTTGATTACTTGTCAAAAATCATCCCACAGATGGTAGGCATTTCGTGGTGGTCTCCACTTATTACACCCCTGTAAAGTAACCTTGGTTAATTCTAACGCACGACGTAATTTTATATCATATCCATATAAGACACATATTTATTCTCGTCTCCACGCAACAAAGTTTCTCATAATAGTTGGCTTGTCGCCCTATTACACGACCGACTACCTACTATGAACCGCTCCTGTTCTCGTAACATTTTTATAACTAACTACCTTCTTGATTTTGTCGGGTTACCGCCGTTCTTTACGTAAGCTGTGAAGTATGGGATTGAAATTTCGAATCTTCGGTTATGAAGTTTTTAATTAAACTATGATTTGCTGTGAAGGTCTACCTGAGTTTTTTTTAATTTAATTTCCTGAGATGATGAAGAACAAAAAAACTTGAGTATGATAAGAACTTGTTCCAATTCTATTTTAAATGACAAATTAATCTAATGCCATATTGCAAATGGAAGATAACCAAACATACTTTGGATTGCCATCGTGGTGTCTGGACAGGTCTGCAAAAACTGCAAGAACAACAAGCAGAAGGTGCACACTCGCAACAGTCTTCTTCATCAACTGGTGTCATCGAAGTGGGGTGCTTCGCCTGACGTTATGCGCACTACTGGACTGGAGCTACCTTTTTCTGCGGGAGAATTCGCGTGCCCCGTGTGGAGTCGTTCTGCCCATGGAAAGCTGGTGGATACAGCTTTGAATGAAACGTGCCGGATCATCACTGGTTGCCTAAAACCGACCCCGGTACAAATGCTGTATCCACTAGCAGGAATAGCGGTACCAGTGGTTCGCAGAACGGTGGCAAGCTCCAGCGAAAGAGCCAAAATGGTCTCCGACACACGACAACATCCTTTTGCCACAAAGACTGAAAATCCGAAATAGTTTTTTAAAGTGTGTCGTCACTCACTGGCGAAGCACCACAAGAAAGACTGAAGCTGTGGCGAGACAGTGCTTCCTTACCCAAACCGTTCGTTTCACCCGCTGAAGACGTCCCACCTGGACATGAGTTACTTTGGGTAACCTGGAAGTCTTTAAACAGACTCCGGACCCAGGTTGGCCGAAGCAAGGAAAACCTGTTCAGGTGGAGACTTATAGACAACTCCGCCTTGGAGTGTAAATGTGGTGGTGTTCAATGATGGGACACTTAATATAGTGGCCTGCGTGTCCTGTCAGCTGCTCGTTACAGGAATTGATGGACGCTGGTGATGGCGCCAAACAACTAACCGACTTCTGGGACGAGTACATTTAGATTGCTATCGACACGCTAAGAAGAAGACCAAACATACATCATCATACTTCTCTCCAATTATTTACCTATCTACATAATTACATACGAATACACGGAACAAACCAACACACACACGAACAATACATATCTAATTACAGCAAGTCCACACTTCGACACGAGATAAATGTACTATAATTCAGTAATACGATTAATTCGAACATCAATATTGTATGACAATCAATTCAATGATAATTACCTTTACTAATGACGTTAATATCGTGATAATAACTGGGAAGAGAATCTACTGTTTATATCTGATTAACTTCGAATTATGACTTAGTAATGGCATGATATTGATACATAATATTTTGACACAAAAAATAATAAAATTGCCCCACTATTACGTAAAGACCTCTTCTCATTCCGAGGAGGAATAGAATAGAATACTCTTTATTATGTACACCATATAAATTACAGACATAAATATAGAAACTTTACAAAAGGTGACACAATGGGCGGTCTTATCGCTAAGGACATAAAAAGGGTCAGTTATGTACATAATATGTTATCTAGGTAATTAAGTGATTAAAGAAAAACAATTGTTATGCCGAAAACTTAATTTTGATACACAAACATGCATTTTTCAATCAGTGCGACCTGCCTGTTATGACTTAGGGTCAGCGCAGACAGAGAGGAATAATCCCCGCGCGGTCTCGGGCATTTTCTTTACGGATCGCGTATGTTCGAGCTTGCGAGGACGCGTCTACGAGGACGCGCGAGCATTTTTTGTCTGGTTCAAGCATTTATGCACTTTATTGTAATAATTTTAAAGTTTATTTTTAAGTGCGTTAATAAAATCCTCTCCGCTGCGCTCCGTTCTGTCTGCGCTGAGCCTTATGGAGCCGAAACGTGAACACTCACGGTACAGCTGGTCTATAAATTCAAGGTCGCTCAGCGAGCTATCGAACGAGTTATCCTTGGAATCTCTGAGGGATAGAATCCGGAACGACGTGAGCCGGCAGAGAACCAAGGTTGCCGACATAGCCCACAAAAAAGGCAAGCTGAAGTAGCAATGGGCCGGCTATATTAGCAGTAAAACTGATGACCGTTGGGGTAGACGTTTTCTTGAGTGGAGACCTCGAATCGGCAAACGTAAGGCAGGATGCCCTCAGGCTAGGTGTAGTGACGATCTTCGCAGGACGGCTGGTAGCAGCTGGATAATAGAAAATCGAGCTGAACGGCGTGCAATTGGAGAGGCCTATGTCTAGCGGTGGATGCTGTAGGCTGATGATGATAATCATAAACTAACGCCTTTTTCCCATGGGGGTAAGCAAAAACTACAGAACATCACCTGCTCCTTACATAATCCTTTTGCTTCGTTAACGTTCGTGATTTTAATATTACCTAGCATTAAAACAAAATAGTGTTCATTTTATGCAATGACAAAGTGACAGATGGACATCGGAATTTTAGAACTTCACGAACGTTTCTCACCGATCTAAAAAAATGCGCTATCAGAGGCATAAATAAATATAAAAAATGCTGCGGTTATATTTCTTATTATCTTGAGTTATATGATAATTCTTGTCTCTTGGTCGTGATTTAGTACAGGGGTCGCCGTTAGGGGGCGCTGTTGAGCTAAAAAAATACAGACGTCATTATGATAAATTACCCCCGGTTATCTTGGTTGTTGTAATTTTACACCCTGTATTATCAACTGGCTGGCTATCTGTGAGATACTGTAGCTTTGTAGAGTGGGATAGGTAAGAAGGACGAACAAAAGAAACTTGTTAATATTTTCGCGTAATAGGAAAGAATACAGATGCTTATCAGTTTTAGGAATATTTGCAGGAACTCTTTGAAGGAGATAATTGAAACGGATGCTATCACGTTTTCAATTGTATTTATAAATATTTAAAGTTATTTACGATTATTGTTTTTTTTTTCTGGTTTATTTTAAGGCGATCACGAGCAACCTGTTGTAACATCTTTATGAATGAAATAAATTTTCTATCTAATGTGTGAACACGACAATAAGTAGTAGGTACTTACCTACCTATAGTTGGAGCCTACTTATGCGAAATCAGTCATAACAACAACGGTAATATTTTCTCATTGTTTGTCTTATTTCTTTTTAGTTAGTTAGGAAGTATATTCATGTATTTATTTATATCTATTTGTGCTTATATTTATATGTAATTAGGTATATATTATATTGATAGTTTTAATAGGTTTATGCGTATCTTTATATTTAAAATATTTATTCCTCAATTTTCATGATTGCACCTACCACTGTTTGTCTCTGCATCACCCAAAGGTTGACTGGTAGAAAATGCCTATGGCATTAAGTCCGCCTCTGTACATTTTTGTGCTTGAAGTATTAAATAAATAAATAAATCAGTCCAAAAACCTGTTGTATTGATAAAACAATCTAAAATTCCCTCCAATATTACACACAACAACTAAACCGTATAGTGTCGATATAAATTTAATAAAACATCGTAATAAACAAGGGTTTTATGTGACGCACGCAACGTGTCCATGTTGAAAGTTCGATGGGGGGCGACATCGAAATATTGTGTCGGAATTTATAGCTGTGCGGTCAGCCCAGGAGACGGTGGGGTGGGGCTAGTGTTACAGCTATAGGAAAGTGTTAGATGGAAACACCGCCACCACAAATTTGCTAGCGAAACTCTACATTCATGTTCTGTGTTCGTAAATATAATCCTTTTTTTCTTTCTATGTTTTTATTCGGGCGATCTTATCTTTTTGTTTGTACGTGTTTCAGTGACAAATAAACCTGTTTTGCTTTCTTTCTTTCTTTTACATATGTTATGGACATCTAAATGTGATAGAACAAAAATGTGATGTTATGGTTTTTATATCGATTCCCAAAACGTCTGTGAAGTTTTGCTAGCTAATTTAATTTTACTTTGTATAACACAGATGATGGTAAATTTTTAATTATGTTCTAAAAGAAAACGTAAAGAGAAATTATGAAGAAATATTTTTGAACGTTACGTTAGGCCCGACAGAAAATGCCAGTAATCTTTATAATAACATGGAATTTACATATGAAATTATGCTAAAGCCCGAATGGTTGAGACAACTGAAATATTGGCAAAGCCTGCGAATATCGCATCTACAGCGGGTAATTGTAGTACCTATTATCCGCTTATCGCTAAAACTGGCACCAATCCTGCACAGTTTGACACAACATGAGATTATTGGAACGAGTTGTAAACAACTGGAATAGTGGAATTACTAAATGATACATTTGTGTACGTTATGTCATATCATAAGGTTAGTTCGTATCTTCATCCAACTTTCACGCTTAAACCGTCGTGGCGACGTTTCATTTAACTCACGGATTTTATTATTATTGACTATCTAATTTAGTATAGTGATCGCAAACATAATATCTGAGAATGGGAGACGTGGTTTCGATCTCCAGGTTAGACACAACTTCTGCAAACATAATGGGTAAAATGTGGGTGTGTTTCAACTCTGTATATTCCGAGCCGCTCCGTGTTCTGAATTGAACTGTTCTAGAAATACAGCCGATCTATTAGATCTTTGGTGAAGTGAGCTTGTCAAATAGTGTCAATCCCTAGCATCAGTTGGAATGACAGCTCACTTCAAGCTTACTTCACCTAAGTTTACACGTTGAGATTTTTGTAGACCAGATGGTGTGAAGCTATGTTACAGATAAACCAGAAAAGGTATGCGCTTATAAAAAAGGCAAGTACTTCCCCGGTTGTAACCGCTCTATATTAGATCTCATCATCGCGGGTTTCTATTCCCGAAGCGCATATACTTAACTACTTTTTTAGTGTTTTGTTTCTTCGGTAGCAATATGATATCCCAAGGTAAATCTTAGGATATCATATGATTTATTCTTCGTTTGGCCCACTGAGTTTTGTTTTACATAAAAAAATCCTGGGTCGTCCCAAAATAAAATTTTAATTATTTTATTTCCGCTTCGTCCTATTTTATATTCCTTCCAGGGTCCTTATTTTTTGTATATGCCAAACTTACTTATTAAATATTTAACATAATCAACTATTTAAAACAACCGCTCCTCTCTGTCTTCTCCGCGAGAGAAAATTTACTCGTATTATTTTATAAATAACACTCTTTAGCCGCCCTTAGTTAGCAAGTTATACGTATACAACTGACGTCACTGGAATCTGTTTAGAAGAGCAGGTAAAAAATGTTCATCCCTTTTTTGCGACTTTGCTACCGAAGAAACAAAACACTCCGAAAATCTGTCACCCGCTCCCCGCTCAAACAGGCGCCCCCACAAATTGGCAAAGCACTGGATTGGCGGAACAAGTTGTCTACGAAACTCGTCTATAACTGCGGCTGATAATTAAACAGCTGTGCCGGAACACCGACGTTTTGAAGCGACCATGTCAATACAGATATTAAGTACGTTAGTGTTTGTGCGCTTTACATTGCTTAATTAAATCGGTATGTACAAGCTGTGTCCCTGGGGGAGAGGCGATGGATATGTGATGATATTGTTTACATGTTTATCGCTTATGGATCCTCATCTTACATAAGTCTCTTGGAAGTTAGTCTTTAACACTGATAGAGCTATAGATACATCTTGGTTTTACGACTTTTATGAGTAACGCAGCAATGAGACGTTTTAGCGTACAATATCGATACAATAAAGTTAAGTTACATAGCTTTAAAGTACATAGGTACATTTCGTATAACCTAAATTGTTTATGATACATATTTTATCCCTATACCGCTCCGTTCACACCGCACCTGCAGCCTAATTCTTAGCAAACCGAAACCTTGGAAGGCCACATTGTCTGAAACATTCGTACCCGATTCTAGCCACAATTGTGCGCACGTGCGTCTTAGCAGAATTTACTATGTCTAATACAATAAGTTGGCACCCCACTGTGGGGCGGGGGCCTAAATTATGTATTTTATTGTCACTGGATCCAATTTCATAACCCGAAGAACGGTCGGGATGAGTCCGCACTGGTATAAGCTATCCTATTGAATTTTGCAATACATACAAATGCGTTGGTAGTGTTCTGTGGGTAATGTGCGAACGTGTTGGATTATCGCGAGCCGATATTTATTTTTGTGAAATATTTTTGACGGGTCTTGTAGCGTTGTTGGCTCGTGACTGTTGTATTTAATTTTTGATAAGTTAAAAATTCGAAAGCAGCAGTGGCCCAGTGGTAACGGCCCTGACTAACGAGTTGTAGGTTGTGGGTTCGAACTCAGTCAGGCGCTTTACTTTGAGTAAATAATTTCATCACCACTGTTCTCAAAACGGTGAAGGAAAACATCGTGAGGAAACCGGCATGTCCTAGAACCAAAAATTCAAAGACAATTGACATCAGATTCTACCAACCGCGCTAGGCCCGCGTGGTATATATTACAGCCCACTCCATCCTGTATCCCAGCAGTGGGAATATTATAGGCTGATTAAACTTATGCTAAGCAGGGCTGGTCTATAAATAGGAAAAATAATACTTATAATGTCTCAAGTTTGCGGTATAACTATTTTGATATTATTGCAAATCCGTACGAAACTAAAAGCATCGACATTTCAAAGAAGCTCTGATATTAAAGTGGGAATCCAGTTCCAAGACAGAGGAACCTCTTAGGTATAAAAATAGAATATAATAATACTACCAGCGCTCCGCGGTTTCACCCGCATACGTCTCGATCCCGTGGGAATATCGGGATAAAAAGTATCCTATGTCTTTTCCCGGGGCTCAAACTACCTCTATACAAAATTTCATCTAAATTACTACTTACTAACTACTTATAACTGGTAGACGGTACCTACCTGAAACTCAGAAGTGTATTGCGTCATGTGAATGTATGTGGAATATGAATTACTAGCAGCGCCTCGCGGTTTCACCCGCATAAGCATTGATCCCGTGGGAATATCGGTATAAAAACTATCCTATGTCCTTTCCCGGGACTCCAATTATCTCTATATCAAATTTGATCTAAATCGGTTCAGCGGTTTAAGCGTGAAGAGGTAACAGACAGACAGACAGACACACTTTCGCATTTATAATATTAGTATAGATTTTCTGGAAAAAAGACGACGGATAAAAAACTTATAGCTAGCCTACATTATTGAATGAACAGCATTATTCTCGTCACCACGCCTCTCTTTTACCCTCGCTCTGCTATCCTTAATTTCATTGTCAATTTAAACCTTTTTCGTAGGTACTGAACTTTTTAAAGTGCAATATTTTAAAATAGCAAAAGCTTATCAAGTGTAAAATTAATTTCACGGCAGCCATTCTTCGAGATAGTTCATCAAAGTTTCAAGATTCAGATGAGCATAAAATAGGCGGAGAGCGCCTTCGGAAAAGTTTCTGTGTAACGGAAATTAGTTCTAACATTTTACTAGTTTTTTTAAAATACTTCAACGGAAGCAAGGAAGCCAACGGAAAATGGAGAAAGAGAACGGAACGATTATAATAATGGTATCTGCAAAGTAAAATGTGTTTTTTTATATAAGGTTTCCCTTAAACATAATAATAATAAGTTTATTCATCAAAAAGTAAAAATACAATGTGACGGATTCGGTGAGCCTTAAACTAAGCATCGCTTATATCTTGTGGCTCTGGAGTGCAATTTACAATATTAATGATTACATTACAGTTTGAGGATGTTAGAAAGTTACAAAAAGGATAAGAGTTAAAATAAAATAAATTAAAATTAATATTGTTACTCTTACAATATTAAGAAATTCTCCGTAGAGCTCAATATGGGATTACATCTCATTCCGGTTGCGTCATTATCCGGGAATTTCTCCGAAACCATAGGATATCCATAACAGATACAATAAACCCAAATTATTTCTATTTGTTCAGATATTATGAAACTAAATTTTATATGATAATAATACGACAACAATAAAAGAAAGAAGAATTACCATTAAAGATTATTACGACATAGTGACGTTATAATCTTCGTCGGATATTTTTATTTTCACAACGTATCCTTTTTTTCCAGTATTTTTTTTACCTAAATTGGTCATAATTACTTCTTTAATTGAATTCCTTTTACGGAATTCCATCTTTTGCAATAAGTTTCTCGACAAATGAATTTACAAACTTGAACAAGACATTTCTGATTTTAACGTCACTAGCGACCTCTTGCCAAAAATGTCGTAAAACCAACGAGACTTTCCCATCACTATCAGAAAATATAAAACTTGCAAAAGTAGCGCTTTCAGCACTATTAATCCAGTGAACTGTTATTTGATAGCAATAAGCCAAAATTGGCCAGCGCTTTAAAAACCTGTTCCGATGAAACGTGAGTCTGTGAGTAGCTCTGAAATTCACCATTGTTCCGATAAATAAAAGATCTGCTTGTATCTTTAAGCTTCATATCCATTCACGGAAATATTTTTAGCCACATACTGAGGAAATTCTCAATTTCCTTGTCTGTTCCATGGATTCGTTGGATGTGTACTTGTTTGAAAAATTAAAAGTCATTTATTCAAAGCAGGCTGAAAATCCGCCCTTTTTGAAAGTCTAAATGACATAAGACAAAGACAATCCCCTAAAACGCCCGTCCTTCACCATTTTCTAGAGCTTTCGCAGACAGAACAAACACAGAACAGACTTAGTTAGGAAATAATGGAGTTGGTACCTACATAATTATTTTATTCGGCCTTGGATATGAGTAAAAGCAGAATATAAGATCCGAAAATTCAACTGTATTCGCTCATGCTTCTTATAAATTATGAGTGTCAATCGGTTACAACCGAACTAAGCACATACCGGTTAGCAACTCTGGTAATGATCCCGAAACGTCTAGCCTGCAGTCACTATTTAAACTTACATACTTCTAGTTTCAAAAAATCATACTTAAGTACCCTTTTGTGAGTGTGTTACGTTTATTTACCAGTTGATACCAAAGTAACCTAGTGACTAGATTAGATACTTCAGAGGAAGCAAAAAGTTAAAAAAAATATATCAACCCGAAAGCGCGTCCTCGCGTCTCTTCAACTACAACGATTATTGCAGATGCACTTTAGATACAGGAGTGAAAGCGCTCGCAAGCGCTGCACCGTCGGCAGCCCTAATTAATATTTTCTCTACGGACTGCAGTACAGTATAAACCAATTACGAAGCTAGACCAAAACTGTGGTGTTTTTCGGCGCGCGCCAAATTGCTTTACACGCGAGCTTTGAAGTGTTAAGCGTTTATTAAATTTGGAATCAAAAGCGCAACATTGCTGAATGTAGCTATACACGTGCCATCACTCTGCTTCATGTTTAATGAGCGCTGAGCATTCACCTCTAAAGTTGTGGAAAGTGAAAATTAAACGGCTCAGATTGACACGGAAGTATTGCTCTATTTATTTTTGTGTTGGTATTAAAATTGAACATCGCTTTTGAAAGTATTTTAATTAAACTAATAATGTAATCTGTGTGCTTAAATTATTCCAGAAATTGTTCCATTAATTCTAATTTTCTCATAAAAATAAATAGCTTACAATCAGGTTATTCACCCACAAACCACTTAGTACACATCTTCTTTGTAAAGCTTGCAACCCCCAACACTTCAAATGCGTAATAACCACCTGATTAATTTTTAATGAATTTTCAAAATAACATCAAGGTACCCCCAAATTCTTATCTAGGCACCAAGATTTCTCAATTTGAACGCAACGACTTCTCACACAAAATAGAACAAGATTTATTCTCTAATCAGAGTTTAATCAAGGCGCGGGAGTATCAACGAATTAATTCGAAATTAACGTCGTTAAGGGCCGTAGAACGAGTCGTCGAACAATAAACCAGTGAGAAATTGGGCCCTTAGAAAATTATTTAAGTGGGCGGAACGCCGATAAATTTTCACTCCAGTGTACTGCGAGAATTTCTTTGGCGAGATCATTGAATGCAAAATTATATTTGTGAGAGAATTGCTGGCTGATTAAAGAGTACCTAGTACAAAGTTCAAGATTTCCCTCCCTTGTGTGTAAGGGACGCTACGAGGGACACCGACTTGAGGCGTCTTTGTCGTTGGTATGTAGTTAGGTATAGCAGATATACCTACCCGTTAAATATTGGACAAATGCAAATTTCGAAAAAACATGAAATGTTTATTCTTTGCCTGTTCATAAGAACAGATACAGATATGGACGCAAAATAATCACAAAAAATTCTGAGCACTGACCTTATTTTATGGAATCAGGATCAACTGCAACGACCTGTAAAGAAGGATATATATGCGGTTAGAAAATATCAATAATATTGAACTACTTTCGGTTAATTTAAAACACTGCAGTGATGTGTGCGAAATGTGCAGCAGTATTTTTAAACTTGATCAGAATGAGATTCGAGGTAGCAGCATGCGGACTTTCAAAGTCCAATCCAATCTTTAGAAGTTCTGCTTCTGACTTCATTAGGAGAAACGAGCGCAAAGATAATTAACTTTACCATTAAACCGACTTCAACAAAATAGTTACCTATTTCAATGAAATTAAAAATAAATTAGGAGTCTACGTCAAACGTCAGGTATACACGAAAGAATCCGAAGTCGGTCTCATTCCGCGCCGCTCCATTCATCGTTCAACTCGGCCCATTCACTTATGCGAGTCTCACTCATTCCGACTGTACGCCGATTCATTCCGTCTCAGACCTACGTTATTTAAAAAGAAATTTCTAGAAAATGTCGAGACGTATGCTTTGAGTGTGAGCTCATTATGGTTTTCTTTGAATACAGGTGTTCATTAACGGGAATAGTGCTGCAGCAAAGGAATTTTTCATTTGCGAGTCATATTGAGTTCCTATTCGGTATTGAAACTTGAATGTGGATTCAATTATACGTGCTCAAGAAATTTATTTTATTAAAAAAGTCCGATCATTTTTAACAAGCGAACTAGATTACGTTTTTAGTTACTTTCAGCTGTAATATAAAAAAAAAAACTGGAGTTATAGAAGTAAGTTTTTGTATTTTATTTAGTGAGTACCTATTTAAAAGATTTTATGAATTCTGAGGTTAAAACGGCGACGACTGAGTTTCGTATCAGTAGCTATACGACACAACCCTGGAGGTCTACTACCGAAGCACAAAATCTGTAGTTACGGCCGAAGTAACGGGCGTTTCCTTATCAGCTTCACTTACGGAGATAAGACTAGTTCGGAGCCCAAACTGAGAATTTAACAACATGATTTCACAGTGATTCCCAATCTCAAAGTGTTCGTTGCACATTTGTAAAACATGAAACGTTTATTTTCTCTTGACTGTACTTACCTGTCAAAAAGAGTAACCTAGCATAAAGTGGATAAGACAAAATTTCAGGCTACTATTATAGTTGATTATTATTATTTTATGGAAACGTATATGAAGACCAAAAGCTAACCACTACCTAAACAGGAACGACAGACATCAGTCGGTTTGGTACCTACATGAAAAAAGCCAGTGGTTCGATTCACGATTTCCCACCACCGGCACCGATATAAACCAACAACCTTAATTCCCACAGCTGCTATTAGAAAACGTGCATACGTAAATCTAAAAGCGGATATCAGTTAAGAAAACTAAGAAAGGACTTTGAAAGCGCTTCCGCGGCGTCTAGCTCACGAACCACCTCTAACCATTGTTACCTTTGCTAGACACAACTTTTTTTCCGTCGCCGCCTGCCTTCGATCCACTTATACTGTGGTTTAAGGCGTAAAAGATTTCCGAATTTATTCTAACGCTACAAAGATTACAATTTGTATATTTTACTTATATGTGTTGAGTATTTGTACTGTCTGAAAAAATAATTGGATCGTTCGCAACAGAACTAGCCTGGCTTCAAAAATATGTTTAAAATGTTGTATCTCAATAGTTGTTATTTCTTACCGAATTATGTAGGACTTCACCTTCAAGTAAGTAAGTCTAAGGAAAAAACAAGATGAAAATAGATCAACTGCCGTATTGAATGGTTTGCCCTAGATTTTAGAAAGAAGAAAGAATCGCTTTATTCAAAATTCCTTCAAAATTATTTGTATAAACATCATGAAAAATGTGTGTAATTATGATTTAGGGTGAAATTAACATTTTATTATGTTCTTCTAGGTATTCTTTCCATCATTGTATTACTTCCTGTGCAAAATAAGTTGGCAAAAAGTTGTACAACCATTAAAAGAAAATCAAATTTAAACCAATCATAGTCATAACGTCACTGGAAAGGCAAAATTAGTTATCCTCCAAAATATGCATATTGAGTTACATATATAGGATGACTGGTAATTAGTGACCGATACCTAAACACGTGATTGTACTCATGATAACAAACAACTTTTATAGTTCGTGCAATCCACGAAGACGCGCCCCACTCTTTTTCCTAATCGTAATATCGCCAGTTAATTCCGCTATTGTTTTGTTTTTTCGATACACGCTAATTACCCACTAAGTAATACCTAAGTAATTAGTGTGTATCGAAAAAACTAAAACACTAGCGGAATGTTGCACACTTGTAGTGTAAGAGATTAGGAAAAAGAGTGGGGCGCGTCTTCGTGGATTGCACGAACTATACTATGGGACCAAACCTGAAATCGCGAAAAAAAATTCAGCTGTTCCCTACATTTTGCCGAGTTATACGAACATAAATGTAGGGAACATAAACATAAATGTAGCTAGCTTTCTCTTATAAATTGTACCACCCAAGTCGGCTGCGAACGTGATCTCTGAATACTGAGATCTCTTTGAATACTCACCCGGGTGCAATTGACGATGGAATCGCTAAAGCAATACGAGTACGTTTTATGTAAAAAATTTAAACTTAGTTACATCGAGACCCTTTATAAAAAGGATTTTTTGTTTGATTTTGCAGTTTTTTTTTTGTGAGATATTATCGAAGTTAGTAAAGGGCCATTGTAAGTAGCAGAAGAGAGGAACAGTGGTGGCCTATTTGAAACGGCCGCGACTTACGAGGTGTAGGTTCGAACCCAGGCAGACAGTTTACAACTTCGTGAAAATTATTTCATCACCACTGCTCTCAAAACATCGTGAGGAAACCGGCATGTCCTAGAACCAATAAATTCAAAGATATGTGACATCCACCAACCCGCACTGGGCCGCGTGGCCCACTCCCTCATAGAGAGGCCTGTGGCCCAGCAGTGGGACCATTATAAGTGATTATGCTTAAGCCTTATGCAATGTGAGTACCAAAGAAGGTGCGAAAACAGTTAATTAAACCACCAGTTGAACAGATATAAGGGAGAGAAAAGTTTTCACAAGAAATGAGTTGCACGCATACATGGATTAAAATTAGTAGGTATAAGCTGAGGTTGATACCTCGCAGATTTATGATCAGAAATTGATAATAATTTTGAAAGAGTGCAGGTAGGAGTACCTACCTAAATAAACCTAAATAAAATTGAGAAGGATCAGTAAATCCTTCTCAATTTTATTTTATAACTAAGACGCCAGCACATCAAGTTACTACAATCTGTCAAATTTCTTTAATAAATTTTAAACTTTATCGCTAATGCATAAGGTTCAAAGTTGATTGGGACAATTTGACAGTTTCGGGTAGCTTGATGTGCTGGCGTCTGTACAATAAAGAAACCATTTCTCCAAGCGATGTACTTTTTCACTGTTCATACAACAGACTAGTTTTTACAACTTCAGAATAATATTGCGATTCTCAAACCAGCGTATAAATTGTGGTCTCCTATAATTAACAACTACGCAACACACTCAAAACCATGCAACAAAAAGTTCCCACCAATTTCTCGGACCATAAATTTCCGCTATTTGTGAGTTAAACGGAAAACATTTACGAATAAAATTGCACATTTCGAGTTTATTTTTTCACCGAAAAAAAAAGTAGCGCGTGCATTTTCAGTTTTTTGATTTATGACAGCCTAACGTACTGAATTAATTGACTCAATACACAAACGAAACCATATTTATTTTTTTGTGGCCACTTTGCTATTTATTTTTGGTTAAAAGTCCGGTACGAGTGTCGAAAAAAGTAAAGAAAATGTTTGGTTCGGTGAAAAAATATTGAAAGTTTTAGCTGAAGCCGGCGAATGTTTTTGTTTTTATGACGTCATGCATGTGTTGTACTTTTTGTAGTCAAATATTGGTTTGATGCTGGTTATTCAGGTTGAAATTGCCTCAAAAAAAGTCATTCATGTTAACGTCACTACACGAAATCGAAGTCTATCTAGTAAATCCTGATTTTGGATCCGATACTTTTCTAGCATGTTTTAGGTACGTTCCTAAATAAATTATGTTTATGGCGAATCAACAAGAACAAATCAAAAAATTATTCCGCTGACCTCTTCCAAAATTTTAATCACCTCCATAAGTCTGCACTGGACATCATTAGGGACGTAATGGCTCGAAACGACGACGTCACTCTAACTGACGGCGCAGCATATTAATCAACAGTGTAGCACCTGAAAGATCACGTGTCGGTAGCGGCCGGACCGACAGTTAGTCGCTGTTAAGTAGCTCATGAGGTTGCAGTGAGAGCGAGAAGCGAATAGTGATATTATTACCGATCGTGATTAAAAGGCGCTGGTAGGTAGCCACAGTTTTATTTTCACATTCAATCCAAATCAAAAAGTGACATTTGTCTCACCTGACAGCAAAAACCACTAGAATTTAGAATACAATATTAACGTTCCCAAAAAAGGTGATATGCATAAGTTTGATTCGCAACAGATATGAACCAACATTGCTATTCACTTCCCGCTCTCATTGTGACCATATTTAAGCATGATTAAGCAAGTGTACCTAATTTTTTATAGGATCACGTGCCGGGAGCCGCGGCTGGACCGACAGTCAAAATCAAAATATTTTATTTCACATAAACCTACATGAGCAATAATCAAACGTCAGAAGCTAGGTGCACGGTTCCAATTGGTCGTTTCTTATGGAGAAAAGCCGACAAGAAACTCCACGGTTACTCTTTTAAAAGTCACTGGTAAGATAGCTCGTGAGACTGCAGTGAGAGCGAGAAGCCAATAGTGATCTGAACCAACATTGCTATTCACTTCCCGCTTTCACTGTTGCCATATTTTAGCATGACGTCACGAGCGATTATATTATTAAAAACAAGTTTAGTGTTGAGATCATGTGTCGGTAGAGGTCGTACCGACGATTGTAGCTCGTTACTCGTGAAGTCGCATTGAGAGTGTGAAGTGAACAGCGATGCGTTCGCACTGTGACTGTGTTTTAGCAGGGCCCCAATTCTGTATAGTAATTATTATTCCCCGCGTAACCTTACCACGTGCAAACCACGTACGATTGTCAAGCGTAGTATTTTGACCGTTCAAACTACGCCAACTTCGCGTTCATTTCGCGCGGTTTCATTCATGGTGTCTTGAAGAATACGATATTAGCAGATGTCGTGATTAAATAAAGAATTGACGTGGTCTCGAAGTAAGGAATCATTAAGTTGTCATAGTGAATAAGGGCCCAGGACGTCACGAGCGTATAAGAAATAAGCAAGTGTACCTAATTGGTTGTAAGATCATCTATTTGTAGTGGCTGGACAGGACCACCAGTTTGTCGCTCCTAAGTATCTCGTGAGGTTGCAGTGAGAGCAAGAAGCGAATAGCGATATAGTTCCACATTGCTTTCCGCTTCGCGCTCTTACTGTGACCGTATTTTAGCGTGACGTCACGACCGACTATGTTATTAATAGCAAATGTAATTGTTTATACCGTCATGTGTCGTTAGCGGCCGTAAGTCTGACAGTCTGGCAGTCTGACTGACAGTTAGCTCTAGCGCACGGCCGCAGTAAGAGCGAGAAGCGGATAGTGATAAATGAGATGGTGAAACAGCACCTAAACGACCCGCAGAGGCTGGAGTGTCAGTTAGTAGTTTGTGAAGTCACTGAAGTAGTGAAGTAAGCGAGGAGCGATAACTTAATGGAACGTTACAGTAGCTTATTTTACGTTGTGTTTCTTCTGTTTATACACAAAATAACCGCTATCCGCTGTCACAGAGGCTCCACGTACCGCCCGCTCGCTCCAACAACGCATGTTAATCAGACAGATCACGGCTAATTGCCGACTCGAGTGTGAAATGCGGGCTTAGTGATGAAATTATCTGCAGTTTAGCGTTGATATATGCCTGATTTAAATGCTACTACTTATCGGCAGCCGTTGGTGTGAGCAGTGACTTGTAATCGAGTCGAGATATGATTTGATTTGCTGTTTAGTTACAGGCATTGGTTTACGTTCAGCGTGGTAATTAAGACAATCAATAACGATACGGTCCATTGAAATCTTAAAGGTAATAATGATAGGTTATCTTTTCATTACAATAGTGGGTAGAGAGAGAGAGCCTTTGACCTTCAATGAACTTTAACTTGAAGTTTACATAAATATTTCTTGAACGAAAATCTTTTATATACTAGTTAGTCGTTTTTAGTATTATTTATTTATTATTGTTGAACAAACATTCAACCAATTTGCCCGAGTGCGTGTCAAAGAAGACAGAATGCAGCTGATGCATGCATTGTATATTTCCAACATATTTTCCGATACAAGAAAATTAATTCCATTTTATTTTACAAAATCCACGATTTCAATATGCTCCCGAAACACGGGCGAAAATTTGCAATATGTCAAACGGCAGTTTTCATTTACAAGTAAAGCGCGGTGCACACTGACGCTTCATTCAACATACAGTAGCACATATTACGGCTGGTGTGCACCTGCGACTCATTGCGTCGATGTCGTCACGACCTGACTCGGCAAGTTGGGACGTTTCAGTCTATGTACACCTTTAGGTAGTGGTTGCAGAACAAATGTTTGCCATGAAAAGTTGTGAATATGAATATTGGGGTGCTTTTAAGAAAAAATCTACATAATTTTTTATGACTATCTATACACATAATAATAATATAATATATAATACTTCTGGACACGGCCCGCATTGTTAGGAGGTTCCTCTCTCTGGACCCTGTTCCCGATACCGGTGGACTACTATTTTTTATATGTTTGAATGTTTTTATATTTTTGTATATTCTAATATTTGATAATATAATTAATATGTATTCAATTGAATAAAGGATATAATATATAATAATAATTATAATAAATCTGTAAACGAGACGTTTCTGTACATCGAAAATATTTACAAAAAAAAAAGTTGGGGTCTTAAAGGATAACCAAAAGATGTCATTTCATCAATGTTTGGACTTTTTGTCTGTTTGTATGTGAGAGATTAATTATTTGAACAAGTTCCACGTAAAAAGTACCAAACCAATATGGTTAACTTTTATATTCAAAAATAGTGTAGAACTCGGAGTAACGATTACTTTTTGTTTCATTGCAATCGCTTCACTGTATCAAAAGATAATTATAAATCAATTTAAAGTATTTTAGAAGAACTTTTCATTACATAATATGGAAACACGTAACGGCATCTATAGGCGCGATACAGTACTAACGAAACATTGTGATATAAATAACATTATTATGTGAATAATCACGTCATAAAGGCTTATCTTTATGATGAATGATAATGATTGTAATGTTATAAAAATCGCTTTCCATTGATGGTTGATTAGTGACGCTAAAAGAATTTCAAATAAAAAGTGTGGATAATCTAAGATAATTGATGTGGTGTTCTGAGTGATAAAGAATGAAATGTTAGATAATTATTGATTTATGGAAGTTGATTAATGCAGAGTGAGTTTCGAGTTAACCACCTTGTTCGATAGATGGCGTTGAGCAATATCGTCATATTCTGAATCGTGGTGTTATTGGAACGAAGTTCTTTTACGGAGCTTGCGGTAGGAGTAAAATGGGAGAAATTGTCAAGTATAGAAAAAGCGTTTTGCCCTCTCCATGCGACTTTTCATTTATGTAATAGAAAGAGATGGAGATAGAGACAGAGAGAGAGACAGAGAGAGAGAGAGAGATAGTTAATATGGTTTTTGAGGGTGCTGAAGCCGATAGTGAGGTAAAAAGGAAAATCCAAGATGCCTTGAAGACGCAGTGACTGCAATCGAAAGGGCTGTGGTAGAGAACCCCAGATAACGCTTCCCACCCAGGCAAGATCAAAAGATTCTTCCTTTTCAATAAAGGAGTGGCAATTACACATTTCCTAAGCGACACATTATTGTTTTCCGACATCCACGCGAACGAAGTTGCGGGCACAGCAGCTAGCCATGAATAAATATCGCTGTATAATATAGAAGAAAGTACCTAACGTAAAGATCATTAAATTAAAATTAATAAGGCTTAGCTGTACTTGCATCCAACAAATTTTAGTAGTTTCACAATTTTACAGCCAGTCTGTGGTTCCAGTGTAGAAAATAAAACTCAGTTTATAGCTACAATACCCAGGTATCATTGATACACTTCTGATCGTGACTTCTAACAAATAAACCTTTCGAATTAAAAAAGAAATGATCTGGAAAAGGACCAGCAGATACACAATAAAAAAAACACCTAAGCCTTAGTCTCCGGCAGTATATTTTATGAAGAATTTTCTGCAAATAAAAAAAATCCTTCTTTACGATATCCTCGTGCGATTTTTCTGCTATCGGTGTCAGCACGTCGCAGGCGCGGCATTGTCTCGGCCACGACGAGTACCGACTCTAATTGATTCCGGGACCAATGAGGGTGATTGGACCACCTGCTGTAGATGTGCTCCAATTATTACTAAGACTTTCTCTAGCTACCATTATTTTTATATATTGATTTATGTTGAATTCTGTAGAGGTGGGTGGCAATGGATTTGTTGAGAGGTTATTTGGTTCTTTAGTTCTTTAATAGAAAACCTGTTGTTGATACAAAAAGCCTACTCCAAATTCTAGTTTTAAATTGAGAGGGCAGAGGGCCCCTGTGAGTCAGTGATACATTTTATTTTAGTTATAAGAACTTTGTCAGAAGGTACATAAAGAACAAAATAATTAAGAGGGGCCGGGGCCGGGAAGTAATGAGGGGAGGGGGTATGTTACTAATGAATAGGGGCCGAAAAAATCCGCTACCACTTTTACCACCTCTTTCACCATGATGGTACACTAATTCAACACTGCCCAATGATTTACCTACATTCAGAGAAAAATTGCAAGATCAGCTTAAAAACAAAGTAGGTAGAAGTATTCGATTGAAAGCGAGATGGAAGACCGTTACATATGAAGAATGCTGAACCTCGGCCGGCTCTTGAGATTATCGAAAAGTGACTCTACTGCACAGTTTAAAATTAAGTACAAATTAGTTTTTCTGTACGGTTGATGGCAATAATACGCTTGCCCCTATTACATGGGTCTTGATCATAACTGGCGAAATGTGGGTGTACCTACTATAAGTTACACCACTGCCTTACCTTTCGGGGATTACAAGCGTGATGTTGTTTTGTAAATATTTAAAAAGGTTTGAAATGCGGTGTGCCTGGCTGATATTCAACAACAAGAATCTTGGAGCTGCATGCGTTTTGTTTAATAAAATGCCGGCCAAAAATCATCTGAGGAGACGGGCCGCTTTTAAATTGCTTGTCCAGAACTTGTCTCAATATAACACAATTTCATTTGTATAATATATTTAACAAGATTACCCCTCATAGAAAAATAAGTTCGTTCATACAACTTCAAGTCCACAAAACGAAAGAAAAGACAAAGCCATTCTAATAACTGCCGTCACAAGCCAATCTTACTAAATTAAAATAGAAGAAGAACTCTCCACTGTAAAATAAAGACGAGCATTCTTCAAGGCGTCTCATTCCCTGAGGAGCCGATCTTCCATTGCGCGAAGTAATCGTGACTATTTGAACAGTACACACTTTCCGTCTCGCTCTCTCTCCGTCTACGTCATAAGACATTAAACCTATTGCGCGGATAATATCGGCAGTATTTTACGAGTGTTTGTACAAAGATCCTACCGTTGGCTGGAGATGACTCGAATAGAGTTGTCGCTAGAAGTTATGTTTAGTAACGGAGGGATTTTATTATGGACTACTGAACCTGTGTGTGCTTCGCGCAGATTCGATATAGGCAGAGATCTCCTCCCTAAGCACAAAGTCCTTAGTATCGGCCAAAGATACGGCCGTTTGCTACTCCGAATCACCTACGAACATAAGATTAATTTGGGCCCCCAGCTAAGAATGAATGACACCATGATTTGACAGTTGTCCCTACCACCGATGTGTTATTTATTGCGCGTCCAAAAAAGATAATGAATTGGGTGTAGGGTTCATTCGAAAGTTTCGAGCTATTTCCGGACGGAGAAGTATCTTCGTTGACGGACTTAGAGAGTAGATGCCCTGATGATATGGCGACGTGGTAATTTAAGAGAAGTATACTGATAAATAGACAGAGACGAAAAGCTCTTATTGCTTATACTATCTACCTATTTATGGATAATAGCAGTGTGCTGCTAGAAAGCTCCGTGCCTCGGAAAGCCCGTTAAGCCGTTGCTCCCGGCTGTCATTCGTGGATCTTGGACAGTTATTACGGGTCGTCAGTAGCCCGAAAGTCTGACAACCAGTCTTACCTAGGGGTATTGTATTACCCAGTAACTGGGTTGTGGAGGTCAGATAGGCAGTCGCTCCATGTAAAATACTGATATTCAGCTGCATCCATTTACACTGGAAGCCGAGCCCAACATAGAATAGAATAGAATAGAATACTCTTTATTTAACATAGTTGGGAAAAGGCTAGGCAGATGATAATGAGAAGTGTGCTGCTAGTATTTTATCGCCATGAAAGGCAGAACTATCCCTCATGGTAGTTTCCCGCAGTACATAATATGGAACCTTACTCTATAGTGCAACTGGACACCACCTTGATATGACAACCAATGCACCTGCCATGTTATCTCTCCACCACCCTTGGTTGACTGGTAGAGAATGCGTAAGGCATAAAGTCCATCTTTATGACCTTCATGTTGCATAATCATAACATCATAATCATAATCGGCCTATAATGTTCCCACTGGCCTCCTCTCAGTGAGAGGGAAGTGTTGATGTGGATGTTGATGTTTGGATACGAGTATGTAGTTTAAGTTAATTACATATCCAAACATCAACTCGCCAGTAATCCCTGACATTTGGCCAGTTATGTTTAAGTCCTAAGTAATAGGGGGCGAGCCTATTGCCATCAACCGCGCACAAGTCCAAACTCCGGGCTGCTACTAAGACATTCCTGATGGTAAAACCCCAATAACACTTTGCCCGACCTGGGAATCAAACCCAGGACCTCATGCTCAGCAGATGAGCTGGTGACCACTAGACCAACGAAGCAGTTAAATCCTAGCTAATATTATAAATGCGAAAGTAAGTTTGTCTGTTTGTTTGTTACCTTTTCACGCCTAAACCACTGAACCGATCATCCTGAAATTTTGTATATACGTTGTCAGGTGTACAGAAACGGACATAGGGTACCTTTCATCCCGAAAAACGGTGCAGTTCCCGAGGAAAACAACAATAACGTTAACGTTCAGGTCAGCCAGTAAATTAAGAAAGATTTGGTGTCCTAGCTGAAAATAAAATCGATCGAGAATAGAACCGTGGAAAGTATCGAGAGCCCGTGGTACGACATTCAATTCGAAATCCATCTTTCCACTTTATGACTCGAATAGAATTGAATTGTTGATTTTTGGCGAATTTTAAGTAAGCAATAAAAACGTTTTATCGTTTCACCGTCCTATGTATTTTTGCAGGTTTTTCCTCGATCGTAGGATATATTATAGGATGTGTAGTGTAGTATAAAAGGAATAAAATTATGATTGGTAAAGAAGCAGAAGGGTTGAAATATGTATAAATGAAATGGGCAATGAGGTACTAAAAATATATTGCATGAATACTTTTTTTTTTAAACAGACTGCTTTGCCCGTTTTTCTTCATGGAAAACTACTTTGGAAAGGTCAATGAACCGGTGGCGGTGGGTGGTTTGGTGGTCTTCTCAATGATCTGGATCGAGCCATATTCTTTATGCCAATGTCCTAATAAACAAAAGGCAATACAAATTCGGAGGAAGAGCAGTGTTGACCCTGTGGTAACGGCCGTGACTTACGTGTTGTGGGTCGAACCCAGACAGGCTTTATTTTGTGTAAATTATTTAATTACCACTGCTCTTAAAACAGTGAAGGAAAACATCGTGAGGAAACCAAACACTCCAAGACATGTGAAATCTACAAACCCGCACTGGTCCTGCGTGGCGAATTACCGCCCACTCCCTCTCACCGAGAGGAGGCCTGTGTCCCATCAGTGGGAACATTATAGGCTGTTTATGCATTATGCTAATATAAATACAGTATGACCATTATACTCGAGCTTTTAATCAGTTGTGTTCCACAACAAAGGCGCGAAGTACACAACCCCAACATTTTTAAGTATAATCTACACCATGCTTTAAAAGTACGTGCAACGTCCTGCGACGTCCATAGCAAAAGGCGGTTAGTTCATAATTTACCGGAGGGCTGGCCCGTTCGATACGAGGCTTACTTTGACATGTGACAGATTTATGAGGTCTCAAACAAAATTCGCTCGGCCGCGCACCCGCACCCAGTTAAAACCAGCACCGTTTGATATGTATTGTATATAAGGTTCTAGGTGCTTCTAGGTGTTTGGGTTTTAAATTCAGCCCGCTAAATTTTCACGTGAATTTTTGTAGGCTATTGTGCAAGTTATGACGTCAACTTATTGCGTGATCATTCACACTCACACACACACTGTGTGTGTGAGTGTAAGCCACAGTGTGAAGAAGCCAGGACAGATCTGAGTGAACATAATCACGTCTGTGTGTGTGACATATCTATGATGGACAGGACATAATTATATCTAAAAAAAAATTAAGTAGGTTAAAAAAGATCTTGATCCACCATAAAGAACCAAAACATCTCCTTAGCACTTCCACCTCAACGCACGTTTTAAGCAAGAGCCCCAAACCACTAAAACAAGGAACCCATCAGGCAGTCAGCCATTACCCGACTTTGGACATAACACATCACGACCCCCAGTTCACCACACAAGCGGTCACGTGGTACCTACGTGCCCACAATTAATGAGACGCAGGTAAGAAATTACGAGGTATATTGGGCATAGATTAGCGGGATATATGCAGATGTGTTTGACAATGATGGAGATTTGTGCCTACTGCTGATAGAGGTCTTGTAGTACTTTAAACGAGAACATTGCTGTTTCGATTTAATATCCCAGTAAAGCCGACATTAATATTGACTGTCAAAATCATAGGTGCACGAAAATCAGTTTTAGAACGGTTATTCAATTAAATGTATTAGCAGATCATAGGAATTAATGATCAAAACAGAATATCTATAATTATAAATAAAAACGAAATACTGTTCATAATACTAAGCACATCAGTTGAGAATGGCGCGACGGATTTGGCAATTTTTTAAATTAGTTTTAAAATGTTCTAGTCAGAATAAGGATTTTAGGGAAAAAAAATTAAATTTGCCGGAGTTATATCTCCGGCAAATATTTAATCTTCCAATGGGAAGATTCAGGAAAAGCTGGAACAGCTTTTTTCTATGGGAATTGAAATATTTATCAAAGTCAATCAGACTTTCCTTAGACGAAATAGTTTGGTACCTAGAAAATATCAATTCCGCAAATCTAAAATAATAACTTGTCAATACATAGTAACTAAGAATCATTAGTTTCAATTCTAAATCAAGAGTATTATTAACAAAAGTTTCCAGACTGCTTGAAGGTGAATGTTGTAAACTTTGAATATCCTAGGAATAAGCTTGAATGGGTTTAACAGGTTTGATTTATAATCTTATATTTATACTGTTATAACTATTCACCGATAGATAGCCCTTTAAATAGTTGAATCGGCATATAGGTTATTTAAATGTGTATCTTCATTCGATGCATGAAGTAGCCTCAGTAACCTACCTTTGGCACAACCCGTTTAGTCAGTGCTGCTACCAACTTGCTGACCGACTAATATTTTTTTCTCAATCATGCTTGGAAATTTGAGCATTATTTTGACAACCTTCTTCGAGATTAATCGAAATTGCTGTACTAGCCCAATACATGCGAACAGCGGCCGGCAAAAGTTGCATGAAAATCCATATCTGTCGTGTTTTAGTGGCCAAATAAATGATATAGTAAACTCATATCTGTCGTGTAATTTAAAAATGGAACGATCTTTTACTCCGAAACATGGCAACCAAGGAGGTGAGTTATCAAAGGTTTTATTTAAATTTCGAACTGGCTCTCAAATAAAAAGCTGTTTATTGAAAAAAAACAAATGAACTCTTTAACGCGGGAAAAATTATTGTTGTTCGGTGCTCGTCATTGATTTTGAAAAGTAATTGTATTTGACAAAAAAGTTCTGCCTCGGTACTACCTAGTTTTAATTTCCGCGCATTATTTGAGAAAAGTAGTATACAAGCCTTGACCACAACTAGGCATTGGATTTTTTGTATGTACAAAAAATAAAATCTTTTCTTTTTATAATACTAGTTTAGATTAAGTATTATACCAATAAGAGAGAAAAGGAAGACCAAACATTAGTATTTTCCTACCTTTCCTGGTCTCATGTCACTTGGGAATGGCGAACAAGGTTTTTGTGTTCTTCTTCTAACGTCTCGATGGAAAAAATATTTCAAAGTTGGGCCCAAAACTCAGTAATCGGAATTTTGTTTGCTGTCGCAGCAATTAGCCATGTTTTTGTGTTTATTTAGGTACAAAAATCGAAAATGGCCCGTCTGCTTTTATTTTGATACTCTATGATCCAAAATTAGCCCGGTTGGTGCGCATGTTTGAGCTTCTACTTGTTAGTGGGCTACGTGCGTTACGTTTGGCGTTCGTTTGCCTCCATTTTGCTGCATTCCCGTCGGTTTGATCTACTGACTTTAGTTTCATGTTTTTTCATGCGTGAGTACAAGAAAAATATAGGATAAAACGTTTGTTGGCTGGAATTAGGTCGGTGTAATTGAGGATAGAGGATTCTACTCTGGATCACATTTATACATTTTTTTTTTATTTCAGACATAAAAAGAATGCCTTTATGTTTAAGTAGTAATGCAAAACATAAAAATAAAAAAAATTGCGGTCGCGGGACGCCTGGCGGATGTGAAACATCGAAACTATTTTATACAGAAAATAAGCATGAAAGGATGGTTTGTTAAAGGAAATAAATATGGAATAACCAAAAATAAAATATTCAGACCTTTTAAAGAAGAAAAAAAAGTTTTTTTGATACTTATTAATTGAATGCCAAAATTAATTTCGCTGCACTGCACCATGAATCAAAAATTCGTCTTCGAATTTTTGGTTTATGCTGTAATGCAGCGAATTTAATGCAGCATATTGTGACATCTACCAGCACGCACTGGGCCCGCGTGGAAGATTACAGCCCACTACCTCTCGAAGAGAGGAGGCCTGTGTCCCAGCAGTGGGAACATTTACAAAAAAAAATCAAGTACTTAACACTTCAAAATAATTATTTATTCGCTGAGTAAATTTATTGGTTTATCCTTTTCTGAATTTTCTCACAGATAACCTACGAGCCTTATCTTTCTATACTTAAAACCGAACAATACATTTGACCCTTTAAATTATACCTTTATACATAACCTCTTCCAATTACTTTTGATCCAAGATAATTCTACAGGACAACGCAATTTAATTAAAGCATTAGTCTATTACCCAGAAAACGAATTCCCGAAATATCCTGAACAGGTCTTAATTACTTAACGCAAAGTTATTTAACAGTAATCTTTTAAAGGTACCGGCTTCAGTTAAATCGATAATTAGTGATCTTGTTAGAACTCTTAAACAAGTAAATTCAGTCAAGTTAGCAAACGAAAAGTTTTATGTTCCGAATGATTTTTCCTTTAGGCGCATTGAAATGTAAAAGTTTCGGACTTTATGTGCGAGAATAATAAAAAAGATTGATTATTACGAAGTTATTCTTTAAATACCAATGAGTCCATGAGTAATTTTAATTCATACAATCATTGTTTGTTTAAAAACATATAAACACACAAATACTTCAATACTTCGTATGCTTTTTGGGTGAATCACACACAAAAAGCGTATGAAGCCCTCCGCGTCCAATATAACAACGCCTTCAGAGCGCTGATGGGGCTGCCGCGACACTGAAGTGCCTCGGGCATGTTTGCCGAAGCTAGCGTCGATTGTTTCTATGCAACGTTACGATACACGTAAGCGAAGCGCGTCTCTGGTGCACAGGGTGCGCGGGCTGCGCGGCAGTTCCAACAGCATGCCGATGATAGCGGACAGGCTCAACAGACTGTCCATACATATGCGACGCTGCAGTGACTTGCACGTCACCCATAATCATCGGTCATTAAATGTGTAAGGGTTGAAGTTACGGTGGTTTTTGTTTTGTATTGTATGTATGTGTGCATGTATTGTATTGTATTGAATTTTGTATATTGTCTATGAGTCTGTAACTCGAATGAATAAATGAATAATAATAATAAACATCACAAACGGCACGGTATTTTATGTAAACGTACTTTGTAAATGTAATAAAGCCTTCCTCATTGGTGTAGCAGTCGCAATCGCTACTGCTGAGCATGAGGTTCTGGGTTTGAGTCCCAGGTGGGGCAAAGTTCATATTTCTATTAGGAATTTCTCAGTAGTAGCCCGGTCTGGAACCGTGTGCGGTTCATGTCAATAAGCTCGCCCCCTATGACATATACAGCCTCTTCACACTAGCTTTTATCCAGCGTAGTCGTTCGATGAACGTATGCGCAGTGCAGACGCCGCGACAACGCGACGCGTGCGTCGCGTGAAGGGACTCATACGACTACTTTAGGTAGTCCACCTATGCCTAACCCTTTAGGACCTACTGGCGTGATGTCATGTTATGTTTATCCAATCTATTGCTGTAGTATTCTGACTACTAAGTGACTGAAAATGAACGCCAAGATCTGCACTGATGTCAACCTCTCACGAGATAAAAATATGTGCAGGTAAATAATTAGCCCCATAAAACGTTAAGTACATACATCTAGACTCGTAGGGTCCTCGATAAGGTCTTACAAGTCATGGACAGACAGTCTAATTAACTGTAGGTCTATCGACGTGTCTAAGCCGCTAGAGTGGTGCTTGAGATTTTCGGAGGCCGAACGTGCTTACTTTGACCCGCGTTCGTTAAAAAGCCTATGTAGATAGAGTTGTTAGAAAGTTTGTGTACCGAGGAATGTTTTTCCTTATTTATTGGTCTTTATTTTTGAAAGTTGCCACATGGCCACCATTGTGACTTACGATTTGTAGGTAGTAGGTTCGTACCCCGACAGGCACTTTACTTTGTATAAATTATTTCATCACCACTGCTCTCAGATCGGTGTAGGAAAATATTATGAGAATACATAATGTGCTAGAACCAAAAGTTCGAAGACATGTGACATCTACGGACCTGCACTGGGCCCGCGTATTGGATTACGGACCACTCCCTCTCACCGAGAGAAGGCCTGTGTCCCAGCAGTGGGAACATTATAGGCTGATAATGATTATGATTTTTGAAAACTTGAAAAGAATACTCACCCATTTTCTCTTTATGCATGGTTTTAGATGGGTGTTCTGTTTTGTTTGGTTTGGGTTTTCAACTAAAGTGTTTTAACTGTTTCCTATAACACCTGAACTGAAGTAATTCCATCACTAGCGTATGGTTTATTGCTGAAAACTGCCTAATTTATTTCCTACATAATATAACTATGAAAATTTTTAAACAATATTCGAAAGCTCCCTAATGAAATGTCTACCTAAACAAAACAAATAAGTTTGTCAACAATTTTGTACCTACAAAAGCAAAAGAAAAAGTAATAAAACAAAAAAATTTCTTCCGAATTTTAGCAAACACGGACAAATTAATGTCTTTCGCAATAATTGTCTAAGTATCTTTAATGAGTTGGACGCTAGACGCTTAGAAGGGAAACCCCTGCTGAGCTGGGAGGGCCCGTGAAACTGACAGTTTTTCGATAATTTTCCCGAATCGGCATTTTATTAACAAGAAAAGCAGGTGCCTGACATAGACGGGGCTTGTAAAGATAGTGGATAATTGGATAGAGACGTTGTTTTATGTATTCACTGTGCTTCTGTGTGGAGGGTGAGAGGAGGTGTTAGCTGGAAGCTTTTCCTCATAACAAAAATTCAGCTTGGGAATTTTTGATAAGACGAATTAAATTATTTTTTAAGTAAATAACTCATTCAACCGGAAAAAATTAATTGTTTACTTAAAAAATAATTTAATTTAAAGCTGGTACGACGATGTCCTATCATTTTAGTATACAACACAGAAGTTTTCGTTAAAAAAATCCTTAAGAATAAATTATCTTCACACATATCAACACATGCAAAGTGTACACAAAACTTGATACACATACCAAACTTTAATAACACCGCCGGTTTCCATAAATCAACAGTTTCCTGCCCAAAAAAAGGAGCATTTTGTTTCGAGGGGCATCCGCTACATACACTTTCAAACTCAATCTACCCCCATTTACATAGGCGTAGCGTGATGGACTGCAGAACTAACAAAATTATTCAAAGTAGTAGAATTTTTATGGAGAGAGCTCGGAAGGTCCACTTTGGTACATTTGGTACATTTTGGGCACCAAGGTTTAAAAGATTACGGCCCAGTAAGGATTGCCAGAATATCGAGTGTTTTTTCTGCGCTTTCTCGCTTGTTCGGGGCTTTTATCTTTTGTTTTTTAAAGTGTATTTTTAGAATGTTTTTACAGTTTGTAATACATTGGAAGGTTACCTACAGAGGGTCTATGTTGTATTAATGAGTTATCTGCATATCTGGCAAGACTTTACGAAACATCAAAGAGGTCACAGTAATGTTGCACCGCACATTGTACCCACAAGTAAGTTGCAACACCACAAGAAACTCCATTACACAACACTCGAAAAAATCACAACATGTCTAAGAACATTTAGTTTTCAAAAACATATAAAGTCCAAGTAGAACGTATGAAGCTCACCAGTTCACAAATCAAACTATCAGATCTGCTACAAAATAAACAGGTTCTGAAGCAGTTTAAAGTTGAAACTACCAAAGTCTACAATCGAACCCTGGAGTCCCCGAAAGCGTTCCACTCAACTTCGAAGATATATCGGTTTTGTTCCCAACTCCGTTCGATTCGTACCTTCATTTTCGCCCGTGGTATAATGAAACTTTGAAAGAAAACTCCGTGAAAATTGTCTCCAAACTCACTTTGCTAAGAAGTCAAAAACGGAGCGACTATGAAGTAGCTCATGTGTGTAAAAAAGTTGTTCAATTTAGAAGATGGGTTTTATAAGGAGTGTGTGGACAGATTTAGAGGTGGCTTTGGTTTTTTTTTTCCTTAGAAATTGCATTGGATGAATTCCGTTTAAAATGTACCACATAATTGTTGTGACAATATTAAACTTCTATCAATAATATTATCGATACAACTGTCAATAAAACGTTTCAAATCAAATGAAGAAGATTCCAAAAATTAAAAAAAAACAACAACAAAATATCGTCGCTCCTCAGTTACAAAACAAAGCTGTCTATCAACTTCTCCCCCAATAGAAAAGCGTTTACTTGATTATTTACGTCATTAGTATTGCAACAAGACAGTTGAAGAGTCCTGCCGGTGCCCTTGAGGGTGAGTTGTAATGAACCGTCGTAACGAACATGAGCTGACGTCACCAGCTTTCACTGCTCAACTACGATGCTCAAAGTTTCCTTAGAAACGGAATTATGAAGTGAAAGAACTGCATATTAAATTAAAGCTATGAGATTTGCGAGGATCGTGCGGATTTTGAACTTCTCTAGTCATATTACTGCAGTTGAAAAGTAGGGTTTATTTTTGAAAGTAAGCATTCAGAAACCGTTCAAAAACATTCCATATTACAAATACGAAAGTAAGCCAGTCTGCCTGCCTGTGTGTTCCCTTTTCACGCTTAAACCACTGAACCAATCGTGACAGATAGCCGGGGACCTGGGAAAAGACATTGGCTACTTTTCGTCCTAGATATTATAAAAAAATATGAAATACAAAATACACGCAGATGAAGTCGTGGCCAACAGCGATTCTTTGGCCAACAGCGATTCTTTAATAACATATCGCAACTATGATCGGTTGATGTCTTTGAATCACAATGTCTTCCCTTTATAGTGAGACTGCAACTCGTAGTTTTGTGGCCAATTTTGCTGTTGTAGGATGCCTGTGAATTGATGAATTCATTGATTGAGTCTTCGGCACCCTCGGTATGATATCCAACTGTCGATGATGACTTTAATTGTACAACATCACAAACAATATCCACAAAGTAATTACTATGAACTTCTACACGACGTCAAGCACTCCTTCTTTAAAGAAGAAAAAGGAGGTCCTTGTATAAAAATGTAAGCCCTGGTTTGTTGCGTCCAACAATAAAATGGTTCCTTTGTGCAAGTTTGAGAGGCACTCGTCCGGTCCAGCAAAGAATCGTTTTGTAACTCAATTTGTGGCGAGTGTGGTGCAATGGGGGGCTATGTGCATAGCGAGCTATCACGTGTGCGGGCGGAACCCTGCTCCGAAGAGTTTTATAGCTGAGCAAATACTCGTAAAACACGGTAAAAATATAGGAATCAATAAAATGTATACTTTTTGTTAATAAATAATGAGAAATACGGTCAGGTGGGGTAAGTGAAACAAAGAGGTAAGTGAAACACCCAACCCTATACAATAAACTATACAGTTCAGCTCTAATAGTGATCGTTCGATAAAACAGGACCCACGAAGAGGTTTCAATGTTCTAGCACAGATGTCGATCATTCTTCAAGGTTATATAAAAAAAAATGTGACATCTTTGAAACTTCAAAACACGAGTAGAACGCGCTGAATCTTTTCAATCAATCAATCAAATCATTTATTTGCAAATAATGTAGGTACAGACGCCAGCACATCAAGCTACTAAAATCTGTCAAATTTCTTTAATAGATTTTCAACTTTATTGCTAAAGTATAAGGTTCAAAGTTGATTGGGAAAATTTGACAGTTTCGAGTAGCTTGATGTATCAAGATTCATACAGTCAAGGTTTTTCGTATTTTCCTAACCAGGATCTCAGCAAGGCAACCTTATACAGCAGTTTTATTAAACGTAAAGCTTCCATTAAGACCAGCCAATTATTTTAAGTGAACCGTAACGTTATTATTTTGGGCCCAACGCTGACCTACGCTTACTTCAAGCCTGAAATTACCTACGACGTTTGTTAGAGAGGAAACATTTTTCAGGTTCTCTATGTAATAGTAATCAGGCTTATTATGTTATGATTAGGCCTAGTTGGTATAAGGTTGATTTTTCAATCGTCTGATAACTTTATTCGAGGAATAATTTTGAAATTTTGACAGTTATTTTATACAAAACGTCAATTTTATTTCTCGAATAAAATTTATCTGGCGGTGGAAAAATCAGACCTTAAACAAATAACTGTTCTTGAAACTTATAAATTGGTAATATTTAATAAAAAACTCTACTCTATAGTGACATCCTGTTCGGTAATAGGAGGTTTCGTAGGAACTAAGTATTATCGATATGTATAGATTTTATTTAAATTAATTTAGAAATCGTCTTGGCCATCCAACACAAACTGAAAGTTTTAAAAATACAGAGTGTTAGTGTCATCGACCCACAACCTGTTATTATGGATTGAGTACAGGATTCTGAACCCCCATGTGTTCCTCGTGAAATTGTTCGTCGGTTATTTAAAAAAAAAATTGCTGGTCAGTTTTGTTCGCGTAGGTTATACCTATGTCGGTTACCTTGGTTCTCCTGCGGATCTCCTCATTTCTGACATAGCCCGTAGAATTACCAAACTTAAGTGGTAGTGGGCAGGACACATTGCTCGCAGAACAGATGGCCGATGGTGCCGAAAGGTTCTGGAGCGGCGAGCGCGTACCGGAAGACGTAACGTTGGAAGGCCTCCCACAAGGTGGACCGACGACCTTGTGAAGGCCGCAGGAACCCATTGGATTCGAGAAGCACAGAATCGGTCGAAGTGGAGGTGCTTGGCCTATGTCCACCAGTGGACGTCTTTCGGCTGAAATGATGATGAGGTACGAGTAATATCTAACCTACCTTGCACATTTCTCTGAAACAACAGATGTTTTTTAAAACTTACGAAAAATTTCTACGTTAGGCAGTCTAGAATCATGTGCTGAATTCAATGGCAACAGTTTGCGCGTCGATGTCCCTGCCAGCCTGTTCATGAATTACTTATAGACAAAACGTATCAAGAATAGACAAGACACAATTGCCATTTAGCACGAATCAACCCTCAACTTTACCGTACCAATAAAAGAACTTTTAATATAACTAACTCTAATTAGAAGGAAATAAAACAAAGCCAGATTTATTATTAAGGACCCGAATCAATCTCGGGGAGGATCGGCCAGCTTCCCGGGACAATACTATGACCTACTTACCGCTTGTAATGAGCGCCGTTTGTCTACTTAATGTTCGTTCAGGATATCATGTAATAATGATACAGCATCTGGCCAATGGGCTCATTATATCAGGTTGTGTGTCTTCATTTCAACTGATCGAGAGATATGAGTGGTCCGGCGAATGAGGTGAAAGAATTATTGGCTGTTTTTCGAGCTGGCTCTGTTATAATTTGAAACTATGGGCATTTTCCTATAGGACTTACGAGTTGTAGGCTTGTAGGTCATAGGTTTGAATTTGAACCCAGGCAGGCGCTATATTATGTGTAAATTATTTTATCACCACTGCTCTCAAAACAGTGAAGGAAAACATCGTGAGAAAACCGGTATGTCCTAGAATAAAAAATTCGAAGACATGTGACATCTCCCAATCCGCACTGGTAACACCGCAGATGCTCTAATAACAATGATTGATCATTCGGACAAACAAATACATTGACTTTTTGAACCATAGAGTTTCATTGATAGAATCAAACTCCTTTGATAGCACGGTTCATCACCATCTGCATAATAACATTTTCCCACCAGTTAAACTATTCCCCCTTTATTTATAAACATATGCTTAGAGCTCAGTAATGATGAATGTCTGTTTAACCATACATTTTTGACGGTTAACCATCAAAAATGTAACTTTAAGCAACGTTTATAAATAAGCCCCTCAAACATGCATTTTCATTTGTTGACCTTTACAATCAAACTTTTCTCCGCCAGGAACCCCCTATTTACTTACAAATATGCTAAGACCCCTAAATCCAGCATTACCTAATCTTAAATCCAGCTGTACCTACCCTAAGTTATTGAGGCAGAAATTGCCGGCACAGTTCGGCACTCGACTACATTCATCAATATGTCTGCCGGTCTAAATATCTAGATCTAAACAGTATTCATTTGGACGTGCTGTGTCGGGATGCTATTAATCAGGTTGGAGTTGGGCTTCTGGTGTGTGTGTACTGTACACCTAGGGACGTGTGAGTGGTTGTTGTAGATGCGGCATAATACACACATCAAAAGTGTCTAGGGATCAAGCATTTTTATGCGGATTTCTTGAGATTGAGATGTGGCTTTGTAATAAATTTATGATTTTATAAATTTATATGGATCCTTTTTGGTGCATTTCATAATTTGAATCAGGAACTGTGAATCAAATTCGAGTAAAAGATGAAAATCAGCTGTCAATATTTTCCCTATAAAAACATACAACGCATTGAAGACATTATTAGTGCTACTGTTTCCCTACTACTGATTAAAACCAACGTTATTATGGAGCGGCGACGTCATTTAAGCAGGGAAGAAATGCTCAGAGCCGTGGGAATGATAGAAGCTGGTTCCCGGCAACGTACTGTGGCTTTAGCTCTGAATACAAGTCAGAGTGTTATCAGTCGACTTTGGACACGTTACCGAAGCACTGGTACCGTGGCTGAGCGCCATGGAGGACGGTATCGCTGCACCACACGGAGACAAGACCGATACATTCAAATCTTAACTCGAAGAGCTCCAACAATAACCGCCATGATGTTAGCCGTGAGGCTTCATCACTCTTCAGGGAACTTAATTAGCGACCAAACAGTCAGAAACCGCTTGCATGAAGTGAACCTTCATTCTCGAAGACCGCTACGGGTACCACCTATAGCAATGCACAATCGTAGGATTCGATATCAATGGGCTCTTGAACACAGAAATTGGGCAGAAGAACAATGGCGTTTCGTGTGCTTTTCTGATGAGTCTCGTTTTGGTATGAGACCGGATACAAGACGTATACGACACTGGAGAACCCCTGGACGCCAACAGCGATTAAAATCCTGCCAGGAAGTCCATCCTTATAGTGGTGGAACCATCATGGTATGGGCGGGTATTTGGATCGGCGGAAGAACTGAGTTGATTTGGATCAGAGGCAACCTCAACGCTCAAATTTATGCTGAGACGATTGTATCAGACGTCATCGTTCCTCTACAAGTGCAAATCGGTCCCTTATTTCAGTTAATGCATGATAATGCACGACCGCACACCGCAAGAGTTGTAAGACAGACTCTCGCCACAGCTAACATCAATGTCCTGCCCTGGCCTGCTCAGTCGCCAGACTTGAACCCGATTGAGCATGCATGGGATATGCTACAGAGAAGAGCTCTGCCGAATATGGAGGGTATCCAGTCGCAAGAAGACCTTTTTTTGTTGTTGCAACGAACATGGGCTGCCATTCCACAGCGTGATTTGGATGAACTCATTTTGAGTATGCCAAACCGATGTTCTTGTGTTGTTAGTGTTCGCGGTAGAAACACGGATTATTAATTGTTTAAGTTACCCAATAAAATTTTAAAGAAAACTGTTATTTCAGTCTTTTTTTCGAACTTTTGTGTTAGTGGTTCAAATGTCAAAAATCCCTGTATTAGGAAAATGGCAAATTTCTTTATTAATGCAAAGGTGGCTTGGTTTATCGTTACTGTGACAAACGAAAACACTTTATTTGATAAGATAAGATAAGATAAGACATTTATTTTGTTGATGAATCCTTAAAGAAAATTTTAATTAATATCAATCAGGAGAAAAGTTATTGCAAAAATATATGTTGATCCCTAGACACTTTTGATGTGTGTAGTTAGAAAGAAAGAAATATATTTATTTAGCACAGAACAAAAGACACACAATACACCAGATACATACATCAGATAAAAACAAACAAGAGAAAAAAAATAAAGGTCAAATAAAAAGTGTAAAGTACAATCTAAAAAAAAAAATTAAAAGATAATAAAAAATAAGCAGGAAAGTGTGCCTCACGGTTGCGCTAAAAAGTTCTTTGAGTAGTACCTAAGTTACAAGTTTAAATAAGGTAACTGTGAGATTATGCGTGAGTTTCAATTAAAAAGGTTTTTAATTACTTTTTTATTTCAACAAAAAAAAAGGTTTTGCGGTATATGCAGTTGTTATAGATTTAGTTTTGGAGTTCTATGAGCTAAATCTGCCAAGATTTACCCTACGTACATTTCATTTTACGCACACAGCTACCAAGCTGCGTTACGAAAATGTACGTAGGTACAAACGTGGTTAAAGTCAATATATCCTTTTTCCATCTGAACTACGCGTAAGATTCAGGACAGGCTTAAAATAGCGACGAAAATGGCAAGATTTAGGTAAAGAATGCCAGACAGTTAAAAAAAAATGTGTGTAATGTCCTAATGAGTTTCGATCACGTTTCGATCAATGCTAAACAAACAAATCACAGTCTAATGAGAACTACATACACACAACTACATATACACAGTCTAATGATACACTTGAGACCGAAATAATTAATACAAACTTAATGATCCATCATCAACGGTCCTTATCAACGGCCTCCTCAATCAAACACAAACACCTTGGACACACACTTCAACCCAACACATACCATATCCAACCTAATTCATACACTCCGCCTAGTCCGTAGCTTTCCCATGTTTGCAATACGAGCCTTGATAAGAGCATGGCAAACAAAGCGCCAGTGACCTGACTGCCAGATAGTCGCCTGAGTGATTACCTAGCCAAGTTATTGACAAGTTGCCGATATAATCGCTGGCGTGATTTATTAGCGGACATTTACTGATATTAGTGGCAGTTATTAGGCTGTGATTAGCTTGATTTGTTGACGGTAATGGGTTGTGTTATTTGGTAGTTAGTCAAGATGTAGGTAATCCGGCATTCACCTGGATAGCCCATGGTTTTATTTTATTTATAGCACTGTTTGACCTAAACCCACACCTAAGTCGTGATCGTCTGTGACTTAAGTAGTCCATTTTTACACATGAAAGCGTGTTTAAGTCACATGAGCTATAAAATAGAATACGGTACGTGCGACTTAAGTAGGCTCAATAATGGACTACTTATATAAGTCACACGTTCGTAATGTACTATTACAAGAGTCGGAAAAGATCTCCGCATGAAACCAATAATTACGGAATGAAAGATTCGTGGTTGACTAGTGACCAATTTTCTAGCTGCGAAATCCCAACTGCTAAATAAGCCATATTTAAACCAGATTTGATGTTTTAAGTTACATTTCTGGTCTGACAGAATTAAATGAATAAATAAATGATACATGGGATGTTACTGATAAAGAGTGTGTGTTTCTTTGCTGTACAATAAAGACTTTTTTTAAATTGGTTATTATACCTACACTTATATTCGTATATACCTCATCATCATCTGTCTAGCCTTTTCCCAACTATGTTGAGGTCGGCTTCCAGTCTAACCGAATGCAGCTGAATACCTGTATTATAAGTATGTATATGCTATTATGCATATACCTACACACTTACAATGAAATAGTACTATCACTGCCCTCATTATATAAGTCAATTTGTCGAAAAAAGCGTACTTAAAGCGCCCTCTAATCAAGAGCACTATTTTTTCAGCTCTCAGCGTTTAATCCACACATTCCTCAAGAACAATAGAGCTCGATGTCAGAGGTAACCAATATCCACAATAGGACCTCATTAGACCTGGAGTGCAGAGCAAACATGAGGGGTTTGACCAAATGTTTGTCCAAATTGAGTGGTCACATCCTGGCAAACATTCATCAGGCAGATTAATTGTAATCGTTAATGGATATCTTTGCAAGTGTTTGGTATACTCGATTATACACAGATTTCAAATGTTTGGGACACTGATGTGAATTGTGTGGATAGGCAGGATGAGTTAGATTTTCGGTGACCATTCGGGAAATAATTATGTACAGTCAGAAAAGCAAGTCAGTATGCAAGCTACCATAATTTATTTTTAACCCATATTGAACATGTCATATCTACTTATAGGTACAGGGTGGTAGGGACATCGACGGGAAACAAGTTACCATGGATTCAGCATATGATTCTGGACCACCATGCGTTGAAATTTTTCGGCGGTTATTAAAAAAAACAATCTGCAGTTTCATAGAAAAGTGCAATACCTACGCGGTCAAAATGTATGGAACAGCATTTTTCTTTTTAAATAACCGATATAATATTTCTACAATTAAAAATATGTTTGCGCGTCGATGTCCATGCTACCCTGTATACTTGATCATTTGTCTGGGTGTTTCAATGTTTAAAACCTTACATTCTTAACTTTACGAAATTCACATTTTTTTTTTTAATTTTGTGTCTATTTTTACTGCACAAGCGAGCCATGTGCGTAAAATTACCCTGAAACTAAATTTCACAATATTTTCCCTTGAAAATTTTTTCCACCATCCGATCAGCGTACAAAAAAAAACAAACAAAACTAGTGATGCACCATCAAATAATCGATAAATCTAAATGACTCACTCAACGCTCGATTCGTCCCGCACGGTCGCGTACGAATAGACGATACGCTCAAATCTGGATGCAATCCAAACTAATACACAGTGGACAATACTATCGATCATTTTAACAATGGCCTTTCCCCGCACAATGGAAAAGAAATGATTTTTTGAAAAACGAACGTGTCTCATTCTGCTATTGGGGTGTTACAGTTTTGACGAATTTTCTGTTGAAATAATTTTGTGTCTCTGAATTTATGAAGGATTGCTTTAGGAGGTATATTTCATTTCATCATTCATTTCATAAATCTTACTCTTAAATTATATGACTTAAAGAGGTAACACTTCTATTTTATTTTATTTTGTTTATTTAATTCATCAATTGCCCCTAGAAAACTAAATAGGTAGGTACTTAAATAATGTTTACATCTTAGCATTTACACTCAGATTTTTCAGTTTTCCTTTGACTTCTACCTGGTTTTACCGATTACGATACAACAATTCACTTATCAACGGCCAGATATGTGTCATACTAAAATTCTTCCAATGGTACTCAAAGGAAAATAAAAATCAACGCCACTGTCACAAATAAACTACGCATTTTGCCAACAGCCTGTATAAAGAGTCTTAAACAAAGTTGATGGTGTCATGTCCCCCACAAAACATTATAAGTGGATGCGGCGACACCGTTATTGATAGTATTTCTGATTTTCTGCCATCGTTCATAACATTTTTTGCAGCTATCCGACAGAAGCCGTTGCAATGTACTGTCGTGGTCAAAAGTGGAACGGCTTAAAAGAAAATAGTGGCGCTTTTCACCTTATTTAGGTCCATTAACTGGTACATAAGTAGTCGTAACTCGTAAGGAAGGAGTCCATTGCAGCTATATGAATGCAATTCCAAATTCAAATTTTTATTGCATAACACTTTGTATATTTGTTACGCTTTCACGCTAAAACGGCTAAATTAATTTGGATGAAATTTGGCACACAGATAGACCATGACCTGGATATATAAGGATATAGGCTATTTTTCACCCTGGATCGCAGAGCAAGTCGCGGGCTACAGCTAGTAATCCATTCTAATATTATAAATGCGAAAGTGTGTCTGCCTGTTACCTCTTCACGCTTAAACCGCTGAACCGATTTAGATAAAATTTGGTATAGAGAAAATTTGAGTTCCGGGAAAGGACATAGAATAGTTTTAATCCCGATATTCCCACGGGAAACTTATACGGGTGAATCCGCGGGGCGCTGCTAGTAGTAAACAAAGTTCACATGGACCCACCCTGTCGAGCACAACAATTTAATAAGATAAAGCACCATATCATATTATCATCATCATATTATCGTATAGCTTACTTGCAAATATTTCCATTTAGAACTTGCCTCTCTAAAACCACTCTACGCGAGCGTACTCTTCAACATTTTCGTCACGGTTCAATCAGAAGGGTTGATAAATAGAAACAATTTTTGAGTGCACATAACTGCGACCTAAAGATTTATCTTACAGTTTGACACGTCATTTTTCCAACATGTCACCACGTGTTATGCGTGAAATTCCATATTTCGACAGTGGATTTTATATCGACGTTATTCAAGACGATTTGATTTCGATTTCGTAGATGTTTTTGAATTGAAAAGGATGGGGAAAGTTGGTGAGTTTTGTGGAATATAAAAAGAAGATTTTAGTTTTGTTTCAGATGATATGTCCAGACGCCAGCATATCAAGCTACCCCAAACTGTCAAATTTTCCCAATCAATTTTGAACCTTATGCTTTAGCAATAAAGTTGAAAATGTATTAAATAAATTTGACAGATTGTAGTAGGTTGATGTGCTGGCGTCTGTCCATAGATGCATAGTACTCGCAACCGGCGTGCGTGTATGATCAGATGTATGAACGTAAACGAGGCATAATGACTATGTAAGGATCTTAGCAGGTGGCGTTCTGTAGTTCCTGCTTATCCCCATCGGAAGAGGACGTGAGTTTATGTACGTGTGTATATGTCCATCTTTTACTTTATCTACTAAAACTTACGGGACTCTCAAAGAACAGTCAGAACAGAAATTGCAATAAACTGCTGTCTGAAGGAATCGCAGTTTATGTTTTTTCTTATATAACTCTACAATGACAATCCTATCCTAACTAATATTGTATTATAATTTATATATTATTTATAAAATGCGAAATTAAGTTTGTTTGTTTGTTAGTTACATTTTCACGCCTAAACCACTGAACCGATCATCCTGAAATTTTGCATATACGTTTTCACAGACACGGACACGGTTTTCGTTTTGTACAGATACGGACATAGGGTACCAATCATCCCAAAAAACAAAGTGCTGTTCCCGAGGAAAACAACAACAACGTTATTATGATAATAGATGGCGCCACGCCAGTTGTACTCTTAAATTTAGCAACTTTTTTAATGAATTATAACGTTGCTAAATTGAAGAGTACAACTGTGACGTAGCATGACAATTGAATAGACTGGTATTACGTTTAGTCGGTTAACTAAGTCACGTAGCTTTTTTGTTTACCTACATTTATTTAACTACATAAACCTATGGAATATAGCTATAGTGACTAAACTATTAGATATATTTAATAGAATTTTCGTATGCAGATTGATTGATTTGAAATTTATTTATTTTAACACAAACAAAACGGATAAAATGACATTCAGATCTTATTCTAAAAGCATTCAACCTTATGATTGGGTGTTTTGTACAGACGATGACCTCTTTATAAAACATTTACGTATACATAAATTATGTAATGTAAGAAACTTCTTGTTATGAATCACAGGTATCATATTACTTACGTTCATTAAATATTGTAGTATTCAGCGCGATGATTAGACACAAACGCACTAATACACATATTAAACAATATTTAAGATTGTAACAAAGTAATATATATACAACATTGATAAAACTAAATTTTCACTTTGACAGACCTATAATATAACTAAAATTCAAATGAACTTCGTATACTGAGAGATTCGTTGTAAATCTACCTACATAATATAGACAGAACAAAAAAAAAAAATTGTCGGGTGCAGATTGGGAACGTCATTAGATATTAAGCAGTTTAATTTATTGTCGTATTGTTGTTTTCACCTTTTTTAATGGGTTTTTGCAAGTTATGCTAGAGGACGCTCCTTTCAATCCTCTAGACAATGACACCTTTCACGACACCCGTGAAGGAAGGGCTTGCTTATTTTTTGACAGGACATGGAACTAATTCAGAACTAAAATTGTGCTGATTTTAGTAACTAGTAACTATAGTCCGTTAGCGTTAAGAAAATAGTGAGTCATCAGTGCAACTGCAGGATAAAGGTGTTTTCACAATGGAGCTTTCCAATTTTTTTTAATAATAATAAGGTCGAGGCGCCGCGGACGGACTATAAAAAAGTTTAAAAAGATCATGATGATTTCTATGGTTTGGAACGAAGTTCCTTATCGTCCGTTATACTCTGCAAACTTGGCGAATAAGAGCTAGACCGAAAATAGTGCAACGTTTTGACCACAGGTTTTGACCGTCACCGTTTGCCAAGCGTACAAAAGCGAAACGGAATTTCGTTCCAAACAACACCCTAATTGCGTAACACACTATCGATCACAACCTGGATCATTTTGAAGGGTATTGCTAACCCATTGCTTCAGTTCGAAAAATTTGTCTGCTCAACAACGTACCTAAATAACACAATGAATGTCGTTGAACTGTCAAAACGAAAGCTATGCCTGCTGTGTGCTACCCAGTTACCCCGCGAGTGGGTGCCCCACCTCTCGTTTCAATAATTAAATGTTTTAATGGATGTCAAGTTAAACAACAATGGATGCTATTATAATTTTCATTTTATTACGTCATCACAAAGATCAACTCTGTAATAAATCAGTCAATTTCCCGCACAGTATTTCAGTTCACACAACTCAACTTTAGTACCATTTCTTCACACAACTGTATAGCTTATTCAAATCCTCGCTCTGAGACGAACGTAGGACGTTTGCACACTTGCGTTTAACAAAGTAACGTTTTTAAGTAGCTGTGTATGAAATCGGCACAATACATGCCATTTTTGCAAAAAAAAATGTTTCTTAACAACACAACAGAAACAACTCGCTCGCTACAGAGAGCACATAAATTATAAAATACTAATAGGTCCTTACATAATTATGAAATTGCCGTTTTGTCGAACTGGCCTCTTTAATAAACAGAACATGCTCATTGCCCATTTATAATATGATGAGAAATAATTAAGAATCAAACGAACTTACCTTGTGAAGTTTGATTCCAATTATGCGAGGGTCTCAACCGAAGACGATTACAAATTTACTTGCAGCAGTACATGAGAAGGTGCTGTCTTTGCCACACTTTTAGATACTCATAGCTTAAAAAAAGAAAAAAAAAAAAAAAATACAAGAAACAAAACGATGACGTAGTGTCCTGTCTCGCTCCCACCCCCGGCACGCGGCGCTATCGCTCCCGCTCTTTATTCATTAATTTTAGAGAAACGTAGCTTCTAGCTGTTCACATACTTTTGGCTTTCCTTTTTTGTCTGTAGGGGTTCTCGTAGGGATGGGTGGGATTGTAATCGTCTTCGGTTGAGACCCTCGCATAATTGGAATCAAACTTCACAAGGTAAGTTCGTTTGATTCTTAATTATACTTCGGGTCTCAACCGAAGACGATTACAAATTTACTTGCAGATGTTTAGAGTAAGTATCATGATAAAAAGGGAAAGCAAACACTGCAATATTATGATTCCCTTTACTTATAAGTAATTCAGTTTTTAACAATAATTCAATATCTAAATTTTCTACTTATAAATCAGACTATTATTGTTTGCTACATCTAGTTACATCTATCCTAATTTTAACAAAAATAGTTAATTCGATAGGTGTACATGATTATACCTTAAAACTTTAATATTCTGATTCTGGACTATAGATTTGTCTAGTTGAAAGGAAATAGGCTTGCGCCCTATTATATTAGACTTGAACGTAACTGATAACATGCGAGTGCCTCTGCCAAGCCCTTCGAGGAAACTCAGGTATAGGATAATATGTTGCATCTCAATATACTTAAAAATCATTAAATATAGCATTAGCGAAATCGTTGTTAACAGGGTTAATGCTATCTCTATTATAGTACTTTAAGAAGACATTAGAAGTATTACTCCAACCTGCGGCCCTCCGTACCACTTCCAGGTTTACACCTAGCCTATGGGCGGCTGACGTGGAAGCGTGGCGAGTACTGTGGGCTCCGAATATCGATATGTCAATGCCGCTATCCTCTAAAACTTTTTTGACCCAATGAGCTAATGTTTGCGAACATACTTTTTTATGTGGTTTTTGAAAGCTAATGAACAGATGGTCGTCTAATTGATTGTGACGTAAGGATGAAGTTTTATCAATATAAGCTAGAACAATGGTAGCTGGACATATGGATAAATTTTCGCGAATAAAGGGTAACTTGATTAGTGGTTGGGGGGTCCCAGGTCTCGAGGTTTTAATTAAGTCAGGTATTTTAATTACAATCATATCATTTTCTATTATAATATTTCTTAATTTGATTAAACTTAGTGTCTGCATTCTTTGCGCAGTAGCTAAAGCTAGTAAAGCAATTGTTTTTCTTGACAAACATTCAAGTGTTATATCCGTATAAGGATACAAACTAGACACATGGCTCAATACTTTATTAGTGTCCCAAGTGGCTGTGTATTTTGGATTGGGAGGTCGTAACCTATATACACCCTTCAGGAACCTATTAACACAACTATTTAATGTGATTTCTGTACCTAAAATAATTGACAGGGCAGATCTGTGTGTATTTAGGGTATTATAACTAGCCCCTTCATTAAATTTTACCGTTAAAAAGGAAATCACTTGAATACTAGTCGATTTGAAAATTTCATAATTATTATCTTGACAATAAGTTACCCAAGATTTAAGGGTACAGTTATATTGGTTCAAGGTTTTTGGTGCAAATGAAGCCATTACTATATCCAAAGATGTCTCCGGAACACCACGAGATATCATCGATTGCCTGATAATCTCGCTGCCACTAGGATAAGGTCTGCGTGTAGTGGATGGTGTGTTCTTCTGCCTTATCTCTAATTATTTTTTGCAAAACTTTGGTTATAATGCTGAACGGAGGAAAACCATAGAAGGACAGGTCTTTCCAGTTGAAGGTAGGTGAAGGCATCTACTATTTCAGAATGGGGATCGAGCTTCCATGAGGCGTATCTTGGACATTTGTAGTTTTGTGAGCTAGCAAAGAGGTCAAAGTTTGGTACACCCAATTTATTTATGATTTCCGAGAATGCATACTCAGCTAGTTCCCATTCCGTGTCCACATTAATTTTACGTGATTCCCGATCAGCAATAACATTATCCGAAGATTTTACATACGAGGCAAATATATGAATGTTACTGAGTTCACACCACTGCCAGATATTCCGGGCTATTTCATTTAAATTTGTATGTTGTATACCCCCCATCCTATTTATGTAACTGATCGCCGTTGTATTATCGATTCTCAACAGTATATTGCAATTTTGAAGCTTAGAAGCGAATATTCTTAACCCATAAAACGCGGCCTTCAGTTCTAAAATATTAATGTGCATACTAAGTTCTGATTCTGTCCAATTTCCGTGTGAACTTTCATTGCCGCAAGCTATGCCCCAACCAGTGGTTGATGCATCGCTGTATATTTCGAGACAATAATCATTATTACGAATAGGACATAATGAGTTTTTAATATTAGTTCTCCACCAATGAAAGTCCTGTTTCAATGAATTTGACAGTGTCATTATCCTGTTATAGTCGTAAGAGTTACCCAGAGCTAGAAATTTTTCCCTTTCAAATAATTTTGTATAAACCCATCCATAACTTACGGCAGGGCATGCGGAAGTCAGTAGGCCTATGAATTCAGCAAAGTACCTGATTGAACATTTATTTAAATGTAAAAATTCTTTAGTTTTGTCTAAGATACGATGTTTCTTCTCTTCAGGAAGATAAATAGTCATATCTATGGTATTGAAAATAAATCCTAAAAATTTACATTTTGTCCTTGGCACTATTTGACTTTTATTGAAGTTTATTACAAAACCTAAAGATTGTAAGAGATTCTGTGTCTTGTTAATATTGTAGACACATTCATCGTATGATTGTCCAATACATAAAAAATCATCTAAGTAATTAACTGAAATCAAGCCTCGACATCGTAGATACTGCAGAACAGGTTTTAACAGTTTGGTAAACACAAACGGTGCAGTACATAGACCAAAGGGGAGAACGTTAAATTGGTATAGTTGTGATTTCCATTCAAAACGTAATTTTTTCCTATCACAAGTATTTATAGAGATTAAAAAGTAGGCGTCCTTTAAGTCTAAAGTTGCCATAAAATTATTTTTATCTAATAACCTTAATGCTGTCCTGTAATCTTCCATTTTAAAATGTTCAAGTTGAATAAATTTATTTAGATTTTTAAGGTTCAAAATAAAGCGATGTTCGCCGTTGGCTTTTGGTAATGTAAATATGGGTGATATAAATTGTCCCTCGCAGGGATCACAGGTTGTTATAAACTTTGATTTTAATAATCCCGTGATACAATTATCAATAATCTTGCATTCCGAGATCGATTTACGGGAATTTCGGGAAGGAATAGTTTGTACAGGTTCTTGCTTAAACGGTATACTATAGCCTTGTACCCAAGATAATACCGTAGGGTCACTGGTTATACGACACCAGTTATGATAAAAATATTGTAATCTACCTGCAAGTGCTACCTTGGCTAATGATGTCAGCGCTTCCTGGTCCTCTGGCGCGCCGAGCTGGTCCGATTCTGGCGGTACGAGTCTGGGCGGCGATCCCGCGGCGCTGCTGCTGGCCTCCGTGGGGCGGGGTTCCGACGCGGCTGGCCGGCTGCTGCTCGCGGTACCCCCCTCGCGTTTAAAGCCCCTCTTGGATATTGTGTTGTCTGAGGCTTGTACGGAGCGCGCTGAGTAGTCTTCATCTCCAGACCGGATTGAGAAATTGCTTTTGCCGATTTGAGATGTTCAGAAAGTTTGATACCGAATAAGTATTGATCGATCTTTGTGTTCTTCACGACTTCTCGAGTCTCCTTATTCAAATTGTTAATGACGGCATATCGCCTCGACTGTGACTCTCTGTAATGACAGTCACACAGGAGTCGTCCAGCATCACTTAATGGTTTTATTATATTCTGTGCTTGCGGTAAGGTATCTTTAGAAGCGGACAAAGCCCAATTAAGGGCTGTACCTATTGCTGTTAAGCAGCTTGATATTTGATTCTGCTTGTATTGGCTAAACAAATCTTTTTTAATATTAATGTCTGACAAGGCCGCCTCAATTTCTAGGTTAAGTTTCGGTGCCTTCATACTACTACAGTTTTCTGCTGGTAAGTATTGTTTCATCAATTCCAATTTATTTTCTTTAGGTAACCCATTCCTTAAAACATGTGCCCATCTAGCAGTTTTCTCTGTCTCCATGGGCACTAAAGTTGTCGCTTCCTCAGCAACAGACGGCACTATCGGTTCCGAGAGTGCCGGCATGTCCTGTACGTCCGATTCCTTCAAACTTGCTTCTTTTTCTTCTTCGTTCGGGATTTCTTCACCTGTAGGTGAGCATCGCCATAAGATTTTAATATCTAAAGAAACTCAACGCGATTTACGCGGAGTAAGGCAATTAGGATCTCAACATGATTCACATGGAGATTAGATAAGTATGCGTACCTCTACACGATTTACGTGAAGAGGGAATAAAAGTTATCACTTATCACACTATGGTAGGTACTCACTGACCAAGTTCCCAAACCAAAGCAGGTAGGTACTTAAAATCTGCGACACGAATTACGTGGAGAATTGTATAGTTCTCTACACGATTTACGTGGAGGAAATATTCAAATTGATTCGAAACTTAAAACGAACGATTAACGTTCGAATAATGTCGTATCTTCAACACGATATACGTGGAGATTGGTTTATATTGATTACAATTTCATTATAACCAAGCAATAATACCGTAATAATAATTTTGTAACAAACAAGGATATACCAACGAGCAACGACCATACCAACGACTGATGTTGGTTTCCAGTCCCAGATCGGACATTTTCTTATTTCATCATAAATCTTATTACTTCCTACACAGTTCTGCTTGCCCCTTCGGGTAATGCAGGCGTAATGTAACGTGATAATAAATAGTTAACGTTATCATTATACTTTTACTCATAAGTTATTAAGTGAGGGTACACCGAATAAATATTTTCAAATTTATTGAAGGGCTTTTGTTTGGGTCACAGTCGTGTTAATAAGCCTAATGATTAATAATTTAACCTGTAGGTACATACCTTGTTCGTCCAGACATTCGACATCATATTCAGTTGCGCGTTCATAACAAGATAAATTTTCAAAATAAGAACGCTCCGAAGATGACGAACTACTTCGTCGGTATTTTTGCAGTTTACGCTCGGTTTTTTAACCTTTTTCCGCATACTACGATAATAATCATCACTATCCTTCGATCGCGAACGCTTTCGTTTTCCCATTCCTAAATTTTGAAAATAAAAAACGGTAGGTAATTTTAAGCAGTGTGACTCCGACAACACGAAAACACGTAATGAATAAAGAGCGGGAGCGATAGCGCCGCGTGCCGGGGGTGGGAGCGAGACAGGACACTACGTCATCGTTTTGTTTCTTGTATTTTTTTTTTTTTTCTTTTTTTAAGCTATGAGTATCTAAAAGTGTGGCAAAGACAGCACCTTCTCATGTACTGCTGCAAGTAAATTTGTAATCGTCTTCGGTTGAGACCCGAAGTATAATTACATTTTGAGGATCTAAGAGATACTTCGAAATATTTGAAAATATTACTGTCTCAGGTTAATAACTCAGCGTTCCTAATACATGCAAGAAAAATTACTGCTTTTTTGTAAGCTAAACCAAATCATAATCTACAAGACGAATGACAATACATGAACAACAAACTAGCGTGATTTTTTTTAGTAGGTAACTTTAATATCTTTGGAAATAGTATGACCAGTATGTAAATAGCCTTATATAAATCCCGTGTGACACGCGGGGCCGTGAGAAGGGCTAAATAGTGCAGATTACATTGAAACACCATTAGCAGACCCAGAGCGAACAGACTAATCTTACCGTACATATTTTTACATATCAGTCTTTGATAGAATAAGTAGTTCTAATTCCTATAGGCATAGGGACGATAGTTGTCATATTGGCCTAGATTTTTTATCATTGTTGAAATCACTTAGGTTGCTTTACGAAAAAGAAATACTGTGTTACTGTTAGCCTACATCATCCCACTGATGGGCCTCTCCCCATGACTTCCAGCTCTTTCAATTCAGGGCTAAAGTGGACCCATGGTCGTTTGTTTTCTCTTACATTTGAATACTGTATTTAGGTAGGTATATTTGAAAGTTATTTTAAGTTACTCCGAGCGCTCGGCGCATCCTGGACAGTCACACCCAACACCTTATTTGACTGGCCAATCCTTCCCTTGCGGTAGTAGGGCTAACGCTCGCCTAGTTTGCAACCCCCCTCCCACCGGAGTCCGGCGTCAAACAGCCTGCTGTGTTTCATCGATGCTTGGGAGTTCCATTGCCTGAGGCATATTTTGGGCACGCTCGTTCCATCATAGACCTCATCCATCGCTTTCCATCGGCGTGATCGAGGTCAAGAGCGGGCCCATTTAGCAATAAAAAATTAAATAAAAATAGTTAGTAGTTTTACATCCAGAGTCTAAAGATCCTACTTTTTACGCCTTCGAGCCTTCCTATTATGTTTTTCATAATGTTACGAGTACCTCGCAAATGATTGTTATAAAAATTACTCTTTGGAGTAACGCACACAAAAATCAGTGGGTACATACCTCATAATCAGTGTGGTTCTTTCCTCAAAGACCATTTCAGATACTAACCTATATGGTCCTCACATAATCTGACCAGGATTATGTCTGGACTTTAAAAGAAACTTTGACCCCTGAGTTTGTTTCGCCATTTCTTCTCAAGGGTAGTCAGATAGGAAATCTCGATTCCATCTATTTTGTTTTTAATTTTTTTAATCTGACGTGTAAAAGTGGTTCCGAGATTCTATTTACAGAATAAACAATTTCATTTCATACAGGCCAAGGGGAATACAATTATTATTTAAACCTTCACAAACAATGTTAGGATTAATTTTAGTCTACTGTTTGAACAACCTATTACGTCTACCAGAAGGCCGACACAAAATACCGACCTACCGTTAATTTCTATTCAATTTGCTTGATTGTAACACACATTTTTTTTGTGCTGGCAAAAATTAAAGCGGTTACAGAAAAACAAAAGTCAAATTAGGGAAATCTGTGTACGAAGCGCATCTCAAAACGTGTTTTTTTACTGTCATAATTATATGCAAATAGGTTCCATTTTACTCAAAATTGCACCGCTTCTAGAACCAAAAATTCGAAAACAAATGACCCGCGCTGGGCCCGTATAGAGCCCACTCCCCTTGAAGAGAAGAGGCGTAAGTCCCAGGTGGGAACATTATAGGCTGATTATGGTTATGGCACCGCTTAAAATTCGGATGGTCTGAATTGGAGATTCAAAAGGCCTGTTAAATATCAAGGATTACTTAGGTAAAATGACGGTCACTGCATAAAAGCAGCAACGCGAGGCAACCAACCAAACGTTACTTAACAATAGCATCATGGGAAATGATTTAAAACGTAAACATTTTTTCACAAACAAAGCGCAATCAACTTAAGAATAAAAAACCCTTAAGCCAATCTTAAACAACTTCAAACATAACTTAAATCACCCTTTTGTCAAGCAGTGGAATCTCCCCTTATTGGCAAAACCAACAAGCACAATATATACAAATCAATTGTCTCGCTCGCGACTTAACAACAGCAAAAAAAATACCGTCTTTAAAACGTTGGGTTCAGTAGGTATGTTCAAAAGAACAGCTAGCGAAGAAACCGCTTGCATCGTAGTCTGTCGTGCTAAAAACTATCTTGCATTCAGATTCGTTGGGTAATTAAGATTAGGATGTCAACCATGGGATTAATTTAAATTATATTTAAGTGTCACATCACGCTTTAAACTTACAAAGATTACTAAATCGTTTGACTTGACTTCAAGAAAACCTTTCTTTATTTAGCACACTACCCTATAACTTATTAGAGCAACTGGAAGGACTCAAAATCAATAAAACATGTACCACGTAATATATTGAAACTTCAGAGGTAGAAAAAGAGAAAATATTAAATCAACCGAATAATACAAACGCTTAGCACTTATCAACGCTCCATTCTTATTTTATTTTATAGGCCAACAAAATCAAGAAAAAACGAATACAAAAAAGCTTTCTTACACATCGACAGGCCCCTAAAACCGCGAAGGAAAACGTCAACGGTAATACAAATCCACCCTAATTTGATGTTACCGCACGCAGGTCCCAATACGTTATTATTATCATTCAAAATATTTCCCATTCTACCCGCCGACAGAGGGGAAATTGTCAAGGAAAATGTCGACTTTGTATAGCAACCATATTTATACATAATATATTATAATATCTAATAGAAGATTTATAAAAGGGTTTATCAATATAAAACACTTTGTCAGCGACTTGGTCTTACTACCTACTGCAGGCTTTTTAAGCCTCCTGTCAAAAGAGGTCTAAATAATTTTTGTGCCAAAATCTAGGCTTACAAAATTCAGTTACTCTATGTCACCTATGATTGAGCGTAGGTATCAAAGTTTTAGTAAATCCTTCCCAAATAACCATTCAAAACATTTAATGCAAAAAATAAAACCAGCATTCCATAAAACATTTCACTAAATACTCGTGAAAGGCGATCAGGAAAATTTTAATATCCTCAACGAACGCCGCGCTAAAAGCGAGTATTAAACTAAATACGACAATCTAATGAATTTCAAGTGTCGATTCTACGAGCTAATATTAACGTAGCTCTCATGGAGGGGTATAAATGTAAATTCAATAGTTGAGGGGCTAATTGCCATCCAACGGTAGTACAGCTAAATATTTACACAACGCCAGCCATACTTAAGTTTAAAATTCTAATTTTATTGAAATCTGATGTGGTGTGCTCGAAATAGGTTTTATCTTTTTATTGCTTTTTTAATTTTATTCAGAGTGCCGAGTGAATTGGTTGGGATTTGATTTTAGAAAAGCGTTTGATAAAAGTTGCACTGTGAGGCCACAATTTATTTAGACGCAGTCGCGTCGTAATAAATAATAATAATGTCAAAAATCTCAAATATTTGAAGTCAATTTGAAAATATTTCATAATTAAAAATTAAAAAAAACTCACCTTTCAGTGTTTGAAGACACAAGGAAACCTGAAACAAAAACGGAATTATTGTTTCAATAAACTAAGTCAATAACTTTACACAAAAGTATTGCGATGCATATGACCAAAAACACAAGTCTTTTTTTAATCTTCAAATGATTTTAAAGTTAAATTTTTCGTACATTTTTCAATATCCAAGTTCATAACTCTGCCAACCCTTAAGCGAATATGCATTTTACCTAAAATCTAATCGGCGCAAGCGCAACCCTACGGCTCAACTATAAAAAAACTTTATCTCTAAGAATATTTCCTCCGAGCACGACAGTATCCAATTCCAATCAACATAAAAGCTCTCACACAAGAAAAAAAAACTTTAACAATTTAAAAACCTACATCCACAAGTATGGCACAAAACTATCCAATATCTTATTTACTTGAAATGTTTGGTATGCAACCTGCCCGGAGTTGGATCTGCTAGGAATCCCGGATTGTCAAAGCTTTGTCGCATAGCTTGGGTGCATTCCGTATCGCCATTTGTTTTTCAACTTCTTACTTACTTCGGAAAATTCAAATTCAAAGAACTTGTTTGGTAGTTGGGTCGCGTGTAGCCCGACTTAGCAATCTTGTCGAAGGCCTGTTTTGATTTGTGTGTGTGTGTGTGTGTCTTGGAGCTATAGAGCGTCTGGCACAAGCCGTTTTAGGTTTATTGAGTTACTCGTATATTGGAATGTTAGAAGGTGTCAATTTGTTTTGGATGTAGTTAAAGATTCAGTGACTGAAGCAGATATTTTGAAGGTTGTTTTTTTTTGGCATTCAATACTGCCCTTGTAGTTATTCGGCTCATTTCTACATCTAGTTTCAGATATTGGATGAACCGACTGCCACTCGAATGTACCCTATTTATTGCTAAACTTTGAACACCTCATACAAAACAAGTACCTTTGACACAATTAAAATTTAATCCATTCTAACATCGATAGTTGTATCCAAACCCCATCCCGAACCACTTAAGTATACAGCACAATAGAAGTCTTAAGTTCGCGCTCAAACACTAAGTTAGACAAAAGAGGGATCCTATCAAAAGTAGTTTGGCAAAGTTACCTTCGGCCCAGCACCGTTCGAATTGTACAAACTTTCCTACTTTCGCGATTCCTTTTATCTGTTGGAAAGTGTGTTTTTTCTAAATTATTATTTTTTTCTTTCCCTCAGATAGTTTCGCGTGCTTTATGGCGCGTGCGGGTACGACGTGGGAAGTTTTGGCGATATCCTTTCTTTCGTGTCTTTGTATGACACATGATTGTATTTGTTGGAGAATACCTAAGTGTTTTTCACGTAGTCTTTTTTTTTTTTTTTTTTTTTTTTTTTTTTTTTTTCCGATTAAATAAGATTTCCTGGGGTGGTAGCTGTAGTAGCAGTCTTAGGCAGTTGGATATAAATCTACAACATTTTCTACGCTGACGACGCCTCCACATATGATAAGATAATGTTTATTTGCCAAAAACAGTGTAATTTTCATTTCCTTATAGAATTTATTCCGGTCTGATCCCCTGAGCCCCCCCCCCCCCCTCCGTCCCCCCCCTTCTCGATCCCCTGCTAGTTCGTCTTCTGTTTTAAACTCTGGCTTATCCACTTTATGCTAGGTTACTCTTCTTGACAGGTAAGTCAATCAAGAGAAAATAAACGTTTCATGTTTTACAAGATTTACAAAACAAAAACAAAATAAGATGCAAAGGAAGCTTTTTGCTTATGAGCTCCACATTAGGTCAAGCCCATGGGTGGTATTACCCTAAAGTGAAAAGAATTTTTACAGTCGAGGGGTATTATGGGCTCAACTGAGGATATGTAAAAGCGTTAATTTTTAGGGTAATAAAATTAAAACATTGTATATGTGTATGTTTCAAAATGAAATTTAAACAGTGTAAATAAAACAGTTAAAAAAAAGAAAAATTAAATATGAAAATAATATTACTTACAATGAAATAGTTCAAGGAGGAGCTTGTGGCCTAGTAATAACAGCCACACGGAAGGATCGTTCCGGTTCGCGGTTGGTCTGTGGATGGGTGACCATCTTAAAATACCAAGACCCCTCCGTGTCTCGGAAAGCACGTTAAGCTGTTGGTTCCGGCTGTCATTCGTGAATATTTAACAGTCGTTACGGGTCGTCAGAAGCCCGAAAGTCTGACAACCAGTCTTACCAAGGGGCATCGTATTACTCAGTAACTGGGTTGTGGTGGTCCCATAGGCAGTCGCTTCATGTAAAATACTCATATTCAGTTGCATCCGGTTTGACTGGAAGTCGACTCCAACACTGTCTAGCCTTTTCCCAACTATGGAAAAGGCTAGACAGATGATGAATGAAATAGTTCAAGGACGTTCCAGTATTAAGTTTCTCCATTCATCCATTGGAATAATATTTAGATAGAAAATTGGCCTAAACCAGACCTTCCCGCGAAATCAATAGACCCTGTTAATTGCCTAATTGCCTGTACCTAAGTACCTGCAAATGGCTAATGCTTAAAGTTGTAAAGCCTTGCGTAAGGGCTCATTATTATTCCAGTTATCCATAGCTCACAATACCGAAATGAAATAGTTTATCATCCACAATTTCAAATAGGTAAATACTTACGTCGCATTCCCATTTAATATAATTAACACGCATTTATAGATATGCTCTCATTAACTGGAAACACAATGATAACACATATTATTATATTATAGATGTTGATTTTGGTTTTCCCCCACTATCACTAGGCCAAGGATAATATTCTGAGTCGTACATCAATATTAATTTTGCTCTTGAGTGCAAGCCTAGTGGAGCTCTCGTATTATTTCGAGACACAGTAATTAGAGGAAATTTAAGCCAGGCTAACGCTTTATATTTTGATGTAGTAAACTGGATGAAGAATATTTTAGCTTGGTTTTTAGTGACGGAATTATTTGGACAAAAAAACCAATTTGTTCTTTCTTTCTACTGCATAGGTTTTTATCTAAAAAAATAAAGACTCATAGGGTTATTTGTCATAGAAACACGCGCACACAAAAAGATAACTAACTCGAACAATAAAGACAAATAAAAACAAAATACATTTATAATCACGAGCCCAAAACAGAAATAGTCGACAGCTGCACGTCATGACTGTGACAAGATGGCCTCCACTCAGCATGATGCTGTGCTATGGGGGACCAACAGCACAGCGCTGATTTTCAGGCGTAAGCATAGGCGTTCAATAGGGTTATTGAACGCCTATACTTACGCCTGAAATGAATTAGGTTCTTGTAATTTTTAGAATAATCTTTATGTGTAATATCACCACCATCGCTTATCATACCTACTCAGATAAACCTTTGGTCTCAATCTTGTATTGTTTCTAAAATACATAATAATGTTTTTATTATAGTTTAAATATTACCGATAATCCAGTGTGTGACCACATAATCAGGGAAGCAAGATATCAGCAGAATAACGTTGTTAGTCCATCGAGCCGTAATCATTGGAGTTAACACGGGTAACGCGTGAAAATTCCACTACAAACACCCGGCGAAAATGTTTACCGACTATAAAAAACTTCAACATTTTCAACGCTCAATTTCCCTTTAAGTTAGTAGAAAATGTAACATTTTTGTACAACATTCTAGGATATGGTTTTTTGTTGATGTTCCAGCCATGTGGCCTTAAGCAAAAAATGGGGTATACTTTTTTGTGTGCGTGGTTGAAAAGTAACTTTTGAAAGGCTCTAATTTTTAAGGTGAGAATCAGCTGCAGTATTCGTCCGTTGAAATGAATGTAGATATTATTATGTTAATTGGACTGCGTAAATGAAATCTAATACAAAAAAATCTAAGTAGCTAAAGTAGCCATATCTCAAATCTCCTGTATAATCTCCAAATTACACAATGTAACACTACAGACACGAAGTTTCTCTAAACCCACACTCCCATAAATAAGGTGGCACCTCAATTATCAGTGATCACCATCGCTTCCCCATAATACGGTGGAAGTAACAACACAATTAATTAGGACACGGCCCATTGTCAGATTTATACTAGTGCCTTATCTGCACTGTCCTATTGGACGCGGCAAATTCAGATAATTACTACGAGGTCGTATATACTGTCTGAGATATTGGGAAGTGTAGAATAGGTTCCTTTTTGTAACATTTTTAAGCATCACACAAGAAACTATTGAGTAACCTTGACTAAGTTACTACAAAATGAACTATGACATAATCATAAGACCTAGCTACTATTTTTATTAACCGACTTCAAAAAAGGAGGTTCTGTATTCGACCCGTATGTATGTATGTAGGTATGTATGTATGTATGTATGTATGTTTGTTTGTCCGCGATTTTCTCAAAAACTAATGAACCGATTTAGATAATTCTTTCACTAATGTGATCTACATACTTTCAGGAAGGTTTTAGTATATAATACATTATTATAATTATTCTTATGTACGATGTTATATGCATAAATGTACTGCATCTCCGGCATTTCTATGCGAATTTTGATGATTCTTCTAGTCGGTGTCTTCAATTCCTCAATGCACTAGTGTTATTTGAATTTGTGTGGAGTAGGTACAACTAAAAAGTGAAAAATAAAAACTTTTTTACAAAAAAAACAACCGACTTCAAAAAAACTACAAAGTGATAAATAACTTTAATTTCGGAAGTCGGTGTCAAAAAACGAAAATGCGGAACCAACGACACCGACTTCCGAAATTAAAGTTATTTATCACTTTGTAGTTTTTTTGAAGTCGGTTGTTTTTTTTGTAAAAAAGTTTTTTTATTCTTCTTCTTCGAAACTCTTATTATAAAATTAATGATCCATGAGTACAGTCAAAAGGATAAATACTTTACACTTACACAAGATTCAAAAGCGATGTTCTACCAAAGTATTGAGAGATATTTTATAATGTTATGAACGTAGTCTCATCGAAATCTTACTATTATGAAATATGTATTTTCCGAAAGTTGCAATTTTTATTTCACGCTTTAAAATTTTGCGTAATTGCAAGATATTTAATTCTCGTGACAACCATTCTATAACGCTACGAAAATCATGACATTTCTTGACTGGAAGCTACACAACTAGTAGGTACCTAATAGCGAGCACAGTTTGTGCAAAATTGGGCAGTTTTATCACTAAACTGACAATGAGAAAACATTGGCCAAAAAAGTAGGAATTTATAAAAAGCCTACTCTACACAGCACAAGCAGTGTTGTCCTCTACCGGTCGGGATTCAACGCAGTAACAGACAAAAGTCGTCGCATACGCACGCACACGCGGCACGCACAAAAGATGGCGGCCGTGACGTATGTAGCTGCCATAGTTGAACTGTAACCAGCTTCCAATGACTAATCTTGATTAAAAAAATTAAGCTTATCGGAAAATACATGTCTGTGATTGCAGTTCTTTTAGTGGCCTCTTTACATTTCAACTGTATCAAAACGATTAAGCAATCCAATTATTACTTTCGTTTGACTATCTTGCATTTAAACATTTGTCTGCGCAAACCACTTTGTATTCAGCTACACTAATCTAAAGCGAACGCAAGTGACATAAAAACAAAAACACCAAAGTATACAGCAGTCTACCTCCAGCATCCAGACATAAAAGATCCTAACACGGATAAGACTTGCCGAGAATCGAACAGGGACCGAATTGCCCCATTCCACGTGAGATCGCCTGATACCGATGCGACTGTGGATATCTTTACACGGGCCGCTTTATAGGGCCATGGTGTCCTGTCCATGATTATTGAATGGGGGAAACTATCAATAGACGAGATTGGATTTAGGCACCATCGGCTACTAAAGCCACTGAGCATATCTCAGCCTTGGGATTCTATTATGTAATGTTGCGCATGTAAGCATAAAAAAATAAAAAGAGCCATTTTCAAAAACACTTGGGGGTTTATTCATAAGTATTGCTTAAAGTTAAGAGACATTTAAACGTCAAAAATGTATGGTCTTCACTTTAAGTAACATTTATAAATAAAGGTGTTGAGCACTAAAGCTTCGCACTAGGTGATCTCGTGTCTAGAATATTACGTGAGTGCCTAGATAGCATGATCAGGAACACAAATGTGTTAAGTTATTTTGTATACTTTTTTGTTTTCAGCGACATCTGTTGCTGATCGTGGGACTCGACTTTTAACTTCACAAACAAAACATGCGTCGGCCCTTGTTTTATTTTAGTTGGCTGGGCAAAACAGTGGCTTCCAAGAATTCGTTTTTGTAAAAATAATGTGCCAAGTGATTAAGATAGCCTCACAGGGCTACAGTCCCGCTGTCGAGATAATGCCTTCTTGACACTCGTCAGTTTCATATAAAACCTTACGTGTTTTGCGAATTTGATCTCTATTAGTTACTAGAATTATCGCTCTCACAAGTGTCAGGACAGGAACGCATTCTTCGACAGCCGGACTGTAGTTGTTACTATTTTGTCAGTTGACTTGCAAAATAAACAATATAAGTACTTACTATATTTTCCAAAAAATTATACTCCCCTTAACAATATTGTAAAAAGGTACACATATGACAGTGATCCTTTTATATCGTATAAGAATATTTCACAGTTGTCTTTCGCAGATATATAAAAAGACAAGTTTATAATCCAGACGTATTGGACTTATTGAAGTTTCTCCACGCACCATTGGCAGGGGCGGGAAAATTTCATTCACATGGCTTTTGTATTTCCCTGTTTTATTCTTTCATTTTTATTTCAAGCATGCATTTGCAAAATTTGATGGAACACTCAAAGGTGCCGTATATGCTTGAATGGGCTGTTTTGATGTAATTGTTTTATTTCACTTGCATTTCACATTTTCATCTGAACTTCCTAATATTATAGATGAAGAGCTTTAAGTTTTAATGCGGAATCTATATACTTATTCTGGTTGTAATGTCAAAATAACAGCTTTCTACTAAATGCATATCAAAGTAAACACAGAACTTAAAAAAAATGTGTTTGTTCCAGCTAATCTTCGACACGGCTGGACCGATTTTGACATGACTTTCAGTGGCAGCTGGCTAGCTGATGTTATAAGAAATAACATAAACTACTTTTATTTTAGAAAAACAATTAAGGATCCGCGCAAAAAAAAAACCACCAATTTCCGGCAAAAGAACGTAACGTACTTGTCTTAGTAAGTTTATCAACGTATGCATTTATAGATGGGAAAGACGATTGCCTGCAATTTCGCAAATAATAAAGACCAACACAATTGAGTCATACAAGCACCACATTAAAACTACAGAAACTACAAAAAGAGACAAAATCCGCTTTTGATATGGAGAAAAATTTATGACTGGGGTGGACCTCCCCGTTGAGCAATCTAATGGCAAATCTATAGAGGCGCCATCGTACACCATAAGACTGTTAAATGAAGCGTGAAATTAGGGGGTTTTGCGGTGGCCAGCGGAGTCAATAAAACCATATATCCATGGGACTTCTTTGATGCGATGGCTTATATTGAATAAAATGGAGTTCGCTTCGTCAGCGCGCATTAGAAAGGCAGATAAAGTCGGGAGATATAAAACAGATATCAAATAGTGAATTGAAAAAGAATTCATGTTTGATCTGACCTCTGTATGAAGTTTTGTTATGAATTTATGCTATTACGTTTATGTTCAGAGATCTGGAAATTAATTTTTAAGTAGCATACGGTTCTATTCGTCGTGCTATTTATCCCTCAGTTCTTTCATAACTGTTTTATTTCCTCTATGCCAGAATCGAGACCTCATATCAGGAACAAATCAGCATTGATACCAACCACACCACACAAAAGAGTTCGGCAGTACCAACATTACCTAATTGGCTCCCCATACAGGTTTTTATCACGCAACCCTCGAACATCGCAAGTAAGCCAGGCTTGCGAGCCAATGCCCCTGAAAGCCTACACCTAATGAAATTCGCTGGTACAGGTAGATGTTGAAGCGATCCTCTCCTGAGTTCACTAGACTATAATAATTAACGCTCCGCTGTTGCTTTCGTGGAAATTCGCCATAGTACCGCCTTTAAGCGAACTCAGTGTTAGGTGGAGTTGAGGTATGCGCTGCACAATCACGGAGCAAGGTGAGTTTCATGCGTATTTAATGAAGGGGATGTACTTACTGCAATTTTAAATCATAGTGTTAAGTAACGTGTCGTGAAAATTGCCTAAATACGCATTTTGTGGAGTAACTATTCGAAGTTGTCGTAACATTTTATTATGAGACTACATCAGGAGGATAGCAGCATCCTCTGGTCTGCTTCCATGATGATAAGCTGCAATCACCAATCAATCTACCAAGAGTAGTGATTATGACAATATCTGCATTAATGGTTGACTGTAACAGTATTTGCAATACCCATCTAGCAATGCCTACATTTTAACGAGTTAATTACGGGGTGGTGGTAACGACGCGACTTACGAGTTTTAGGCCGCGGGTTCGAACCCAAGCAGGCACTTCACTTTGTGTAAATTATTTCATCACCACTGCTCTCAAAACGGTGAAGGAGGGACGGTGAGGGGGTTTATATGGTGCACACAATAAAGAGTATTCTATTCTAAGGAAAATACTCCAGAGCAAAGGCCTCTTCTGATACAGAGAAGGCATGACTGTGACTGACTGACGGACTGCCCTTATTAATTGATTTAAAAAAGAAGAATCTAAAGTAGAATTAAATTGGCGAATCGTTAAAAAACAAAGTCGCCAGATTTATTCTCGACTAGCTTTTGCCTGCGACTTCGTCCGCGTGGAATAATGACTTCCGGAAAAAAAACAATTTATCCCCCTTTTCTCCCCGTTGGGAGGGAATTTCCAAAAATCCTCTCTTAGTGGTAGCCTAATCCTCCCAACAAACACACATGCCAAATTATATGTATATCGGGAGGCCGCCGCAATCAGGGCAATTGGGGTGCTTTATAGCAGAGTCGAAGAATCGCTTGGCGAGGCGCTTCATGAACTGCTGGACGGTGTGAAGTTCGCGTTTGGATCCCCCGCCCTTTTATACCTCCCGCCGCGAGCCGCGTCGAGCGCGGCGACCGTTATACAAAAATAATCCTTATAGCATGATTCAGTATTCACGCGCGATGGCTTATTAGCGTAAGAGTAGACAAATATAATCAGAAAGCTCCGAACTGCTAAGCTATCGGGAGTTACACGTATTATTGTGAGTCAACCATAAAAGATAGACATTTGCTGTCGTGGAATATTTTTTATATAATTTTAAGGAGAACATTTCCGTCATACATGATTTCTGTGTAGCTTTAACCATTAAGGCTGCACACGCGACGGAAGCTTCAAAAATGGAGTAAGTTCTCCTGTTTTCCCAACATTTCCCTTCACTGCTCTGCTCCTATTGATCGTAGCGTGATGAAAAGTATACTATAACCTGCCCAGGAGTATGGAGAACAATTGTACCAAGTTTCGTTGAAATCCGTCGAGTGGTTTTTGTTTCTATAAAGAACATACAGACAGACAGACAGACAGACAGACAAAAATTTTACTGATTGCATTTTTGGCGTCAGTATCGATCACTAATCACCTGCTGATAGTTATTTTGGAAATATATTTCATGTACAGAATTGACCTCTCTACAGATTTATTATAAGTATAGAAGATAGATTATAACTAGCGTCACCCCCGATTTTTTAAATACCTATTATCCAGCAAACCATCAAAGATAGCTAATAATACAGGACTTGAAAAATGTATAAGTTAAACTGGCCCTGGCAATAATATACGGCGTTAAAGGCTTTCAGACAACCGACAGCTCCTTCGCACGCGTTCAATTAATACTGACACCGAAACTTTCTTCGGAAAACGTTCTAAGTGTCAACAAACACGTGGACATATGGACAGATATAGGGAGAAACTTTGTTTCGTACGAAACAAAGCCTGCAGGTAGGTACTCGTGTCTGGCTACCAACGGTTAGTATAATTCCTTATATGCCTTGCAAAGCCTGCCTGTGGGATAGGTATGATAAAGCGCTGTTCCCGAGGAAAACAACAATACCTACACGTGGCTCCATCTATTATCATAATAACGTATCGTGTATCGTGATTTCGGGATGAAAGGTACCCTATGTCCGTTTCTGTATACCTAACAATGTATATGCAAAATTTCAGGATGATCGGTTCAGTGGCTTAGGCGTGAAAAGGTAACAAACAAACAAACTTACTTTCGCATTTATAATATTATATATATAGTTAGGAAGTTAGTGTGTTTCACATATAATATTGAGGGTTAGTATGATATTATATAAATAATGTAATAAGGTTACAACAGTAAAAACTGCCCCGACTACGGCCCTACTATACCGACACGCATAAGTACAGATAATAAAGATTAGAAAATTTTTAACATCTCTAAATCCATTATAACACCTAATCGCAAAATTCAGTCACACCGTTCAAAAGAATTTCAATTAAACCAAAGTGAGGGTATCTCGAATTGATTACGAATAAAAAAAAATGATCGTCGTATCACGCACTGCATGAGAATCGGGAGAAACCATTAAATCACTTGACGCCACAGAACCTATTTAAAATGGCGATTTTTTATTCCACCCCATTCTTGAGCTCTTGAAAATGCACGTTAATTCTGTACCAGGGTGACCAAAAGTGTGGGGGAAAAGGTGCTTAATAAAATTAAAATAAATCTCTCCTATTGTGATCGCTTTCCTGATTGAGTTGATCCAATTTTTAATGAGAAGTTCCGTTTTTAAAGATTTCAGATAATTTTTGTACCTAAATATTTTTTTCTCAGCGGAAAATGCGTAACATCAACTATAAATAGTTTTTTTTTTTGTTTGCAAATATAACGCATAATTTCAGCTTGAGAGAAAGATATTTTTTGCTAAATTGTGTAACTATCTATTATTATTTTTTTGTCCTGAAACCAATCAAAAAACCATGAACACCGTATTTTTTCGCCGATCAAAAACTTCCAGTGATCCCTACAATTTATTTCTAAAAAAATGCTCCTTACTTATTGGGGGCTCAGACTTCCCAGGTATTTTTTAATTTATTGACATGTAGATACTTTGAAATGTTATTGACTCTAGATGAGTTGGTAATTTAACTACAGCGTCCTATAAGACGAATATGCCACAAAAACTATTTTATTGATACCTACCTACTGAAAAAAAATGGTTTAAAATATGTATTTTGGAACCGATAATCAATCAAATAATAATAATTTACTTTCATAAGCCCAATACAATGAGAGAAAAAAGGGTTAACAATGCATTATGTACTTAAATAACTTATATCGTTATATTAATCGGCTAAGTATAAACACGTTGTGTGAAACTCCTTACACCCAAACTATGACATGTCCTGTATCAATCAAAAGAAGTACCTACTTTATTAGTAGCTGTCAACCTACCTAAAGTTAGGTCTACAATTTATTCTAGACCACTGTAAGGGCTGATTTTTCAAACGACACATAATTTTTATTCGTGGAATATATTGACGTTTGACAGTTTTTGTATGGAAGAACTGTCAAAAATTCAAAATTATTCCTCGGATAAAATTATTTGGCGTTGGGAAAATCAGCCTTAAGTCTATCAAACATAACATCACGCTTGTTTACCCTGACAGGTTAGGCAGAAGTGACTGTACACCCTCATTGCGCCAGTTATGTTTTAAGTCCCAAGTGGCGAGCCTATTGCGGGCCATCAACCGGGCACGTGTCCAGGCTCCGCTGTTACTGAGTAACTCTCAATAGAAAAACCCAACCTCCCTAGTCTGTTAAGTTCGTTTTTTATGAACTTAGTCGTTTAGTAGTCTTATTCAAATTCTTGGAAATGAGCAACATACAATAATATGTTAAGGAGTACATGGAGACAGTAAATTTTCCTCAAATTGTGGTGTCTGAGTGTGCTAATACTGACGACCGCAAAATATTTATTATTCAGGCTGACTCAATTTATAGCACCCTGCGTACGTAAATGAGTTTATTATAGCGTAGTGTGCAATTTGTTGTATAAATATCTTCTGAAAGTAGGTATTATGGTCGTGTAGATAAATCTTTTTATATGAAAAATCTTTGGAATTTTTTATCATCGCTTGCCAACAGGTTTTGAAAGAGAGAACATAATAACTATTTTGTCTAATATATGAAAATGTAAGACAAACTACCAGTCTTATAATCCGACTGTAGAGCAAATGTTTTATCCTCATACAGAGCAGGCAGCAGTCCACCCAGTCTTATCAATGGGTATCATGTTACCCAGTAACTGGGTTGTGGAGGTCAGATAGGCAGTCGCTCCATTGTAAATACTGGTATTCAGCTGCATCCGGTTAGACTGGAAGCCGACCCCAACATAGTTGGGAAAAGGCTAGACAGATTGATTTTTACAGAGAAGGCACGAGTTTTGATTAGGTATTACACTGTTGCTCATTATGTGTTGACGATTTCAGATATAAAATAAAGTCCACACGATATTTACATTTATTTATTTGTGAACAATTTATCATCTTTTTTAATTGCTGAATGGGCCCGCTCTTGACCTCGATCACGCCTGATGGAAAGCGATGGATGACGTCTATGATGGAACGAGCCACTGGAACTCCTACGCATCGACGAAACATAGCAGGCTGCTTGACGCTGGACTCCGGTGGGAAGGTGGTTGCAAACCAGGCAGGCGTTAGCCCTACCACAGCAAGAGAAGAATTGGCCAGTCAAATAAGGTGTTGGGTGTGACTAGTAACTAGCGGAACAAACTGCGCTACACGAGGAGGCTTCTTCATGCATCCCAAAAAGAAAATTTTGTATACTGTGTTGACTGTTGCTGGCCGCCAGTGACAGTCACAATACGGGACAATACTCCCCGAACTAGTTGATATATACTGTATTACAGTAAGGTATTTTTCATCAGTCCTGTGACCCAAAGAGTAACAACATTCACCATAGCTATCATGTATTTCTATGAAATTCTGATAACGTCAAGTTATTGCCAGTTCTTTAAAATTAAAAGTCAACACTCAAATAAATAGTTATTATTACGATGCCAAAGTGCATTTTCCTTGCAGAGTTTTTCTCTATGTTTATTATCTGCATAAAGTTTTTATCCGGAAGGCATTTTCTTTGTTACCGTTAGTATGTGTTTTGTTTAGAAACTGAGGCTACGTTTGCTAATGAACGTAATTTCTATATTCATATTGTTTTTCATGTTCAGTTTTAATTTATAAATGCCATTCTTGAAAGTAACTTCTTCTCAAAATCACATTCAAATTTACAAACTAATACATGGTGACATGATAACGACATCTATTAAAACAAAACTAACATCTTTACAATGTGCCACTTCGTATAGCCAACCAACCAACTAACAACGTAAATAAGCAATACCAACAAACGATAACCAAATTCTAGTCCCATCGAAAAGCTTTGTACGCTTCGAAAACTGGGACATGCAAAAAAAATTACGATAGCAAAACGTAGATACCCTATATCGGCTCTACGCAAAGACTATGGAGTTATAGTCAGGATTTTCAAAAACCAATTACATTTTAGCGAGAAGTTTGCCTACTGCCAGTATTCTGCCCCGGGCGGGCTATGGTCCACAGACTCAACCGGTCCAATAAAACTAATGGTCCTAAAGATTTTCTAACAAAGAGTATTATCGAGATATGCCCGGACGAGTCGGAGATTGAGGTACTACTTTCTATCGAGATAGCTGATGATACTCTATTTGATTAATTTAATTTCGTTTTTTTTTTGTGGGGATATGTCATGTAGAGATAGACTCTTTTTATTGTATTCCTGGACTAATTGATTATACGATTCTTTGTATCGGGAGATATTGTCTAGCTTTAAGTTGATAATTGTTTTACCATAAATGTAAGTTTTACTCTTTAAATTGACTGTTTTTAAAACGTTAAACGAATAATGTGAGAAAAATTAAGAAGCGCCTTGAGTGTCGAATAGTGTGAACTAAAAATGTTACTGTGAGCCCGTCGAGAAACTCAACTTAGTGATTTGAAGCTTAGGTTTGTCGAGGGGCAAAGTAAATATGGCCATTGTCATGTGTGCTTTCTTAAAAGTGAATTAGACAGTGGAGGGGATATCATGTGGATAAAAATAAATTAGCAAAACAGCGACATTTAACGATCCTGACATACGATCGCCTACTAGAAGCCATTTGAATGTAAGCGCTCTATGGTTGTCATGATTCTATGTTGTTTACGAGTGTATTTTTCTTATGAACAATTGGTGGTTAATACGACATTTGTCGGGTTAAGTTAACTCTACTAATGATGAAGATTATGATTCTAGCTCAAAGCCAAACAATGCTTACAAAGTCAGCAAACCAAAAACCTTCAAAAAGAAATAAAACTACCTCTTTCACAGTTCTTTCACCAAGAACTTCTACAAAAAGACATCCTAAAAATCTCTCAAATGCTTTTACATGCAACTCAGCGTTTCCACCACCCATGGCTGAGAGTTCGTTGTTCATAATGAATGAGTGAATGAATGACGGAACCTCAAGGAGTGTTCGTTCTTTCTGCGGTAGTCTACGTCTTGCGGAGACAAAACATGATAAAACACTTAATGCTGTTCCTCACAAAGGTTTAGGATTAGATTTTGCAGGGTTTATATTGTCTGGTAAATACGTACCTACCAGACATTTGAATTTGAATTGCTCTTTCTCACGTGAGAAGATGTAATTAAAATTCTAAATGTGGTAATGAGATTGCTTCGTTTAGCAAACCTAAGATGAAGAAAATCCAAAATCCATTTTTAACCGACAAAAAAACAGAGGAGGTTATCAATTCGATTCGACTTCGTTCGAATTCGATTTTTTTTTATGTATTGAAATGTTTTCTGAAAAATTCAATAGATTTATGATTATTGTTCCAAGCTATTGCCAATTACTATGTAGGCTAACAGGATATTTAAAAACAATCCTAAAGTATTATTTCAGAAAGCAGGTTTTAATTCAATATATACAGTATAATATATCAAAAGAATTTTCAACATACTGTCAGTGAGTGAACCTAACTCTTAAAAGCAACTAAAATATTTGATAAAATGTCTGTCATATATCAGTTTTGACCGTTCCAGCTAAGACTATTGGAAAGAACGGTGAGCTAGATCGCTCCTCATTTTTATTGGAAACGAGGAATGTCCAGGAATTGAAGGTAGCTTTACTCGTATTATCAAAGGTATCCACAACTGTGTGTCAGTTACAATTTAAAATCTTATAAAATGCGCCCTTTTCAGGCGTTATCATGAAAATTATTCCTATTTTTCCCGTAACATTTTTTTTTAGTCCTAACTTGTTTTTACATTTATGTACAAATAAAAAAAAACAAAAACATCATCATCTGCCTAGACTTTTCCCAACTATGTTGGGGTCAGCATCCAGTCTAACTGGATGCAGCTGAATACCAGTATTTTACATAGAGTGACTACCTATCTCACTTCCACAACCCAGTTACTGGATAATACAATAGATAAGGCTAGTTGTCAGACTTTCGGGCTTCTGACGACCCGTAACGACTGTAGTGACAGCCGGATCAACCAAAAATGTACAGATTCATTTAATTTAATTTTGAAGTTTTTTTTTATAATTTTCATGTTAACACCTGAAAAGGTGCATTTTGTACAGACGCCAGCACATCAACCTACTACAATCTGTCAGATTTCTTTAATGGATTTTCAACTTTATTGCTAAACCATAAGGTTCAAGATTGATTGGGAAAATTTGACAGTTTGGGGTAGGTTGATGTGCTGGCGTCTGTACCTAAAAGATTTTACCTCCGTACCTCCCTATTTTCACGGATACCCGTTTCCAGACATTTAGCATTTAATAGAATAAAGCAAAAGTAAATTCCAAACGCAAGAGACTGTAAAAGAATTTAAGTGCACATTATACTTAAATACGAAATAAACTCGGCTGTAATGCTGTGCCACAAAATAGTTAATGCGGCCACAATTAGTCGGCATTTACTTTATCACCACTAAAACTTTTAAACAAATGCATAATTATGGTGCATAATTACAGTGAAATTGTTATTGCGATGTGGATTTAACCAAAGTTACTTAGTTATATTAACAGAGGAAGCTGGCCCATCGACACGTCTATGATGAAATGAAATGTTTATTTCTGTAAGGGTTGATATTTCCATCGCCAGATAACTTTTATTCGAGGAATAAAGTTGACGTTTGACAGTTTTTGTACGAAATAACTGTCAAAATCTCAAAATTATTCCTCGAATAAAGTTATCAGATGATTGAAAAACCAGCCCTAAGTAGATTTTAGACAGTTTTGTTGGTCAATATTTTAAAACTAGATGGCGCCAGCATTTCCAAGATGACTGGTCTCACCGATCATGGTCTCTTTTAAAGTCCATTCATTAAAAAAAAACTGCTGGTGGTTCGAGGTGGCGCGGGAAAAGATAATGCTGGAAGGAATTGGGGGAGGTCTTTGCCCAGCAGTGGAACAGCATTGGGTAAACAATAAAGAACTCTTTGCCTAAATTCTAGAGACTTCTGCCATGATAAGCCACGAAAATGCAATTTCAACTCTGCAGAACAAGTAAAATTTTAACTACTGTGTTTTGCCACACCTTGTAAGTACTTAATGAATTTCAATTGAATAAAGATAACAAAAAGAATACTTTTACTTAAATTATAAAGAGAAAAAAATTACTTCAATTGCATAATTCACTTTCAAGTTCAAAAATAAGTGCTAATTCTCAAAAATACGAAACGAAACTACCAATTCACTCAAGACAAATCAATATCCTGAAAGCGAAAACAAAACAAAAAAAAACACAGTCAACATCAATTACCCGAATCTGACAATACTTACAAACACCTAGAGCACACAAATTAAATCCTTCAATTTAATAACCGTCAGCACAGTTTTTTCCTATTGCACTTTCATTCCACTTTTGTTCCTCTATCTTATAAAAGATGCATTGAGCGGAACAGGAAAATTAATTCCAGACAATGCGACGTACGAAACAAGTCTCTGTGGGTTTTACGTAGGTATTTACGGGGCTGCTTTGATATTTGACTCGATCTTGTGGTGAAAAGTTGTAGGATATTCTTTTTAGAATACTAGAAAGTTGGTGTGGGATTTGAACAATTTTGGAAGTTTTATGACGTGAGCACTGCAACTGAAAGTAAAATGTCTTCATTTTTGTAATCAAATGTCAATTATTTGCTTTAAATACGGTAATACAAAAGTTGGTAAATAAATATTCTTGTGTGATGACACATATCACCATATTTTGGCAAGCTAATAATAATAAAAAAGTAAGGTGCTAATTTAAATAAACAGTTATCTATAACAATTGGAGATAATGACGTCGTAGAGCCGATGCAATTCCTTCTGATCTAGAATAGATATAAACCACATAAATAGCCACCAATGTGTTTACTAAACCTGCATAGCTATTCATAACCATACGAAAGGCTATCGTATCGAAAATGACACATTTCGATAACCTGATTTGACTTGCCCCGACACCAAACAGCTGTCGGAAGAATAGCGGGCGTCTATTTGACTTAAACTGACAAAATTTCCGGGTTTTGGACTTGTGAACAGCGCTTAGAGGATCCTACGAAAACATTGATTAATGTTCGATACGGTACGGAAGCGTATCGAGTGGTTGTGAATAGCCATGTTGTTCGAATAAAAATACAACGCTTCAGAGATAAATAAGCTTATTTTACACCCAAGAAAAACATTTCCTCACTCACAGCTAACAATAACACCAGTACAACAATCAATCTACCTGCTAATCTAAAAGACTGTGACACAGGTCACATTGAAAACGAATGATTCTTAGAAATATTTAAACAGGCAAGTCGTCCCATTGTGCTGGGATTGGATGTCGAAAATTGCCTATTACCAGCCCCTGAGCACAGCAGTATTGCCTCTTTATCCAATTTATCGTTCTACTTTACTATTTCTTCAGACAATTGCGATTTATATTTGCGAGAAAGTCTTTGAATGTGAACGAGAGGAGTATATCGTTCAGTTCAACGCCGAATAAAGTTTAGATATTTCCAATGCTAGGTGTAACTGTTAAACTTTATTTCATGATGTGTTCTGTAAGTATGCGTTAGGGAAGATGATACATATAATTTACAAATAGGTAGTTTTCATTGTTAATGAATGTTTACGCCTATATTATTATGAGAATGCTATTACTCCCTCTCACTGAGAGGAGGCCTGTGTCCCAGCGGTGGGAACAATATATGCTGATTATGTATGTATGTATTACTCTGAGAATTATTTTTTGTGACGGTTTTAACAGCAATCGACTATAATAATTATTAAAAAACCGAATTCCATTTCCACGTATAATTTTTCTCACCCCAAAGATCATGTTAGTATCGCATTAACATTTTCCCCATCTCCCTGGCTCTCAAACCCCACCTGATATTTCCACCACTATTATTCTTCATAATTCACATTAGGCGTAAACTGCGTTTGCAATAAGACGGTGCGCGCATTTAATTTCGTCCGACCATATATTTTAAAACGTGCCTTGCAACTACATTTTACGTGGAAGGGAGGCATATATTGTGGCGGTTAAACGGCTAGATTGTTTTATTGCATTCATTATAAGGGAATCTGCTAGAAGGTATTAATTTGGGAGGGAACTTTAAGGTCGAAAATTATTTTGTAAGAAACGCTTGATCACAATATATAATGCCTTCAAATTGGGTTTAATTACTCCTGTAAATAACGGCTCACCTTTCGAGGGGAGAGGTGATTATGGAGCTTGTAAACGATGAGATTGTAACCTGTCACTGCTTATATCTAAATTATGGGGTTCCTAGATGGATGTGCTGTCTTCACGATACGGTTTTAAGGGTGCAAGATGGCAGCCTCATAGGTTAATAGGAAAGGGTACAGCAAGGAATCCTACTGTTTATCTCAAGTGGGTTTCTGACAGTAGCTAGGAAAAACAAAGCTGAAAATCTTAATTTCATAAAGACTTCCTACAAAACAACAAACAGTATTCAATCAAATTATTCATTCAGAAGTCCATGTGTCAAAATAAATAAACACAGGCAGCTTAACTGATCAAAAACGATAACAGCAACAAAGCATCCGAACTAACCGCCCATAAAAATCTAAGCTCCTTCCAAAACTCCCAATTAATACATTCTCAGCAAACTTAAAGTGGAAATCCCTTATAATGAATTCGCAACAGTCGATAATTGACACGTCTACGAAGGTTTAATCTGGCCCCGAGACCCGCCGCTAAGATCTCGACAACTTCTGATATTTCACACACGAATTTCTCCGAGTTAGTTGGGTGAGGTCGCCGTGGAGTGGCGTAAATTGATTAGTTTGGACAGTTTTGAATGAAGGTCAATGTTTTATTGTGGTAACAAACGGCTTATAATTACTATTTTGCTTATTCCTAAAACTATTATTGAACACTCTAAAATAATGAATGTTCTTCTTTTGTAAACCACTAAAATTTCCTATTTTGGGGTCCTAAGAATACTAAATATCCAAGTAACAGCCACCAACTTGGGCTACCAACAACCAGCGCTCGCCAACCGCTGCCGCAGGACCGCTCGCTTTGCTCGCTCGGCTCGGACGCGATTGGTCACAGTTCTAACTTAACCTAGCCCATTTGGTCGGGGTACCCTAGCTTAGTTACTGCGACCATTTTAGGTGGCGCGTGGTTGGTCGCAGTTCTAACCTGGTTAGGTTAAACCAGTTTGATCGGGGTATCCTAGCTTAATTACTACGATCAACTGTAAGAAAAGGCTAGAAGTTTAAATAAACGTTTGAATATTAAAAAAGTGTGCATCATTAGATGCCCAAAAACTTTTAGAGGTTCATCAATTTAAAAAAAGTGTATATCATTAGAAGGTACTTATAGAGGTTCGGTTAAATACTTCCCAATGAAAAATTAACTTACTTAATTGGAGTAAAAGTGACAGAAGATGCAACTTGTAATTCATCACACAACTTATGCATCACAATGTTTCAGAATTTAAGTACCAAAATAGTTATGTAATTTAAATAGCTATTAATGAAGCAAAAGAATTGAAATTAGTTAATGTAGGTGTTACTTCATCTGAAAAACCCTGAATTAATACCTCCAATGCTAGTAAAAGTTTATAGTAGATAAGACAGAGATTAAAACAGAAGAAGAACTAGCAGGGGATCGAGTAGGGGTTAGGGGATCAGACCGGAATAACTCCATCATTTTAACAACACATAACAAACGCACATAGTCTATGAAAGAAAGCAAATACATTTATTTAATTTATTTAAAAGACACACAATACACCTGATACATACATCAGATAAAAACAAATATAAATCAAATTAGCGGGAAAGTGTGCCTCACGGCTGCGCCAAATAGGCCCAGTTCAGCAAAAATACCAGACAACTAGGAATAGGTAACAGCATTTCAACGGTTGCTTTTATCCATATAGTCGTAGTCTTATACCATTAACGTTCGTATCAGAAAAACAGATTCTATCCGAGAGATGTTTTTCTTTTCCTAGTGGTATTAACCCCTTTACTATCGCGTTGCTACCGCTGTCACACAGCCGTGAGGCTTAGCGAAGAACGTTAGTTAGACACGACAGTAGATGCTTTCCCTTCTACCTAAAATATTTCAGTTCCCAGAATCTCTGTCCGCAAATTGTGTGCACTGCCAATCTTGCCGTTCGATTTCGCCGTAAAATGTCAGATAGAATCTCAGTGGCCAATTCGCTGTGGGGCGACTGTAAGCTCCAATACTATGAAATGTAATTAACTCAGGTAAATCGGATTGGGTGAAAGTTTTCGCACGATAACTGGAGCGGAATTGTACCCCACCTGCCTCCCCGCGGCTTAAAACTGCGTAAGGAGGTTTCAACGTCATTAAAATTTAAATACTTTTCTGATGTTTGCTCACACGGTGTGTTTGTAAGCAGTTTTGTTTTAGTTAGTTTAACTGATGCTGTTCGGTCACTGAGCATTTGGGTTTTCAGATCTAATTTATGAGCTTTGACGCCGATAAATGAATGAACGTTAAGAGATTTTTACTGCTCATCTTCAACCGACAGTCATAAAAATCTATGAGAGACGGAAAAGTCTATTAAGTGACTGAAAACTAGATTCATTGAAGGTTTTCACCGTAGTGTAGGTTACTAAGGATTATGACTCCATCCATTGTTAGGTATTATAATTACAACCTTCCTCACCCCAAAACGTCATTTTAAACATGACAATTCCGTCTACCATTTTGAACCAGTAACAAAGCGATACAATTTACGCGGTTCTATTGTGCTGTTAAATTATAAGGCGGGTCGCCATCCCCCATAGTTGTCACCGCAATAATATAAAAAGCAAGAGATAAAAATAAGGAAAATTGTTATCATAACGTTCCGCGGTGTAAGGTGACTATGGACGCTGTTATGCTGAATGTAGCAAGGCATTTTTATTTTCAGTGTTTATTTATTTATTAAACTGAAACTTCTTGGGCGGCAATTCGATAATTGGACGAGAATTGAGAGTGAAATGTCAAGGACGCGTCACGGTTAGGCACATTTCGTTACATCAGAGAGAAGAAAGGATATAACTCTCTCTCTCTCTGTCTCTCACACTAAATGTATAATATTATCCTTTATTTTTAAGAAGTGTCACTTCTATCAAATGTACGTACGTACGTAGTGTACGTTGCTGCACGCTTTTTTATTATTTATGTACATGTGTACATAGTAAAATAGAACAATAAAGATACGACATATTTGAAACCATCGTGAGGAAACCGGCAGGTCCTAGAACCAAAAATTCAAAGGCATGTGACACTTGCTAATCCGCACTGGGCCTGCGTGGTGGATTACGGCCCACTCCCTCTCACCGAGAGGAGGGCTCAGCAGTGGGAACGTTGTAGGCTGATTATGCTGATTAGGTATATATTTGAGTACAAGGCACTGCTTATTTTAATTTGAAACCAGCATTTATTTTCTGGTTCATGTTTTTTATTACGCTACTGACATAAGTAGCTGTAGTGCGTGGTTTACTTACAGTCACTTTTTGAATGTACGTTTAATTAAAAAAAATAAAATCAAAAGTAATAAACTACGTACTTACGTGAAAATGATAAAATACCAAAGTCCTAAGTCAACATTTCCATGTTCAGCAAATGTAACAAAGCAGATTATTTATAATTCTCTACTATTTTAGAAACCTACCCTTTATTAAAGTCATTCCTTTCTGCCACTAGTTTTTAACCATTACGTTTGTAACCATTTTTTATGTTTCGTTCTTTGAATGTCGTGATGATGAGTGGTTACCGCCTCGCCTCTCATACACGCGAGGTTGTGGTTTCAAATGTTTTTTCTGAGTTTATCATGGACGTTATTGACATCAGTAAAGGCAAACTTCGTAAGGAAACGTGGACTACAAATCTGAAGTCGTCAACCCGCCTTGAGCAAGCGTGGTGGTCCATGCTCGTGCCTTCTCAGTACAAGAAGAGGCCTTTGCGCTGCAGTGGGACAATAATAGGCTGGTATTATGTATTTATTGTTTAATCCTTTGAATGATTAAAAAGTATTATTTAATCCAGATGCAATGGTGCGGCCGTTGCATCTAACATACCACCATCCACGAAGTTAAGTTGTAGTCTTCGGCTGATAAAATGCAAATTCACAAAGATTCCGCGGAAGTTTTCTTATTACTCGTGCTAATAAACGATCTCTTCGCGGCGGTTTATATATCCCAGTACGATTGTTCCGACCAACTTTTAATGTATAGCTATCTTGGTTCTGATCTTAGAAAGTGTGACCGGTGTAAAAAAACCCTAACTTGTTTTATTAGGAGAGAGAGGCACAATCTTTTTTGACTAATTTGAGATACGACTGAGTTACGGTCAAGGGAAATATTGTTAGGAAATCTGGAATTATTAATCAGATATCGACCATATTTTGGTGGTGAAAACAGCTCTTGATTCTTGTCTGTAAAAGAAGTTTTTTTTAATAAGTTTACAACTAAGTAGGTACATAGACCTAACGTTGACGCACATACCATACAGGACTTTTATTTTTCAACACATAATTATCTGAGCCTTGGAGGGTACAAATTATTGTAGCCTCAAACGCAGACAGTTTTAACTAAATAGGCTCCGTAGACATAACGTAAAGTACATGTACCAGGTAAGCTTTTCCGAGGGACCGGGAGTAATGTTTAGTAAGAGCCTGACTTGTAATAAAGGTTAATAACCCCGAAGCTTTTGTAAGGGTAATTTTATCCTTGCCACTACTCCAGGCTGGATGATTGTGGTAAAGTTACTGTTTTGTACACCGGGTTCATCTACTATTGCGTCTGTAAAAAAAACTAGAAAACTATTTTTTTCTTTTAAGTTTTAATAACACAATAGGGTTCCTCCCCATTACATGACACTAAGAACATACATGGAGCAATGTGAGATACTACACACCTCTGAAAGTCTATCTCCTCTTCGGGCGTGATTCACATTTCAGTACCCAACACGATCTATTTGTAGATGCTTTAAAGGGATCAAATTAGGAAAACCTACTATACAGGGTCATATTAAATTAGGTAGCGAAACTCCGCAGACAAAAACATGATTAAACAAAAAATGAATTAATTTGATGTTTTTTTTGTCGGTTGTCGACCGAAATTAGTGTTTTCAGTTTAAATATCACTTTAGAAAATCAGTTTTGTTTGTGTTAACTTTACAGACATGATTGGTATCGATATTTAAACACGATAAAACATATTTTCTCAACTCGTACTTGACCCCTAAAAAAATCAAATCTATTTTATTTTAATTTTATCGCTTTTAGATATCGATACCCATCACGTCTGCTGAGTTTCGTTAGCTAATTTAATTTGACCCTGTATAAAAAAACCTTTAGCGTCGAAATTGTCAGCAACCGTTCAATAACATTTTAATGATTTGTATTTCACTGTACCACAACACATAAAGGATGTAACGCATATTTATACATTTCAGCTGATTCGTTGCTTGTTACTCGGCTGCAGCAGCAACCCTATGTGTCGTAAAAGACAGTAAAGAGATTACACGAATGGATGTGCGGTTACTTCTGGCTGTTCCCGTAACGTCATACCGTGATGTTTCCTTGCTAAGCCCATGATTATGGCTGGAACCCTCCTTGCTTTATGGTGAAGACTTAGGCGTAATGCGCTCTTGTATCTAATGATATCCTTTAGCTAAAGGAACTTAATTTACTGTGAGGATCTAAACAGAAGGTTACATATAATATGAGAAAATAAATAAGTCTATTCCACATAAAATTATTTAATTGAAAGAAAGAAAAATAGCGCCTAATATACCTATGACGCATAACATCGAGCGTGGGTTCAGTTCCAAAATGTACTATTATCGAATTGAGCGTTATCTGCCAATCGTCAGTTGTTTTTTGGGCTGATTTTTCAATAGTCATATAACTTTTATTTGAAAAATAAATATGACAGTTTGAAATACTTTCTATACAAAAGCTCTTATTTATTCTTCAGTTAAGAGATATGCGACTATTGGAAAATCAGCATTAAATAATAATATTAAGTATTTACACGATTCTATTCTATTTATTGATTGATTGATTGATGCTATTCAGCATTAGGAGTATATTCTATAGCTTTTGCCTACCCCTATAAAAAAAGGCATGAGTTCATGTATCTCAATTCAATTGCTTCATCGATATTGAAAGGCAAAAGTGAACCGAGTGATTCTAACGTTATTTGCTTTTCTTTATCATTCTTTCTAACTCAAAATCAATATAGGTTACTGGATCAAAGAAAACTAGTGTAAGCATTCCCTAGCTTTACAGTCTAACGCAGCTCTTACTATTAATTAGTTCGACCGTTAACTATCGCTGACGTTGAAGAGTTCAGAGATCCGCTTTTTTTGCAACATTTAAAGTTAAGTGAAGTAGAAAATCCAATATTGTTTTTGATCATTCATTCATAACTTAACAGACTTTACCTATTCAATTCGGATAGTTCAAGATGATTGTTACGAGGTGAAGTCGTAGCGGACAAATTGTCACTCGTGTCTAATATCACTTATGGACATAAGATTAGTTCGGGGCTCAAACTAACAATGGATAACATCACGATTTGACAAGTTGTCCTTTCTCATTTCCAAACTCATTTAAGGAACTTCCCATCCCCATGTTCAAGAAAAAGCTGACAAGTTGGTTATTGGATAAATGTTTTTATGACGTTGGTGAATATATGGAATATTGTAAAAATCCAAGATGACATGTTCCTAATTTTGACATTGATTTTAAAGTACCGACTACCTAATTTATTGTAATAATTCATATGGGACTTATTGTAAATCATTAAATATAAAAATTAATTGTAATTAGTTATATAAAATGACATTTGAATATTTGTACACCATATGTTATGGTAGAGTGTATAGAACTTAAAAAAAAAAAAAAATTAATACCATAATACTCTGTAAAACTACATTCTTACAAATAAATAAAATTCTAATTCTAATTCTCCCAATATGTATTTGCTCGTCCGAAAAATTTAATTTGACACTTGTTTTGGCCTATTAACTAGGTACTTTCGAACGGGGTCGTATCTTCGTTGATGGACTTAAAGAGTCTTAATCTCAACGGAGCCTTCGGGAGATATTACAACACAAGTGTGCGCGCAAACACAGGTGCACTCCCTCTTCCCTCACTCTCATAGTCCGATGAGACAGCAATCAGACACGACCGGAGAGAGATCAGGCGCAGGACCGATGGCTTAACGTGCTTTCCGAGCCATGGGGGTATCACACCTCAAACTTCCAAACTCCGGGCTGTTACTAAGAAATTCCTAATGGAAAAACTCAATAACACTTTGCTCGACCCGGGAATCGCTCAGTATGCACAAACGGCACTCACTTAATGGTAGATAATACTTCATAATGAACAAGACTACTGAAAATGCTGACGTTACACTTTCATTGAGTATCTGGGTCGGGCAAACGAGCCCACATTCAACCTTCGACGTAATGAGGATAGGCAGACAGTGAATGGCAACGGCTGAAACAGGAAAATTAACTCTTTTAAAAGGAGTATTTAATAGTATTTCACTGAATGAAAATTGGGTCAGTCAGCTTTTTAAGATAACAAGGTCAGAAGTGAATGGTTTTACAATTTTTTTTAATTCAAACTAGCGGCCCGCCCCAGCTTCGCACGGGTGCAATTTTTTTTTTTCGAATTTCCTCAATTTTCTTTCATACAAACCTTGTCCTGGCAATAACGAACACAAATAAAAAAATAATTATCCTGTAGCGGTATCTACAACGCCACATGCGAACAACGCGTCATACTGCATCTCACAAGCAGAGTTTACTGCGCAACTAGCATAGATACAACGGCCCGACATGAATCATCGGGCAGTTGCCCGCCAGACACAACACCCGTCTGGTCGGAGGATCCTCCCTTTTCGATAGAGTATGAGTGAACTTTACACCCTGTTCCTCATACCTATATACGGGTGACCCCGAACATGAACGTCAGCGCAGCCTTCGTAGCTGGCTCTCAATAACTTAAAAATTGTTACCAATAGTGATTAAAAAGAAAATTCGGCGCACCTACAATATTATCCTACTAATCCTACTTAGGGCTGATTTTACCATAGTCAGATATTTTTTATTAGTGGAATAAAATTGACTTCTGACAGTTCTATAGTTTGTTACTCAATCACGCTAAAACGGCTGAACGGATTTGGATGAAATTAGGCACACGAATAGTTGGATTCAGGATACTTCTAATCCTGGTACAAAGCTAGTCAATAATAATTCATATTCATCATCTGCCTAGCCTTTTCCCAACTATGTTGGGGTCGGCTTCCAGTCTAACCGGATGCAGCTGAATACCAGTATTTTACATGGAGCGACTGCCTATCTGACCTCCACAACCCAGTTACTGGGTAATACGATACCCCTTGGTAAGACTGGTTGTCAGACTTTCGGGCTTCTGACTACCCGTAACGACTGTCAAAGATCCACGAATGACAGCCGGGACCAACGGCTTAACGTGCTTTCCGAGGCACGGAGGGGTCTCAGTATGTAAAGATGGTCACCCATCCACAGACCAACCGCGGCAAGCGTAGCTTAACCTGATCGATCGACCTACCACCATACCATAGACCATATTGGTATTCCAAGTATGAATTACATGTATAGTGGTTGTATTAAATGAAAATTAATGCATAAAATGAAAGGACTATGTAGAACAATGCTAACATGCAGGGAAGGCGTAAATGTTGATGTCATTAAATCAATCACAGTCATGTTTATGAATTCATTCGGTCTATGTTTGTTTAACGAGACAACTAGAGTGATTACCAATGTTGGATAATGAAGGTAATAAATACGAATTCAGCGAATAACTAGAATTGGACTTATCTTGATTGGGATTTTGCTATCTTTAGTGCGAGCAGTGTAGTAAGAGCAGTGGTAGCCCAGTGGCATGAGAGGTGGATACCAGGCGGCGAACTAGGGGCGTCCGTCGTCCGACCAGACAGGCCCGAGTTGGCGCCGCAGTGTTCCACGCGCGCCACTCGAGAGTGGGTGCGACCATTATAGGAATGACCGCACGGGGACGTGGGAACCGCTGAGGAACTGAGGAATAGCGGGTCGAAGTCTGTCGGGGGAGCGGTGAATGCTTATGCGAATCCCGCACCCTCGACCATAGGCAGAGATGGAACAACACGGTGGCTTTAGCCGGTAAGAGTCCGGCATGCCCCTCTGTCACCCTCACGATGGAGGAAGTACATGAGGATTTCCACCGCGCATCAAAAAACAGGCCCTTTACGTTGTCGAAATGTTTTCATCACTACTGCTCTCAACATGGTGAAAGAAAACATCGTGACGAAACCAGACGAAACCAGAACCAAAAATTCGAAGAGATGTGACATCTACCAACCCGCACTGTGGGCCCGTGTGGTGGATGACGGTCCACTCCCTCTCACCGAGAGGTGGCCTGTGTCCTATCAGTGGAAACATTATAGGCTGATTATGGGTACGTATCAAAATCCCGAAAGTTCATAATACCTATGATTGAAATACCGACGTCCAAAACACCGAAATTCAAAATACCGAAAGTTTAAAATGCCGATAGTCGTTATATCGAAACACAAAATACCGATGTTCAAATGCTCGAAAGGACGAAATCCCGAATGGACGAAATCCCGAATAGACGAAAATATATTAGGTTAATTATTTTTAAATAAATTGTTAGGTTAGGTTAGGTTAAAACTGTGACCCCTACGCATGAGCCAAGCGAGCGATGCGAGCGGTGCCGCGGCAGCGGCCGGCGAGTGCCAGAAACGACGGGATTATATAGAAAAAAATTACTTTTACACAAAATATGGGCGCCAAAAACGACTTGCGCTAATAGAAAAAAAGAGTTTATTTTTAGTAGGCTACCTGGAACCGAACTAGTTAGAATAGATTAATTATTTAAAAAAAATTAGGCAACTTTTAAGTGTTTTGAGGTTAGGTTTACAAAAAATAGTTTTTCTCGGAAACGGTGACAATTTCGTGATTTTGAACTTCGGGTTTTTAAACTTCGGGAATTTAAACTTTCGGGCAAATGAACTTTCGGGATTTTAAACTTTCGAACAAACAACCATTCGACGTTTCAATTTTCGGGATTTCGTCCATCGGTATTTTAAAATTCGGTCTTTTAAAATTCGGGATTTTGATACGTACCCCTGATTATGCTATCTTTAGTGCAGTAACGACGCAGAAGACTAGAGTCGTAATCAAAATTGCTTCGATGGATCTAATATAATACTTAATGACTTTAGCTATAGGTATGCACATTTTCCATCACCTGTATGGATTATAGTAAATATTGTGCGCCTTATGCTACCACAACCGTTTCAGAGTTTACACCACGGACTGGAGCTTACTATCTTGCGTAAAAATGATCTAAGGGGCAATCAGGGGCAATCCCAGTATTTTTTAAATTTATGACATATCAAACTGTCAAAAAATGTATGGGGTTTTGACAATGATTGTCTCTGGTGTGAGATTGCGACTACATTTTGAACTTTTTTAATTACGGAAATTGACCTGATCGCTCATGATCATTATTATCCTGATGAGCAGAAAGGCACAAAGCTTGAAAAAACAAAAGTGTCTAAAACGAAGCCAAATACTTCAACATCGTTAAACACTGCAACTTGTTTTCCAGTTTTCAAGTAACAAACACACGGCAAATAGAACACAAACGATCCCTGGATACCTCAACATTCAACAAACCACACAACAGTATCACATAAACGGCGACATTTTAAAAGTAAATACGTAAAAATATGAACCGCAAAGATTTGTGTCGGCTCGAATGCCCGACTATAAAGTGCATGCACTTCCCAAAAATATATCGCCAATAAACAACTACGACAGAAATTAGCACACAGGCCAAAATACACCTTAATTCTTGAATTCTAAAGTTGGAATTTGTATGGAGGTTGGTAACGAAATGATGCTACTTGGCGAATATGTTTGGCGATAGATAAATTTTAGTTCTCCATCGTCAGTGCAAACAGCTTGACGTGCATACATTTGGTCTCACCTCGGATGCTGGTATTTCTGTGAAGGTGGCGGCACGTTTATTTGCTTGGAACTCTGTTTATTGCTGCAAAGAATTGTGTTAAGTGATGAGATGGTTTCACTGGCTTTTTTCTATATAAAGAATTTCTGGAGTGAGTATGAAGGGGTGACTGGTAAAATGATGTCATAGGTTTCGAACAATACCATGAAAACTTGTAGCATAGCATGCGATTTTACGGCCATAAGAGGATCATTGGTACAAAAGCATGGGTTTTAGTCAACAGTATAAATTACTAGCTTCTTCACCCTCCCCCCATTCACCCTCTTAGGGGTGAAATTTCGAAAAACCCTTTCTTAGTGGATACCTACTCTTCCCAAAGAACACGCCTTCCAAATTTCATGTCTCTATAGGACCAGCAGTTTAGGCTGTGCGGTGAGCGTTGATATATCAGTCACTCAGACTTTGAATTTTGTATAATAGATAGTATAAGTTTAAAAAAATACAATTATTTTCTTTAACTGTCAGCATTAGAGGACTCTAACTTCCACGTCTACAAAATCACTCTGAAAAAATCATTCAATCTCCTTGAATGCTTAAAAAAACGCTCTCATTTAAAAAAAACAAAATAGCAGTGCGAAGTTCACTGGTAAAGTTGGTAACCTGCAGGCCGTGGGTTCGAGTCTGTGCAATTTTACGGCGGAGTGGCCGCGAGCAACGTTCCCGCGCGCAATTTTAAACTTTAAAAAAAGTTGTTCCGTAGATAGATGAATATTACCTGTTAGTTCCTGTGATTAGCGAACGCTGAGATGTATTTGAGAGATATGTGAAATGGGTGGATATAATTTTACTGGAATGAAAAATGTATTTAGAAAAGGCTTAAAGCCCCTATTTTTTCAATTATTGCTTTTTTGAAGCAATGAAGACCGATGCTTTGACTCTGATTAATACTTATTTAAATTGACTGATATTATATAAGTTTCTTACATCAAAACATGATAAATGCCAAGGTGTTGACTATTAATGTTTTGTGTTCATGATTGTAGATCTATTTTGTTTTTATTATTCGAGTTTATTGTCTATGTATATGCAAGTGTTTATGTCACAAATAACCCTATTTTTCTTTCTTAGAAATAGACCTTCAAGAGATTAAAGTAACTAAAGATTTGAAATCTGAAAAGTGAACCAAGTAAAGCCATATTCATATTACTCAGTTCAAAACTGTGTTGAACTTTTCATTTTACAAGTCGACGAAAATATTGCTGATTCTAAAATTATGATGGATATTGACTTTAAAACTTTAAGTTTTCTATTACTTACATCCTCGTATTGAAATACATTACAGTACTTACAGAATATCGAACAAATACTAGGAAGTACTGGCTTGAATACATGTAAAACTTTTCAGTAAAATGTAACCTGTTTAAAATGAGCTCAAGACCACGCAACGATGACTTTAATTTCAGTAAGAGACACATGTTGGGTTATACCTAGAGTTTTTATCGACAATCGGCTACGTCGAAGTTTATAAAAAAAAAATAGAAACGTGGAACAAATCAATATCCCCGTACAATCGACACGTCCATCTTTCTACTACATTTGTCAACACTATCACTGAAACAAAGCACATTCAATAAACCCTATACTTTATCAGCGCGCATACGTTCTAAGAGATTTATTCTATCGCTGAGCCGCCATCTTGGATGGCGGCAGTTTGTTGGCCCACTGAGCACCGGTAACACGCACGGAATCGAACCCACGATGCAGATAGCACGATGTGTTTTTGTTGTGATTTTGATGCAGGAGCTGTTCTTTGACTTACCAAGCCCAATTTATTTTATCCTATCGGATGATGCACATTTGAAAGAAAAAAGCCTTCAATGTTTTTCCTGGAACAAAGTCTCGAGGACGATCTTATTGTTTGATTATGTGAAGAAGTTATTTTAAGAAGTGGACATTTTAGGATCATGAAAATTAAGAAAAGATGTCTGCATAAACAGCTACACTCCTGTAGTACCAGAATGCCTTTACAAAGAGCAAAGCAAAAAAAGACTTGATATCGTCTAATAACTTTTGTTTCTATAGCCTTGGGTTATTGGGCTTTAGTTCCATCGAAGAAAACATGCTAAAACTATTAGGTATACCTAGCTACTGCAGAAAGGTAACTTCAATACACTAAATAGGTAATACAATTGAAGGTAAGTAAGACTACAGCGAGGAAAGGGGTGACGAAACAAGGAATTATGCTTTTTAATCTGTAAAACTTCCCATTAACATTCATAGGCATCAAATACCAGCAAGCCAAGGGTATGTCTCGACAGGCCCGCAATATTAATGTGCCGGTAGTTAACCCCCAAACTCTGCAAAATGTTAGTCGTTTGTCAAACAACGCGGCAATTATGTCGTTATTTATGCACTGGAGGGTTATACAGTGCTAAGATGTATTTGCTGTGTCTGCCTTACAACAAAAATGTGAATTATTTTGTTATTTACCTCTTTGTACCCGTAAAAAGACTCAAGGTTCTAGTAACGCGAGCACAGTGACCTAATGTCTTAGGTGCTTTTGCAAAAGGATATTAGGTGCCTACATGAAAAATTGGAGGTCTGAAATTGGCCCTTTTAAAATGTATTTTAAACTGCTTATCAAACATAGCACACACTTAAAATACATAGCTGTTTTTAAAGGCTTATAGCTAGCTCCATCGTCAAATGTAGATGTGTATATAAAACGTCAACAAATGAAAGGAGGCCCTGTTCCAAACGTGAACTAAAATAGACTGGCAGTCGAAAATACATAATGTACCAAAACAGTTCTATTATCTCCTACCATCATTAGTTAATTACTAGCCGTAACGAAACCACGCATTCGTGTGCGCAACAAACAGCTATACATACGAACCGAAAATAGGAGCGAATTTTCCCCATAAGCATGAATAAAATTAAAGCATCAATTTGAATATAATCACTTCACTACACATACATTAGCATAGCGAATGATTAATTCCCGTTGATAACATGCTTTGCGACACCGGCGCAGGAATTTTGATACAAATTTTCATTGCGTTACTCGAGGGAGTTTTTGCACCTCATGATAAATTAGACGGCAAGGGAATATTTTGTAAGGAGACATGCTTGAGTTATGTATTAAGGGGTTTTTTGCGTAGCACGCACAACTGTGACACATGTCTTGTCACTGGTGCGTGTTGGACTGGGTTGTTTTCGGTGCACGTAAATGTCAATGTGGGTTGCGTTTACTTGCGTTCAGTTGTGGTTGAGTTGAACATGAATTGATTCGTCAAACACTTTAAAAAATAACTTTATAATGAGCTGTCGTGGAGCTACTTTGGGGAGTTAAATATTTAGCATTGGACTGCTTAACAGACCGTAACTGATGCGGCCTTTTTGACACTTGGTGTTGCGCAGTCACTTCTTTTTGTTGATGCATTTCCGACTAAAATGCGCTTCAATGGCGTATTTAGGAAAAATGTTTTGGTGACGAAATAACTACTACCTATAGGCGTTTCTTTATACGCACAAAACCGGTTATAGTGGCGGTGCTTGGGGCAGGCCTATGTCCAGTAGTGGACGTCTTTCGGCTGAAATGATGATAATGATAGGCGTTTCTTTACTAATACATAGATATCTGGAGCTGACCATCATCGTAGTAGAAAAAGCTACTACCATTAACCCACTTCCAATAAATTACTCATTCTTTCGAAAATCGGACTTAAAATAATCAGCAGAACTTCAAAAACCAAACCCTTCAATGACATACTCGTACAACCCCATAACTCGTCACTTATCACAAACCTCGTAACAACGTGCAAATATTCTTATTTAAAAGCGTTTCTCTTAACAAAACAAAACTAGTGGCGTTGCAGACTATAGCCAACACCTGGCGGCTATAATTCGGCTCCAACCTCTATAAATTTGAACGTAAGAAAACAGTTAAATCGAACGGCCCCAGTGATATATGTCGAGGAGAGAAAAAATCGTAATTCTGAATAGTTGGAGGATTTGTGTACTGGATGGTTATTGTGGTAGCGTGCGATATGTTATCTATTGCTTTGAGAATATTGCGATCACTTGTAGATTATGTAAATGGAAAATAGGAGTTGAATTTGTGAGTGCTTATTGGTAAAGATAAGTGTTTTATGATTTGTGTTTCGCAGTTTTATAGGTTTGGTATTGACATTGACAATCTAGAACTGCTTGGACTGGTTTTAATTTAGGAAAAGAAGCTGTTGAATTTTGTGAACAGCTTTATGATTAATATCATCAATATTTCAGCCGAAAGACGGCTATTGTTGCACATAAGTGTTCCCCAAGTATCGCCACTTCGACTGGTTTTGTGCTTGTCGCATCCAGCACATTCCCGGGACCTTCACCAGGTCATCGGTCCACCTTGTGGGAGGCCTCCCAACACAACGTCTTCCGGTACGCGGTTGCTACTCCAAAACCTTTCGGCCCCATCAGTCATCTGTTCTGCGAGCACTGCCACTTAATTAAGTTTGGCTGTTCGACGGGCTAATGATTAATATGCGTCTTACTAATTTGCTGCTATTATATTTAAAATTTGTGTTGTGTTGAAGGTCCTCCATTGCCAGACCCAAATAAAAAAATTACTCTTTTGACTGCCATCCTAGTTGTAGACGATCATTTTCGTTACCCTTTAAAACAAACCCTACCAATGCTATGAGGCCCGATGACACCAAATAATAAACTACAGTTAACTAACGCGCGTCGCGTTCCTGGACACAATTTATGGCGGGCGGGCGAACCCTTCGGTTTGAATTAGTTTTTGCGACATGCTGCTAACTGTCGTCCGCGGTGCGCGGTGTCTTCCGCCGACCGCGGGTTGGCGCACATGGACAAATGTATTGGGCCATGGAAAACGCGAGAATGGGCAAGAGTGTGTAGGTAAAATGAGCAGTTAGTAGCATCGGACGGGGTGTAAGTCCTTCCAGTTGCTTTTGAAAGTTTTGGAACCTACCGGTCAGCTTATACATGATGCACCCTGTAGCTGAATAACAAGGTCCTGAAGGTCAGACGACCAACTTGCCAGACTAACCTCTTTACATGCCAAGAGGAGTGATGTAGGATATTAGCTGTCATAAACAAATCGCCATCCCAGTCGAAGCTTAGTTTGAACACCAATGAAACTGCCACCAGCACCTAAGAACTGGAACCTAAAACATAAATTCCAATGCTAAGCCCACTTGTTGTCCCTAATTACACAAATAAATTCCGTCTAACTATTCACCTCTAATTTCATTGCCGCACATTAGCGACATACAGCGTTAGTTTATAAAGGTGGCGAGCCATAGTTGCCGACCTCTGCATTGCTAATACCGACCTGTGTCGTGACATATTCATTGCTACCCACTTGGCGTATTTAATTTATTGTTTTAATTAACATTCGCAGATGGCCTTCGGTTTTGCTGTACGTTTTGTTGTTTATGATGTATTTGGGGGGATATCGGAGGATATATAGGAGGAATGTTATATGTCTGGAGTATTTACTTGCTCTTTGACTTCTCTTGCTATGCATCTATCGTACATAGGAAACAAAAGACTAAAATGGGTCCGGGCAAGAACTTGATTGTAAAAGAAAACCTATCATAATCTGATGCATTGTATTACATCAGCAAGTAGTTACATAATATAAAAATGAAATATGCGTAGTACCTGAGAGCAGTCGTGGCCCAGTGGTATCAGGCCCGACTTACGAGTTGTAGGTCGTGAGTTCGAGCACAGGCAGCCACTTTACTTTGTGGATTTAATTTCATCACCACTGCTCTCAAAACGGTGAAGGAAAACATCGTGAGGAAACCGGCATGTCCTAGAACCAAAAATTCGAAGACGTGACATCCTCCAACACGCACTGGGTTCGCGTGGTGGATTATGTCCCACTCCATCGCATGGACAGAAGGTCTGTGTCCCAGCAGTGGGAACAGTATAGGTTGATTATGATGCGTAGATACCTACTTGTTGTTGACAGTTTTATTGTCAATCTAGTTGGTCTCTAACATATTTATGCGAAGAATAACAAAAGAAAAGGAGTCAAAGAAAGCCCTTGTTATCTAGCCCATAGAAGTCATTAACAAGGTTCATCACCATATCAACAGGAAGGCACACTGTTACACATAGGCCTTCCATAAAGGGGTTCGGGCATTTTGGTCCTTATGACCAATGGGCTCAAATCGTACATCGATGGATAGGTCTTTTCAAGAGGAAAAAAAGTTATTATTGGGGTACATTTGAACTTGTTGTCCGATTCGAGATATCGGCTTATAAAATATGTGTTTTCAGTATCTCGGATAGTACGCAAAAAATCAATAAAATACGTATTGTGTAGTGATTACTAAGCTGGAATGAGTATATGAACTCATTCCACATCGGCAAAAACTGCATAAACATATTATTTATATAGGTACGTACATAGTTTTTTTTTTAAATATGAATTATTATTTAGGCACCGCCATTTTAGTTGTTTATGTGTGTGACTAGTGTGACTACGTATTCGTCTCTCATCACGATTACAACGATTTTGACCCCTGCATTCTTTTGAACTCTGTTTTCTGCATCTTACGTTGACCCTGGCTTGAACTATTACTACCGAAGTGCTTTACGGTTGGACTATTTAACATAATGGAATCCTTCCGTTCTTGTGTGATGTGCCGAAGAGGACTACATCGAGGCAGATATCAAGAACATATTTTATCTGAAAATCTGCCGACAACGCGTCCAGAATTAGCAGCATTCATACAAGAAAATGCTGTTTTGGAGGTTAGTACCTAAATAGTATCTATTACTTAAACTTCTTAAGTATGGAAAAAATGGATTAGACGATTGTTATATCTCAGTTAAGTCTGCTAATCCATTTTTCTTGAACTATACACACGTTCAATAACAAATAATGAATCCCTTTATGTTGCACCTGCCATGTTTTGTCTCTCACATTTATTTTACCTCTGACAGCTCGTGACTGCTGTCACATGTCATAAAGTTGCTGTTAGATCTTCCTATAAGTCCACCTTTGTACGGTATTTTTTGTACTTGTACATAAAGTTTTAATAAATAAATAAAGAAGAAGGTACACACGGCTACACATCAAGCTATACATTTCCAGTTTACGCTGATCTCACACTGTACGGAAATCCTATACAATGTGAGATCAGCTTATATTGGAAATGTATAGCTTGATGTGTAGCCGTGTGTACCTATAGTGACTTCTATACAGGTTTAAACAGGTAAGTAAAAGCTTTTCGTCAGTGTTTCCTATTTGAGCGACCTTACTCTTTCAAAGGGATTTATAAACTAAAAGGCTTACTCAATATTATTTGTTTCAGGTAGTGTTCGATGGTAGACGGAAGGTGTGCCATCGTTGCTGGCAAAGGGCCGAAAATGCGACTCGGCATCAACCTGAACTGCCACCACAACAGCAACCGCAACAAAATGATGTGCTTCATGTACCAGACTACAAGAGAGCGCCAAACACAGCAACGCATTGTGTCTTTCGAGGCTGTCATAATACAACTCGCCATCGAATCCCGGAAGTTGTAAAAGTTCATGTTTTATTGGAACATAAACTGTATATTCCCGAGAGCGCTAGAGTATGTCACGAACATCTGCACGGAAATAATTGGGACGATTTACCTGATTTTTGTAACATCTCTCATGACTTTACGGCCGCGCATTTCAGTGATGTTTGTGATATACTTAGGAATGCTTTCAAAAATGGACGTCGATTGAGATTTGATGAATTGCAAGGTATGAACGAGGAAGAAATGCATTTTTGGACTGGACGTACCCATGAACAGTTCAATACTATGCTATCACAGACGCCTTCATTAAGTCAAAGGTGTGCAGATCCTAGAACGGCTTTGGGTATTCTTATCACTAAACTACGAACAGGCGAACCCGACGAGAGACTTGCAACGTTGTTTTCTATGTCGCGAAGAAAACTTGAACGCATTTTGGCCATCGCTCGAGAGTGTCTCAGCAACGATTATGTGGTACATCATTTGGGATTTCAACATTTAAACAGAAACGACATTTTGAATAGAAACCTCAGGATCCCAAAACATCTTTTCGGAAATGAGGAAAATACAAGAGCTATAATTATTTGTGATGGAACGTATATTTATATCCATAAAAGCAGCAACTTTCTTTTTCAAAGGCTATCTTATAGCTTACACAAATACCAAAACCTTTTAAAGCCATTTCTGCTTGTAACATCGGATGGTTACATAATTGATGTGATAGGACCATTTGCAGCCACAAAAACAGATGCTGGAATAATGAGCGAAATCATGAATAACGATCAACACCCACTTCACACATTACTGCAGCCGAATGATGTTTTTATTTTAGACCGCGGCTTCCGTGATAGTTTGAGTCACATCGAAGGTCGTGGATATGTCCATCACGTTCCACCGACGAAAAACCGAGAAGATACGCAGCTCACCACCGATCAAGCAAACGATTCAAGACTAGTAACAATATGTCGTTGGGTAGTGGAGGTGGTAAATGGGCGATTTAAGGTCGAATTCAAACTATTCAGACAAAAATATTTTAATAATGCACTGCTTCACATGTTCTGTGACTTGAAAATAGCAGCTGCCATAACAAACCACTTCCACATCCCAATCACCGACAGTCAACATTCAGAAGGTTATATTGAACGAATAACACAAAAAATGCACACACCAAACAATTTATATAACTACGTAGAAGCTAAACGACTAAATCACAGAAGAGCTGATTTCCAAAGAATGGAAGCCAATGATGTCGAAGGATTTCCTCGATTAAGCGAAGAAGATGTCATATTACTGTCCTTGGGAACTTATCAGCTCAAACTTGCAAAATCGTATTGCAGCGAGCACTTACATAATGGACTCTACACTATCGAAACATATAGGGAAGATGCCTTACATGACATACAACAATATGGCATACAAGAAAATACGTGGCTTTTGCGAGGTCGCATTCAGTCTCGACACGTTAGGTCAAAGCAATACTTTTGCTATGTATTAATAAACTCAACTAATAATACAATTATTCAACATTATTGTACATGCTTGACGGGTCGGCGCACTGTGGGCTCCTGTGCTCATATTATTTCAATAATATGGTACCTAGGATATGCTAGACATCAAGGTTTCACGGAACCCGCAATTTTTTTGAACAATGTAATTATTGACGATGCTTAGTTATTTAAGTAGGTACCTATTATTGTAATGAAGTAGGTATGTGTTATGTAAAATAAAAATATACTAAAATGAAAGAGCTGTTTTATTTGAACCAAAATGTAATGAAAGTAGAATTGATGGTGAAAGAGTTGAGCAAGTGGTTTGTATGTAGTGCTGTGTTGGTTCCTACGTTGACTTATGGGAGTGAAAGTTGGGTATAAGTTGGGTATAGGATCCATAGTCTCTGCCTACCCCTCTGAGAGACAGGCGTGATGTATTTATGTATGTATAGAATATAAATGTAAAGAAACTAATTAAAATCAAGTACTTACTTATTTTCCACTTTCGAGCAAAAAATCAAAGTCAAATGTATTAAAATAAATTAAAATATAATGTGTTAAATAAAATAAAATGTATTAATTAAAAATTAAAATAAAATGTATTAAAATAAATAAATCCTAACACATTACGGTAAATCCCAATACATTAAAGCTCACGGTCGCCATCTTTTTTTTAAATATTTTATGAACACTATAACACTGGAGAGATTATGGAGAGATAGACCTTTCATTTAAGATTAAATCATTAAAATCGGTTCGGCCGTTTGAAAAATATTTCAAAAATACTTAGAGATTTAATCAAAAATTGATTTAATATTCAACGTACGCGAACTCCGATCGGACAACATATCAGAACAAGCGCCATATCTATTCGTGCTCTATGAGAATATACCCTTCTAATGATATACTATTTATATTTATTGGGTCCAGGACCAGAGTCCATACATTTGTGCCCAAGGTCTTTTCCATAACAAAACGCTTACTTTGTTGGAAAATTTAGTTCCCTCTGACTATCGTAGTTGCGTAAATATAAATAAATAAAACAAGATAACTGACCCCACAAGTAAGTACTTGAAACTAAACGTTTCCCTCATTAGATATCGTGCCAGATGATGATAAGTATTTCTTTCACACCGAAACGAGCGAAATGCATACAGAAGTAAAAATTTACGCCATTTTTTACGTCAGGGTACTTAAAAGTGTCGGTCTAATTGCGTCATCAGCCGCGCCGTATTGTCAGTCGGTACTCGTGACGTCATCCTGCAGCGAAATGGACCGAATGACGGTCGCAAAATGGCGGATAAAATTGGAACGCGATTATTTATAAGCGCGAAGTTTTTAGTTCCGTTCGTTTTTAATGGTGCTTTAAATATGAAATAGGAATATGGATGGTATTTTCCTCTGCATTTGTAAACTAGTTTATTAGTTTATTTCTGCGGGGTTTAGTAAAAATATGTTTTTTTTTTTTTAACAAACATAGGATGTTTGAACTAAGAGTAGGTAACTTAACTTCTTCTGGTCACTAAGAGTCGTCGCAATCGTCATTAATTAATAAAAGGTATTCATATCGTGGATTTTTTTTTCTTAGTCTATACTGTGTCGCACTACTGGGCAAAGACCTCCCCTTTTTCCTTCCAAACCTCCCATGTCATGTGCGATGTTTGGCCATATTAACCTTGCAAACCTTATCAGATCGTTGATAAACGTTTCTGAAAAATTTCTTCAGTCTCACACAATATTTCATATTCCCACCCCTACTGTTTTAACCTTACTTCGCTACAACCAAACATACCCAAGGCCATCATAATGGAAAAATTGCCTTAAAAAAAATAAAACAATTTGAAAGTGTAGCAAATTGATTCATAAGTGAACAGAGAGATTGCTAGTCGGCGCACGATCGCCGTAAGTTGCTGTAATGTATTTCAAGTGAGGTGGCTCGTTGCCGGATTAATAGAGTATTGCGGACCAAGTTGCGTTGCCGACTATAGAAGACTGTTTGACCACCACAGCGGCAGTATTAGGGTTAATACTTTCTATTCCAAGTGGTCGTTGAAGTAAGAAATAGTGCGCGTCAGTGTTATGTGAGTTGTAAGCAGTGTTGTTAAAAGGCTCGAGTCTCCCGAGTCTTCGACTCATTCAAGGCTCGAGTCTCCTATGAAGCCTCGAGCTACAGCCTCGAGCCTTATTTCGAAGGCTCGAGCCCAGTCTCGAACCCTAGTTCCGAGGCTCGAGTCGCGACTCGAGCTCTCTTTTAAAGGCTCACTACACAACATTAGTCATGATCGAAAAATTGAATGAGTACTCCGAGATTTTAAACAGTGATTTGGCACAACTTGCCGTTCTATTCGACCCGCGATTTAATAATAATTATTTCATAGCAAAGAACAACACTCAACCATTAAACAACTTAAAAACCCTTTATGACAAGCTCAAAGATCAAAATATACAAGAATTGCGAAGAGACAACACATAATTATGAACACAGTAGCTCTAGTGAAGTTTACCCAGTAAAAAAAAGTTTATTTGCATCTATGTACAAGCAACCGGAGACTATAAATTATCGCAAATGAAGTGGATAGATACATAAATATGCCTATTGAGCCTGAAAACACGAATGTATTAATGTGGTGGAAAAAACAAAAAGAATTGTCTTTGTCAATCTTAGCTCAAATAGCATTTGAAGTTTTGTCTATACCAGCGACAAGCGTTCCTAGTGAACAAGCCGTTTTGAAGTCTGGTAATTTAATAACAAAAAAAAGAAACAGGCTGAGCAACAAAAATATTCTGGCATCAATGTGCTTATCGTCATGGTTAAAAATCGAATAATCATTCATTGTATAATAAAGTTTTCTTTTTTCTATCTTTTTATTTAATTTTTCTATACGTACTTACCACATTAAAACAAAAATATTTCATTTTAATATTATCAGGCATATAAATAAAGCTCGAGCTTCGACTCGAGTCCTTCATTTAAGGCTCTTGAGCCTTCAAGGTTCGAGCTTTTAGGGCTCGAACCTTTAAGACTTACGAGCCCTCAGAGCTCGAGCTTTGAAGACTCAGTAGCTTCGACTCGGGAGCTCGAGTTTCCGCCTCGGAGCTCATTTCTCACAACACTAGTTGTAAGTTGTAACTCTATTGGCAACTCTATACTTTTCTCATCATCTGCCTAGCTTTTTCCCAAATATGTTGGAGCCGGCTTCCAGTCTAACCGGCTGCGTATTTTACATGGAGCGACTGCCTATCTGACCTCCACAACCCAGTTACTGGGTAATACGATACCCCATAGTTGTCAGACTTTTGGGCTTCTGAATACCCGTAACGACTGTCAAAGTTCCACGAATGACAGCCCCGGACCAACGGTTCAAAGTGCTTTCCGAGGCACGGAGGGGTCTCGGTATCTAAAGATGGTCACCCATCCATAGACCAACTGCGGCAAGCATAGCTTAAACCTGATCGATCGACCTGTGGGGCTGTTATTATTTAGCCATGGGCCCCTCCCTCAACTCTATACTTTTATAATGTTGGTAAAAGATTTATGTGTGTCTTTACGTTGCTTTTAACATATTTTTTCTGCCGGCTATCGCCCATTGCTGATCATGTGCCTTCTAATTGACGGTGAAAGTCAAAGTTGTATATCTGCAGCAAATGCGGTACAACAGAATGGTAGGTATACATATAAATCGTTAGTCCAATGACACGTTTCGGGTGGTGAAATTAAACCAATCACTACGGTTGTGTGGTGTGGGACCGCTGTTTGGTGTCCTATAAGTAATTTCAATTGCAGTAGTGTCCTACTTTATTTGTATAGATTAACTTTTAGAGTTAGGCTGGGTTTCCACCAGAAATGAGCGAGGATGCGTAGCGAGGGATGTGCGTAAAACTAACCAATAACAACACTAGCTTAGCTCAAGCTATGAAAATGAAGCGATGTTATTCGTTAGTTTCACACACATCCCACGCTATGCATCCTCGCTCATTTCTGGAAGAAACGCAGCCTTAAGCTCCTGCTAAATAAACCACTTTACGAAATAACTAAGTAAACGAATGATATATCTGCCAGATAAAGTATCCGTAACGTATACGAATGTGAGGAAATATTTAAATACCATTTATTTATTTAAAGTTCTCGCACACAATAAGGTACAAAGGCGGACTTAATGCCTTAGGCGTTCTCTATCAGTCAACCAGGGGTGGTGTAGACATAAGATGGCAGGTGCTGTGTTTAACAGTAGATAATAATAATAATAAAAATAACAAATGAATCACACCCATAACAAAAGACATACGACCATGTCTGTATCATTTAAACCTCCATTATTATCTATTCACATCAGACGATGCTAACCCAACAACACGCCACAGTAAGCCGCACTTCCCAAATTCGACGCACCGACACCGCATGTCAGTCTGAAACGGCATCGCGAATGATGTAATTACTTTAAAAGCTTAGCAAATATTTTTATACGGAATAAGCGTGTACTAGACCGTAATAATATGAACATGGGTGCCTTGTTTGTGGATTTGTTGTACTTGGAGTCAGTTTTTTAAAGCTTTCGTTCTTTAGCTTTATCGTGTACGTGTTGTGGTTGTGAGCTCGTGTTAAATTAAGATACGAGATTTCAAAGTTCCTTTAATAATCTACAGTTTGAAATTAAGGTGCTTCGATGGTTTGGTATGTGCAGGTAATTCCAGTGGTTTTTGGGTGTCTCCTATAGGAATGTTAAAAAAAAACTCAAAGCATTTATTTCAATTTAAATCATGTACAGGCACTTTTGAATTGTCAAAATTAAATAGTCGGTCAGTTACTCAGAAAGTTGAAGCTAGTTGCCCATTCCAAAACGTAGATCTCTATGGCGAAGAATGGGCAAGAAACTCAATGTCAGCAACAACCTACTGTTTGAAATCAAGTGTTATAGATTTTCGATTATTCAGATTAATGCTTATGTGCTGAATTAACGTTACTGTGGATTAAAATTATTTGTATTTATGAGTACTTCTTTAATCAAATAAAGTGTATTTTGGCATAGCAGTTATGGCGAGGCCGCGAGGCCCCGTTTTCAGTAGTAAATAATATACTGACAGACATATAATTATAATCTGCTCAAAAAACAACATTAAACAAAATCCCAAACCCATTGGGAATACAGTCTACCTTTCAATCCGTCATACAATTAATTTAAAGGACTCATTAAGAAATGGATGCAGTCAGATTTACATTCCAATCAATGTCAATATTCGTTAAGAGAAAGTAAACACTCCACCCCCAGTGGAAGTTTGTATGGAGTCGGCCTTTTATGTAATTGTATAGTTATTGCTTTGGTTATTAAGGTTCATATTATGAAGCTGATGTTTAAATGTGCTTTAATTGAATGAAATAATATGATTAAAAATCACTGGCCCGTCAGTGATAGTGTTAATGATATTATTCCGGATGCGTAATTATAAAAGTATAATTATCCTGATTTGACAAACGAAATGCGCTTAGATGTTATAATGTAATTTCCAAAAGTAATTGATTTTGTGTAAATTTCTTTCATGCAACTTTTATTTGATTGTGCCACTTAAAACACATCATGTTTATTGAAGAATCATTCACGACTTCTTGATTTATTTCCCAAAGTTTAAATTAATCATTATTTACGTATTAAGTCATATAAAACTGTTTTAGAAATGTACATTTTCTCAACATTTAACTCTATGAAAGTAAAAAAAAATATACAAAGAAAACAAGTCATCATCTGCCTAGCCTTTTCCCAACAATGTTGGGGTCGGCTTCCAGTCTAACCGGATGCAGCTGAATACCAGTATTTTACATGGAGCGACTGCCTATCTGACCTCCACAACCCAGTTACTGGGTAATACGATACCCCTTGGTAAGACTGGTTGTCAGACTTTCGGGCTACAAAGAAAACAAGAAAACAAGTATTTTTTATTAAGCTATAAAAAAAATATTCTTCTTGGCTATATCCTTGAGAGTCGATAAATATTTATAAAAATAAATTATGCACGAAATAATTATAGCTACGGCGTAGCAAGGTGATAGGTCTACGCCGTAGCCACGTGTAGCCGGCGTAGCTACGAAAGCGCTATACGCGCGTCGGAGTTAGTAGGATGGATAAGTTTACGAAAAATTAGTTTCTCAAGGCCACTTAATTGTTACACGTATTAATTATGACTTATTTATTGGAGAATACTTTGGAAGTCATTCATAAATTAATTTTAATAAAACTATATTACTTATTGTTATATTTTGATAAAAAAAAATATCGATATGATACGCTTTTAATACAACGAAATTAGGTATTATTCATTTATGAATAAATATTCACAATAGGTATTGTATTTCCACAATACGTGAAATTGTATTAAAATCATTTGAAAACAGTTAACAAACTACCATTTAATAATCTGATCTAAACTTACCGCAATGAAGATACCACAGATGGCGATAACTCGATACAGTCAGTTCATACAAAGTTCATATAACTTTACAAACTACAGTAAAATCGTATACAAAGAGCCTACTCTAACACTTACTACCACGACCTAACATGCAACTACGACAACTTCACAACCAGTGAGTAGCTTCTTAACTATTAGAACTAGCCTAAACACTTCTTAATTACTTTACAAAATACTTTTGATTACTTTTAAAAACACCTATAGAATAAAAACTATTAGAAAAATCGAGAAGTTCTATACGCAAAATTTGAGTTTACATTCGAACGTACGTCGACGAGTGTACTCAGCCGGGTATTACTGGCGAGTTTTATATTGTTTAAAAACTTTTTTGCAACTTTTTTTTTTAATAGGGATGTGAAGCGCGTGCTACGGCGGGCGCCGACGGTGTAGCACTGAGCTCGGCGGCTATCAGACAGAGTAACGACTGATATCGTAGGTCTAGGATAGGTGTAGGCACAGCAGCCCTAACTACTGATGCCTAGTGCATGCAACGCGAGTTGGGCACGAGTTCGGTACGAGTTGGGACGTAGTAGCGACGGTACACAGACTGATTCAACGTTTTAGTTGTAGTACTGTTTGCATTTATTTCCACTGTTTTGATGGTATAGTGTTTCTGATTGTGTTGTCAAATATTTTGAATGCAAATTGTTTTTCACTTACTAATTTATTCGTGGTTTTGTCGACTGAAATTGTTAGATTACTGGTGTATTTTCTAGAATGCGTGGTTTGGTATGAGGTAATTTTTTTTAAAGTTTTGAATTAACTTAGTTAAAAAACAATATAAATGACTGCAATTTTAGAAAAATAAAGAGAGATATTATAATTATTCAAAACCCTTGCCGCACTTACAGCTTCTTTATAAGGCTTTTAAGTAAGTATGTTGTTACTAAAATAAGACTACCTACTCGTGTTATGATACTATGTACGAGTACCGAAAACATAGTGAATGAAAAAGAAAACAAACCGTAAATTCGTCCTCTAAAAAACTTTTTTCGCGGCCAAACGTAACAAAACTCAATAACCAATTCCAATACAACTTCAAACGCTGGAAACCTAAACCAATTGAATCGCAGAGGTGATCGACGACCACGTTCCACGTAATCGGCTCTCATTCGAACGCGCCGAATATAGGCCTCCAAATTCCGAACTAGTTGGAATCAAACTTCGACCATTATTGCCTTCTGCGTCGACGCCCAAAGAAATTTACGAAATCACGTGCAAGAGGCCAGGGTACAAAGCGAACGTTGTGATTTCAACCCGAAATAAAGGCCGGAAGAACGGCTCTGGGAGCATTTTCGTATTTTCAGCACAATAGCTGGTCAAAGGCGTGATTGCGCTCAGATAGGAACCATCGAATATAACGCAGCGCCATCTATGAGCGGAAATAGGAACCGCTTAGTCGCGCCTTGATTGAAGCATCGTATTCCGACTGCAGCCAAATTGCACTTTTAGTGTTTGATTATTTTTGTACTACACTCGTTGGATGTGTACTTTTATTTTATGGTTGATATTTTGTTCGTACTTCTTTTGATAAGTTTCAAGCGTTTCTCTGCTTATTGTCACGTCGCTTTGTTGCAATACGTTGGCAGTCATAAGATGGCGTCTCTTCGGAAAAAAAATAGTAAGCACAGTGGTGAACTTACACAGGTAGCAGGTTCTATGTACACGTTAACAAAAAAATATATTTAGATTTTTATATCCTGAAATTAATTTATTTTATGAACACAGGAAGTTCAATAGGATGTCTATAATCGAATAGGATTTGGTGATACAATGTTTTACAAATGAGCACTACATAAAACCAAAGCAGCTTTTTTTTTTTAATAGCCATTATTGTCCCACTGCTGGGCAAAGGCCTCTGTTTACATCTCTCTCTGTCCAGCTACTTTATCTAAAATCATCCTAAATAAATTCTAATTGCCAAAACATCCACGAAACATCCTCAGGCCAACCATAAAGCCGGCTCGCAACTACATGACGATTGGGCTCCAAACATTTACATTACAAATTATATGAGTCCGAGGGGCAGTCCCTAGCGATTTCTATAACAGAAACAGTTCTATGTACACGACATATTTACTTAAAACATTTAGACGAGAAAGCAGTGGGGTAGTTTCCTTATAGGTAAGTTGTACTGACCATTTATGGGTAGTATTATTTATCTACATGCTTTTCTATGCAAATATAGGTTAAAGTTTATCTATATTGTCAAAACTTTCTTCTACTGTTATTGTAATTAAATTATGTCAATGTCTGATAAGACTCTAACCACCGACAGATGGCGCTGTAGTCACTAAACAAACTAAATGCAACGGAACTATACGTGAATTGGGATAGAAAGGGGTTTGCAATGGTTTTAACTTTTTGGTGACTAAAAACTATATTTTTAATAGTCTGCTATTATAACTTTAGGTAGGACTACAAGTTGTTAATGTGCATAAATAATAATTATTAAAAACGGCTTAACTTTATTTAAAACGTATTTCTTTCAATACGTTAATAAATCCGCCTCTTAGACAAATATATATTATTATGTATAAGACTAGTGAATCTTAAGGAATTTATAACTATGGCGATAGTCGGTCGTTGCTCATCGAGTTTTCTTGCAAACCAATCAATCCACTGAGCCACTTATTTTATGAATGTGATTGAATTAATACAGGGTCACGAATTATTCACCTGCGTCCGTGAAGGCGGTGATGATAACCATACTTTTGGAAAAGTAATTACTGCCATGACGAATGCAGGTGACTAAAGCGCCACCCTGTATTTATTTGCGTTTAAAATGCGGTCAGATTTATTTAATAAATATGTCATGTATTTAATCGAACCTCAATTAATTCCTATTTTGGGGTCCTAAATATACTAAATGGCTAAGTAGCTGCGACCAACTTAGAAGTAGCGCTCGCCGGCAGCTGCCGTGGCTACGCTCGTTCGGCTCGCGAGTGATTTGTTACAATTCTAACCTAACCTAATCCGGTCGAGGTACCCATACTACCCATAGGTTAGTTAGGTACTGCGAGAAAAGTTCAGAAAGTAAAAAAAAAAACGCTCATTTATTTAAAAAAGTGGCCATCATTAGAAGCCCACAAAGTTTTTCAGTACCATTCATTTAAAAAAAAGCGACTAGGTGCAAGTCCGACTCGCACACGAAGGGTTCCGTACCACAAGGCAAAAAACTAAAAAAACACGTTTCTTTTATGGAAACCAGCTTTAACTTTTTACATTATTTTATTTTTATTGTTTGTTGTTATAGCGGCAATAGAAATACACACTGTGAAAATTTCAACAATCTACCTATTACGATTCATGTGACAGACGGAGGGACAGCCGAAGCTTAGTAATCGGGCCACATTGACACCCTTTGAGTACGGAACCCTAAAAACGGTCATGATTAGAAAGTCAATAAGTTTTTAGAGGATCTTTTAAATATTTCCCATTAAAAAAAATGGTTGTATCAACGCAATCTCCACTGTATAAGTACGCAGTAAGATACAGTTGTTAGGCTTTGTAGTGTAATGTAGCGGCGGCGCGGGGTTTGCCGCTTGTTACTCAAGATGTCTAGGGAGATGCTGTAAAGTGACTCGCCCTGTATTTTCTGCGTACACTAGATTCATGTTGGTCTTATGATCGCGTGGAGTCGCATAATTTTACTGGTTATATGGTAGGAAATGAGGTGCGTTGTTTGGGTTCTAAGAATTATTGGTGTGGTTGTAATAGTACTATTTATACGGTCGTGTCCTCTGTATGCTTTTATGAGTATGTTATTTCAAGTGGCTAATAACTGTTATTGTTTTGGAATAACGAGTAACCTCAGTTTTAGTTACTGCGACTAAAAGTTACCTGATACGATGATGTGATTTTTTTTTCTGAATTTTCAATATTTTGGTTTTTGATGATGATTGGGTAATAAAACTTCGCCGTTGATGAATTGCAATACACTCGTAGTCTTTTAAAGCATGTTAAACGATCAATCACATATTTAAACAAACATATTTCATCTTTCATGCATAAAGAAAATAAGATAGAATTTATTGTAGGAGAGTAAAGTAAAAATAGACTCTTTTTACAAAAAAAAAATCTACTATGCAATTTTCCTCTCAAGGAAAAACTCGGTCAGTACAGCCGTACTGACCGAGTACTGAGTATAAATAAGTAGACGGTTTTTACAAAAATAAATCTAGAATGCTATTTTCCTCTCAATAAAAACAAAGCCCGTCCAATTCCCATCCTAAACCCCAACATCCACAAATACCGGAACATCAAGAAACATCCACTTGTCTACAAACTAACAAGTCCAAAAACAATTTACATGGCGCCCGCGCCGCCCCGCCCCCCTCCTCCAAACGGCCGCGCGGCCGGCTCGATTTCCATAACTAATTAAATTGTGGGACAAAGTTGGCTCGCAGGTGTGCCGCGGTCTGCTACTTCAAGTCCTCACGACCTGTTTATTTGAGTATATAATGCTGGGATGTGTTTTCTGTTGTGGGTATGTGTTTTGGGGGAATTGGAGCTCCTGGATTTTTGGTGATAATAGGAAAGTAGGTATTAAAACTCACTATAAAATCGTTTTGGGCTCAATTGGCCGACCCGTAATCTTATCATGTACACAAATCCGACAAATATTGTTTTCCAAAATCTAGTTTTACAAAGAACTAGACCTATCTACACTGGTTCTTTATAAACAGTCAAGCATAGACTGCATTCTTCAGAACAGTCTATTTGGGAACACAGCATGATGCCTATACAAGGTGTATCAGAAATGTGTGGTCAAATTTAAGGGTCTGCTACAGACCATCAAACCGAACAACTTTCTCTATGGGACCAACATCGTAATCGTTAAAAATCATTCAGTCGTCTCGTACGTTTGGGTTGAGTAGGTATTGTAGTTTTCTGATACACCTGTATAAGTTGGGCATTTTATATAATCTGTGGATTTTATTTATTGTATTTTTTAAAACTGTTTAATATATTATTTTTAATTTACATAAGAGAATAACGAGCAGAATTATAGGTAAGCCTTGTATAGATTACTATATCACCTGCAAATAAGGGAAACAATAATCCCAACTACTTCGAACGACTCAAACAATGATCACCAAACTAAATGCTTTAATAGTTCAGTAACCGTGTGGGACCATTACTTTTTATTTGGCCTATCGCATCGAATCCGTGCCGGCATTGCATCCGATACCGGCGCTCATTACCGGAACGATTCAATTTCAACCGGATAACCGGAGGCGTTACCGTAATGATAATGAGTTTAATGGACCGTTTTAAACGTAAAATCAATTTAATTACAAGGTAGGCTTCAAATTTACCTGTTTGTATGGAATCATAATACCTTTTTACGGTTTTAATTTTCAGCTGTATCGTCATGATGTGCTTTTATATTAAAAGCCAGCTCCATAAAATTGCCAAATATATTTTGATTCGGTAAATGACTCGTCAATTACATACCAAAGCCATAGCACGTAGGTACAAAATCGTATGAAGTTCCACTTAGGTGGGTCAGGAAAAATAACCCATTAGGACAAAGGCTCCTAGACTTACAGTGGACCTTTTTTTTTGTTTTCGGGGGAAACCTTCAAAAGTCACTCGACCTCCGGGGAGACCTTAAACCACCCCAGTGATCTCCATTAGCACATAGGGGTGGTCCCGGTACAAACAGTGGACCTACAGTTTCCACGTCCGCTAACGACTGCACAAGTGATACCCAAATCACCAACAGAATGTAACTTAAGCATAATCAGCCTATAATATTCCCACTGCTGGGTCGCAGGCCTCTCTCGGTGACAGGGAGTGGGCTGAAAACCAACCACGCGGGCCAAGTGGGAATTGATAGATGTCACATGTCTTCGAATTGTTTGGGTTCTAGGACATATACCGCTTTTCTCACGATGTTTTCCTTCACCGTTTTGAGAGTAGTGATGATTAAATTATTTACACAAAGTAAAGTGCCTGCCTGGGTTCAAACCCACGACCTACAACTCGTAAGTGGGGGCCACCATTGCCCTCCGGTTGGTATGAGTATGCATAATACTCCGTTTATCAATGGCGGTGGGTATCCAAAAGATGTTATAAAGAGATATTAAACACAGAATTTTCATACAAAAATCTTGATGTTTAACTCATTTAAAATTCCCCTAGCAGCTTCAGTGTCGCCAAATCAAAGCTTCCGAAACCACAGTGATTTTAGTCTCATAAGTAATAATAATAATAATATTCCACAACTATCACACAACGCCATCTAGTCCCAAGCTAAGCAGAGCTTGTGTTATGGGTACTAGACAACTGATAAACATACTTATATAATATTTCTAAATACATACATATTATAGATAAATTACAACCAGACACAGAACAAATGATCGTGCTCATCACACAAACATTTGTCCTGGGTGGGAATCGAACCCACGACCTCCGGCATAGCAGTCAGGGTCACTAACCACTAGACCATCAGGCCTGTATAAGTGTTTTTTTATTAATATTTATACGCCATACAGATTCCTACACGCCATGATCGCGGAACACGGACATTTGTTAAGAGGGTTCTCGTATTAATGGTTAGTTCGCGTCCATTAAAATTCAGATACAACAAGAGGGGAGAATAATGTGTAAGCGATATTTTGTAATGTATCATTTTACTGGCGGAGTGGAAAATAGATTTTGAGTCATCTTTAAGGGATTATTAATAATAATCTGATCGTTTATTAGACAGCTAAAAGTTTTTAACTTATTCTCGTATTTATATCCGCGACTCCCTCCGCTTGAACATCAAACCACAACCAGACGACCAATTCCCGTAATTAAAAACGTTCAAAATCTAGTCGCAATCTCATCTCATCGACAACCAATGTCAAAAACGTGTCAAAAATTTAGGAAAATTAGAGGTATTTTTGACAGATTGAGACTGAGATCAGACAGTGAACGTTCTTAAAACTACGGCAATTACCCCTCAGGAGTCGCATAGAAAACTGTAGATAAAGTTGAGGGTCAAATAATCGAGTCATTCTGTGGCACAACTTTACTTGACAATTCGTATTTTACCTGCCTTACAGTATTTCACTTTTAAACAGTATAAGAGGCCTCATCCATACAAGAAATAGGCCTTACCTGAGCCTATAAAACTAATTGACTTTTTAATAAGACCTCTTCATAAAACCTCTTTTCTATTTATAAACGTAAAAATCTATGGAGTGGAAAGAGAAGCCGTTGGGCTAATGAAACACCACGAGCGGCGTTAATGAGGCATGGAGCGCACATTCCATATGTTACGACAGGTTATAGTGTAAGCAGAACTTAACGTTGTAGTAATACCTACGTAGACAGTGGTTCAGTTTTGTTAGACGCATATTATTAAGGTACCTGCACTATCAGTAACAATGGGTTTCATTTTGACAGTGCAACAACAGTCATAGCAGACACATTTTTCAAACATACGGAGCAATGGATTAGAAATATGCTTCAAAATTAAACTTTATTAACTATAATTACAATGTAACTATATACACTAGATACTAAAATAAAAGACTAACTAACCTGCAATACAAATAAATTAAAAAATTAAAAAAAAAAACAAAGGACACTTAGACGTCGAAGTACTCGTCCGCATCGCCGTCATCCGGAAACGTGCCCAAAAGACTGGCAGCATTGCCACGTTGAAAGGCAATGCTAATTCTTTGACCAAAGAACGACCCAGCCCTCTGGTCACGTGAAGTATCGACTAGCCGGCGAGAATGATTCAAATTGAGAGTAATAGTGTGTTACGCAATTAGGGTGCTGGTATTGAAAAATTTGATCTGGTCGTTGCGTTGTGGCAATGCTTGGGGACGTTTAAGATCAGCAATTTTATATCGTAAGTAGTATTTATTTTTAATGATTACGAGAATTAAAAAGTTTTAATTATTTAGCTGACTCAATAATCATCATCATTCTCCTGCCCTTATCCCAATTTATTGGAGTAGGCGCAACATGTCTTTTTCTTCTATACTTTTCTATTAGTCGTCATCTCGGTAGTCACCCCCTTTCTAACCATATCATCATTCACACATTCCGTCCATCGTTTCTTTGGTCTTACCCTACTTTTATAGCCATCGACATTCATACTCAAAACTCTCCTCACGACATTTTCCTCATTTCTCCGTAACACATGTACATACCATGACAACCAAATAGAAAGTAAAATAAAATAACAACAACAAAATAGATGAATCAATAATATGATATGTAATTTACAGACAAGAGAACGCTACTAATAAAGCTATATTCTGCATCGCTGATACCAACAAACAGTAACTTGTTAATAGAAGTATCATAGTCAACCTAGTATCATAACTAACACCCACATACTAGGTGTATTGTAACACAACAATATCCATGAACACACAACCGTAGCTGTGAGCGCCGTAGCACAGAGAGTACGTAGCGGCGTAGCAGCGTAGTGGCGTAGCACATTCGTAGCCCTTCAATTTGTTATGTAAATGCATCTTTTGTCCGTCCATCCGTCCGGAGCGGGCACCACTCTATAAATTTGTTCGAATACCGCTGGGCGTGGGGATTTCGAGCAATTTTGTACAATTGCTGTTCTCTGGACAACTGCTATAGCCGTTGTCAAGGTTACGGCGTCGCTTGGAGCGGAAGGCTTTGCTCCTTATGGTCAACTATTGTTGGAGAAAGATAAAATATAGTCTAAGTAATTGCTTCTTGTAGTCTTTGTATAGTGAATAGACATACTTTATCATGGGTTATGGAAAGTGAAGCCAACTAGGGTTCCTTTTCTTAAGGTTTGGTGTTGGCTGGAAAGGCAGAGGTATCGATCGCGTTTCGAATTTCATGATCAAGATAACACAACATCCATACTAATAATATTATAAATGCGAAAGTCTGTCTGTCTGTTACCTCATCACGCTTAAACCGCTGAACCGATTTAGATAAAATTTGGTATATAGTTTAAGTCCCGGGAAAAGACATAGGATAGTTTTTATTCCAAATATGCCCACGGGAAACCTATGCGGGTGAAACCGCGGGGCGCTGCTAGTTTTATATATATCACATAGTGTCAATACCACTATTTAGCATTTCGTAAGAATAGGTTCAGTATCAGTGGCATAATATACCTTATACTTACGCATAATTCAAAAATGATATCCCCATGAAATAAAGATTGCAACTTTGATAAAAGATAGACTTTCATAATTGTATGACTGTGACCTCTGAGTTTGTTTCGGCCTTTCTTCCCAGAGTAGTCAGATAGGAAACGCCGACCACATCTAGTTTTTAAAAATATGATTGACGTGTAAAAGTGTTTGTGCAAACCTACTTACAGAAATAAAATCATTTATAATTTATGATTTCAAAAATACTATGTTCCTAACACCTTATTCAAAACTTCAGGAGAAAATCACTTTTGAACCTTGCGTAATTTTAATTTTAACGTATTTACGTTCGTGATTGCACCATTTCGCCTTCTGGTTGCTCTCATCCATAATTACACTAATTTGAAGACCGTATTTTACCATAAATCTAACCTACTTCGCATACAAAACTAGCTGCAAATATGAGCAATAATTCCCACCACATTATCACGTGCATATACTGTTGATAACACTGAAATGGTATAAACATATCCCATGAGAGCAATTGCCTTATCTACCGGCGTTGGGAGTCAACCGAGCTAACTAATAACGCATAGTTCCATCTGATATATTTGTGGTAGATAACTTTGATACTAATTTGTTTTAATTTTGATGATTAAATGTTGATAATTAACACTGTACTATCATTTTAATTTTGTAAAACATGAAACGTTTATTTTCTCTTGACTGTACTTTCCTGTCAAAAAGAGTAACCTAGCATAAAGTGGATGAGATAGAGATTAAAACAGAAGACGAACTACTCGTAGCAGGGGATCGAGGAGAGGGGGGGGGGTGGAGAGGGGCGCAGGGCATCAGACCGGAATAAATCAAAAAAACAAGTCCATATATGACTTAGAGTCTGTGTAGTATCTCGTTAGGCACTATCTAAGAAGTTATTTGTCAGATACGTTAACCAAGACTTCCGCAGACGTGACGAAACAAACCATAAATAGGAATTATAAACATCGACGGTGAGCAAAATATTCTTTGAATATTATCACGATTCGGTATGAGAATAGGTACCTCCAACCCCAACTTAATTTAACAACATTATGTTCAAATTAATAATAATAAGCATTTATTTGTTCAGACTACTTGTGAGGTCCATTGTGTTAGTAACAAACTTACTTAGCCTATGTTAGTACTTAATAACTAAAACACAACACACGTAACACACACACACACACGTAACAGCGATCGTCTAACGCCCACACAAGCGGACTATCTGCCCGGGCGGCTATGGAGTGCAGGATGATGCTAAGCACTGCAATGCAGCAATGCTGGCAAATAATGGCACTCCACTCAAAAACAAAAAATTACACAAAAAAAAACCTAACAAAATTAAAACAATAAAATATCAATCAAAACTCAACCCTATCAATCAATCAATCAGTATTCACTTGTAACAAACGCATTGAATACGTTAATAGGTTACCAATCATCAAATCATCGGCTCCGTCATCGAATCATCGGCCATTGTGTGCACGGAGGGGGCGCCACGGAGCCTCTCAATATGCAAATTGCTCTGCCACCGAAAGCCTAACTGGCTATTGTAGGAACGACCTGGATCGGTATAAACGGCTTTAGGTAGCATCTGAGAGTATGTGCCGTTATGTCGGTATTTGAGCTGTTTCATCCTAGGTTCGTATGTCGAAATATTAATTGTTTAACCTGCTTAATAGGTAATACGGGCTGGTATCCGCAACTCCACGTCAATGCGCGTATTTTGCGTACGGTTTTAACCTGCTTTCATAGCATAATAAATACAAAGGCCCGTTTGCACCACTCATCACTAAAGCTTTGGTATTCTGAGAAAGCGGTGAACGGTTAGACAATAATGTCCAAATTCAGAGCGTTTTTTGACATCTTAATGTCAAATACGGGTGACATGACTTTAATGACGGCATGGTTTTAATGACGGCCGTTATAATATGACGGAACCGGTTTCTTGAGAAACCAAAGCTTTAATGCGTCTAGCGTTAAACATATTTATAACATCATTCAGTCTCTATCATCGTCAAACGATTGACAGAAATAGAACGACGATTTAAATTCGTTTAGCGCTAAACGTACTTCGTGATTTGTGGTCCTAAGTATCTTCACCTATGAGTCATCTGCCTAGCCTTTTCCCAACTATGTTGGGGTCGGCTTCCAGTCTAATCGGATGCAGCTGAATACCAGTATTTTTATGGTGGGTGTGAGTGTTGAACTAAAATGTAATAAAAAAAAAATCTCTGAATAATAGTGAAAACCGCATCAAAATCATTTTTTTAGTTTAGAAGAATTAAGAAAGCACACACACTGACAGGAATAGCGACTTTATTTGACTTTGTTAATTGAAATACTGTTTATAGATAAATAACCCAGTGCTTGGTACCAGGACGGAATGCATCATTACATCATATCTTGCTGTGTTAGATTTTCAGTAAAAAATTGTAGACATTAATGGAAGTATGGTCATTTCACAGTTATATATTTCACCTCACGTTTTGTATTGTGACGTGTGAGGTTTACGTGAAGAGATAAATAATACCCACGTAAAGTGTCAACATAAAAATATATAAAAAAAAAAAATAAGAATAGGTGGGTAGGTTTATGGTCACAAGGTTCGACCGGGCTTACCAAGCCGATGACAAGGGAGAGAGAACGCCAAAGAGTTCACCTGTGGCGACCCAAGGTCACGCCCATTGCGACGAAAAAAGACATAATTTGATATTTTATTTAAAGTAACGATACAACGTGACAGTATCACAATGACAGTGTAACTGTCAAAGGACTTGTCCAGACGAAGTCTTTCTTTTTTTAACTGTAGACCATTACTTTTAAAAGCTAGTTCCCACCAAAAACGAATAGTTTTAACTGGATATTTCCTTAAATAACTACGTGTAACACAGCCAGCTGGACGCGTGTGCTGGTGCGCCGGATATTGACATTGCCGCTATTTCCGGCCCACGCGATGTATCAACAGAATAAATATTGCTCGGAATTAGGGCGCCACGTCGAAATATGGGCGTTGATAGTGCGTTTTTTATGTGCTGTGAATACAGTGAATTACATTTTTAAAAAAAACTTGAAAGGCTGTTTGACAGTAATTAGCAAGTAAAAAACTAGAAGAAACGATAAAAATCAATCAAAATCAAAAGTCATTTATTCAAACTAGGCTGAGAATCAGCACTTTTCGAACGTCAAAATTACAAAAGACAGTCCCCCAAAACGCCCGCCCTTCGCCACTCCCTAGTGCTTTCGCTGGGGAGAAGAAATGGCGGAACAAAGTCCCCAGCAGCACAGCTGTCTGTTCAGTTAGAAAATAATTGATTTTATACAACACTAGGTATGCAAAGTAATTAACATTACAGGACACAGGACATTAAATTAAATTATTTGCCATAGGTTAGCTAGCCACGCCAATATACCAACAAATACAATAAACACTACACGTACTCAAGTAAAAATATATCAGTAGTATCTGGTAGAATTACTCGACAATTGATTTATTTAGGTACCTATGTCAATTTTTATGTCTATGTTTACTGGCGAGTAAAACACTGGTATTCAGCTGCATCCGGTTTGACTGGAAGGCGACCCAAACAAAGTTGGAAAAAGGCTAAGCAGATGATATTTTGCTGGCGAGTATTTTTCCGGATGACAAATTGGTTTGCAAACAACTGGCGTTTTCACCCATCATGAACACGACAAGCAAAATGTGCTTTGCTAACAATTAATATTTTATTATTTTTTTGTAATAAACTCTTGTTTGGACGTTCAAACATGTGCAATTCAGTTTGACGCTATGAACGTACAAATTTTTCCTATCTAAATTAATAAACAAAAATATAACTATAAAAAAATATCTAATTATTAAGGTTAATAATTGCTAACCTTAATAATTACGGCCTGATGCTTCCATCTAATTACAAAATCAACTTTCCATCTCACAAGAAGAAACTCAAACTTATAAAAAGCGTTCAGATGTCAAAACAAATAAAGCCGCAGATATTAAAAATAATACCCCAAGAGACACTCAAAATTAAAACGTAGAAAACTCTTGTAGAAAATCTCAGCAAGTTTTAAAAGCATTTCCCGGTTTATTTGCGCGTAATGATTAACATTCATCATGTAAATTGTGATAACTTGTTAAATCGAAATGTAAGACCGAATCGAGAATTCCCAAGAAGAGAAAAAAAAACTTATTTCTTGAATATTTTCCGTTTTATACTTCATAAACTTCGCGATTAAGATTTCCACTCTGGTTTAGGAAAATTTACTTTTCCATTTATCTTTTCAATTTCTTTTTTACATATTAAACAGGATACTTTTGCTTAATAAGTATTAATATTTATAAGACTGCCGTGAATTTGTAAATTTTGTTTAAGTGTTTAATTACAAAGACGGGGCGATTAAAATGATAAATTCGGTATATCGTAGACAGTGAATAACAATTCTGGATATGAATGTACTTTTTTATATATTGAGAAGATATTATAGACGGTAATTGATGACAATTATGACTATTTGAAAATAACCAGCACCCTAAATTGAGTAGCACACTTATAATCACAATCTGAATCATTTTGAAGGACATTTCTAATTCATTGCTTCATTTGTTCGAAAATTTTGTCTGCTCAACAACGAAAATAACGCAATGAATGTTGTTGAACTATCAAATTGAAAGCCATTGCTGTTGTATTGTGTTACGCAATACCTCGCTGATCAATTTAAAAATTCTTGATGAACCAATGCTATGGTTGAATAAGTATGCCTCTGTATTAATCGCATACAAAAACAAACCAACTTTGCGTTATAAAATCGCTTTTAAACCTTTAATTTCCAATTTCTGTTTGCAATATCGGTCACTAATTAATCGATTCATCATTAAAACAAACAAAATTACCTCTTATAACTCCAAAGAATGCACTCATGCCTACATTATTACTGTTTTATTAACCAAATCGCCGAATTAACTTAACTAATGGGCGCTCATAACAATAATTCATTCAATGCACCTCGACATTATAATATCACAGAAATATAATTCGATTCACATTCCAAATGATTTTATTAAAAAGATTGGTGACCTCTTAAGATGAAAAATCTTTCAATTGCATTGAATAATCTGTTCAGTCTCGAATGAAAAAAGATTTCATCTCATACCACGGGATATTACGCATTAATTTGTCGAGCTCATGAAAAATGAGCAGATGTATTATAGGGTTATTAATATTACGTTTTTTCTTTCTTGCTCATACCTTTTTATTACTTTATATTGCTTTTTCGTATTCCAGTTCAAGCCGCAGGAATCCGCTGGATGTAAGAAGCACAGAACCGGTCGAAGTGGTGGAGCTTGGGTAAGGCCTATGTCCAGCAGTGGACGTCTGTTGACTGAAATGATGATGATGATGATTCCAGCGCAGTTGTAAGATGAATCTTGAAAAAGAAAGTCTTGGTTGTGCAGAATAAACAATTTTTCTTTCTTTGCCTTCCTTTAAATTAATTAATATTTCAGCCTAAACAGCAACTGAACTAACCATATGGGAATTAGGAAATGCACTAAGTTCGTACGTAGTCCGTCGCAACTTTGATATTATGAAGATGACTGGCATAAGGGCTAAGTTAGTAAGTTTTTGGGATGCATGAAGAAGCTTCCTCATATCGTGTAGCGCAGTGTGTTCCGTCAGGTACTCAACTATAATAATAATAATAATAATAATGTTTTATTCATATTAAAATTGGTAAAATTATTACATAAAAGTCTTGGAAACTATTTACAAAGGTATAATAATGTTAGATGCCTGTACTAGGATAAACCTGTATCACAGGCGGCATGAGCATACTTTATGGTGATTGTAGGACAATAACATTTATAACAATATTTAGCATTTAGTCTAGAAATAATGACAAAATTTTATTAATTAATTATTAACTGAACCGAGCGCTCGGCGCATCCTGGACAGTCACACGCTACACCTTATTTGACTGGCCAATTATTCCCTTGCGGTGGTAGGGCTAACGCCCGCCTGGTTTGCGACCACCCTCCCACCGGATTCCGGCGTCAAGCAGCCTGCTGTGTTTCGTCAATGCGTGGGAGTTCCAGTGCCTAAGGCATCTTCTGGGCACGCTTGTTCCATCATAGACCTCATCCATCGCTTTCCATCAGGCGTGATCCAGCCCATCCAGCAATAAAAAAATAAAAAAGCATTCGCAGCGTAAGCAAAAGTCGTCACAAATACGAAACGCTGAGCCTGTAGTTTTTACAACGGCACATAAATATTGTCAGAAACACAATGACGCATTTCCCTCGACTTGCAAAATGCACAGGGTGTAAGCCAAAGGAACGTATAACTATATTACTATAGGTCTTTCATTCACCCCAGCTCAGCGCGGATTAATTAATTCATTGAATACGCTCAAAAAAATCCAATACTAATGTTTCCCGTTTTACTGATGCACAGACACAGACATCTTTTCATCCTCCCCGATTGCGGAAAATAAAATGTATCCCCTCCCCCGTCAGTTTTAGTAAAAGATCCATTTGTATATGAAACGACCATTACCATTAGCTGGCGTTTCACTTCGCCATTGATGGCCAGCCCCTCGGCCATTCAGTGTCCGATGCAAGCGTATTATGTTGAGTTCATTACATTGTGCTGTCCGTGTAGGTGTGTACGCGTAATGGGGAATCGACAGCAAAATAGTATGTACACACAGGAAATAATGTATTGATGTTTTTATGAAAGGAATAGAGTCTTCTAATCTGGGAATGACAGGAAATAATTGACAAGCTACGTTAGTCAATAACAGAAATAGTTATGTTCTTATGTGTAAGAAGAAGTCTCCGTTGTCAATTCACTTGGTGACATGTATCTTAGAAGTACCCTACCATTTCCTTAATTAATAGTCCTATGAACAGCTTTTTCTTTCAACAGGATGCTGCTGCCATCCAGACATTTTAGTTTAATGTCGACAAGAGGCAGTCTGAGCATCAAGAATCTTGAAAATAACATTTAAATCAGAGCCAATTGCCCTTCCTCGAATGCAAACCCTTTAAAAGTGGCCATTCGCAAAATCCAACAAATCTAACCACACATAACTAACGCATGTTTATTTTATGCACAAAATTCCAAACACGAGTGCAAATCTGAAATCCTCTTACTGGAATACTTCTCTCTCATTGATATACTGTAGCAATAGCCTCTGTGGACTTTGCATTATCACCGGCCATGTTCAAGACGATTTGAATTTCAATACACGCCGAACTGTCCGGGCGAGGCGCGTGGATCATGTAGCCAACATAATAATACTGGGAGTTAAGCATCATAATATTGGCATTAAGGTTTTGCAAAGCAATTTGTGAGTTGATTGTGTTTCTTGTGTTTCTTGTAGTTCGAAGATAGTTGTGATAGTTAATTTTGAGGAGTGGGATGGTGTGAAGTGTATGAAGGATATATTAAAACTTTTCTAAAGTGTTTTTGAAAAGAAGTTTTAAACCTTTTCTATGGTAATATTATGATACGTCTCTGGTAGAAAAAGGGAGGAAAACGATTTCCTACAAATTACCAACAACTAATTACCAAATTCACCTTCGCATCTTACAGATAAGAGTTCCTATGTAAGAACTCTCACGTCAGCTTACCGCGCATAAAAATAAACATCATATAAAAATATCTTCTTTTAAAACCTGAGCTCGTGACATCGCGGGCCGACGCGTATCGTCTCTGTATATAATACACAGTTGTCCGGTCGCCGATCTTAAACAATAAATCTATTGGCGTCCGAAAGGGGCTTAGCCGGTCCCCTTGGCTTCTCTTTGTAAATTCCCTGTTCGTATCTTTTCGCTCGAATGGCGACTTTATCTTCGGGACTGTATTGGCTTCGATGGAAAATGTATGGTGTGGAATTAAGACCGTCTCTTGCTTGGTATGTATTTACTTTTTTTGGGAAACTGTGGTTGTTGTAATGCTTGGTTATAATCTTTTTACGGGAGGTGGAGTTTAGTGGAATGTTGTCAAGGAAGAGTCTAGCCGTTTATTTCTTAGTTTAACTCTGAAGACATCCTAGGCGTTACTTGAAACTTGTTAAAAACCGTTTTTTTTAATTATAACATTTTGTATTGCTCTAGGAGCGTTTGCGGGAGCACTGGAAGCCCAGAGGTACCTAACGGCCGTGACTTACGAGTCGTATGCCATGGTGCGAACCCAGGCAGGCGCTTTACTTTGTGTAAATAATTTCATCACCACTGCTATCAAAACTGTGAAGGAAAACATCGTGAGGAAACCGGCATGTCGTAGAACAAAACTCGAAGACATGTGTCATCGCCCAACCCGCACTGGGCCCGTGTGGTTTACGGCCTACTCCCTGCCACAGCGAGGAGGCCTATGTCCCAACATTGGGAACATTATAGTTTGATTATGCATTGCTCTCGGCAACTATCCGGTCACCAACTGCCTTGACCACCGAACTAGTGATTTTAACAATCATGATAGATAGGTACATGTGCTGTCATGTCAACCTGCACAATTCATTCTGTTTCTCTTACAAAAATCTTCTGAAACAGCCAAAGAGCACTTCGAAAACAATATGCACAATAAACGCCAAAAAAATACACTATGAGATACAGAAAAACGCGAATAAAAACAAAAAAGCGAAAAAAAATCCCTCACGATCGACCAATTGCGAATTTTAAAAGGGAATTGCTCCAATTTCGTTCTGCTATGGAAGAGTGCGCAAACTTATTAGCAAGCGACCGTTCGGTTATCGACGATCTTCCTTTACTTTTTTCAGGTGATCGGACGCTACGAGATTGATTGGACGATCCCGATTGGACGCTGCCCTCGTGACTCATTTTAGACGTCACCAACTGAATTCCACGATGTTTTTTAACGATTGCCGATTGCGTTTTTAATGAATGTAGGATTTTGTTATCGTTTATGTGGAGGTGGGAATCTTTTGAAGGATTTTTTCTTTTAAGTGATTTTTTTTGCGTAGGTAATAGATTGAGGTGGCAAGGGGACCTAGACGCATACCTATGCGTCACAGTCTAAAGCCATCTCGATCCAAACGAATGCCCGGAAAAAATTGGGGGAGGCCTTTGGTCAACAGTGGGACAGTGTAGGCTAATAAAATAAAAATAGATTGCAACGCACTGCGTAACAACGACAGGCCACCATCTATACACACAGCTTGATACAGCGACCGCGCAGTGCTGTCATGGAATGCTCGAATGGTGTTTCCCACTGAAATTCCTCAATGCAAAAGGAACTGTATCGGATTGGCTACACTTGGATGGCCTACACACTTGCACGGTGTACTTTTTATGTTATGATAATCAAAAATAATTTCTCGTGAAGGGTATTTCATATAAACTTGTGATTTTCATATGAACTTGTATTTTTAACTACATACATAATCAGCCTATAATGTTCCCTCTACTGGGACACCCGACACAGATGTCCTCTCTTCGAGAGGGAGTTGGCTGTAATCCACAACGCGGGCCCAGTGCGGGTTGGCTTCGAATTTTTGGTTCTAGGACATGCCGGTTGCCTCACGATGTTTTCCTTCACCGTAATTTTGAGAGCTGTGGTGAATAAATAATTTACACAAAATAAAGCGCCCGACTGGGTTCGAACTCGTAAGTCGGGGCTGTTATCACTGAGCCACCACTGCTCACTTTTATTTCTTTGTTTTCTAATAATCCATATACTAATATTATAAATGCAAAAGTATGTCTGTCTGCCTGTTACCTCTTCACGCTTAAACCGCTGAACCGATTTAGATGTTGGTATAGAGATAGATTGAGTCCCGGGAAAGGACATAGGATAGTTTTTATCCCGATATTTCTTCGGGATCGAAACTTCTGCGGGTGAAAGCACAGGGCGCAGCTATTTAATGAATAAATCATTATTTTGCTATGGTAACTATCCACATAAATAAGCATTGCATGGTCTTAAGCATTCACATATTGTACAACTTCCCTAATTTTTCCTATGATTTATTTATCCAGTTACATACAAGACATCTGTGTAAATGATAATAGGATTTATGCGACGTTCGTTACGTAAAAATGTTAAGCCACAAACGTGCACACGTCTCCGCCAACAACATTAGAATAATTGATTAACTAAACGCAAAGAGAAATAATCGCGATTCAGCGTTTTATCATTTAAGGGTCGTTGGACATTTGCGACTGAGTTTGTTGGTTCCCGCGATCTAAAGTTACAAGTAGTCGGTAAAGGTCTTTCATAGCATTTTGAAATAATATTGCAGGATTATTTGCCTGCAATATCGATATAGTCATAAAAATATTTTGTAGAAACAGTACTTGCCTATGGCAATTGTATACTTAAGGATTTTTGAAGAAATGTAAAAACGCTTTTTAAAGTTTTTCCAATTTTATGACCAATTCTAACAAACCGTCTATCACTTCAGCATAACAATGACGTCAATTGACAAAACACTCAAGATAAATCTAAACCATGCAACCAGCCTAAATCTCTTTCGTGCCAGGAAAAATGATTTATAAAAGCTCGCTCCGCTATACACGTCCCTTTCTCTCTACCCCACATTGCATACATCTATCCCTGTCTATACTAGTCCAATTTCACAGGCGGCTGGTTGCTTCCGTGGGACCTCGGTAGTAATGCCTCTATTGATTAAGAAACGTGAATATTCATTCAATTATATGGTAGCGCGGCTCCCAGATGAAACCTCATGGGTTATGGTTTTAAAGGGTATTTACCTACTTTATTCTGAAGGAAAATATTTGAGCTGTTCTATTGACATTGTCGGTCCTCACTTAGTGGTTTGTTTTTGTAAGTATTAGACGGGAAGCTGGAGCTCATCTGGATAAAATTCTCTCCTTGATTGCAATAAAATGCAGGCAACTGAGAGAAACCGCTGTATTTAAACGTGTACACATCGCACCATGTCTGTCTGAGGAAATATAGATCTTGATCAAATTAATAAATTGTAAAGGACCTGACAAAAGGTTTTTCAATTCCTCTCAGGGACGATCTGGTACAAATGTGTATCACAGCTCGTCCTAATGAAGTCCGTAATGCAACAGCAATATTGTCAAGCCGCAATCCTTACTGTTGCAGGCCTATTCGTGCCTTTTGCTCACAGTAAGTTGAAATGCAGAGAGGCTGTACACAAAACCATCTATTCCCGGCAAAAAAATCAGTCCAATACTTGAACGACAAATACGTCTTCATTATTCATTTCCCCAATACGCGGTACGTAAGCAAACAAAAATATTCATCGAGGATGTGGAAAAAGATTTCTTTCGTCGCAATATGTTGGGAGGCGGCGGCAGAAGCGAAGGTTTCCGCACAATCTATCGTCGGTATAATGGAGCTGTTAAAGACAATATGCTAGGAAACATATTGGATGCAGCCCGACGAATGTGTAAGCGAGCGAGCGGAGACGACCTGAGAAGACTGAGGCACACTGGGTGGAAGGAATTGAAAGAAACAATAATAAATTTTACGAGTACCTATATGACAACTTGCTTAGGTTTCATGGACGGCGTTACAAACCATGACTTAAAGAATCTCACAATAAAATACTGTGATTACACTTGAAACCTACTCCCAGAATTGTCTTATGAACGTTAGTAAAAGACCTCTTTATAGCAACGTTATTGACTGATGCCATGAAATATAAGAGACATCAAAGAGGTTAAAAAAGCACGAGCTCTTAAAAGTGAATGTTGGGAATCGAACCCAACACCACACCATGCGCGCGAACTGCACGCGCTGATCATACCTTTAAAAGCAACACTGGAGAGTCCCACGAGGAAAAATAAACAGACACAATGTGAAGACGAGATCAGAAAAACCGCCTAGAGCCAATTAGCATAAGTCAAACTAAAAATATGAAAGGAAACTAGAAATATGAAAATCGTGTATAAGGAAAGAAATTAAAAGCTTTTTATTTTATATATTATTTTAATTAATTACATACCTATTGATTTTAGAGTTATTTACAACGCGACTGAAAATATTTAATAATGTAGTACCTCAATTTTCTCGAAAAAATATTTTAAAATACCGTTGCAACCAGTGTGCCTCAATGTTTAGCTGGCGATAAATCCATAGCTACATCTGGGCAGGCGCTCGGTTCAATTTTATTACTATTCTCTCTGCCGACGACTTATTCGATTCACCCGTCAAAGCGGCCCGTCCTACGGGAACCTCGGTTACATTATCTCTTCGCTTTAGTTTCTCACCAGCTTATCTACGCCTCACTCTTTGAGAACCAGATTCTGCAAAGAGTAACCTAGATTGATCATCCAAATTGTTTTGTGAAAAATCTTGTAGCAACTAAGATTTTGTGTCGTTTATTTACAGGTGTAGGTAACAACCCGCACTGGGCCCGCGTTGTAGATTACAGCCCTCCCTCTCAAAGAGTGGAGGCCTGTGTCCGAGCAATGGGAACATCATAGGCTGAGTATGATTATTATGGTTTACAGGTGATATTTTAAGAATTTATTGAGCCGTTTATTATAATTATTCATCATCATCTCAGTCGAAAACGTCCACTGCTGGAAATAGGCCTCCCGCAAACACCTCCACTTCAACCGGTTCTGTACTTCCCGCATCCAGCGGATTCCTGCGGCCTTCACAAGGTTGGTTGTGGTTGTTGTTGTTTGTTGGTCCACCTAGTGGGAGGCCTTCCAATGCTACGTCTTTCGGTACGCGGTTGCCACTCCAGAACCTTTCGGGTACATCGGCCATCTGTTCTGCGAGCAAAGTACCCCTGTAATTCTTCGGGCGATGTCGGTGACCTTCGTTCTCCTGCGGATCTCTTCATTAGATTTATTATAGTCAAGAAAAAGGAACATAATAAATAAGTATAAAGATACAGGCAAAAGCAGTTTCACAGAAATCTAATCCAGCATACCAGCTGCGATCGTCCTTTATCTTTAGTTAACACCAAACACTAATTTCAACCAATCCATACTATTATGGTTTTCGTAAAAGTCAAACCACATAAAAAGAAAATTAATTATTTTATGACCCCATAAAATCCGTTTCCTAATTAATTAAGTTCTAGCTGCAGTTATATCATCCAAAATGTGCGCAGTTTTTTTCGTATTTTCTTAAATGCAGTCTAATGTATCATGTATCGGTCCAATTATTTTAGAATTTTAATATTTAGCTTTATATTATCAAGGGTGTATAGTGAAATACAATTTAATAGTTTAAGTGAAAAACTAGTTTTGGTAATTTTATTTTTATTATTCTTGTTTTTAATCGGATATAAAATTTTAACCTAACACCAAGATGTGACAGCTCAATAAATTCATTAGCATGTCAATATCTAGCAAGTCTACATGACCTAAAGCGCGGTCACTGTCGGACTGCATAGAAAAAAAGAAAGAGAAGCGCGATGACACAACGGTGGTAATTTATTGCAAATATGAAGCAATTATCTATTTACAAAAACTATTTAACAATAAATAATCCATCACTGAATGCAGTTTGGCATTAGAAATTTAATGGTATATTTTTAATTATAATTTAAATTGTTAATGAAGGGATAAACTGCTTTTAAAGACAATTAAGAGGTGTATTTGAACATTTTTTGATACATTAATGTATGTTTAATTATGATTTTAGTTCCATCACTGTATTAAAATAAAAGTTGAAAATATCTTTAATTTTTTTTGGTCAAAATTATTTATGGTTTAAGAGATACACTGCTTTAAAAAACCAACTTTTTGACCGTTTTCAGAAACCTCCGCCTTAATAAAAAGTTTGTTGTTTTAGAGCCTAATAAAAGTGACACCGAATCAAAACGTAGTAGCTTCGGAGTGTCTGGTGCGCCTTTCACTTTGCAAGCTAGCGTCGGTAGCCAAGGGTACAGCCAAACAAGAGCTGTTGTTACTTCTAGGATACAGAGATGAAATCGCTGTAAGTAATCTATCAGAATTGCGAGTGGCATGTTCAAACTTCCCGATCATTAAGACACGTTGTCCTTTTTCCACGTGGCATCTTTATTTCCCTTAAGAAATAAAATTCACTTGTAAGTTTTTTTTTTTTTGGTACTTTGTTTGTGTTTAGCATTTATTTTTGAAAAATTAATTACAAGAAGTATTTTACAATCTAAAATATATATATTATATACAAGTGTATAAAAAAAAGGAAAAAAAAAAGTAAGTGAATTTTATTTCTTAACATGTAAACATGAAAAATATTGAATTAAAAAAAATATATTTTGATTGACGCACAGTAACAGGTTGAAAAAAAAATGAATAGCATAGGTGTTAATAAACACGGAGCACGCGCAGCTCGAAGTATCATGTACTAAGATCATCATCTGCCTAGCCTTTTCCCAACTATGTTGGGGTCGGCTTCCAGTCTAACCGGATCATGTATAAGATGCGCTTGCATTAATAAAGAGATGGAAATGCTAAGGTAATCCTCTCAAAGAAAAATACTGTGTTGGTCTAACTAGGAACATGGACATGTTATAACACTGTTGTAACCGCTATATCTACACTAAGTGTAACCATCCTGTATCTATGTAATTTTTTATATCGAATAAATATTATAGTACATTACTGCAGCGGCCAGCAAAAGAGCCATCAATGCCTAGTTGTGGCCATGGCTTGTATAGTACTTTTCTCAAATAATGCGAGGAAATTAAAATTACAATTACTTTTCAAAATCAATGACGAACAACTAAAAACAATCATTTTACCCGCGTTAAAGTGTTAATTTGTTTTTTTCAATAAACAGCTTTCTAATTGCAAGCCAGTTCAAAATTTAAATAAAACCTTTGATAAGTTACCTCCTTGGTTGCCATGTTTCTGAGTAAAAGATCGTTCCATTTTTAAATTACACGACAGATATGAGTTTATTACGTAATTTATTCGGCCGCTAAACACGACAGATATATCTTTTCATACAACTTTTGCCGGCCGCTGCTCGCATGTATTTTATCAGAACAACAATTTCGATTTATCTTGAAGGAGGTTGTCAAAATAATGCTCAAATTTCCAAGCATGTTTGAGAAAAAGTATTTTTATCTCACGAAGCGACGCGCACTTTACAAGTAGTAACCAAGTGTAGAAACACGCTATGTATATTTGCGTGGAGACGAGTAGCGTCAGCACGTAACATACACACTTTCGACCTCGCCAGTGTGTCGGACGGTACCGAGAGCTCCTGCGCTTACACAGTACACTGAAAAAAAATATTTCTTACTACACCACATTAAAGCGATTTCATTAAGACTTACTGACTTTATACAGTAAGAAGAAATGTTTGTAAAACAGTAACTTTTAATGATTGAACATACCTACAATTTACTGAAAAAAAAAACAAAAAAAAAGGAAACCACCATTACTGTAGGTAATGTAAGTTTTCAATGGTTTGTACGATATCACCAAATGAATAAAACAGTTAATTTTGTGACCTTTTAGCTACTTAAAACGTTAACGTTTACTGTCATGACGGTACCATTTTGCCTCAAGCTTTAACTGTTTTCGGATCAGTAAAAAATACTGTTTTGAACGTTAAGTTCATATGGAACTGTTTAAAGCAGTTCAGATGAATAGAATAGAATACTCTTTATTATGTACACCATATAAATTACAGACATAATATATTATAATATTTTTAATATTTAATTAATTCCTTATTTCTTTCATACACACACAATCATAGCGTGTTTGTACACTTGGTAAACACAAGTAATATTATTATTACTATGTAGTACATAGGTACCTACTTTGTTCTTCAGCTAAGTAAGTGTTACAAAAATATCGCACCATACATAACGTTGATGAAAATGAGGGACCTGACGGTTACCAACAGAATATACGTGAATTACACAAAAAATGTAGACCCAAAGTTTTATCAAAATTCCTCTGAAAATGATGGAGTACAAGTAGAAAAAGTTGGTTTCAATTATCCTAAAGCAGCTATTGCACACATCAATAATTTGGTGAGTAAATATACTAAGTTAGACGTGTAAAGCTATGTTTTAAGTTCTTAAGTAATTAATTATGTAAGTTTGTTAATAGTTTTAGTTAGGTTAGCATATTATATTTTTATTTTAATAGCTTGTTAGTTTCTTTAAATTTTGATTAAAATTAATAAATATTGTTCTTCGTGAAAACATATACAATTTTTAACAGAGCACCGAAACAGCTGTTCCGTACATTTTGGATCGTGTTTGTTGTTCATATCCATGGGCCATGGCCATGATCTAGTGGTCGCAAGCGCTACTGATGAGCATGAGGTCCTGGTTTAGATTCCCGGGTCGGGCAGTGTTATTGGATTGAAGAAATTCCATCTGGAGTAGCAGCCCTGAGTCTAGATATGTGTCTGGTTGAGGCAATAAGCGCGCCTCCTATTACATGGGACTAAGATGGTGCACTTCTGTCTAACCCTTTGGGGAATACTTTTTTTTTTTTTTTTTTTTTGTAGATGGGAAATCATCTAATGACTCCTCCCGCTCTGGGTGGAGCGGAAGGGAGTGTCAGACTCTTACTGACTAAAACCCACCCGTGTTCCTTCCTTAGCCCTTTATGTTCCGGGGCAGCGGTAACCCTTTCGGACGATCCCGCTACCCCGGCAGGAATACTGGCGTGATATTATGTATGATGTATGAATGTGCCTCACGACAGTCAAAATCGATAATAATCCTACCTATGAATCTTACAGCTTAGTGCTATGACATTCAAAAGAACGACAGACATAGTGGACAGTAATGATATCAACAAAACTACAAAAATGATCATCGTGTCTGGCGCCCACTTTAAAGTGAGTGTTCATATATATTATATTATTTCATTCACTGATTGTGGAGTTACGGCTTGATAATGATGTTGACAATGCAATGGAGCGATACATACAGTCACTCAGCTCATGCAACGATGGAGATTTTGAAACACTTATTTCGGGGCCGTGTGATCTCTCGTTTCGGCAATTGGAACTAGTCGGCCAGATCGCCAGATCTGACGGCGCCACATTTCTTTATTTAAGGCTTTTTGAAATCATGCGTTTTCTACAACAAACCACGAAACTCTTTAGTTTTAAAAGCCAACATCAAGAAAGAAGAAATCACAAATTTAGAGGATAGTTTGCGAGCAACAATTCAAAATGCCGTAAAACGAGCACCAATGCCAATTAACTCAGGAGGTGGTATTTAGACCGATATCATTTTTGACTTAACTTTCTGTGAAAAGAGAGCCCAATATTTTTAATTTCCAACCAAATGGCAGTCAATTCACATTATGACATTACTTTTGACCCACCTTGCATTTAGCAGTCGATGTTATTGATAATGATTATTTTATATATTGCCATGATGTCACTTTTTCGATGAGTAATTTACTCTCTTTTTAATTCCTCGAGCATCGTTGAAATTACGTCACGTTTATCTAATGCCACTTTTCTTAAACTACTTCGAAGGGTACATGGGAGACTCCATTTGATTATAAACTGACGAAACTGACAAAGTTCACTCATCTTAATGGAAAAACCTCAAGAGTACCAATGATAAGCAAAATAGATGAATTCATGCACACCATGGGTCCTGATTGTGAGGTAAATGCTAATGCACACAATATTATAAAGACGTCCACTGCTGGACATAGGCCTCCCCCAAGCACCGCCACTTCGACCGGTTCTGTACTTCTCGTATCCGACCGGATTCCTGCGGCTTTCACCACGTCATCGGTATACCTTGTGGGAGGTCTTCCAACGGTACAGGATCAAATTAAATAAGCTAGCGAAACTCCGCAAGCGTGATAGTAATCGATAAATAAACATCTAATCTAACTAGCCTGTAGAATAGAATAGAATAGAATACTCTTTATTATGTACACCATATAAATTACAGACATAAATATAGAAATTTTACAATGGGTGACACAATGGGCGGTCTTATCGCTAAAAGCGAAGCCTGTATTGTCCCACTGCACTCCCTCTCCCTTTTCCACACAATTCTGTCTCTTGCGAGTGCCGGCCAGTCCCTACGGTAGGAGTCAAGCTCGTCCCGCCATCTTCGTCTTGGCCTGCCGCGATGGCGTCTTGCGTTTAGTTGGACCCAATCGGTAATTCTCTTAGCCCAATTATATATATAAAAATATATAAAAATCTTGTGTGACAGTGTTTGTTATCGAACTCCTCCGAAACGGCTTAACCGATTTTTATATTTTTTTGTGTTTGTTTGGTAGGTCTGAGAATATAGGTCCTAGGCTATTTTTTATACCTCTAGGTGATAAGGGTGACCCTCTCCAGATTTTTTTTGGAATCGAAACTTACGCAGGTGAAACCGCGGGGCGCAGCTAGTATATAAATATAAACATGACAAAACAATAAAAAAATTATTTGATGATAATTTATTTTGAGGTCAACGACCGCGTGTAGTGTACTTGCTTGAAATATCATTACAAAAATCTGTTTTTGCTTCTGTAAATTTCTCAGCCGTGGTGGGTATGGATTTCTAAACACAAAAAACTGATATTCTCAACTAAACTTCATGTAAGAACACTACCAGCGGTCGTTGACCCCAAACTAAATTATCTACAATTTTTTTTTTTTGTTTCATCATTTTTAGATATCGATTCCCACGACGTCTGCGGAGTTTCGCTAGCTAATTCAATTTGACCGTGTATAGTTTGTGATAATCCTTTTTTATTCTACCCTAACGCCGAACCGGATTTACATGATGTGATTCATTTCCCTGTGACATATCATAAGTTGAAGCAACAATAAAAGTTGCACCGCCTAAAAAGTGTTTAGACGATGCAAAGTAATTGTTTTGCTTATATCTATTGTATATCACAGGCGGGAAACTTGCATCGTGTAAATGGGGCTTTAAATAAGAACCATAATAGGTAGAGCGAAGAGACTTCAACAATTCTTAGCGTACTTCATTCACTCATCTGTTTAATTATATGTCCTTCCCCAGAATGCCTTCTATCTTCTTGCCAAATTTTATCGAAATCCGTTCAGTGGTTTAGACGTGGATAGATAACATACACATAGAGTTACTTTCGAATTTCCCCACGGTTTCACCCTCATAAGTTTCCCGTGGGAATATCGGGATAAAAACTATTCTATGTCCATTCCCGGGACTCAAACTATCTCTATACCAAATTCCATCTAAATCGGTTCAGCGGTTTAAGCGTGAAGAGGTAACAGACAGACAGACAGACACACTTTCGCATATACATATTATAGTATGCATAATGAACTTCGTTCGGTCATGTATAATTTATTTACTGTATCCTTTTCGAGCCTGCCTTTTCCCTAGATTTTCAAATTATATTTATATACAATTTATCGTTAATGTTTATTTAATTTTACAGGTCCTAACAATCAGGTTCATCAATGCTAGGTCATCTATAACATTTGTTGTACCAAGCAACCCGAAAGGATTGGGAAAGGTGCTTGAAAACATTTATTACAATAAAGGATTCGTTAGCAGCCTTACAAAGAAATTAGAAAGAAAATTAATGAAAATAACAATCCCAAAATTTAAAATTAAAACCTTCGTAGATTGGACTGGATTTCTTCAAGGGGTAATTGGATATTTTGTTTTTCATTGTTGGGCAAAAAAGGCATAACAGCATCGGTTTTGTCCATCAATATTCATCCCTCAGGCTCCATCTCTGTCGCAATTACCTCCTTTTGTTTCATCCACAGTCCCACTTGAGCATCATGTCATGGTGGCATGGATAGAGCGACTTTCGCAACCCAGCGCAAGGCACGCCACTATAGTGGCAATAAGACCCCTCTTTGAGGAGTGGCTAGAGAGGCGTCACGGCGTTCTCACCTACCGCCTGACGCAGGTCCTCACCGAACACGGATGTTTCGGGAGGTTCCAGCACATCATCAGGCGGGAGGAGACGCCCGGGTGTCACCATTGCGAGGATCGCCCAGAGGACACGGTGGAGCATACGGTGGAGGTCTGCCCCGCTTGGGCGGAGCACCGCCGTGTCCTCGTAGAGGCGATCGGCAGCGGCAGCGATCTCTCGCGTCCGGCCCTGGTTTAGCCATGGTCCGGAGTGAGAGGGAGTGGGAAGCAGTCGCCTCCTTCTGCGAAGCAGTAATGCTAGCAAAGGAGGTGGCGGGATGGCTGAGGGAGCGAGCCTCACGTCCCAGCCGCCGCGGGAGACGCTCCGGGCGTCGGGAGCCGCGTGACGACTCCCGGCCACCGTAGGCGTGGCCTGCGGACGGAGAGTAATCTGCAGCTCACCGTCCGATCAGGACCAGGCCCAAAGAGATGTCAGCATAAAGGAAGAGGCCTACTAGGGCCGAAGCCTGGCGGGGTAGCGGGATCGTCCGAAAGGGTTACCGCTGCCCCGGAACATAAAGGGCTTAGGAAGGAACACGGGTGGGTTTTAGTCAGTAAGAGTCTGACACTCCCTTCCGTTCCACCTAGAGCGGAAGGGATCATTTGATGATTTCGGATCCACAAAAAAAAAAGTCCTACTTGAGCTAGTCGGCCTAACGGACTTTTTATAGAATTTGCATAAAAACAGAAATGAAGAGACCCGTAGGAGAACCAAGGTAGGCGACATAGCCCGAAGAATTGCCAAACTTAAGTGGCACATTGCTCGCAGATCAGATGGCCGTTGGGACCGAAAGGTTCTGGAGTGGCGACTGCGTACCGGAAGACGTAACGTTGGAGGCCTCCCACAAGGTGGACCAATGACCTGGTGAAGGCCGCAGGAATCCGCTGGATGCGAGAAGCACAGAGCTGGTCGAAGTGGCGGTGCTTGGGAGAAGCCTGCCTATGTCCAGCAGTGGATGTTTTTCGGCTGAAATGATGACATGGCATAAAAACAAGCTTTTATATATCACGTAGTATCTACTGTATAATAATGGGTATTTATGATTTTTCTTACTTTCAGTTGGGGCTGTACTCAGTTTTCGATACCAATTCCACGGATCTGGCAGGAATTTTTAAGCCAGAAAGTCAAAACCAAACCATTTCTTTAAGTAAAATTAAACAAAAAGCGTTTGTCCAAATCGATGAAATGGGTGCACTTAGAACTACGCCAGGTAAGAATATTTTCATTATATCTTAACTTAATTATAGTCTATCAGAAAGACACGAAAAAAGTGCATGTGTAACGATGTCGCAGATAATATTTTTTTAAGGGGTTCCGTACCCTAAGCCCCATCTGGTTATCTGTCTGTAATAGGACTCAAAATCAAAATGTTACCATGGGCGTGCGATGACTGTACCAAACATGATAAACTTTCGTTAATATTTTATCGAAACACTCTTTAAGGTAATAATATCTTCCGCCTAACCTTTTCCCAACTATGTTGGGGTTAGTTTCCTGTCTAACTGGATGTAGCTAATTAGCAGTAAAACAGTATATCAGCAAAATAGCAGGAAAATAGTATATCACATGTAGTCACTGCTTATCCGACATCCACAACCCTGTTACTGGGTAATACGTTACCCCATGGTACGACTGGTTGATGATTTCCCATCCAAAAAAAAAAGACTGGTTGTCAGACTTTCGGGCTCCTGACTATTCCTGACCAATTCCGGACCAATGGTTTATCGTGCTTTCCGAGGTACGGAAAGGTTTCGGTATGTTAAGATGGTCAGGGCACACATCTAGGGACCAACCACGGCAATTGCTGCTTAAACAAATCCAATTGACCAGCACCCTTATGTCGTAACACACTCTCGATCACAATCAGAATCATTTTGTAAGATGTTGGTACTCGTAATCCATTGCTTCATGTGTTCGAAAAATGTGCCTACTAAAACAACATAAATAACGCAATGAATGTCGTTGAACTGTCAAAATGAAAGCCATTGCTACTGTTAGTACGTTACGCAATTACCTGCCGTGGGGCTGTTATTATTTAGCCGCGACCCTCGTCTCTATGATAATAATATAAACTAAAAATGAATATCCACAGAACCAGAATATGTTAAAGAAGAGACAACGCAGATGCCCAATTTTAACGTACCAGGATTAACTCTGGATAGACCATTCTATTTCGAAGTCGCTTGGGATACTGACTACGGCCGCCAAGAACTGTTTGTTGGAGTTTATTATGGCCCTGAACCTGATCTTTTAAATTTCTAGTTAATTGGTAAGAAGCAAAGAAAAACGGTCTACAACCTGATTTTAAAATTATATCTTTCGTTGTTTTTATTTTATCCTGCTTTCCATCTATGTGAATGTTTTAGTATCCACTAATTTGGAGAAGCACAGTTAGTCGCGTGTATGTATCTGTATTTCCTTTGTTGGAGGTCCCAATCATCACACTAATATCACACTATTATTATAATGGCTCTCTGCAACGATGTCGATTTGACTGGCGCTACATTGAAGTGTGAAATGTTTGTATGACGCTGCAACGATGACCGTCCAGATCCAGGGTCAGAAAACCAACCCCATCCAACTGCTCAGGGGGGTGAGATAGGGGGATGTAATATCCCCTAAATTGTTTACCAACGCGTTGGAAGACGTCTTCAAGACGCTGGACTGGACTGGACAGGGTATCAACATGAACGGCTAGTACATCTCACATCTTCGATTTGCCGACGACATCGTCATAATGGCTGAGACGCTGGAACAGCTAGACCAAATGCTGCACAGCCTAAATGGAGCCTCCCGGCGTGTTGGCCTCGGCATGGATTTGGACAAGACAAAAGTCAAATTCAAATTCAAATTCTTTATTGCATTCATGTGTACATTATTTAGTTGTTACAATATTAGTGAGTTCCAACATGAAACCCGGTTAGGGCACGGCAACATAATATTAATAATAATTTCAAAATAAATATATAAATATATACATATAGATATATAAATTCAAATAATAATTTTAACATAATAATAATAATAATAGTATGTGTGTAGTCGTGTACAATTCGCACGTCTTGCCGACTCCAATGCACATCGAAGGGTCGCTTCTCGAAGTAGTGAAAGATTATGCCTTGGGCAAGTCATCCAGCTTTAATCCCGATATTTCCACGGGATCGAGACTCATGCGAGTGAAACCGCGGGGCGTAGCTAGTTAATAAATAAAAATAAAATATATGTTAGTTTAAAGTTAGACTAAAATAACTTAAACTAACAGATTTTTTTTTTGTAGATTTTTATATAGGTATAGATACATCTAAATAGTAACGAAGAATTTTTGTCTGCTCAACTGAATGTGTATGTTCCGGATTGGCGCAAAAACGGCTGAACGGATTTGGATGAAATTTTGCACAGAGACAGTGTATGGATTATCTCATAGGATACTTGTAATCCGGTAGTACGTTCCCGTGGGATATTTTCCCATATCCACGCGGGCGAAGCCGCGGGCTAAAGCTAAGTATTTAATGCCATTTAAATAAAGGTACTTATGTTCTTTAAAACTAATGAACACGTATCCTGACAGCTTAGGTGTTAAAGTGTAATTGCTGCAATTTGACGCAAGCATTTTTTTTATTACAACCCCTTCATAATCGGTCTACTAGTTCGTAATTAGGGTTCCATTTTGCAGGACAACGCGTGTACGACACGTGCCATGCTAGTTAGTAATGATTGTGTATTACGTTTCGTAATTTGTGAGTAAAGTTTAAATAATTGAACAATGGCCATTTTCCGCTTCAATGTAAGTTACGATGTCACATGAGATCTAGCGTTGGGGATAAGTTGCAAAGACGGCATGTGTTTCGATGGAAATGATTCTATAAGCAAAACTTCATCTTAGGTCTCAGTCCCTATCTGAAGAAACGTCGACGATACAGATAGGATTCATAACTTTACGTGGTTTTTGAAGTGTAGATAAGTACTTAATTCGTGTTTAACTCGATTTGGCTGTGTTTGATATTTTTACTTAAACATAGGTACTATTACGGTCATAAGTGCAGTAGCACGGTAAGGATTGTTTTGCTGTGAACGCGCAGTACAAGCCGTAACCGTACCTAATATGTGTGTATAAGTGTATTAACACAGAACGCACACCTCAGAATTTATACACTGGTGTCGAGCGAAACAAAAACATATCACTTTCTAATTACGTATGACCTTGGGCGGTTCATAGGATTGCTAAAATTGACAGCGTTTTAATAAGTTCAAATAGCTCATAGTGTAACGTATAGGATAAAGAAACACTAGGTTCTAGGTTCCAATCTCGATATGAGTTTTTTTTTTTCTTTTCAACAATTATCTTCATCTGTTCTTTTATTATTCGATAAATTAATAAACGGGAATAATAATGTAATAATTGTTTTTATTATTATATAGTTAGTGAAATATGGGGTTAAGAATAAAAATCTTTTATAAGTGATTACAAAATGTTTATTCGTTATAATTTTATAAAGTATAAATAAATTTCTAGTTTAGGACTTATTGTGGTTATAGCTTAAGTATTCATTTTCATTACGAAAAGAAGATTGAAACTAAACCTCAAAATAATCCTTATTACGAATATGCTACAACATAATTTTATTATTATTATTTACAATTTTTTATTTAATATATTTTTTTTTATTTTCTAATTCCTTGCTTTCCATCGCTGTATCGCAAAATGTAAACGTTCTTGTTTATGATTTTCAATCAACTATGGTTTTTGAGCTGGTTTTCGTTTGCACGGCGAACGGTTCGTAAAGACGTGTCGAATAATAATTCGGCAATATATCTCGTTGGTATATAACCAGTCGCTTTCGACTGGCAAGGCTACCCTCTTCCTTGAGTGACCCTCCGACTCACAGAAGGTAATTTCTCTAAAACAAAAAAGAAGTACTCTTAGGCTACTAGCAAAATACGAATAAGTAAGTATTACCTACGATTTAGAAACAAAATTATAATGAAAATAGAAATGTTACATATAACTATAATAATCATCATTTAAAATCTAGGACTTCGAAATTATAATTTTTTCATCTATTTAGACCTTATAATACGTTTCAAAAAAATAACTACAAAAATCAGCAATTCTATTTTAATAAAATAAATGTTTGAAAAAATAATTAAAACATATTTATAATACTCACATTCAGTTCGGTTTCATAAGATATTTGTGTTATATTAAGTCCACTTTTATGCAGCGCAATCATAATTCGCTTTCGTTTCAATATTCTGTATTTTAAAAGGAACTACAACACGGCTATAATAGATAGAACACAGACACACGTCGCTATCCCACAATAAACAACCAACCAACAACGTTCTATTTAATCGCGGTGAATGACTCGTATAACTTAACTGTGTCTACCTTATAATTTATTTATTTAGATATCTGTGGGTATAATCATAAAGTTTTACGAATTAAGCGCACAAGACTTATAGTCAAAAGCGTGATTATTCAAAGTAGTTATTAAAACATTAAAAAAACTATCATCGCGCGTGAGATTTGAACTCACGCATCGCTACGCAGAACGCATTTACCCAGATATGATAACCGCTAGGCTATCATGCCATATACCGTACCGGTTGAATTTATGAAATACAATCAGTTGCAAATGAATGTGAGTGTGTGTGTCTATAGTAGAGAAATGACTCATTAAAAGAAGGTCGTAAGTAAAACCAAAGTGTCAATCTATTGCTTTGTGAATTTGCTACTCCACTTATGACCCCCACTGTACATAAACTTACGCCTTCATCCTGTGGGGGTAGGCAGAAACTACAGAACGTCACCTGCTACGATCCTTACATAGTCCTTTTGCTTCGTTTACACTCATACATCATATGCCCAATTCCCGTAAAAATTTAAAACATTCAAAATCTACTCGCAATCTCATCTCAGCGACAATCAATGTCAAAACTTGTCAAAAATGTAGGGAAGTAGAGGTATTTTTCACAGATTGAGACTGAGATCTGAAGGCCAATTCTCGTAATTTAAAACGTTCAAAATCTAGTCGCAGTCCTTCTCATCTCGGTGACAAACAAATGTCAAAAACTTGCCAAAATGTAGGGAAATTAGAGGTATTTATGACAGATTGAGACTGAGATCAGACTGTGAACGTTCTTAAAATTACGAGCATTGCCCCTCTGACTACTCTCACTCACTCTCTGGTCTCGCAGCTCAATTTGACTTTCTTTAAATAATGTAAAGGACTGTAAATATATTTATCGAAAAGGTCCTGTTGCTAGTTGAGTTACAAGTATTACCTATTATTTAACGCAATCATAACTCAATATATCACACACAACCATTAAGTTCAGGTCAAACAATAAATTGCTTTATATCGGAGCTCCCATTTGAATATTGTTAAGTGTTTTGTCATGCATACAAAATGGCGGCGAATAAGCAAGGGTTGTTATCTCTATAACATTGTTACGCGAAGTAGTTTGATACGTTTGTGGGTACATTAGTTATTCATTTGTTGTTAATCTTTCATCAGGTTTTAATTAGAGTTGAGGCCAAAATCTTATTATCGGATGTTAAAGTTGTCAGTTTCCCTACCGACAGGTATCGGTAGGGAATTATAGGGTTTTTTTTTTAATCTTCAGTGATATCACTAAGATTATTACGACAACTACGAGTTGTCCAAGCTATGCGTGAATTAACTGGATAGCGGTGATCAGCTTGTGGTATATGGCGCGCAGTTCCTTGTTGTCGTCCACCTTCTCTTGTTTCAGTTTCTAGAAAGAAGGAGAAGATTAGAACTATTGCGATACTCTAACACCTACAAAGTTTGCCCTCCTAGATTCTGAAGTGAGCAAAAAATTAGAAAAAATATAGTGACCTAGTTTTAAGGTATTAGATATACATAGATATTATATTTGTATAGCCTATATTATGTAAATACTTAATAAACGTTTAATGAACTAACACAGATTTTTAAGCACTACAAAATACAAAAGTATTAGGCAGCCTCACTACAAGCCCCAGTAAAATTACTTGTGCGCTCATGCATGATAAGGCTATTAAGTAATTAAAAAGGTTTAAAGAAAAAGTAAAAATATGTAAGGGTGTGTGTGTGTGTAATAATAATTGTGTATAGAGTGGAGGATAAGCAAAAAAAAAACGGGATGTACCCAGTTTTTTTTTAGCTTATCCTTTTAAGAATGTTTTCATCTTCTTCATACGTTATTGATTTCAACCATTCAGTTATTGCATTTTTTATTAATTGTATTTTTATTAGTTTTAATTTTTTATAATTGGTCCATGTTGGCTTTTATTCAATAAATATTATTATTATTATTATTGCACTTCTAGCACATATGCGGACAGCTGTTGTCTTAAGATCGCCTTAAGTAGGCCAAAATAATACATTTTAGCGTTTTCATTGGCGTTCACTGAACGTAGCTCATATTTGTCCTTCTCAACTTTACTATCCCCTAAATGTCTCCCATTGCTATCCATAACCATTTCCAAGCCAAAAAATCCAAATGAACCAGCTGATCATAAAACCATTGTCTATAAATCAGTAATAGGTTTCGAACAAAGCTCCTCGGACCTAATCCGACAGGGAAAGCTCGAAGTACTGGGAGTCAACTGGATTCCAACCAGTGGGAAATCGGCTTTGTCTGGATCGAAAAACGGAATAAACTTCAGGTGTCAACTGTTAAATATTATCTGGAAGATTTGTTAGGTTTACCTCCTTCGTGGTGGTTGAAAAAGTGGGGTTTTGAGTGAGTGGAATGAACAATTGACAGATTGCAATTGGTTGGCAAATGGGTGAGTAGTTGAATCTTATTTTTTAACTGTACATTTTTTTTTGTTCTTTTCACACATCATGTTTTTAGTGTAATTAGATTGTATATTCAATTTAGCCCTTCCTGTTTTTTTAGTAATTCTTATTACGGTTTTCCTTTAAAAAGAACAACTTCGCGCGCAGACTTTGTATTTATTACTAATTTTTTGTAGCTCATAAATTAAATTTAGATAACGGCTGGTTCGAGATGGCGCGGGAAAAGAGTTCCTTTAAGGACTTGGGGAATACCTGTGGTCAGCAGCGAGACAGTATTAGGCCAATAAAAAAAAAATTAAATTGAACTACCTACATCTCAAAGCCTGTGAAGGAAAGGTGAGAATTCGTAAAAATTACCTGCCAGATCCCGTCACTGCGTCGTGCTCCTATGGGCTCGGCGTCGCGTCCGGTCTGCCGAACCCTGCTAAACATCACTACGCATTTTTTCCACAGGTGCTGGTTAACGTTACTGTTCGTATCTTGAGGGGATTGTAGCACAAAATCATAAAAGGACCATTTCTTATTAGAAAAAGTTTATAGTGCACGGAGCGCGTGGTTTGTACACGTTGAGACTATTAGTTCCAGTGAAAAGACACTCGGATATGCGGAGCTACTGTGCTCGTCCGTAGTCCAATCGGATCACTCAGCAAATAGGCGATGATCAGACTGGCAACTCATTCAAATCAACATCCTTGCCAGTACACATAAAATGTTGTGGTGGGCTGAAAGGCAATCCCAAAATCCCTAAGATTAAATGCGGTAGGTAATATCTACCTTATAAAAGAACGGTACGTAACAAAGCCTTTTATTCAAGCAAAATCATCACTGATAATAGTCACACTGACTGTCTACCAAACTCTTCAGAAATGTCCAAGTTCCTGTCTAATTACAAGCCCAGTATCAGTCATAACAATCCTCACCAGACATCGTATACACCATAAACCCAACATTAATTCGGCGGTACCAACAGCAGCAACGTGAACGTAACAGTACCGCCAACCGCACCTACATCAAGCCGTTAGGTACAGTGCGCAGAAAAATTGTGCGCCGCGCGTACAATGACAGCGGGTCATTTGTTAATTCGCTGAAATATGGTGGCAGGCGACGGCTATTCATTATAAGGCCGGCTCGTTTGCGCCACACGTGTGGGCTGGTACAGACAGCAGGGCAAGGTGCAACGGGCACCAGAATTTAGGGAAATATTGCAATGGTTATCTTGAAATAGATTTTGGTGATGATTGGGGCGCCTAATGTTAACGAACGTATCGTGATAGAAATGTGAAATAGATTGACTTTCTTTTTTGTTGTTTTTCATTTTCCTAAAAATTATAGGAAAATTGTGTTTTAATTGATTCCCTGCTTATTTATGTCCATAAATAAAACACTATACAAGTTTAATTTCTTTTTAGAAGCTAAGGAAACTATTTCCGTATTATTTTATTACTATTTTAATATGGCTGAGAATTAATGTATTATGACACCAATTATGTATTACCCATATTTTCAAAATAAATGTCTATTCTATGTCCATTTCAATATAAAATATTACTCGTGCTAGACGTTTAACACACTAATATTATAAAGGCGAAAGTTTGTGAGTGTGTGTGTGTGTGTAAGGGTGTGTTTATATGTTTGTTACTTCTTCACGCTCAAACGGCTGGACCAATTTTGATAAAATTTTGTATGGAGGTAGCTGACACCCTGGATTAACATATAGGCTAATTTTTATCCCCATACTCTCACGGGATCAATATTTACTCGGGTGAAACCGCGGGGCGCAGCTAGTGAAATAATAATAGGTAGTATTTTGTCAGCAACAAATTCCACAAAAACAGAACTGTTAACTCCGATATTTATATTTGCACTATTTTATCTGTTAACCGTACGCAGCCGGTGCATTCGCTCGTGCAATGGAGACGGATTGCGTTCTCTATGTGCATCTCTTTCTATCATCCCATAAATGCATCAACCTGTCCCTGTCTGCTACACGTTAACCATGTTGTATTTCAGTAGGCCTACGCTAAAGAAGACTTTAAAAAATGAAAAAAACGCAGGTAACTTTATACCTATTATAGATTTAAATAAAATTCAGCGAATTGTACCAAATAACCTTTTGAAAAGTTTCAGTATTTGATGGATTGCTTTTTGTGGCTTTTTAGAGAATAAAAACATTCGCAAACATAAATATCTGATTCAAAATAACTTGCACACAGTTCAGTTTATTTGGGTAACTATTTTGTTATAAATGATTTATTTTCTGTAAGTAGGTTTGCACAAACACTTTTACACGTCAATCATATTTTAAAAACTAGATCATATTTTTAGCAGCGCATAATGATAATTATTAAAGGTTCGACTAAAAACATGTTTTCTTTTATGCACCCCCAAAAACTACAGAAAGTTAAAGAGGCTCAATTATTAAAAAAAGTGCATCATTAGAAGCACAAAACGTTTTTAGAGAATAAGTTAAATATTTCCCTTTATTAAATCAAACTTACTTCGTCACATATATTTTTTCTCCAAGTGAACTCAGACATGCTTCCTTAGGATTAATTAAACTACTCCCTAGGGCATTTAATACAGACATAGTTCATAATGCTACGGTCAACTTTTTCTTGGGTACGGGGCCCGTACAACATTACCCATAGTCCTTTGTCTCTGAGAGAGTGTCTCGGACTTAATTTATAAATTGATCACACAACTCGCTTCATCAAAACAAAGATAGTCTGAATATCGGCGGCATTTCCCCACAATATAATACCGTGTTTAATTTAATAATTTTATGGAAGTACACTTGAAAGAAGAAAACCCTCCAAACTTCTTTAAGTTAAATTGTTGAAATAATCTCTTATAATAACCCTGTTAAACCTTAAATAATTAATTAAACACAGATAATAGACATGTGTAAGTAAGTAACAAGTCATCAGAAAGTTCCTTCATTTTCACTTACCTTGTATATTTCTTCAAGGCTACCCACTTCCGTCGGGTAATTAATCATCTCATCTCAAATCTGGTCCATTTATCTTGTCAATGTTTCTCCCCATTTCTCATCATGGCGCTATCCCCCACAAAATCATTTTGTATACATCAAGCGTTTTTGTAGTGCACTTTTGGAAATAAGTGGTAGATTACTGGGTAAAATAAGTCCACAAACCATACTTATGCGAATAATTCGTTTATTTTACCTTGAATACTTGTCAGCGGCATATGATACTGTCAGTGTCAAGAGATTATTAGCAAAACTGTCTGGAATGATGGGCGAACAGTGTTTTATACGGTTACTGGGTGAGATGCTGCGTAATCGACGTTACCAAGTCCTTTTAAACTCAGAAAGAAGCAGATAGAGATTACAGAAGAATGGCCTGCCCCGGGGAAGTGTTTTGGCGCCCATTCTCTTCAACATCTATACCAACTACAAACCTGCTATTGACCACTGCGAGAGGTGGATACGCGACCTCGCTCTGGCTACCCAAAGAAATACATTTGGGTACGCCGAAATTATCATAGAGCCAGGCTTAGAAGTTCTTGGAAAGTATTAGACTGATAACGCTCTTAGACCGAACCCACAAAAATAGAGGCATGTGCTTTTCATTTCTGCAACCATTCAGCGCTGAAATTTAAGAACCATTGTCCCAAAACTAAGAAAATAGTCGGTTCCCGTAACAACTTGCTCAGGCGCCTAACCTCAACCACCTGGGGTGCCTCACCTCAGGTATTCCGGACTACTGGCCTAGCACTCTCCTTCTCTGCGGGCAAATAAATAAATATTTGCCCCGGTAGCACGTTCCCGTGGAATAATTCGGGAATTATTCACTTATTCTTTTTTTAACTAGCTTCTAAGCCGCAGGCAGAAGCTAGTTTAGTAATAAAAATAACATAATATTCTATCAGCTCTGAAGCGTGAATTTGGGATGACCCATGGGTACTTGCCAGCCGCACTCGAATTAATTTGTAAATGACGGCTGGTGTCAATACGCTGCGAGTAATCATTTAATGACATTTACCTGGCACGGATTAATTTAATAAGTTGAATTATTTAATGTGTTCGGAGAATCCCTATCCATTAATGTTGTGAATCTGTAGTGAATTTGTGTGTTTGTTTGTTTTACGCTTTCATGGCTACGCAAATAACTGGATTTGGATGAAATGTTGCAGAGTGGTACTTGGAATATAGCATACTTAGGCACTTTTTATTACTGAACGAATGATTTAAAACTTTTGAGATGCGCCAGGGATAAATTGTTTTATCATATTGTTTAACTTACTTCACAGTTATTGCAATAGTGGCCCACCAGTGGGGCGGCTGGTGGGGCAAAGTGGAATAATCCAGAAATATGCGATTTCGTTTGTTTTTAATGTACCTAAGTACATTATGAGACTACCCAGAAAAGGAAATGACCGTGGCAGGCGTTATTAGTACAGACGCCAGCACATCAAGGTACCCGAAACTATCAAATTTTCCCAGTCAACTTTGAACCTTATACTTTAGCGATAAAGTTGAAAATCAATTAAAGTTTGACAGAATGTAGTAGCTTGATCTGCTGGCGTCTGTACAAAGGATGGTGCTGCTGAACCATATCCTTAATCGCTTTCAACGTTATAAACATACCATGATAGATCGTTAACAAGTAAAATAAAAAGTTTGTTGTTGTTGATTGTTTATTGTTTATTATAACTTTCTTAGGCCCATTCCTGTACAATAGAAAACTAAGTATCTATAATCTAAATTACTATAGCTGTAAAAAAAATATACTTAAATATTTATTAAACATCGACTATGCACAGACAGAAGACCTACTCATTGTCTGCAAATAGAACTGCTAAAATGCTATTTTACTTTTAGTTAAGTACCTAAGTTTTAATTTAGTTTTTACATTATACTCATTGTTAATTTATTACTTTAAGTATTTATGCACTTTCTAGCCTGAAACACAGGTTCAACCTAGTTCAGGCAAATTAGCAACTGTGCGCTATTTTAATTGTTAAGCTATTTCAGTGTAAATGTATCCCTTTTTATAAATAAACGATTATTATTATTATTATTATTTTGTTTATATCTTTTTCTTCTCGGCCTAGCCGGATAGAACTGATGGCACGGGCCTAAGCCAAGTGTCCAACAGTGGGGTTAAGTGTGGGAGTAATATTATAAGTAGACTGTGTGGTAGACGAAACTATATTTGAGTGGGAGTATTGGTGTAAGTTGTCCGACTCACACTGAAGAAATTTTCTAACTAGCCTGCATGTGTTAAGAATGACTGCCTTTTGCATCAGGTGGTAGGTGTTAGGTGGCAGGTTGAGGGAACTAAGGGACTGATGAAGCTGTTTTGGAATTACTCCTGTTGTAGATAGCACTATGGGGACTATTGTGACTTTTTGAAGATGCCAAATTCGGGTTATTTCATCTTTTAGTTCGGTGTACTTGGATAATTTTTCGGCTATTGTAGTCTGTACATTATGCGTATTTGGCACCGCAATGTCTATAAGGAATCCAGTTTTATTTATTTTATCAATTAATGTGATGTCGGGTCTATTAAAGTGAATTGTGCGGTCTGTGAGTATGGCTCGGTCGAAGTACAGTTTTGTTGTGGAGTTCTCTAATACCGTTTCAGGGTTGTATTTGTAATAAGGTACTATAGTGTCTATAAGTTTGTATTTATGGGCTAGTTTTTGGTGAATGACGTTGGCTACTTGATCGTGTCGATGTTTGTAGTCTGTCTGGGCTATTGATTTGCAGGCGCCGGTGATATGTTGGATTGTTTCTGGAGAACTATTGCATTTTCTACAAATATCGGTTGTTAAATTCTTTATAATGTATTTTCTATAGTTCTTGGTCTCAATCACTTGGTCCTGAATTGCAAACATGAACCCTTCAGTCTCCGGGAATAGTTCGCCTCGACTCAACCACGCGTTCGACGCATATTTGTCGACATTTAATTGGCATAAATCTTGGCGATGTCTCCCGTGTAGAGACTTCTGGGTCCACTCTTGACATTTGGTTCTTTCATCAGTCACTTTCTCGTTTTTTTGTTCTGTAGTGTCTTTTAAATTAAGAGGTGTTAAGTGTTGGTCGTTGTGCGCTATTTGTTTGTGGAGTGGTGAAGATTCAGTTTTGGCAAAGAAGTATTGCCTAAGAGTTGTGATCTGTCTGTTGTGTAAATTTAGGATATCTATAAGTCCTCTGCCTCCTTCTTTTCTCGGTAACGTTAACCTTTGTATACAAGATCTTGGGTGATGTTTGCGAAATTTAGTCATTGAAGTGTTTATTTTTCGTTGTAAGTTTTTTAACTCAGTTTTGGTCCAATTTATTATCCCGAATGAATAGGTGAGCACAGGTATAGCAAAGGTGTTGATTGCTTTTATGGTGTTTCGTGAATAGAGCTGTGTTTTTAGTATTGTATTAAGTCGGTGTTGGAATTGTTGTTTAAGTTTTTGTTTAGTATCTTTGTAGTGTATCTGACGGGATTGATTGTACCCTAGGTATTTATAAGTTTCTAGTTCATCCAATGGCTCTATTTGTTCTCCTGTACCTAAGGTGTATTGGTGTTGGTAATTCTGTCCTGCTCTAACTGAATTTATTTTACATTTATCTATGCCGAACTCCATTTTAATGTCGTTTGTGAATGTTTCTGTTAGGTTAGCTAACTCGTAAAGTTGACTCTCGGTTTCTGCATATAGCTTAATATCATCCATGTACATTAAATGATTTAAAACGTCTTTCTGTGGGTCAGTCTGTCGGTTGGTAGCTGAAGAATTTAAAGGGGTTCCTAATGAGGTAGCATTTAATATTTTAGACAGGGGGTTTAGAGCAAGGCAGAACCACAGTGGGCTCAGTGCATCGCCCTGGAAGATTCCTCTCTGTATTTTAATTGGGCTAGTATCTGTTGTTTCTGTTGGGGTAGTCAGTCTTAATACTGTACACCAAGTTGACATCATAGTCTTCAAAAATGTAACTATTGTTGGGTTTATTTTGTAAATTTCTAACACTTGCAATAGCCATGAATGGGGGACAGAATCATACGCTTTCTTGTAATCAATATACATTGTGAATAAATCAGTTTTAGATTTCTGAACTCTTTTTAAGATAACGGAATCTATGATTAATTGCTCTTTGCAGCCTTGACTATATTTTCGGCATCCTTTTTGCTGTTCGGCTAAGATGTTATTGGCCTCAATGTGTTCGTATATCATTTCAGATATACAGGATGTGATAATCTTATACAAGGTCTGTAAGCATGTAATAGGTCTATATTTAGCTGGGTTAGAGAGGTCATTGCGATCTTTCGGTATCATGTAAGTTGTGCCTGACGTTATATAAGAAGGTATCATAATGGGATCTTTGATAAAGCTGTTTATAAAATTATATAAATAACAATGAAGTGCTGTGAATTTTTTATACCAGTAACTATGAATTTGGTCTGACCCAGGTGCTTTCCAATTATGCAGGCGAGATAGAACTTTATGAAATATTTGTGGGGAGATGTGCTCAAATGCCATTGTCTGAATGTTTGTGTTATTTGATAGTTCTGCTTGTATCCATTCGGCTTGGGCGTTATGATGAACAGGTTGTTCCCATATTTCTGCCCAGAAGTTTTGTAATGCTTCTGGGTTAGGAGTGTTAAGCTCATCATCACTTGGATTGATTTGCTGAACATTTGTTGTTGCTTGCCTGATATTACGATAAAAAAGTTTTTCGTTTTGGTTGAATTGGGTATTTTGTTGTTTTCTTAAATTGCATGCTTTATATCTTTGGAGTCGGCCTGTTACTACTGAGAGTTTTTGTTTAAGTGTGTCTAGTGTGTGTGCTGCTTGTGTGTTTGGTTCTTCGTGTACGGTGTGAATTCTATATAGTTTTATGATCTTATTTACATGTTTCTTTAATTTTCTACTTCTACTCCCGTTAATAAATTGTGTCATTCTACCTATTTTTGACCGTAAATCGTTCAATTTTCGTTCTAGTCGTCTTTGCCATTTTGGTTTATATTCTGTTTTTGTACCATGGCGGGTTATTTCTCTTGGTTCGAGTGTTATCTTGGCTCCATTGACCTTAGCAACGGTCCATGCCGCGCAATATATAACGGTCTGAAATGTATGAAAATCTGTGTCATTGTTAATATTTTCAGGGAGAATGTTTTTGTTTATGTAGCTAATTATTCTTGCAAGATTTTTAGATGGTTTTTGTTTTGGGATATAAATTCGGTTTGTAGGGCTAGTGTCTTTATAAAATTGGAATGCTTGTTGAAAACAATCTTCTATTATTGGGTCCCTTTCTAAATTAATTTGTGAGTTAGGAAGAATTTCTGTACTATCTATTTCGGTGTTATCCGGTGTTTGTATAGTAGGTATAGGTTCTTCTATAGAGTTTATATCAATGTTATTTGTAAACTCGGCATTGGTATTGTTGATATTAGTATTAACTGCTACCGTTTCACTATTATAATTGCGTGTGTTATCTATACTTAGTTCTTCCGATATCTCTAATTTTAATGAATTTAATTTCTCATCGCTTAAGTATTGATTGTTTATTATTGCTCTCCTCTGATCAGCTATTCGTTGTTCACTTAGGTGAGCAAGTGAAGGGAATTGATTAATGAAATCTTCGTACATGGGCTTTCGATAAGTAGTTTCATTAGTGCCCAAAGCTGTAACTCTATAATATGACCGCATTATAGCTTCGTTGTGTTCACTGGTCCATTTCATTCGGGTCTGTGTTCTATTTTGTGTGCTATGTGTTTTTAGTGTTGTAGGCTGTATTTGTGTAGCTTGTGTTGGTGTAAATATTTGTTTTCTAAGCTTGCTAGAGTTTTGTGTATGTAGGGTAAAATGGTTTAACTGTAGTTGATCTAATTCGTCTTTTACTTCGTTTCGTATCTCATCTATTATTTTTTGTGACAATAATTTGTTATTTACTATAGCTCTACGTTGGTCTCCAATTCTCTGTCGACTAACCTGCATGTTCGGGAATTTCTCTATAAATTTTAGGTGGAGTGGTTCAAGATAAGTTCTTCTGTCTGTATCTAGTAAGGTTAATTGAAGATATGTGCGCAGAATGAACTTATTCATTTCAGGTGTCCATCGTCTGCGCGTATTAGTAGTGCTTGTAGTGGGTGCAAGCTCAGAGTCAGGGTTGACATCTTGCACAACACTATCAAGCGTGCTGGTTGTGGACAAGCTAGCTGTTCTTCTTGTCATGTAGGAGGGGCGAGTCGAAGGGATGGATGAGAATAATGAAATGGTATCATCGCCCGTGGAATCGGCTGTGGCTTCTACGTAGTGAGCCCGCCTGTTCAGATCACTACGACCAGCTGTAGCAATTTTTTCGGTAGGAGCCCGCTTGCTCAACTCCTCACCGCCGATGGTTCGCATGCTGTGACATCTAGCATCGGCTCCAGATGCGCCCCGGCGCTCCCCGGGAAGCGACCGTAAATTATATACTTTCTTATTATTCATCTCCATAAAGGGTTACCTTGCCTTGTTAGCCGCGTAAGTTTTTTGTACGGTTGTACAGTACGCGTGTCCGCCCCCCACGTAGCTAGGTGTTCAGCTTGGACGTAAGGTTGGATTTTAGGGGGCTTATTATTATTATTATTATTGTTATGTTATTGTTGTAGTTGTTGTTGCTGTTCTAATGTTCATGTGATTAGGTAATTACTAACAAAACCTCTTTAGTCAACCGCTACTAAAATCAATTAAAAACACGCAACTTGTATCTAGTGTTCAGCTTAACGCTAGTTGCTCAAAAGTCTAACTAATTGGCGAGAGTTTCAACATTTAATCGAATCTTGTTCGTAGCCCGGAGATTAGGAAGTTTTATCAGATTGTACGGATAAACAACTCAGCAGAATTGTTCTCATATTTGTTGAGGAGTGAAATGGTTTAAATCGTTTGGAATATTTTAACTAATCCAACATAATCTAAGTCTGATACCTTTGTCCAAAGGTAAGCACATGTCTCACAAGGTGAGCCGATAACCTAGAAGGCCGCAGGAATCCGCTGGATACGAGAAGTAGAGAGCCGGTCGAATAGCCGCCGAGTACTTGGGGGGAGGCCTATGTCCAGCAGTGGACGTATTTTGTATTTACGTATGATGATGATGAAGCATAGGTACTTACTTTACGCTGATGCCACTTTAGTAACATAGCATATTTTTAGGGTTCCGTACCTCAAAAGAAAGAACGGAACCTTATAAGATCACTTCGTTGTCCGTCTGTCAAGACCCGTTTTCTCAGGAACGCATGGAGTTATCAAGTTGAGATTAATATGAAATACTCAGGGCTGCAATCCCTTGAAGCAGTGAAAAAATCAAACTTCTAAGTCAACGCAATCAAAAGATACGGGCGTTTATGTTCCGATTATGCCGCATAATTTGACACTCGCAAGGGAATCAAAACCTTTAGGGTACTTCCTGGTGACCTAGAATCATGAAATTTGGCAAGAAGCAATGTCATGTCATTTAGCACAAGTAAATGAAAAAATCCGTAAACCGTGTAGTTACATACCTACTAATTTACACGGAACCCTCGGTGAGCGAGGCCAACTCACACTTGCCCGGTTTTTTTAACTATTACCACACAGACGATGAAACGGGTTATTGTAAACTCGCCACAACGAAAATTCGCCACATTTAAAAATATTGGTTAACTTGCCACAGTGACAAAATAATTCACAATAGGTATAGTAAACTCGTCACAGGTACGTCAAACTTGTTTTGAATGTACCGACAGCAACTACATTAGTGTTTAGTAAAAGTAATGTAGTTTCAGAATAAAGAAAAAGAAGAAAACGATTTTATGTAACAATCAGTTTAATTGAAACTAAAAGGCGTGATTATATAGATAGATAGATAGATCAGTTTAATTGGATAAATCATAGATTTAAAAAGGTTTAACTATGTTTTAAAATAGGAATTAGTAACGAAAATAACTAACTTTGACTTAATTACAAATCACAGCATTTTGTATTACACAATCAAACTTACAACTACATTGGTACATAATATAAAATGTAGAGACATTTATCTTTAAACACAGTTAAAAAATCATTATATATAAAAAAAAAAATCACAGTATTATTTAACAGGTCCGACATATAAGTTTAAAATATTTAACTTTGGCTTAATTAAAAATCACAGTCAAACTTACTATTACAATAAGAAGAAAACACACTATTTAGTTTAAGATCACAGTATTGATAAAATTGTACATCAGTATTATGTAATCAATTGGCATATTATTACAATTGTTGCAATGCAGCTATTTTTGCTATTACTTCTGCTAGAGGCATATTATCATAATTGTCAGCGATGGCTTTTAATTTTTTATCGTATGCAATTGACCGACACGTTCTCATATTAAGCGGTATTTTAAAACTTATTCTTTTTAATTTCCAATCCATATACTCGGCTTCTTTTTTTAGGACGTCAAGAAAATTAAGTAAATTAGGTCTCTTTTTTCCCCATGTTATTATTAAGGCGTTTATGCCATGCTTCTGCAGAATTCAGCTGTTCCCTACATTTATGTTCGTATAACTCGTCAAAATGTAGGGAACAGCTGATTTTTTTTTGGCAATTTCAGGTTTGGTCCCATAGTAAAAGTTGTTTGTTATCATGAGTACAATCACGTGTTTAAGTATCGGTCACTAATTACCAGTCACCCTATATAAACGCTATTACTCACTACACTAGTATGTATTATTAAACACTACTACTTCGTTTGCTATCGGTACTTTTAAAGCTGTGGCAAGTTTTTGTGAGACAGATAAGACTGTGGCGAATTTACTATAATTTTTACTTGTGGCAAATTTTCATTATGGCGAGTTTACAACAACCCGATGAAACTCTATTTCTTTAAAATATAAATTAGTTTTATAATATTCCAAAATATGATTGGATTTAAATAATCATAAATAATAATCAGCCTATATTGTTCCCACTGCTGGGACACAGACCTACTCTCTGTGAGAGTGGGCCTTAATCCACCACGCGGGCCCAGTGCGGGTTGGTAGATGGACTTTAAACAAAAAGTAAAAATTGCTAATTATTCTCTTCGGACTATTTAAAACCAATGTCGAAAGGCATTTATGTAACCCGGCCGTCTTCCCGCTGGTCATGCGAGCGCATCGACTTTATTAGATTACCGCGAGCAAGTCGATAAACTATGAGCCTTCGCACACACTAGAGCGTAACGTTTCGATATACGTGTGACAACACCACGAGATGTTCGAGCTCTGGAATTGTAGCATAGCATGTGCCTATAATGTTCCCACTGCTGGGATACAGGTCACACAGGCCTCCTCTCTGTGAGAAGGAGGGAGCCGTAATTCACCACTCGGACCCTGTGCAGGTTTGTAGATGTCACATGTCTTCGAATAAAAAAACCAAAAGGTACTAGCACATGCCGGTTTCCTGACAATGTTTTCGTTCAGCATTTTGAGAGTAGTGATGAAATAGTACCACAAAGAAAAAAGCATGTTTGGAAGTGTAGGCAAACTTAATATTACAAAGAATGAAATAAGTATCTATTGTTTGTTTCTTTTTAAATATTATAAGGAAGACTTTGTAATTTCAATTGTATTGGTGTAAATACATGAAATAAATGATTAATATTATTAAAGCACAAGGAAAAGTAATTCTAGTGACGACAGAGACCCTCAATTGTTCAAATTGAATAAACCTTATGCTCTCCTAGTGTATAACGTGGAAAACGCACATCACGCACGATCAACTATTTTAAAATAAGGACCACTCTGATAGCATGCCAATGAAAGCAATGCTATTAAATTACCTACGTAAAAATTCCTTATTTTTCAATGTCCAACCGAAACTTGCAACAAATCCACAGCCTCACAAAACGTATCGCACCGGTCCAGTTCGCAACAACCCCACACATTCGCTTAACAACTGCTAACTAGTAAATCGGCATTAATTAAATGGAGTGCATCTAGACGGGACCGTCTGCATAGTTGAATGTTTGTGTTCAGATCCAACCACTCATGAAGCGGGTATCTTTTATGGAATGGAGGAATACCTTCCCACAGGTGCACGAGTATTTGTGAACTATAGTTTTGTGGGGAGAGAGAGTAACTTTTATATAACAAAGAACACACATTTTCTTTGTTGCGCGTCGATGTCCCTACCAGCCTGTATAAAGCTGTAATCGGACTACACTATTGGTCGACGGAACTATTTTCTTCTTTTACAGGAATTAGTTCGTATAAGTTGTATGAAGGTAGGGAGAGGCCATTATTACTATATGCTTAACTACTTTGATTTAAGCTGGCGTAGAAACATGGCAAGAAACCCGTGACAAGATTTCTATTACTTAGCATCTTTGGATATAATGTAGTGCATCTGAAATGTTTGCGTATACGCAAACTGACGATTTCTTTGCCATTATGCACAAAATAACCGCATCAGGAATGAGTAGGGTGAGGGGGAGTACCAATGTCATCCTGATGACATTAAGGGACAAATGCACCTGTGTACTCGGGGCCTTGCGATTGGGAGGGGTTTTTAATGATTTTAATTGATTTTATTATGCACTAGCTGCGCCCCCCGGTTTCACCCGCATAAGTTTCGATCCCGTGGGAATATCGGGATAAAAAGTAGCCTATATGTTAATCCAGGGTGTCAGCTACCTCCATACAAAATTTTATCAATATTGGTCCAGCCGTTTGAGCGTGAAGAAGTAACAAACATATAAACACACACACACACGCACTCACAAACTTTCGCCTTTATAATATTATATAGAGTATGATAGGATGATTCTAATTAAATTTTTAGATTAATTTGATTTTATATATTACGTGTACTAACATAGTTTAAATTATTGTACCTGCTAACAAAATATGGATTGTTATTGCCCGCAATAAACGTTTTGAATATAATGACACCCAAAAGCTCCCCATCACTCCTACGGTATCCGTCCAGAAGAATTTTTATTCTATTTTATAAGTTTTCAATATACCAGTTTATTGTATGTCTTCAAGCGCGCCAGCTCCACATCATTAGATCGGAAGGAACAAACATAAAAATATCCCTTACTAAAAATCCATAAATCAACTTACACAACAAAGCTTAGCATTCCACTCACCCCGTGACAGTTTAACAGCTTGAACGTAATTCAAATAATAAACCGTTGACAATAACACATCGGTTCATTCGATTTCACTTCATTTATATGGATTCGTTCGCTCGCAGTAGTTCAGCTGAATAACTGAGTAACAAGTTAATACTGTTAACTTTTGCGCAGTGTCGACCATGCCTTTGTTTTACGTTTTCAGCTCTCCTTGTTTGATTGTGTGTCTTGATTTTTGCATGTGATGATTGTGATGAACAGAGCTTTTGTTTGTCGTGTCTCTAATACCCGTTTTTCGTCATTTAGTCTCTTTTTCAGCTAGAACGAGGAATATGAGGATAGTCCTCTCAAATAGTACTGAATTAGCCAGACAAAATTGTTGGTAGCGGAGCAGTTAGTTCCTAAGCTTCTTCACCCGACGAAGTGCAAGCTCTTTTACTTTCATTGTCTCTCACTTATGATATCTCAATTGTACCGCTGGTTTCACCAAATTAACTAAAACCATAATTATTATCAGTTTTTCTTTTCAATCGTATTTTACTGAAAGTACTTAAATGGTACAGGTAAATACTTCATTCATCAGCGCAAACACTTAAAAAATTGCTGACACTGTTGTAAAAATGGCTACTTTCAGTTGAGTTGATTTAGCGTTGTTTCAGTGTGACGGTCGGCACCTCATAATATATGATTCCACAATAAACTACAACACATAACAAGCACTTTTACATGGATCGCAACAATGATAGTGATTATTTAACTGGCAATATTGGCCGTGGTGTTAACGAGATGTGTTGCAAATCAAACAAAATGTAGCTGATTGCGTCCCATCGATTCATATACTGTTTGCGGTCGTTAACTATGGCGGGGTAGCACCGCTACATTCATTATACCACTTTATGTGCTCAATTATAGCTGCCGTTGATCATGGTAATGTCAATCATCAAGCCATTCAAGTTTTGCGTTAAGTTGTGTTGATGTGTCAGTTTCTGTTCAGAGCACTCCGATTTTCAGTTGTTTTGCATTTAAAAAACGAACCTCATTCGTGAAACTTTTTTTTTAATGCAGTTATTGTGGTGTTATAAGATGATGTAAGCATTAGGGAGTTCACAAGTTTTATAATTCGGTAGCCCTAGATTACATAAGAGCACATGTTTGTAACCCATAGCTTACATAGCATACGACGAAATCGGCATGGCAAAAAAATTCTTCCTCCAGAATCCGCGTTCAATCTTTTACAAATTAAAAAAAAAACTGTTGTCTCTGGCGAGTAAAGAGAGAAAATAAAGGCCTCTTCTGAGCATCGACGAAACTGTTCTTGCCATCATCTTATAGACCCAAATACTCGTTTATCATAATATTATAAAAGCGCAAGTAAGTTTGTTTGTTACGCTTTCACGCTAAAACGGCTGAACGGATTTAGATGAAATTTGGGAAGTAGGTAGACCATGACTTGGAGAAGGGCATAGGGTACTTTTCCTGGATCGCAGACGAAGTCGCGGGCAACAGCTAGTTTTGAATAAATAAATGGTCAAATGAAACTAAAAATCTATTATTATCAAACAAGATTAAATTAAAAAACTTCGCGCTGGCCCTTCGATTCTCACGCGGCTTTATCCCCCTCGTTGAAGATTAACAAAACTAGTAATATTATAACATTGCACTCTTTTGTGTTAGTTACGCTTTTTAAACTACAGTGTAAATAAATAGAGTAATGAGAACTGATACTTTGAACTTTATAACGATCCTCTGCACATGAATCATGTGTATCATTGAAAGACTTCATGTATGTTTTGGGTAAATATATAATGACTAGCTTTTCGTGGATCTTTGACAGTCGTAACGACCTAAAGTCTGACAACCAGCCTTACCAAGGGATACGATACTCAGTAATTGGGTTGTGGAGGTCAGATAAGCAGTTGTTCCATATAAAATACTGGTACTCAGCTACATCCGGTTAGACTGGAAGCCGACCTCAACATAGTTGGGAAAAGGCTAGGCAGATGAGGATGACTAGTTTTTACCCGAGGTTTCGGTCCCGTGGTCCACATCAATACTACAGGAACCATGCATTAACCGGGATAAGAAACAAGCCTATTTCACTCTCCGGTCTATATTACACTAACTACATCTACGGCCACGGTAGCATTTTTGTCAAAACCGGTTAAAGATAAGTGTGTTTTCGCATTTATATATATTACTTGAAGCCTTGAAGGAACTATTTCCAAATTAATTGAAATCCGCTCCCAAACTTAATAATCCAAGATTGCAAGTCAGCTAAACAAAGGATCTCCTAAACTCATAACGTAAAAGCATCTTCAACAGTTTCAATCTGATCAAACATAGGAGCCATCTAACTTGAACTTAAGCTGTGACCCACAACTTGCAACTTAGATTGCGTGCGAGTAATGGAATCGCTCTTACTTGCGTACTCGTATCAATCAAATGTACCTAATGTTTAATTCAGTTTAAGCTGCATGGTAGTTGCCATGTTTGCTGTGCAAGGGGCTTCGGGTAAGTGATTCGCAATGTTTTCATGTAGCCATTGAAATAGGTATTTAAATTGAGTTTTAAAATTGCGGATATAAATCTGTTATGCAATTGAAAATCTGAAAAAAATAAAATAATAAGAAATTGTCGAGAGCATTATGACAATCTATCGTAATGGTTAATATTGAGCGAAAAGGTAAGACCTTAACTTAAAATGGATCAAAAATTTAGTATAACATTAATAATTTTAGATTTTAAATTTACTTCACCCACGGATTTTAAACACTTTTGGACTCAGCAAACTTTTATTCCAAATATCTGCCTAGTTTCAAAATACAGCGGTGCTATTCTGTAAAAAGATCACCGTGATAACTTAGGTGAAGTGAGCTCTCATTCCACCTGATGCTAGGGGTTGACACTATTTGACAGCTCACTTTAAGCTCACTTCACCTAAGTTTTCACGGTGATCTTTTTACAGAATAGCGTTACTGTTCCTCTGGTTTATCGCGACTGCACACGCCTAGAAACCCAAACATAAACATTTATATCTTTTGCAACATTACATCTAAGTATAGCATATATCTCTAAACCCTCAAAAGTATAAATCCGTTTGAACCTTCCCCGCTGCACACTGGCTAACTGTCCTGGACGCGTCTTGTCCAATTACACGCGAATGAAGATAATAAAGGGTGGACGCCCCGCCTGTTTCTTTCACGTGCACACTGGACGATTATTACGGCCAAATGACCGGCTTAAGACTGCGCGTGGTCCAAGATGGATAAGAAATCTGCGCTGTTTCACAATTTCATCTACAAAATAGAGTCTCAAAAATAATGCTGTCAACATCTTGCTATAGGCAAAACAGGCTATTAGAGGTAGAGAAACTTGATCTTAAGCACCAAGGGAGGAATGAGGAAGGAGGGGAGGTTTCTTAGAACATTTTTCCAAACCATTCAAGTTCAAGTTTGGAAAAATGTTACCAACCTTTAGATTGCCAAAAAATGTATGGTTTTTCTCAAGAGGGACAAGGTATCTTTGACAGCTAATGGCGGCCATACCAGGTTGTCAATTTTTCGACAAAAATAGAAAATATAACCTAACTGTAAGCATTCAATGTGTTTTTATTCCTATTCAAATATTGAAAAACCCTGTATGTGTTTAAAACATTCCCCCAACCAATAGCGGCAATCTTGCACGAGAGTTTCTTTTTCTGAGTGACACTCTTCATCTTACAACTTGCACCACTACATAAGCGGAGATACACGGCGAGCTCCATATTGCCATCATTATGGAAACTCATCTCTCGACATAGGGAATTGATAACTGAGTCGTTCCACTCGACTGAACGGAGATAGTTAAAGAAACGATTTAAAAAGCTTGTCTTTTAGTAGGTATGTTACATTTTCTTTATTAAAAGATTCTAAAATAAAAAAAATATAAAACCAACTTTATTCGGAAGGGTTCGCCTTTTGAGCACCCTTATTGAGAAAGCCTTCGATTAATAAATAAAACATCGATTCATAATTTATAAGTTTCCCAAAGCCCATCAGCTAAGCATAAAGTTTTTTTAAGCTCCGACATCATTATACCGTTTTACAAACCTGTAAATAGCACACCTTTTTTCTACAGGAATAAAGAATCTTATTTAAAAAAGCTTTAAGTTGTAGACACCTAGTAGATCTATTAAAAGAATTTATATTTTTAGAATCCTGAAAATGATATATCAGCATAAAAATAGAACATTTTTAAAGTACAAAACGGGAGGAAGTATTTTTTTAATTGGCAACAATTGATAAAGGAATTCATAAATATTTCTCAGGCTTACAAAAATAATAATATACAAAACGAATCTAAACCAAAAACCGGACTAAATTTTAAAAGAAAACCACACAAAATTACCGAAAATCAACGTTAATTCCACACCCCAAAACGAGTCAAGCGACAAAGATCAGAAAGCACCGTGACGAGATCACCGAACAAAAGTTAATAACTAAATAAAATAACGAAGGTCTAGAGAAACGTGGCCAATCACCAACCCTTGTAATGTGTGAAGTGACGCGTATAACTACCAGTGACGGGGTGACGCCGGGGTGACGGGGTGACCATAGAACCGGACCCTAAGGATAGCGCCCCTCGCACGGGTCAACGAAAAACCCATGTGAAAAAATTAAAGGGTCACCAAGTAAGTTTTTTATTTATTTTTTAATGTCTTTAGTTAAGGTATAGGACTTTTTTAGATTGGTTTAAAATGTTTAGTCACTGTTTGAATTACGATGGCAGGAGTGATGGTAGAAATTGATGATTAAAGTGCAGTGGCCCAAAACGTCATTGTTACAACATGTATGTTTTTTTTTTATTTTTGTTTCTATTCGAAGCTACCCAGTTGAATAATTGAATTGAAATCTAGGAAGTTTTTCTTGCCAATTGAAACATTACTTCGCCAGTAATTCCGTATATCTTAAGCAATGTAAACACCCGATACTCAACAATATTCTTAAGAGTAAACCGGCAGGTACGAAACTCACGAATTCTGAGAGCCGAATTCAGACACCCCGAGATAGGATTTGAATGGTAAAGTAGCTTAAAATTAACATAATCCTGTATTTTGTATCTTTAAGTTCTCACTGCATTATTTGCAGCTGAGATCTTTTGAGACATCGATCTGTGTATATTAACAATTTCGAAGAGGGTGGCAGGTTCCCCTTAGGATTTCGTTACCTACCTTACATCGACCTGGAAATAGCAGCTGCTAGATCCACATGACTGATGCACTGCGGAAACAGTTTCGAAAAATATTTTTTTCTGAAAAGTATAAAGAGTTACTTCATACATTTAACTGGCAGAACGATTTCGGATTGCCTAGAAAACGTTCGATTGACCAGAGATAGTAAAATAATTATGTACTTACTTACATTATAAGAACGCAAAAAAAAATTGTCAAAGTGCTTAAAATACCTGTGAATTATATAATCTACTCTTATTTACAGTAACTAAGCATAAACTCAAAGCATATTGCGACAAACACCCAAAAATCAGCAATTCTGAGAAACACACATGAGTTGTAAATGAAAGTAAGTAGTTAAGTGCAAACTATCTACCCGCCCTGAGTCCCGCGGGCTGTGTGCAAATATATGTAGCGGCTGACGATTGTGACGAACTAGTATAACTTTCATCATTACACACTGTTTTGCTTTGTCTACGTACTAGATTGCGCTGTGAAAATCTAAATTATGCATATTCCGTGATTTTGGGCCGCAAGGATTGTACGAATAATTTGTGTTTTGGGAATTGGGCGGGTGATAAGATTATTGTTGGGTGTTGGGGTCGTTAGACGTAGTGACGTCAATCATAATGTGACTACATCTACATTGGTAATATTGTAAAGGAGACAGCGCAAGCTTGGCAATCAATAGACCTATCAAGTATTAGATTAATTATATACAGGGCCTTAGAGATGGAGGTGTTATAGGGGAAACCAGTGAAAGCAATCATAAAGTAGAGTTAAGAGAATTCTAAAATTGAACTGAAACTAGTCTATTTAGGGTTTTGGCAAACACTTTTGATGGTTTAGTCCATGTTGAACCCTCACAATCTATACCCCCAGCCATGTTGGACCCCTAAATGTTGTCTTTTTTTTTTAATGTTTTTAATCCACGTCCAACCCTTAATGGACAATAAAATACAAAAGTTTTTCTCATCTACCCGGAATTTATTGCTATTATCCTTAATTTTATATGTCTGTGTACCCTCTATTTGTCCTATATTTCTACTATTACTTTGCAATACAAATGAGTGAATTCTATCCCATTAGTAGATCTTTGTCTGGAGAAATTGAGTCCATTTATTTTTTAAACTTTCACACGCACAGTATTTACGGGTGTGTCAAGTAAATCGCCTTCATCATCATTGTTTATCAAAAAATAATGTCTTTTAAACAGCTTTACAAGATTAATTGTAAAGAAAATAATATACAGGGAAATAATATTTACTTTCTTGTATGAAATTCATCTCTAAATATCTGTGTAGCCTTTCTTTGTTTTAACGGATTTTTCTGTTTGATTCTGCTGTTACAAACATTGTAATATGATGAATCTTGTCGCAAACACTCAGTAAATGCACGAGGTTCGAATGTTTCGTACCAATATCGTGGTTAATCTTGTTGTGCCAACCTTTTATATAATTCTTTCCATATACGTTCGGAAACAAAGCAATGTATAGCGAAACTGAAGTGGGGGCAATGACTTCCCAGTCACCGCCGGTGGCGACTGGGAATTTTTATTCCCATTTGCCTCCGGTGGCAATCCCCGCGGGGGCGACTGGGAATGAATGCTCAAAGGAGTCACGGGCTCGATTTTGATGAAAACTAAAACTGCATCATTGGATTTTTGAAAAAACAATATTTCAAGCCAGGAATCGAACCCGTTGATTTTGAAAAAAAAAACATACTGTGTTATTACACCATTCGATAGTGTCGCTAATAAGGATCAAATTCTGGGAAGTAATGACAATTACAAACACATACGATATAGTGCCTTATGTTATAAATATTCTTTTTTATTAAATGGACAAACTTTTAATACTAAATAAACTAACATACTATTAAAATGAAAATATAATATCCTAACTTGACTAAAATTATTAACAAACTAAAATATGGCGTCGAAATATTCCTTTGCATCGCTGTCGACTGGTAATGTACCCAAGAGACTGGCGGCATTGCCATGTTGTATGGCAATACTTATCCTCTGGCCAAGGTAAAAGTCAGCCCTTGGGTCACGGAAATTGTCAACCAGCTTTTTGGAGATTTCATTGAACAACCCATATTGGAAAAACACATTTTTTTTTTGCAATTTGGTCCTTCAACCAACATCGCTCAACGATTCCTCACCCCACGTGTAAATGATTAAACAATTAAACCAGACGAGACAATAGACACATATTTGACAATCAGTGTTTATGAATTCAAGGCGCGACTGGTTGACGCCGAACGCTTGCAAATTAATAACGATTTAATTTGTCAAATACGGATCGCGAATAAATGTTTTAGTTTTGTGGCGTTTTAAGCGAGGGATGCTTTTTATTTAAACTGCAACGATTACGGTTCCGGGTTGAATGCGGAAATAAAATGGTGCCTTTTTTGTATCGTTTTTTCTTTCGTAATTTAGTTTGAAGTAAGTATAAAAAATCTGTAAGCTGTGTCTGCTGTGTGTGTGTGTGTGTTTTCAATACTTATGGAGAAAAGCTCATACATCGTTCTAGTGTTCACAATAGAATAACTTTACTTCGTATCACACTTCATTATTTTGTCATTCCTAAATACGGCCCAGAAAACCAAATTAAATAAAAAGCGGCCACGATGGGTTCCGTACTACAAGGCAAAAAAAACACGTTTCTTGTATGGAGACTCCCTTTTATTTTTAATGAATTGTATTTGTTACAGATAGCGGCAATAGAAATACACACTCTGTAAAAATTTCAACTGTCTACCTATTACGGTTCATAAGATATAGCCCGCTGATAGACGGACGGACGAATGGACAGACGGACATGCAGACAGCGAAGGCTTAGTAGGGTCCAGTTGCACCCTTTGCGAACGGAACCCTAAAAATAAAATTTAACCAATAATACCCAACAGTCATCAACTCATCACATTAAAAATCTATTCCTTTGCCTTTACAATCCTTAAATTTCGTCATTATCGTTTAGGTAAGATCCAAAGTGACGTCACGCTAATTCGCCGCCATTCGCAGCGTATCGCACGGTGTCGCACGGCGTCGCAACGAGTAATTTATTGCCGAACGAAAGTAGCTTGTAATCTTTAACGCAGATTTAATACTTCGCCTTCTTATTGAGGTCACGTATATTTTTGGAGTCTGCGCTTAGCTTTGTTATGGAGTGATAATTTTGTTTTTGTTTTCATTGCATTAAGTATTTTGGGAAAATAGTTTTAGGTTTTTTGGCGTGGACCCAAGCTACATTGTCCGACGACCATAAGAAAGTGACTTGGACAGACTGGATGTGAAAGGCGGAAGACAGGGTGCTGTGGTACAGCCTGGGGAGGCCTATGTCCAGCAGTGGACTGCGATAGGCTGAGTTGATTAAAGTATTTTTTTTGGTAACACGTTTTGTAGCCGTAGCTGACATGACGAGAGGCTACACATTGTATCCATCCCTAATAATGGTGACTATCCAAATCAACAATGGTCACAGAAACAGGTCAGATAGTTGACTGACTGCTAAAACTATTACTATCGTGTCAATCTACGATTATTTGCTTGTGATGACAAAGACACTGAATGACCAAAAACTTTATGTTATTTGTTTATGTAAAATTAACTCTTCAAAAACATGAGCAACAATAAGTAGAAGAAGAAAAGAAGGGAACAAAATATGATCGTTATTTCTCCTGACAAAGTTTATTTTGTTTATATGTAGGTGTGTATGTATTCTTGTATTTTATAGTAATTTCCGAGATCTATCACGTACGTTGCACCTGCCATGTTTTGTCTCTGCATCACCTTTTTTTTTGTGGATGGGAAATCATCTATCGACTCTTCCCGCTCTGGGTGTCAGACTAAAACCTACCCGTGTTCCTTCCTTAGCCCTTTATGTTCCGGGGCAGCGGTAACCCTTTCGGACGATCCCGCTGATCCCGGCATCTGCATCACCCTAAGGTTATAGAAAATGCCTCGGGCATTAGATCCGCCTTTGTACAGTATTTTTTTAATTGTGCATTAAGTTTAATAAATAAATATGGATCAGAAACTTGCAGCATCGTCGAAAAAAAATAAACAAAACTAAACACTCTAAACGTTACACTTAAGCACAAAATTCACAGAGACTTTATCCCATAACTCTCCAGCAAATACTTTCGCATATAAATCAAAATGTAAATAAGAAATATTGAAGGAAGCTGACGGTGCCATCGGTTCGTTGGTCCACCATTTGTTTGGAAACCCCATCCCGTTCGGACCGGCTCCGCACAATTCAATTTGTTACGTTTGATTGAATATAACATTTCAGTTTAAACTGCCGAATTCTCTCAATATGCGTTATTATTTGTGAATAAAATATGGCTTTAGAATTTTGCAATGATCATCACTTCACTATGTCAGGCTAATTCTTTCATTGGGAAACCGATTATCCTTACGTGCTTAAAAGATAGATAAAATTCGCGTTTAGTCGGATGGAGTCTGACACGAGTCTGACTACAGAATTATATATTTTTCATTTTTCTTTTTTTGCCTGGATGCACTTGAGACCTATTTTCGTTTTCTCATATTTTGATTACTTGCTTGCCGTTTGCCGAGGCTCACATTTTTAAGTTTTACCAAAACCGCCCTTGTTATTTTTTGAGTCCCCCACAAAAGAAATGTCATGTTTAAACTCTCCAATACTGCACTATAAAACCTTCTAACATTTTCAATATTTTCACGTCTGAAAGTGAAAATACGCGAGTATCGCCATTATTGGCCAGTTTGCGACAAACAAAGGGTGCGCGTACAAAAAGTTTGACAGCTCGTTAGGACGGGAGGCACACTAATTGGCTACCTAGGGGACATTTTGACTATCAGTGCCTGTGTACTTGCCTTTGTTTGTGTGTTTAAGGTAATTCGAGCTCGAAATTTCTTGGTTTTTATTTGAATAGACAGCATAGTACACTGTTGGTCTTTTATGGCATTTTTTTTTTAAATTTCCTGGTTGAAATGTTGCTTTTTCTCCCGTGAGATAAAAACGTACTTGCTAGGTAAGTAGCATGTAGGCAACTCAGAAACGAATTTTTGTGTAGGTAGCTAATAGTTTGGAAATCCAAATTCTCTGTTATCCAAAATCGGTCTAGCCTCTTTTGAAACCAATACATGACTTTACCCCACAAAAGACCCACTTCAACAACTCTCAATAAAACTCAAAAACCTCACTATAACATTAAAACGTACAGCGTTTACATTAAGAAAGCCCTTACCGGCAGCTATTTAATCTTGGTAATTGCCCCGAAAGCTTATCAAACTTGTTCCAAAGTTTGCTTATTACGATTCAGCGTACGAGGCTTGGTAGGCCACTCATGAAATTAAATAACATCGAACCGCGCCGCCGCCGGTGCTACGTACAAAACTCGCCTTTTTTAAAAGTGGCCGCACAGTAGAATTTTTTGCAAGAAGGCGGCCATTTTATACCTGTGAGTTGATTGCATCTAGGAAGGAAGGCGTGTTTCTTAATCTCATTAGATTTATTTTTAAGACACAATTTTAACAAATAACTAAAATTCTGAGTTGTCATTTCCATTGCGTGAGACACACAGTAGCACTGTTATAAAAAACTAAATCATGTAAAGAAAAATATGTGATCCATCGTCGTATGAGCATATTTAATGAAAATTACTACTACTAATCAAAATCACCGGAAAGACTTAACACATTTTAGCGAAGTCTCATCTGAACTATTTTCACACTCTATGACGTATAGGTAATACATAAATTGCGATATTGCCAAGAAAGGCAAAGTTTAGCATGCACCACGCTGCGTTCAGCAGAGTGAGTGAGCGCTGTTTTTTTTTAACAAATAAACACGCAATTTTGAAGGGCAAACATGAAAACGTTATGTTTTTTTTTTTTTTTTTTTTTTTTTTTTTTTTTTTTTTTTTTTTTTTTTTTTTTTTATTTATAGTCTTAATACAGGTTTATGTTTGTTTAGTACCATTAAACCAGAAATGGTTTGTATTGGTACCTACTCACATTCGCTATAAGAACACTTCTATATTTACTTTAATATATATAATTCATGTACCCACACCATCTGCCTATATTATATATAAGCAAATAATGTAGGTAGACGTATTTATTTAAGCCGTAAACATCCATTAGTAAGTGCGTGAGTCACATGTAATGTTTTGGTTTTGCTCGCTACTGGGCCGCTCATTAGAATACCGGTTCTAGTCAACGTAAAGAAATGCCTATTATACAGGTTGCTTCGCATTTATTTATTATTATTAGTGTTTTAAATTTAAAATTGATTTTATTAAACTACATTAAGCAAGTAGTTGTAATAGTACTTTTTGTATTTTTGCTTATAGTTTTTCGAGTTTATTTCGTTTTTTACAGATTTTGGTATTTCATTGCTTATCGTGGGTATTAAAAATTTTACTGTTCGCCTGCCATAATAATTTCTAACCTGAGGTACTATTAATTTATTTTTGGTGATACTTCTTGTTATTATTTTATGTGATATCGGTACTTGAATGCTTTTATTATTAAATTGCTCAATCAAGAGGGCCATGTTGAGCCTAGTCTGTATTGGCAAAATCTTACAATATTTAAACAGTTCAATAACGTTATCTTTATATTGTCGTTTTATTTTTCTGGGTACGATGAGTTTTAAAAGTCTAACTTGCAGTTTGGAAATTCGTTCAGTATATGATTTAAATGTTCGCCCATAACTCGTGATTCCGTATGCTATAATTGATTCCGCTAAAGCAATGTACATGTTGAGCAGGATTTTGAACGGAACTTTATGTTTCAAAATGTAAAATTTTGCCAGTACAGCTCGCAACTTGTCACAGACTGAGTCCACGTGAAAAGTCCAGCTAAAACGATTGTCTACGACTAGCCCAAGGTAGGTGTGGTGCGTCACTTGATCAATTGCCTCACATCGACATGCACCTGACAGAGTGGAGTGAAGACAACTGTGACTGTGTGCGATTATCTCAAAAGAAGTAATGTGCTTTAGATGGCTAGAGTGGACATGAATGATTTTGGTCTTACTTGCGTTAAGTACCAGTCCAGCATCATGTGCCCATTTGGAAACTTGTGTAAAATCTTCCTGTAACCATTGAGCTGCTACTTTTACGTCTCTGTGGGTAGCTACAAGGCATGTGTCATCTGCATATTGATAGACTGAACAGTGATTAACCACATGTTCCATGTCATTTACATATGTCAGATAGTGTAAGGGTCCTAGTACTGAGCCTTGGGCTGTTCCTTCAGTGACTTCAATGGCGTCACTGGTTTCATTACATATCTTGACTTTGTATTTACGGTTCTTAAGATAGTCCTCACACCATTTGAGCATTGGTCCTCGAACTCCAGAATTATCTAATTTTGTCAGCAATGTGTCGTGTCTAAGCGTATCGAACGCCTTGCTGAAGTCAATAAATAGCAAAATTACATTATTTTTATCATTAAGAGATTCGTTGACCTCATCCGTGAATTTAGATAATAGTTGTGAGGTGGACTTATTGGGTTGAAAACCATATTGTGTGCTGGACAACACGTCATTTTTTACATAAAAGTCTTGTATCTGGTGACAAACATATTTTTCTACTATTTTGTCGATAACAGGTAGAATAGTGATTGGTCTATAATTTCCATAGTCGGCAAAACTGCCTTTTTTATGTATTGGGCGCACTATACCAGTTTTTAGTACTTCCGGGTATTTTCCTTGTTTGACACTAGAATTGATCAATTTGACAATAGCGCCTGTCATCTTGTCACATATGGATTTTATGTCAATACATCTAATGTTGTCTACTCCTGGAGCTTTATTTGTATTAAGGTTTCTAATTAGTTTACTAACACTGCTATTCGTAGCTTTTCTGAAGTGCATAGATGTGTTATGGGGAAACATATACTCCGATTCGTTCAATAGACGACGGTTACATTTGGGCAAGATCTTCTTAACACTAGTTCTGAATTCTGTGGCAAACTTATCGGCTATTGTTTTTATATCTACATTATTATTTTTGAAGGCTCTTAAGATGGCTTCATCAACCGACTTTTTGTTGCGACCAGACAACGTATTTAGTATTTGCCATAGCTTTCTCGGGTTCATTTTATTATTATTTATTTCTTCCAAGTAATGGTTATTTCTAGATTTTTCGATGATTTTATGAGTTCTGTTTCTTATTTTATTATATTCCAATCGCAGTATTTTATTAGTTGAATCATTTTTCCATTTTATAAATAATAGATCCTTGTTTTTACACATGTTATTAATTTTATTATTTATCCATGGTTGTTTGTTTCTTTTACTGTTTTTATTAATTTTTCTGATATATTTTGTTTCCTCGTAACATTTATGAAATTGATTTTTTATGTAATCGTAGATTGTGTTTGGACACTCTATATCACCTATTTCGCTC